>LR990140.1:11950000-12592500 GCA_905147285.1 Hypena proboscidalis | reverse complement strand
CAACACACCTGACTGTTGTGACAACTAGCTGGTCAAGATATTAGTCAATAGTAGAAAAGAAAAAAGAAAAGAAAAATCATTTATTCTGGCATAATTGCGTCTAACACTAAAAAAATATATATAATAAAATAAAAACAAAATGCCGGAAATGGTACGCATCTCAGCACAATACTGCAGCGCTAAAAGCACCGCAGCGCTGATAATTCTGATGCGCCCAGTGAGTAAGGATCAGTGTGACAACAGAAAAAAAAATACATATTACAATTATATATATTTTGTTTTGTTTGTTTGTGACACAAAAGTGTCACAAACAAACAAAACAAAATATACCCTTAAACTACTAAATCAAATTACATAAATAAAAAACAACTAAATTACATAAATAAGAAACAACTACACCTATTATAATAATAAAACATTACATAAATAAGCAAGCTTATATTTAAAATTAATAAATGATAAATGTAAAACATGGAACGCACCCATACGCTTTTGACATTCATAAATAGGAAACAAACAATGAAATTCCGGGAAGAGCGGGGATTTTCATATCACGTCCAAGCCAAACAAGCTGTTGTATTAAATAGTAATAGCGAGATCACAATTTGCGACTTGGGGGTGTCGTTGTTGCTGAACGATTCTATGGCCAATTCCTTTGTGGGAACTAGGAGTAGTTAAATGTCTGTAAGTACCCATATGGTTTCACTACGTTAGTAGGAGGAGACTTGAAACTGACCTGACTGTTGTGAGAACTAGCTGTTCAAGATATTTGTAATAGCAACGGAGAGATCAAAATATGCGACTCAGGAGTGTCGGTGTTGCTGAACAATTCTATGGCCAATTCCATTGTGGGAACTAGGAGTTATATCTCTGTTTGTACTGTTTTGACTATACTATGGATGTAGTAAACAAAGTTAACGTCCATTCAAACTGTGTGGCGTTAAACTATCCAACATCCTTGCAACCGTGGTGTTAGGGCAGCTGATATATCCTATGGCCAATATTTTGTGGGAACTAGGCAGTATATGTCTGTAAGTATCTGTATAGATCCGGACGATGTCAAGTCACTCCTGATCGGTCGAATGCTCCAATTTATGGAGGCTATTGGCTTAAAGGAGAGTTTATAATAAGGCTACAATCACAAAAGCCCTTTGGAAGTCGACGTGAACACCCAAAGCCTCATCCCAACAATAATAATCCGTATAGTGTCTAACCAGGAAAGTAGTAAAATGGTTTAATTACACTCTCTAGTTCATTGGTTCTTACCTTGATATCCTGCCGGTCGTGTCAATCTATCTGTCCAATCGACGACCGGATGGCGGAGTGGTTAGTGTACCTGCCTGTGATGCCGAGGTCGCGGGTTCGATTCCCGCTTAAGACAAATCTTTGTGTGCATAAATATGAGGGTTTGTCTTAGTCTGGGTGTTTCTATGTACAATAATTATGAATTTACAAAAGAAAAGTATATATGTATTAGTATCAGTTATTCTAGTACCCTTAGTACAAGCTTTGCTTAGTTTGGGACTAGATGGCGGTGTGTGTAAGTTGTGAGATATTTATTATATTTATTATTTATTAATCGGGCTATGAGAGAGTGAGGGAATAGAGAGTGTTCTTGTGTTATACGCAGACGTTTGAGCACTAATATATGTTTCGCACCGTTGGCTATTCTGATATTGTCCCTAAGATTGGCTGCCGGAGTCGTAATTTGGCTAGGAGAAACATGTCATTACTTATCCTACATTTGTTTCCATTTCAGCCTGAACGCTTGCAAGGCACGCACTACTCTGTGCAATCAGACATCTGGTCACTGGGATTATCGCTGGTGGAAATGGCGATCGGCATGTACCCCATACCGCCGCCTGACGCGAAGACGCTCGCAGCTATATTCGGAGGACAGAACGAAGACCACTCTCCTGGGCAGGTCAGTGTGACATAGTTCTTATTAAATGTGCAAATGTTTAAAAAGTTAGCTGAACTACAACTTGACAAAATAGTCTAGAATTGAAAGTATTAAAGTATGAAGATATTGAAAATATGTTGCCAGCCTTAAAATTTGGATGTACTGTTTACTGATTGGTCAATTTGTAATTGGGTTGCAATTAAACACCATAGAAATAGCTAAGTGGCAAATCCATTAATTTCTACGCTTTTCTAGTAGCTTTGCTTTGATTGTTTTAATTTCCCCCAAAGATATATAATAAAAATATCTTATGAAGTGTTTCGGTGGTTTTGCTGTGAAAATAACAATACAATAAATTATTTTATGTAGTCACATTACAGTTACTTTCATAAATCGGTAGTTCAATTACATTACAATTGTTTTAATTTGATAAAAAAAATATTAAATAAAATATTACTCATAAATTTACATCATTAATTATGTGTATATAATTATAATGATAATGATATACGTCACAATAATTCACCATGCATGGCATCGCGTTGTAGCGCATTTGAGTGGTAAATGACAGAACGGCCTTTGTGAACAAAAATAATAATGTATTTAATATTTTCGTCAGGCGCCGAACTCTCCCCGTCCTATGGCGATATTCGAACTGCTGGACTACATAGTGAACGAGCCACCGCCGAAGCTCCCAGCTGGCATCTTCTCCGACGAGTTCAAGGACTTCGTCGACCGCTGCCTGAAGAAGAACCCTGACGAACGAGCTGATTTAAAGACGCTCATGGTGAGATTTATACAATTTCTTGTAGAATATGTAGTGTTAGGCTGCTTTAAAAGTCACGCGGACCGTCGGCGCTGAGAGGTCAGCGCGTATCTGGTCAGTAATGGCGGTCAGCGCGTGTAGTTTAGTTTCTTGCTGATACTATAACGCTCACAAAAGAGGTGCGCAGACGCTCCACACGCCACTAAAACGCTCACTGAATACAAAGGTCCGCGGACAGCAGTCAGCGCTGACGAGTGGCGTGTATGACTGCAGTCAGCGCTGACAACTACGCGTCACTCTAAAACGCTCCTAGGAAAACCATACACCTTTTGTAACCAGCACTCATGGTGTAAAAAATTTTTGGTTAGGTGGAGTCGCTTCATGTTAACCTTAAGAAATGAAAACAGAATGGGGAGGCTTTGAACTGCACTCCGCCATCTGGTCGTCTAAATATATTGTATTTGTATGGATATATTGTATGTATGTATTGAAATGTTTCCAGAACCACGAGTGGATCCGGTCGGCGGACGCGGAGAAGGTGGACATAGCGGGCTGGGTGTGCAAGACGATGGATCTCATGCCCTCCACACCCAACTCTAACGTGTCTCCTTTTTCTTCATAAGCTGCAAGAAGTGCATACTTTCATCAGCGAAAAAGGGTAATTATTATTTTGATTATTAGCTTAAGGAAGGGGAGATAGATTGAGTAGAGCTGATTGAAGATGACGAGAATAGTAGCAACCATTTTTTAAAATTGGCACCTAGGGTCTTTTGCAGCCAGAAATCAACGAGCGAAGCGCTTCGCTATGTTTTTTAGATTAGATACTTTTTATATTATAAATTGTAGCACCGAATCGCCTTCGCCGCCTGGACGCAAGGAGCAAATATTTTAAAAAGTCGCCGTACTTTTAAAAATATTTGTTTTTTTAAAGATAAGAGTGACACCGAAACGCTTCCACCGCCTAGAGTCAGGATGCGCCCCAAGTGATAATTATTTAACATTAAAAAAAAAAGAAATTGTTATTAAAACGCCTTCAACGTCCAGAATCAGGAATGAGTCTGGCGTCAATATTTTATAACATTTTCTTTAGCAGCTGAATACACTTATAAAACAATAATCTAATCCTGTAGGATAAGAGTGTACCCATGCGCAGACAAACCCTTCAGAGTTCAGACCAGCTCTTTTTACATGACCCGAACTGTATATACATTTATTATTTCTACTTCAGGTCAAAACATTTCCCAAGAGAAAGCGGGCGACACAATCAGTGAGGACGCAAGCGCAGAAGAATAGCTGCTACACCGCGCGATGACAGTAAACAGTATGTCAACTCTAGATACCATTGTCCAACCACGCACAGCGAGACGTGATGCCATTACCCCTCCCTCCACTCAGCTATTAACTACCGACTAGCTTCGGTGAAATTTCGCCCGAAGGTTCGATATTGCGGGCGAATTGGACGAAGTTACGGACGGAATTTTGAGATATAGCGGACTTTTTGATACCCTCTAAGACAATATTCAGAATCAGATGATAAGTCAGCGTATGATTCATATATAACGTACTATCACAAAACGTGTTACGATAGAAAATATTCGTCCGAAGCTTCGTCATTCGAGCTAAGTCCACTGAACCGAAATACATTGTCCATTTAGAAATAATTATACTTGTTAATGGTTCAATGAAAATCTGCTGTACTGAGGAAGCTCACTTACATTTAGTGTTACAATTAGAAGTTCTTAGTAGTCCTGCCTTTAACATCAAGGTAATCACGTCTCAAATTAAAAAAAATCTCATAAATAACATTAGAATTTTTCGGGAGACATCCTGTCATCGAATCGAGACTCAAAATTAAAAATTTAATTTATAGAATTGGCTAAAATTTAATGTAAAGAAGTAGGAATTATTGGAAAATGTGTTATGGCTACACTTTGAATCGCTTGGAGTAGTCGGCGACACAGCATCACCTTTTACAACTAATGCCGAACATATAACGCGAAATATTCAAGATATTATAATGGAACAACCGTTTCGCCGGCTACAAGTATATCGAACGACTTTCCTACTCATATACTCGATATATGATTACGAGAAAGTATTTAAATTGTGTGTAGGAACCAGTAAACCAATAGCACGGTGACCGAGAATAGCTAGGATAAAGATACTAAAACATATTGCATTCGTGGACGAACTAATCGAGGATTTATAACGAAAACGACAACTAATCGATTAATGGTCAAGTAGAGTTGATTTAACTAGTCGCAAGTCGAAAATGTTAGTAGTGTTTTGACATATTTTTCTTTGCTGAAAGTGCGTAATTCATGTCAGCTGGTACCTGTTATTTGAATAGAATTCGGACGAGTCGTGTAGACGAGTTCGGAGTATTGGAATACTCAAACGGGCGCGTGTCCGCGGGCGTGAGAGCGTTCCAAAACTCGCATAATATAATCCTCTTATAATGTGTAAAATAGAATGCATTTTAGAGACTACACCAAAAATATAAAAAAAAAATAAAAAATGTTAGTTATGTTTTTCCTATAATTGACGTGATGCACTTTTCCCCGTTTGGTTTGTTGTGTTATTTGCTTCGTTTTAGTATGTCCGCCTTTTATTTATCCGGCCTGTCCCGTGCACTTGCGTAGGTATACACTTAGGCTATTCATTCATAAGCGTCATGTGTTTGCGTTTGAATGTATGAGTGTATGTTCATTTGTCGAGTTCGAATTCATTTGTTGTAGGCTGCGGTCACACAATCTGAATTCGAATTAGGATAGTTGTTATACCGTCTTAATTTTAAACACTGTATTCCTCGTGTGTACACAGCATGTGTGCTTTGTCATCGCTATTATTTGCCTGGTCTTCCTGTAGTTTTCAAATATGATTTTATAGCATCGTGTGTTCCAGGGTTTTGCGAAGTGTTTTGCCTTTTATACCCAGTATTTAATGTTTTTGTCGCGAAGTAAAATATAGCTGGAAATGGCGCTGAGGCGTGAAATTTTAATATGAGTAGATCTTGAAGATTTATACTGTGTTGCGTTTATTGCTCTATAAGGATTTGTTTATAGTTTTTGAAATTGTTTTTATCATTGTTTATATTTTCATATTATTATTAACTCAGGTTTCCAAAACACAGGAACACCTAGTTTGGAAACCTCTGTGTAAAAATAATGTCTATCTTTTTGGTAATAAACTTTTTTTTTTATTGTTCACTGCAAATTATAACTGTTTTAGTACATTAATCATGACTTAAATGTATTAAATTGTATTTCGTTCTAATAATAAAAAATATATATGAAATCGGCTGAACATTTCCACTTGCTCTTTTACTCCGTGATTTTATTATCACTTTAGATAATTTACGGTGCTTTTATGTTATATGATGAAAGAATTAAAAAAAAAATATAAAAAAAAGATTTTTTGTATAAATGGTCTTATTGTGATAGTTTTATTTGAATTTGGTAATCGTTAGTAGTCTTAGGTTAAGTTAAATGTATTATTAGGTATGTATTTTTGAAATTTTGTTACCTACGTGATTCTCATGCTGTCGTGTGAACAACTAGTGATAGAGACCTCAATCTTAAATGCCAGTCAATTATATTCAATTTACTTTCACAGTAAAATTTTAATATAGGCTTTAGTAAGGTATTTTTATTAATTAATAATTGTTTTTATCATGATTCTTCCGCTACTTTTTAAATACGTGTGACTCAGTCTACCTACGCAATATGCAGTTAGCCGCAGTGCGGTCAGCTGTGCGGTTAGCTGCAATCAATAAATTGTAAGAAAATTTTATTTGTATTGTGGCGCGGCTGCTACTCATACAAATTGTCAACCGGACGGTTAACCGCATAGTGCGTAGGGGCCCTTAGGTCTTAATACCCTACATTAAAAGATAGTACATCTATGAGGCTGGCAAATAATCCTAATTTGCGAAGATTGTCATAATATTAATCATTATTTAAAAGTTAAATATTACCTTATAGTGAACCTTAGAATGAATCATTATAATCATTTACCTAACACTTTTCCAACTTACATTCGAAATATAAAACGTGAACCGTTAATATAACCTTCTATTGAAATGTATACATAACACCCTTGCATACTGTACACGTTGCATAGTGTTGTTATGGGTACACACGGCTGCACAACAAGGTATACATAGCCAGTAAAAGTTGGTATCACGCTATATAGGCTTCCTGTCCAATGCGGGACTAACTTATACTTTAAACACGGGGTATAATCCCACCCACACGACCACCACTGTGACTCCTGTGACGCCAGAATCTACAGCGGTAACCAACTGAAAGGCACCGTGCATGACACACGGGCATTCCCAGGGAGCAGTGGCGTAACTATAGGGTGGCAGGGGTGGCAAAATGCCACGGGCCCCCGGACCTAGGGGGCCCCCGTGCCCAAGATGTGGCATCTCCTCGAAAATAACTGAACACAATTTATTAGAAAAAAAACAAGATTTAAACGCATTCATCTAAAAATAATAATTATAAAACGCATCCATTGGTTGCATTTTTTTCACGGTACTAAAGTAGCGCGGTCGAGCTTGCAATTTCCAGTAAATCGCGTAAGATATTTTTTCTTTCTAAAAATCTGGTGAAAAATTTGTGCATTCCAGTACTGAATCATTGGTAAGCGCCTTCAACGTAATGATTTTTACTAGGGCCCACCCAATATTTTTGCCACGGGCCCCCGATGGTATAGTTACGCCACTGCCAGGGAGAGTTAAAATTGTCTTGGAACCCGCATCGAATTTAATCAGAAGTTTATAGTTGGAGTTGGGAAGTATGTATCTTTACCACCAACTCCAACTATACTGCAAAATGTATACCTTGATGTGTGTTACGTTTATTTAAGAATGTAGCTATGTGACCATTCAACTGCTATATAACATTAAATAGGTAAGTTATATTTAGTTAATTTAGGACTGAGGTTTCTCTTATATAAATGTATTCATATTTTAATAAACTTTTTATAGTACTTCTATTGTGAATTATTCGTATTTGGGTATGTGTACTCAATTTTTTATTATAAGACGGTATTTGTATATTTTAACCATCATTTTGTTGTATAAGTAAAATCAAACATCTAGGCGGTAGTAACCGACAGACAGCGCTCTCGAGCGTAGCTAATTAAAGCAACCGTGAGACCCATTAGCGGCCGCTAATGGGTCTCACGCTTGCTTCTTCTATACTAACTTCTCTACTACCTAGATGCTTGAATTTATCTACATAACCTGCCTACAAAATTACCAAAAGAAACAAAAGACAATGTTCACTATTCTAGCTTTGGTTGAGAGTTAAGTTCAACGAACTTTCCTGTACTATGCAATACCATGCGTGAAACATAAACAATCGAATTGTTTATAAATTGAAAACGATAATCGATATCGTGTTTGAAATGATGCTCGAGCGCTCATTGGAGTTGCTACAATGTAATTCTATAACTTCCAACGTGTTGAAAATACATGAGTTTCAGGCTGTTTTTCCTGAAATGATGTTCATTGTTGTATTTTTCAATTTAATCATTAAATATCTTGTTAGATATAAACAGCAATTGGGACTGCGACGCTGATGTAGCGTAAATTGGAACATGGCCGGTTGTAATGTTTAGAGAGTGTGTAGAATTGTATAAGCATATCGTCGACGGAAAACGTAAACGCTGTAACCCACGAATTATAAAATGTTCACCAGAGACAAAAAACTATTCTGAAATTAGAAAAAAATAATTACTTAAAATCTAAACATGATTTTATAAAACGTTTTTTTATATTTCTAGTGGTTAAAAAAAGTAAATTTAATTATTTTTATTCAATTATTACCAGAGTTTAGTGGCCATTTTTTGTAAAACTAGTCGTAAACAGCGTTTAGTTTTTCCGTCGTCGCGCTAACGCCAGATTTGCGTCAGCGTAAAGATTTTTGAGTTAACGTCAATAATGTCATTGTGCCAGGGAAATCAGCCTAAATACTAAGCTAAAGTATTACTATAGCTTAACTAATAGAAGAGCCTATCACTAACTGCTTCCTTTAACTCATATAATACTATTTCCAATCCTGTGCCTTCCGTCCCTGCTCATACCCCTGATAGTACCATGAACAAATTACATTCAATCTTGATTCAGGAACATTATTTGCAATTCATTAATGCTCGTCAATCATGTATGTAACTAAAGAGCCTGACAACATAAATAGCAACGTAAAATCGAATATGTATTTTTAACGCAAACGAACTGAAGTTACCCCAGCCATCATCACGTAACAAAAAAAAATTGTTGTTTTTATTTCAGGTAGGTAGGTTGCAAAAAACACGAAGAGTTATCTTTTGTGTAATAAAACAATCCATAATAAAATATCTGGTATGTAAGCGAAAAAAAAGGAAAAATACCCGTAATCATATTGGGTAAACACCCAATATGATCACGGGTATCGGACACAATATGTTGGTCATTTAATTACAAAAATGATCCGACGTGCATTCACGATTCGTAAGGACAAACGAAAATGAAGTTTCTATGATTTGGAAAAATAAAACACCAATTTAGTTATGGTATAGTTGTAAGTGTATAATTTTAATGTCTATTTTGCTAGTGAGAAGTCATTTATTTATTTTGACTAGATTTTTGTAACAGTGTCTGTAATACTGACTTGAAGCATATTCGATGGAATAATTTGATGTTATTTAACGTTCAATTTAAGACTAAGAGCTTATTGGCAGTATCGATAACCTTCAAAATATCGATTGCGTATCGATTATTTTGAATTAATAATCGATACTGACCTGTCCAATGAGTGCTTTTCATATCGTGTCACTTGATGTAACTCCAGTTATTTTATATTAAAGCTACTTCGTTAGATAACATAATATTGTATATAGGTACTTATGTACAAATAAATGTTAATGAAAACCAGAATTTGTTTGATTTATTGGACATTCATTGAGATAATACTACTGTCTGTTGATGACAGTCTTATTATTCAGTAACTTCAGCATCAAAAGATCTAGAAAAGAAAATGAACATATATATTTTTGCAATTAGATCCCGCCTTGTTGGTCTAGTGGCTAGCGTATGCGCCTCCCACCGCAAGGTCTCGGGTTTGGTTCCCGGGTCGGGCAGTGTTATTTGTGAACTTTCCGTAAGGAAATTCTTATGTGCCCGGTGGATTGCAATAGACTCACCCCCTATACCATGGGACCTAAACATAACAGGTGAAAATTTTAATGTGGGTGTTGTACACCTCTGCCACACCCTTCTAGGAAATAAAGGCGTGATGTTATATTACGTTTATGGGAAATTAAGAAATGATCCTGTCTGCGGCGTGCGTCCGTAGAGTAAACAACGTTACCGACGAACGCCGAGCTTCAGCTTGACATCTGCCAATAGAAAGAGGCATATTTTGTCTATTCCCTCGCCTATTGGTCATTTACATTTAGAAGACGGTTTGACTCTAATACTAGTCATGTGTCCGCTATACCAAAACGTAACTAAAAACGGTTAACATCTCTCAAAGTACCGTATCGGTATTAAAATAGTTGCCAACGGTTATCAGGTATTAGTATGAAACTATGAAGTAACTACCGAATCACTGCGTCCCCGCGTCAACGTAGTTTGAAAACCGAACCCACATCATATCTGATAACTAAATAACTGACAACCAAAACCAACCAAATTCATGGTTATTGTTATAAGCCAAAGACGACCTTATATCTATTGCGCTACGGCTTAATCAAACTGTAAACGAGTGCGGTCGCTCTCGCTAGATTAGCCTTGAGTGGCTTGTTTGATATGATACTTATTAATACTTATTCATTCGGCATTTTTTGGCTGTGCGGTCGTTTTTAACGCAGTATACTTTCAAATACTTTGTTTTTAATGATTACGAGCTGCCTATTTTGTTGCCTTTGATTCGGGTGTGAGTGAGTGAGTAGTAAGTACTGTAAAGTACTGTTATTTCATTAAAGTGACGATTGATTTGTTGTAAATATTAAATATAACTAGATAAGTGAGTTAGTGGTATAAAAAGTGTACATATAGGTACAATTTACGTTTAAAGTTTAGTTAAAAGTTAAAACTACATTTAAAAATTGGCCTAGTTCTAAGCCTAGAAAAAAAGCATGTAGGAAAATCGCCAAAATCATTCTGCTCCGGGGGCGTACTCACTTTACACGTCAAATCATAATAATCATGTCGGACATTGGATAATGTAAAAAGTGGTGGCAACTAACTTGGATACCGTAATACCAAATAATACCAACATTAGCTTAAAACGTTTGTAAACGCTATAGCTAGAATAACTAGTAACTGAACCTAAAACACCGGTATTCGGCAACGGTTGTCTATAACCGGTATTGTATGACCATTTCGGTGTAATACCGGTTACCAAAAATATCTAATAACGCCCATGACTATCTAATACTAATACCACACCAATAATAATATTTGCAATAAACCTGGTAAAAACCCGTTTGAAGTAGGAACTTTTAATTACCTCATAACATCCTTCGGGCTCTTAGCCTAGGAGGGAGATTGCGAGGGATACACATTAAAATGAAATATGCCAAGTTGAATCGTAAAGAGACAGCAGGGAAGTAGGGGCAAGGCAAGGACCCCTCATTATGAATGTGCGTAAATATTGTTTTGCCGCGCTTTGTCTTGCCTCATTAAGAAGCCATTAGAGTTCCGTCTAAATCTCGGTTTGACTTGTTGGCGAAATTACAGTTTGGTGGTGAACTAAATATTGAATGATAGATCAATTACAAAAATGGTTAATAAAATCAGATCCGATCCCGTGATTAGCGCTAACAAACAAACTTACTTTTCCCGCGGATTTGTCCGCGTGGTAGGTACATCAAAATAAAGTAGCCTATTTTACACGCCTTATAGTCAGTTCCAGTTATACCTGCAACTTTAATATTATCAAATACGTTCCAGTCGTTTAGAAGATTAGCCGATACAAACAAACAAACAGATAGACAGACAAAAATGATAAAAACTGGATTTTAGGCATACATAAGTATCGTGCAAATAGCTGTTTAAACTAAAAAAAAAAAAATAGTGTCTAGCAATTCGCCATAACTAGAAGAAGGACGATGCGCAATTAAGTCAATTAACACAGTTTATTTATTGACAGTTGTCAAGCATCTGTCAGTGACATAAGGGACTGGCCTTTTGGCCTATTACGTTTCGGGGAGCGTTGACACAGGCAATCTGAAGGGCGTGAGTGGCGCCAACACATTGTTATTTAATAAATAAATAAATATCACATCCTTTAATTTTATTTTTTTGTATTGATAGTTTTGATTTGCATATAACTTCTGCATTTGATATAGGTAAGTTATCACAAAATACCATAATATAGCAGCAGCAGCCGCATAAATCTGTATCTATTTCTTGTCTATTGAACGCCGTACACACAAACCAAGTACAAACAAACAGATTAAAACAATATTGTATTATTGTACTACAGGCAATACGACCAAGGTACATCGTATGCTCAATACAGTAAATGGAAAAAGTAATTTAATAATAAATAAATAAATATTTCACTATATACGCAAAACGGCATCTAGTCCCAAACTAAGCAGAGCTTGTAGTAGTGTACTATGGGTACTAGAATAACTGATACTTATATACATATATACATACTTATCTTTTGTAAATACATACTTATTATACATAGAAACACCCAGACCAAGACCAACCTCCATGTTCATGCACTCAAAGATTTGTCTTGAGCGGGAATCGAACCTGCAACCTCAACGTCGCAGGCAGGTGCACTACCAACTCCGCCATCCGGTCGTCATTTGTAACTTTGTTGTTGCAATAGTTTAATTTGTAAGTACGGAGCTGTTGTATAGGCGCTCGGTTTTTGTTTCGGTATCAAGCGCCTTATATTTCTTTGTGAATATTATAACACACCGCTCCCGCAACGAGTAATCAGAAAATGACCTCACTGAACTGTGTTGAATTCCTAATTGATTTATTTTGGTATTTCTTAACTTAAGTTTCCATACAAATCACATTTTTTACATAAATTAAAAACATCCCAAATATAAAATAATGCAGTTATTTATCGATTACTATAAGTGTAAATTCATAAAAACATTAAAAAAATTGGATTTTAAGAAATAAGTGGCTTTGAAAATTTGTTTGTGTGTAGCTGCTTCTATTACTGCCTGTACCGTAGGCATTTGTGGAAACTATGTACTATCAGAGCAATAGATTCATGGTTCACCATAACAAGTATAATGGGAAGACATTCCAAACCAATCGAGTCTAAGTTAACTTGATAACTTATTTCGAATTTCATTTGAAATAGTGGCAAATGTCAAGCTGAAATATAAACTAAAAAGTACCTTATCGTAAGTGACAATTACAAACAACATTAGTCAAATGAATCATGCATCTTTTGGTCAGACATTGATATGATGTCTTCCCGTTAGTTACACAGTAATAGCAGCCAACTAAAATGCACATTGGGTATCCTCTTACCCCGAACACAAGAAACCCATTACAACTGCATGTTTGTATACCTAGATAGTCTAATACAATACACAATAGACTGCGAAAGGCTCAAGTAAGTCAGGTGACGTAACAATTACCTATTCGTAAACTTTGGACTCTAAAAGTGAAAAATTAAGTTAGTACTTGTATTACTAATTTTAGAATCACATTTTTACGTTGAAAACATTCTTAATATAAAATAGTGCACTTATTAATTGATGTCTAAATTTATCAAAACATTAAAAAAATGTATATAGTATTAATATTAGTATATGTATATATTTATATATATATATTATTATATTATATTGTTAACATTATTGTATATATTATAATGAAAATATATAGCATATTAACTTATTTTAGTATTATACCTATTATTTATTAAGCGCTAAATCATTCTTCATATCTGTCTAAAACTACCATTCTGTAAATCTTTTCACTAATGTCCATCTTAAGAATTCCTGGAAGAAATCGCGTTAAGCGATAAGGCCGCCCTTTGTGCATATATTTTATTTATAGTTTCGTACAAAATGTATGCACAAATAAAGTTTTATCTATCTATCTATAAATCAAAAGCTACCAATCCGATTCTAGCAGAAAAATAAAGAAAACGCTTACAAAACAAAATACTAAACAAAACGCTGATTCTAACAGAGACCAACCACCAATAACGACATTCCAACAAATCTCCGATCAAATAAAGCTCGCCTTTGAGCGTCAAGTGTCGCACACTATTCCCAATACATCTTCGAGAGACAACGTGAGCACTGAGCCAGTACTATAGTATAGAGGAGTAGTATGGGGTTACAGCAGGGCAGCGCTGAAAGGATTCGCAGCTCATTCGGAAAATGGGTCAAGTGACGGGTGAGTAGTTTGGTGCCCGCCGATTTATCATTGTCGCCGACCGAGATCCATAAAAAAGAGCAATTGCCATCGCTGAAAGGCAACTGGTAACGGGTGGACTGTTTTTGAAAGAAGTGTCCGTTTATCATTGACCAAACACTGCTCAATACAAACAGACTTTGAAGTTAGTTTATTAACATTTTCGTAAAATAACACTTTATTTTTGGGATATTTTGGTATAATGGTGCTATGTGCCGGGACTTAGAAATGAAGTATATATATCTAAACTAAAATTATATTACAAAGAGGAAATAAGAAATTACGTAACATACAGTTGAGAAATTTAGGGTCTTGGCAAGAGGCGACCGTAGCTGATTGGTTAAAACCACTGCCCGCTGTGCAGAAGGACGCAGGTTCAAATCCTGCCAGTCCCATATCTTTTTCAACTGTTTCCTAGTATAATTTGCTAAGCATAGCTAAATGCTATAAAATAATCTATATAGATTTTTGTTTGTATCTAACAATAAAAATATTATATAATACTCGAGCGATTTAAATATTTTTTTTCACCATTAGGTTAGATTACCTACTCTTGAATAATATAGGCTATATTTTATCGAGGTACTTCGCGAGCGAAGCCCCGTTTTTATTTGTATTCTGAACTAATGAAAATTACTGGATTGATAATAAAACAAAACAATTCCTAAATGTTTCGTCAGCTATCATAAACATGCTAACAATTGTATGTCGTCGACTTAGCTTAAAGAGTGACAAATTTAAATGCAAAATGGCTTCTTCATAGCACCGTTAAACACCTATTTATTAGAATGCTTTGCATATAAACTAGTTCTGAAGATGATGAAAAATCAATTTCCGTCCTAGGAAAATCGCCAGGTAATTTGCATATCGATATAGGCGATATAACTACCAGTATACATGTGTAGGATACTACCTGAAAAAACTCTTTATATGTCTTCATCATAGTGAAATTAATAAGAAATTAAAAATAATTATATTTGGCAAGCACACATTTTTTGGTCATTGCAATTTTAAGGTCATGCTAATTCTATGCTAAAAATAGTGGTAATGTCAGGGTTATGTGGGTGTTTATGTATGAGAGCGTGTGTGTTTGGCGTGAGTGTTAATGTATGTGAAAAGCGTGTGTTGGTGGCACGATCGCATGACTTTGGGTGTTATTTAAAAAGTGAAAGAGAATGTGAATGCGTGTATGAACAATGAAAAGATGATGTATGTTAATAAGATAGGAAATAGGTAATTAATTCCTTATTCCTTTTTCTTATATAAAACAAGAACCAACAATAAGGTCGAATACAAAAAAGCCCATGAATACCTCCAACTTATGAAGGTTACATATCACCAAATTATTTTAGCAACAAAAGAATATAATAATATTATATATAATAAGGAGAATTTAGAGCCCGGGCCTAATTATGACACATTACGAGCCTATAAATTATTATGATATGTTTCCTTTGCGACCTTCTAGAACTTGCGCTTGAAGTTCAATAAGTTACCTTGACTTGGAAGTTTCTCGACACAATACGAGTAGAGTTAACATACCGAAACCGATAATTAGAAGATTTCAAACTTTCGCTATTTGTACACATAATTATATATTGTAGACTTGATGACATGATGATTGAAATCGCGAGCGTAACGAAGGAACGGAGGTTTACTCCCGAGCGTAGCGAGGGTGTTAAAAACTTAAATTACGAGCGATGCGAGGGATTTAAGACGAGTCCTGAGTGTAGCGAGGGATTTAAGTTCACCCAAGACTAATATAGCTTTATTACCGAGGAAAATACTAGATAATAATATACTTTTCGTACCATTTGCGAAAAATGAACACAATAATAATATGAGATAAGCATTTATTAAAAATAATGACAATTAAAAGTATAAGTTAACATTGGAAACATTGGTCCAATTATTATTGATACGCGGCAAATTCCTAGACTAATATTTTTTTGTCGGAAAAGCAAAGGCATCAAGCTCATACGTTACGGCCTCGTCGGTTTTCGTAATTTATTTTCATAACTGCAATGCGTATTCCTTTTTCAAAAAGATGTATAATGCTTTAGTATACAAAAGTCAATGGTGTAAACACAGATGTAGTTCAGTATATAAATTTCGCTAAGTATTCCAAATTTAAATCACATTCTCCCCCTAGAGGATGAATGAAATTCAGTACCTACAATTTTCTTTCCCTGTTTTTAACAGATTAAAAATGACTATTGTTATGTTCACTGTTTGTGGCATAGAACTTCAGTCACTTCAGTCACTTTTTTGAGCAAGTGGTATATTTTACGAGTTATTTGTATTTCTTTAGTAATTATGTCATCTCACGTTAATATAAATGTTTTAAGTTTGTTAGATATTTACTAGGTTTAAGAAAACATTTTTGGAAGTGTTTTACGTTTCTATACCTGACGGTTTTTGCATTAGACTCTTTAGTTGTTGCACATATAGTCATAATTTTACTTTCTGGAACGGATAAGTCCTTATTGTCCGTACGTATTAGTCCTGAACGAACATTTTTTAATCTCTCTGTCCCATCCAAACATTGAATAAAAGAGAGAGAGAATGATTTCCGCGCGAATATAACCCCGAATTAAAGAAATTTAGTAACATTGGGATTAAGAGATAAAGCTAAAAAAGAAGAAAATACATACGTGAAACACGACGTTATTTAGATGTCAACATTGAATGTCCTCCTAAAGTTAGTTTATCACATACTCGCTCTGCATACCTACTTAGTAGGCACTTACCGAACTGATATCAACATAGGACGAGAATTCGAGGCTAAGATTAGCTTTCAAAACCGCATCTCATGAGCTTGGATGCGCACGGGAATGCAATAATTATTTGATATAATGTAGTCAAATCGAGTCTCCAACCATTGCTATGACATTGTATTGCTCGTTTGAAATGACTTGTCTGTCAAATTGTTACCCTTAAAACATACTGGTAGAAAACGTTAAATGCCACTAGTCGATTAATCCTAAAATAGTATACTAATCTCGTTAACGATGAGTAAAAAGAAATGCAAATAAATGACCCTCAATAGCTAGTAAGAAAGCGCTTAATAAATTGCTTATGAATTCTATATATAGATATTATTTATTTTACCGTGAGATGACATAATTACTAAAGAAATACGGGTAACTTATAGTCGGTTTTTTTGCCGACCGGTGTTCGAATTTCCGGTGACCGGTCCCCAAACGTGAGTTACCCATATTTTTTTAGTAATCTAGTAAACTAAATGATATATTGTAGACACGGGCCTTAATCGCGTAAATATTTTTGAAGGCATAAATACCTTTTTTGTTCGACAGTTTCGATTCAAACCCAAGATAGGACGCATACGCTAACCACAACACCAACGAGGCATTAACACTTCAATATAAGAGGAGATTACAATACATATATACATAATATTACCCGCTTGGCCTTCACATAGGTATTGTATCAGCAAAGTTTCAAAGAGTTGTAAAACTCGCAAACCTCAAAGGAAAGAAGCGATATACAGAGTGCCAGGATCCACCGGTAAATGCATTTGAAATTTTCTTTGAACAATCTTTCGACATTTTACAAGGTTTAAATTTCAACACTTCCGTGGCATTTTTCTATAGCGTATTTGTGTGTTGGTAATTGCCTGTAATGCCTGTTTATTTTAGTATTATTAGGTTCAGTTAGTGTAGTGTTTTTAATTGTATTTAAAAGAAATATCTATATCTTCTCTTACATGTATGCCAGTTTCATGTACTACGTAGGTACTTCTTATCTTTTGAGTACTATTTTAGCAGAAGTATATTCTAATACATTCATCAAAAGTACTTATTCTTTATTTAATTTTTAGTTTAATCCAAAGAGGTTTCACTTTGATATTTTAACCAAGACTAAAATACCAATATGGACATCGCAATATCGCAATAAATGCATATATAGTTTTGTATGGCCTGCAAGAGCGATGCTCTTTCACATTTGACAGCGGGTGACGCCTGACAGTTACAACTCTGGTTAGCTTATTGCTGAGAGTTTAATTAGCGGGCAGTTTCCGAAATAATATTTTATTTGCTTTGTGAAAAACAATCACGATACCTTTTAATAATATGACTTATATAATAGTAACCTTTCAAACCCAAATATGAGTGACTGCCATGACACCAATAAACTATACAATCCTGTTAAAAATCTTATTTATTTAACCACATCAAGTTATAAATCAAATGCCTTCTTAAACCATTCCGTTGCCAAGAAAGAAACCCATTTAGGTATTGCATTTCTTATCTTGTTATTTCACCCGGCTTTCTTTGGCGTTAAAGTTGAAAAGTAAATTAGATTTCTCGGTAAGGCTGAACCGCAGGCTGCACTCTGATTAAAATGACGAAGGCATAAGCTCTACGTCAGTTTCTTTAGAAACGCCTTTCTTGTGGTTAGTGGTTAGGGATTTATTTGTTTAGTTTGTTGAAGAAACGAATAATTGGAAGATTATCTATTTATTATTATTTATTTATTTAATTTATCTCCATGTTTTTGGTATTTAGAAGATCAAAGATTTCACCATATTTTCACAAAATATGGTGAATTTGTTGTTGTTGTTTTTATTATTGTTTAATTATTTTATGTATGTGAAACTGTGAATGGCTTATTGCACGTATTGGGCAACTGTGAGTGCAATAGGCAGTTGTATTATAATTAAATAAATGAATGAATATAATCCCACCCACACGCCCACCACTGTGACTCCTGTGACGCCGGATCTACAGCGGTAACCAACTGAAAGGCACCGTGCATGACACACGGGCAATCCCAGGGAGAGTTAAGATTGTCTTGGAACTCGCAACGATTTTAATTAGAAGTATATAGTTGGAGTTGGAAAGTATGTAAATGAATGAATAATATTCATTTCACCACACCAGCACGAAAAAGATCGTTTGCTTGCGAGAATTCAGTGAGTAATAACGCTTATTACTCACTAGTGAGGCAAAGTGATTTAAATTTCGAAACACTAAATCCTTCCAATGAATAGGCGCAAAAAAAACAAAACAGTCACCATGTAGGTTAGTAATAAACATTGACATCAATTTTATTTAAAAACTACAAACGATACGTTTTAATTATTTTAAATTATATAAATACACGCTTATTTAGTATTTTCATGGTTTTATATTCGTGATTAACCATTAAATTAATTAAAATCGGGTACCTAATATTAGACTCTATAAATAAGTGTTACGGAACGAATTTCCGAACGCACGATTTAAAAAAAAAAAGTATGTCTGTGTCAGTCATCGCGGGCAACTATAAATTCTTTTCAGTTTATGTTTAATTGTATACTGGAACTTTTTAACAAAAAAATAGTGAATCCAGTGATGAAGAACTTTGTGGAACTCCAAAAGAGTTGCGGTAACTTACTTCTAACACAGAAGTTTGCTTTTTTACCAGAAAATTCACGTGAAAAGTATTTGAAAGCGTACGACATATTTAATTAGTGGCGACTTTCTAAAGGCCCTAAAACGCATTATGAATCGGTATTACTGTCGTATTTCATGTAATTATTTCAGGTTAAGCAATCGAGTACGAGTTTATTTAAATCTTAATATTTTCTCACTGGAAGAGGTGAAAAGTTTTGTATTGCAACGCGTGAGAAAAATTTAATTTCCAGTTCGTGACCTCTTAAAATCTTTCGCTTGCGAAGTAGTCTTTATTAGAATCACTCGCTATGCTCGTGATTCAATTTAAGACTACTTCGCAAGCTCAAGATTTAAAATTGGCACTCACAACAGAAATATAAACTTTTTCTCACTTGTACCATAAATAACTATTGTATGCTATAAGAAACTGCAGTTTTAAATTTAACAGGAACTAAATAACCTGGCTACAGTTTTTCAATATCAACTAATTTGAATCGTTAGGATAAATAATTTCTATTTTATCATCGTCATATTTTATACACATAAAAAAGTCTTATAAAATTGTGGGTATGATATCATTTTGCTTATGTTAACTTTTATTAAAACTGAAAGAAAATAGTGAGTTCAGGCTATACTTTAGTTACTGTTATAAAATCTAAATGCCATAATAATACTATCACACTTAGTTCAGTTTATATTCCAAAGAAATAATATTTGATACGTGGTGCTTACAAACCTTTTTACTGAACACAAGTGTTTCTAACGATTGTTCCTCTGATGCAATATACAGGCTGTGTTTTATTCCATCGTTTGTATTCTATAGCCATCGCGCTATTTGTTTGTTAGGCTTCGCAGGATGTTGTTTCTTTTATGTGGCTAAAGTTCTCATAAGGAAGTAGTTTTCGAAGCTATAAACCTTCTTTATTGTGGGCACAGATCTAATAAGCTGCTGTATAAATTACACGACCTCTTTACTCCATTGAATGGCAGAATGGTCAGTGGGGGCTTGCATAGAATATAATTATTAACCAAGACAAATTGTGCGCACAGTATAAGATTGTGAACAGTTTGTCAGCATGATGAAGTTTATGGTAATATTGCAGTAAGTTATTGCTGTTATACTTTGATCCTTCAAAGATTTATCGCAAAATACTGCTTCTTCTTATCCCATTTTATTTGTGGTCAACACATTTAATTCTCTTATTATGAAAAATAGGTACAGTAAAAACTGACCGTTTTTAATGCATTTTCAAGTTATTTAATTTTAATTTTAATATTGTATTAATCAGTCCTAAGATTTTGAGAGGCGTTTTTTAGCGTGGTAAAATCACTGAGTAAAACTTAATGTACTTAGTGTAACAAGTGTTATTACTAAATCAATGTTTTTTTTTGTATGTAAGGGATTTCATTTTTATTGGGTCTAAAATTATTATTATTTAAATATTTACATTACTAACCTAACTACAATTTAATCTTTAAAACTAATCAAAGAAATACCTAACCATATACACATCAAATAAAAGAATAATACAAAATTATTAAATAAACCAAAACTCGTAAAAATTCAGGTGTCAAAAAATACGTCCGCATTGATGTCGACCGCAGGTAACGAGCCCAGAAGGCTGGCGGCATTGCCACGTTGTATGGCAATGCTGATCCTTTGTCCAAAGTAGAAACCAGCCTTTTGGTCACGTGAATAGTCAACTAATCTTTTTGTTATCCCTTTAAAAAGAGAACGAGCGCGAGGAACTCAATGTTATTTATGCCAATAAAGAAATTTTAAAACTCAAACTCAATGCATTCACAAGATATGTTATACTCAGAAGAAATAATCTCTATATTATAATCAAAGATGTTATAGTTGCGTAGTGTTTAGAGTTGTCATTGTGAGTGTTTCTATGATTACTAAACAGTTAGTTACTATTATTATTATTTGACGACTTATAAGTAATGAATATCAAAGCCTATAATATAATTCACAATGGCTGGTCCATAGACTGTGGCATATACGAGTGTGTTAAGTAGACATAACGTACCCATTGTATGGGGGTGTCAGAGGTGCGCTGTTGAGCCTTGCTAATGATATAGTTACTTCACACCTGAAAGGGTTTCATTGCAGGCTTGCAGCATGCCCCTCGAGCTTGTTAGCTCTCTGGAGCGATTCGTCAGTAATAGTATGGTTGTGATGAACTATTCTTCTCTATGCGTTTCATGCAAAGCAGCTTACTGTTGAATACATTTAGGTCCAGTTTCTACCGTAGCGGGGAGGAGAGGTGCGGGGAGGAGCTCTGTTTTCAATAAATAGTCGTCAATAATCAAGTGGAGAGGAGAGGAAAGGTCTCATTTTTGTATGCGGAAAAGTGGCGCGCAGCGCACACGTGTGCAGCAGTTTAAAATTATTTTTCTTATTTATCAAGTAATAAAGTGAAATTTACTTTTGTACGTCCATTCGTAACTTACGAAATCTTCATTTATATAATTTACTTCATTATCCTGACTCTTTAAACAATTAAAATAAATAACCATAAGTTTTTCAATATTTTCTAGTTGTAATCTAAATCCCGGAATCCCGAAGGCATATCCATATTAATATATACGTGCCAGTTCATTGACTCCAAATCAATATACCTACTCCGACCCCTGGTTATTATACAAGTTAATAGCAAGATGGTGTTGGAATTGTGCCCGTTGGAAGGCGAAAAGTTCACCTCCTATCCCATGGGACCTAAACATAACAGGTGAAGTGTGGGTGTTGTACACCTCTGTCACTCTCTTCTGGGTAATATAACCCTGAATGAGTCGGGTCATGCGTTCTTGTTCTTATCTCTTTCTAATAAAAATGGATTGGCGCTACAATGTAACTAGTATAAATACTAAATTGCTAAATTAAATAGCATATTTTGAAATAAAACATTGTGATTTTCTAAGACTGTAGTGGTCTACGCAATCAGTCAGGCGAAGACGCGCCTTGGTCCTTGCAATTTATCAATGTAAGAACTAAAACTTGGTTTAATCCGTCGCCATCTTCCTTTTTTCAAATTTCAATAACTAGCGCTCAACTCTGATATTAATCTTCATCATGGCGGTATAAAGTTGCTTAAATTATAAATCTCTAGTGTCTGCCGGCTTTGATATACTTTAAATTCTCTTACTTCCTATGTATAAAGTACAAACATACTAGGAAACAGTTGAAAAAAATATGGGACCGGCTCGATTTGAACCTGCGAAAGTCACAATAGCAGCAATGAGTTGGAATTGTGCCGGGTGGATGGCGATAGGCTCACTAAGGTGAAGTGTGGGTGTTGTACACCTCTGGCGCACCCTTCTAGGCAATACAGACGTGATGTAATGTTTTTTGATGTTCAATTGGCCATATTCATAAGCAACTGATTAAATTCGAAATCTTCTTCTTCTTTCGTGTCGATGGCTGCAGTCATATTTTATGAGCCCAGTGCGTAGCCACGCGGATAGCGCTTTCATCGGCATTCATGAGCGCCTCCTTTGTGCAGGTGGTGGAGCAAGTGGGACAGGTCATGAGGTGGGCCATAGTCTGTACAGCACCACACTCGCAATACAGGTCAGATTCGTCAAGAAAACCCCACCTTACCAGGTTCTGTCTGCTTCGACCGACTTGAGTTCGGAGTCTATTAAGTGACTTCCAAATCGATCTTGGCAATTCGTGGCCAGGTGGGAGGCTCTCCTTGATTGGAACAAAGGTGTTGGGAAGAGATGTCTTTTTATGCCATAGTTGATATCGCGCTTGCATCACAAGTTAGGGGTTCAACGCACCGGATGAAGTTTTTACGGCTTTTTAGCCGTTGAAGCACTGTGGTGTTTCTGTGCATTGGGTGTCTATTGTCTTCATTCTATTTAGTTCGCTCCATAGAGCTTGCCACGGTTCTACGGATTTTCGGTGGAGCGATTCCGGCAAGTGGATACAGCATCTCAACCGGGGTCGGCTTAAGGCAACCTGTAATGATCCGGCATGTTTCATTCAGTGCTGTATCCACAAGTTTTGTGTGATTACTTCGGCCCCATACCGGGCAGGCGTATTCACCGGCAGAGAAACACAAACTGAGCCCGGTTGTTCGTAGGAATTCGAAATGCTGTAAAATTTCAAAATATATTTATGTAAAGTTTGTTTAGCAGATTCAGTAAACATTTCAGAATTAAGAAACTACATTGATATTTTAAACAAGCGAGATGATGAATTTAGTAGATGTTTTAAACGAATTGTTATCATGTCATAGTGAATAGAAATAGAGAGAGAAAGAGTAAATGGCATAAAATGAATAATTAAATTTAAGTTATTGGAACGAAGTTCCTTATTATTTGAATCGGATATCTTTGAGAAATTAACGAACTTTTTTGAAGAGACAACTGAGTTTCGGTGAAGGTTTTGGTGGATCATTAATCTCGCTTAGTCATCATTCCGTGTAACTGTCCGTCGAAGAATTATTTCCCCGTGAATTTTGGCTCTTCCAAGTAGTAATGCGTCCAAATAACGGAATGACATCTTTTGAATATTTATCATGTTTTGCTGTTATAAAAAATAGCAGATCAATAAATATTGCGAGGGATTCTATGGCATTATAAAATAAAAGAGACTATATAATTAAGCAAATCAACGTAGTTTAATTTTGTTTTATATTTTGTTCAACAAGGAAAAAGTATTAACTTGTAAATTAAAAGTTAAAAGACGTTTTCACACTTGGCTGATTTTCTTGCTCATTATTAAGGTAATTGTACAGTCACAATACTATGAAAATTAATAATGACTACCTTCTAATAATGAGTTGAACATTATGTACATAATTAACAAACCGTTTGATAACTTGCCTAGTTAATTATAATGTTGTTCCGTTTACATTTATTACTATTATTATTATGGTTGTATACATAATGAATTTGGTAATATTATAATTATCATTTATTCATTGAAAATATAAATGATAATTATAATGGGGTGCATAAAAGTAGCCTCCACGAGTGACGTACACAACAATTCCGTACGTCCGGCGCACCCTGGGCAATTCGCGAGTTCTTCAAAGCGAATTGGCTAATCTTTTCACCACGATGGCAAGTCAAAATAAAATTCGACTCATCGACACGACGAAGAAGAAGAATTGAAAATATACATGTTGGATCTAAACCTAATGAGTTACTGTCAAAAGGCCTCGTACCCAAAATGCTAGCAGAATTACCGCGATATATTGCGATACTAAGTTGTTGGCTGAAATATAAACGAACCAATTACCTCTTCTTCTTCTTATCGTGTCAATGGCTTGTTTAGTTATACTGTCTTAGACCAGTAGGTGGCGACTTTGCCTGCATGAGGTCATCGCGGGTGCAAGTGGCGGCCAGTAAAGGGCAAGACATCAGATGGGCCATATTCTGGCTAGGGGATCCACATTCGCAACTAGTATTGGATGAGTTGATAAATCCCCACTTAGCCAGATTGTCTCTGCAACGGCCGACCTGAGTCCGAAGTCTGTTAAGGAATTGCCTCAACTGTGTATAAGAGATACAAGTTTCCTTGATCCGCCCGCGTAGTACGCTGATAAAAAATTGACGGTGTTATTTTTGGGGTGTTTAATTACCTCCTCATCAATTTTCTTTAAGATCGGTCACTAGGCCGAATCTACTGAGATTCAGAGCTAATTCCGTACAAAACAAATATATACAAACAAAAATCTCTCTTCTTTATAATTTTAGTATAGATTTCAAAAGTCTATTACAAACAAAGGCAATTGATAAAACGCCTACGCCGTAATTTTCTACGTCATCTCAAGAGACATCTAAAAACTTTTATACATCTCCCTTGACACGTAACACCTAACATACTAAGTTATGTATTTATTAATATAAAGACTTGGTAACTCCGTGAAGTTGGTAATTAACTTAGAAACTTCAAAGTTGTTGTGTTGTGTAGAGTTAAGCGATAGACTTGATATAAATAGCAAAATATGAAAATATCTTTGCACCTTTCTCTCATATATTGTAAATTATATAATAATAGCTACCCTGTATCTAATACATGTCCCACTGCTGGGCTCAGGCCTCTTTTCATGATCGAAAGGGTTAGGTCATAGTCCAACACGCTCGCACTGGCGAAGTGCGGATTGGAAGACTTTATTCAACCTTGAACGATTTTTAGACACTTTCAGGTATGTAGGTCTCCTCATGATGTTTTCCTTCACCGTAGTGGACTTTAACATTAAATTAAATTTTTCTACTAACGCACACAACGTTTTCTACTACGTCGAACAAAAAAAATACTTTGAGCATTTTTTCAATACCTTTCACTTTTCAGATTTTCCTTTGTATAATTTTGCGTAATAGTCCTCCTGACTTCGCAGTCCTACGGTCTCTCACTCGGTTATCGGCCATCGCTGCTGTAAAATACAAATTTAAAATTAATACTCCGATGTCTGAAGATTTTTCATGTAGTAAGTTTTGCAATGTAAAACAAAATATTAGGTATACGTAGTGATCACTGTGAATAGGCGAAGCATCGCCAAATCTTAGAACTACGTGTGCTCATGTGTAAGTAATGAAAGGCCTAAGTTCTCCACCAAGCCATAACACTTTAGAGAAAACATACCTATTTTGGCGGCAGATTAAAAGTGCGACGTTAGTAGGTACTCCCTATCTTGAGGTCGATGCCAGATAGATATAACAGGTCCACTATCCTATAAACATATATCTCGCCTATAAACAACTGTGTTTGGCGAGAAAAACCATCAAACTGTGTAAATGTAACTTACCATTAAATAAATAAATAAAAAAAAAATCGTAGCAAATTAATTATATACGGGGTGTATGCGACATAGCGACATTTATTGAAACCACAGCTTCTATACATGGTATCAATTTCCACCGGATAAAAATTCTCTGGCGAAAAAAAAAAATCACGTTCTCCGAACAATTTGAACATTGCGATCGTGCAAAAAAGAACGTGGATTTTTTTTTTCGCCAGAGAATTTTTTTTTCCGGTGAAAATGCATACTGGCCATGTATAGAAGCTGTGGTTTCAATAAATGTCGCTATGTTGCATCCACCCTGTATATTATATATATAATTTATATATTATGCGAAATACGCTTTCCAGTTTTCAGTAAAACGGTAACATTAGTTTTAACAACCAACTTAAATCTCTAGAATGCGTAAATCTTACTGCAGTCTTGCACTAAGACTTATATTGCCCTGGGGATTAAGGTTTGCTGCAATAGTGGTTTCACCCGTTATGGTATGGTGCTCCCACATTGCCGTTAGAAAATGTTTAGTAACGTTAGTAAATATTTGTTAGCAAACATTTAATCACAGATGTTAAAAAATGTTTTCATGTTAGAAAATGTTTAGTAACGTTAAGTTAACAAATTATAACAAAATAAAACATGTGTTTTCTTTTAGCATTTGGCGCATCCATTTTTTTTCTTCTTTTTTAAACAAAAAATGAAAGCTATTCTAATGAGCAAATCCTCTCCCATTTTCGTGTAGACGCTCTCAGAACGCAAACCAAACTGCGAGCCAATACCAGATTTAAATGTCATCAAATGTTAGTAAACATTAGTAATCATTTTCTTTTAGTGTAGGAGCACTTATAACATCTAACAGTTTCTAACAAAATGTAACAATTGACAACATTTGTGAGTAAATGTTTTTATGTTAGAAAATGTTTACAAACATTTTCTAACGGCAGTGTGGGAGCACCAGTACAGATGGCTAGACATCAACCTTATCATTTCTAGTATAAGTTGGACTTGTGTTGAAAAGGCTTACCGTACAACCTTCTTCGTCGTGTCGATGGCTGAGTCAAATTTGGTCCAATAAGTGGCCACTGTTATGGCGCTCTCATCGGCGTTCATGAGCGCCTCTCTTGTGCAGGTGGTAGGGCATTTTGGACAGTCAGTAAGGTGGTCAAGGTTTTGATTTGCCATCGTGGTGAAAGGATTAGCCAATTCGCTTTTAAGAACTCGCGAATTGCCCAGGGTGCGCCGGACGTAATTGTTGTGTACGTCACTCGGGGAGGCTCCTTTCATGCACCCCACAATGCGAGACCAGCTTACACTAGAAATGTACAGGTTGATCGGCGTGAGTACAAACTTGGCTCTGGTAGTCTGTTCTTGTTGAATGCTATAATCCTTTAGCTCAACGATGCCCACGGGACTTTTGGTAGCGGACCTGGACAACTCTGTAATTTTTTTTTTTCTTTAAAAAAATGACTCCCGCACTAGGAATAACTCCTGTGCCGCGGGGTGTTCACAAACATATCTACATCTCACACACACAAAGCACAACCAGTCTCAGAACAAAGATTTGTCCCATGTGGGGATCGAACCCACAACACCAGTGCAGTGGAGAGCGGCGAGGCGACCGCTTAAACCACTACACCACACGTGCAGACGAAAATGTGTTTATAAAAGGGCTGTCAGGCAATTCCTATTTTTTTATTTATCTCCACCCGGAGAATCTTCGCAATGTTTCTCAATGCATTCACTAAAATATGAAAGCTCACCTTCCAATGCACAAATTAAATAAAACCTATATTTTAAACAAAATGGAATTTGTCACATTCTTTCAATTCTCGTTATATCAGTCAATTCTCAGGTCTCAGGTTCGATTCCCGGGTCGGCCTAAGTGTTATTTGTGAAATTTCCGTGTGGAAATTTACAGTAGCAGCACGGAGTTGGAATTGTGCCCTGCGGATGGCGATAGACTCACCCCCTATCCCATGGGACCTACACATAACAGGTGAAATGTTTGGGTGGTGTACACATCTCTGGCACACCCTTCTATGTAAAATAGGCGTGATGTTATGTCATGTTTTAATTATCAAATTAGTTAGCAGATAAAACCCTTTTATTAACCGACTTCTAAAAAGGAGGAGGTTCTCAATTCGATTCGTATATATGTTGCTTTTTTTTTATGTTTGTTCACGGATATCTCCGTCGTTTATGAACTGATTTTGCTGATTCTTTTTATGTTGGACAGGAGATGATTCCAAAGGGGTCCCATTGTCAGCATATCGTGATCTGATGATGGGATCTCAGAGAAATCGAGGGCAACCCTCGAATTTTATAGGCGCATGTAATGTTTTTAGTGTGTTTTTCAAAGCTACACCAGTATTTACGTATTTTTATGTGGATGAGCTGATGATGGAAGGTCAACTCCTCAATGGTTAGGAGTTAAAGGATAATTCTTTCACTACTGTACACATATTCAGACTGCTAGTTATGATGTCAAGTGAGCTGTTGGAACGGAGATATTTCAAAGGTGGTCCCATTGTCAGCATGTCATGATCTGATGATGGGATCCCAGAGAAATCGGGGGCAACCCTCATATTTTATTAATCGAGGCCAGGATTTACGCTTGGTCGCAATAATTTTATGTGGTTGAGCTGATGATGGAAGGTCAACTCCTCAATAGTTAGGAGTTAAAGGATAATTCTTTCACTACTGTACGCATATTCCTACTGCTAGTTATTGTGTCAAATGAGCTGATGATGGAAGGTCGTGACCCTCAATAGTCAGGACAAAGGATTTAATTCTTGTTTATTATTAATAAGTTTTCCGTCTCAAGTACCCGTCGTCTCTTGATTCGAGAAACATTCTTGCTCGGTCTACCCATCACTTAAGTACCCGTCGTCTCTTGATTCGAGAAACATTCTTGCTCGGTCTACCCATCACTTAAAATCGTAAAATAAAATTATTTTAAACAAAAAAAAAACCGACTTCAAAAAGTAGGTAAACTAAAAAGCAAAAAATAAATTTACTTCGCACAAAATAATACGTTTTTTCATTTAGTTAAATAGAAATTATTAAATAATTATTTTATAATTCTGAAGTCGGTGCCAAGTAAACAATTAATAACTCGTATAGATAATATCAATCGTTCTAACAATTTTTTTCTGACTGAATATTAGTTATATTTCTGTGGTAAGTACCAATACTGGGCGACCGCGCACTAGCACAACTACGCCTCCCTTTTTGTATGAACTGTAATTTGATATTGTAGAAAGGTTGTTTTTACTTGGCACCGACTTCAGAATTATTAAATAATTATTTAATAATTTCTATTTAACTAAATGAAAAAACGTATTATTTTGTGCGAAGTAAATTTATTTTTTGCTTTTTAGTTTACCTACTTTTTGAAGTCGGTTTTTTTTTTGTTAAAAATAATCAAGGTAATTTTTATAATTTTGCGTTCATATACTACATAAATCAGTAGTACAGTTTTCAAAAATATGTTAAAATCAGATTATGTCAAAAAGCTTACTATAGTATTTCAGACTACATAAATGATAATAGTATTTGGAAATGAATTGCTTTTATTATGTGACTTTTATATGTACTTTTATATTGTTATATTTTTCATTTTAAAAGATGGTGCACATGAGTTTCTCACCAGCTCTTCTCATAATACAATACCCATCGGAGCTGGTACTTGGATTGATTTTAATTCGATTCTAAACAGTTTGATTAAAATTAATCTAAGCCCCGGTTATTCAAATCATTGTAATTAGTATAATTTAGTATTATTTATGATTTATTTTTATATCATTTTTTGTAATGTTTTGACGTGTTCAAGCGCCTCCTGGGGCCTATGAAAATAAATGATTTGAATTTGAATTTGAATTTGAATTCAATGTCCATTGAATTCTAAGCAAATTCACAGTTGCCTAGGCCTAACAACACTCGATGGTTGTTGTAGTTGTCAATTAATCTCGTCGGATGATTTCGAAATTGAACCAACAGTACATCAAATACAAATTTTGTACTCAAATCAACCCTCCTAAAAAAATAAACAACATCGAGATATCGTATTTTCTGTAATCTCATTTTCCTTGTAATTCTCAATCACGACGAAATGAAATTTTTGAGATATTTGTGAGCATTCATAATCTTCAGATAAAATATGGACATTTTTATATATTTTCGACAACATTATTATTGGCCCTTTGGCAATGAATAGACTCTTTATATGTCTCCTTTTAATACCAAGAAATTCGGGCCAGCTTCGTTTACGTTGTTTTTCCTATGAACGGTAATGTTCAATGAAGGAATTATATTATTAAATAAAAACTTATTTTTTAAGACAATCATACAAAATACAAAGGAAAAATAAAATCTAAAAATAAACAGTACTGTATTGACTTTCGGTAAATCTTTGTTTCCTTAAAAACGCAACAATCGCATTTAAATATGAATACAGTAAAAAAATACTACTTAAATAAAATATTCTTAATTATTAATCTATTAAAATGTATTGGATGATAATATTATTTTAATTTACATTAATATTGTGTAAGGTGTTTTGTTATAAAGAAGTCATCGTAGAACGGAACGTAAATCTCACTGCTATGTGACAGCATTGATATTGTCATTTTAAACGGTATCATAATCTGTGTTTTAAACTCTGGATGACAGACTATAATATTTTTCATGATCTACGAGAATAGTCTGCTTTTCCCAATATATTAGAATATTCTTTTAGTCTGCTACTAACGATGACAGTCGTGTACCATGTAACAGGAATGTTAAATTTTCATTAAACCTCGCACAAATATGGCGGCATTTGTCGGCTTTTAGCATAATTGTAGTATTCTTGTATCGTGATGTTTTTCTCCGGCAATTCAAACGTAGAACAAAAACAAAAGAAACTTGAGGTAATTACGTTTAGTTAGTAAAGATAGTTCCATCATTTTTGTGTTCCGAATGATAATTCGGAATGAATTATGTATGGATGCTACGCAACTAGGAATCTAGAAGCTGGTTCAGATTTCAAAGAATTTCTCATTATTCTGATAAGACATTAAGAAGCGAATAAAACGATTGTTATCTAGAGACTGTAAGGAATAATTTGATTATTGTACGTTTTCTCATTGGGGTAAATAGACCAGGCGTGTTCGCCATACCAAATAAAATTGCTTCTTTTATTCATACATAAATTATAATTAATGCTGTTCATATGGGATGTTTGGCTGTTTTTTATTAAATTATTGTTATAAAAAAAACTGATTTAAATTAAAAAATAAAGTTAAAACAGACATTTTATCATTGATTTATATGCAATTTCATTGAAAAATTTATTAATTCATGTCGATAAATTACGCATTCCATCATCTCTGGCTGCCCTCGTAGGATAAAGCCGTGATTTTGTGTATGTAAATAACATTACAGATTTGTTTAAAAATCAGTGAAGTAAAACAGCGTGAGGAAGCCAGCATACCTAAGAGCGCATACACAATGTGGTCGAAGGTGTGTGAAGTCGACCAACCTGCACTGGGCCAGCCTGAAGTATGACCTAACCCTTCTTATAATGCAAACAGGCCCGGCAGTGGGACCTATATTATTCCTACGGTTCTGGTAACATAAACAGGCTAAAATATGCATATTACTTTTTTTCTGCTAAGCCTCGCTTTTCGAACCATTTACCTTGAACATAAACTACTTTTTAAATAAAAGCTACGCTCGTAGACATGTGCTATGAGTGTAAGTGTACTACGATAGCAATGTGCGACGACAATGTTATATAATACAAAGTTCATGATAGAGAAGATAATGCTACAAAGCAGTTTTTATAGCCACTTTACTCTTCTTCTAGTAAACTTATATCGTCACACTTGACTGAGCAATACGGAGCACATAAAGAAGGGCATGTTTTATTATTGATGTAAGTAGTCTACATTGTACTGGTTTATACCATTCATTTACATAATTACTAGAAAGAATAGCAGCAATTTAAGCATTTTTGATGATATCAACAATTTAGTGTCAGTATTAATTAACAAATGTAAATAAATAAATATCACACGACATAAACACATCGCCATTTGGACCCAAACTAGCAGAGCTTGTATAATGGGTACTAGAATAACTGATACTACTTAATACATACTTATTATACATAGAAACACCTAGACCAAGACAAACCTCCATGTTCATGCACACAACGATTTGTCTTGAGCGGGAATCGAACCCGCGACCTCAGCGTCGCAGGCAGGTACACTACCCACTCCGCCATCTGGTCGTCAAATGATTAAATTTTATTGATTTTTCTCCTTAATAAGCAACAATGACATAGCAAGTATAAATTTTTGTTGAGTCTGATTTTACTTCTCCATCTTATCTTTTATCAATTTCAGTTACACAGTTCCTTTAACCTATGCTGTGATGATCATATTACTGTAAAAATGACTTCAATTACAAAAAATACAATAAAAAGTAAGAAATATTTAAGTAATGTTCAACGCCTTGCCTCATTTACTGTATTCTTTTAAGTTATACGAAGTATAACCTAAACATGAGATTCAGACTGCTAGATGCAATTAGCTTATCCAATTAGGTTTAGGTATTATTTAAAAAACAATATAGAAGCCTTTTAAATTTGAGGGTTGGCCTCAATTTCTCTAGGATCCCATCATCAGATCGTGAGCTGATAAAAATGGGACCACAAGTCAAGTATACTCTTTGAAACAAAAAACAATTTCTCAAATCGGTACAAACATAAAAAAAATAAACAATCGAATTGCGAACCTCCTCCTTTTTTTTCGAAGTCAGTTAAAAAGTAAGATTAACGCCAAAGCTAAAAATACTTCATACTCAGTGTAACGCAAATTACTGTTAAACTAAAACATAAATTACAAAATTAAAACATAAAGTAAAATTAAACAGTTGAACTTTTAAACAGTCCCGAGTACCTGTGTTTGTATTTTACAGACGCAGAGTTAAATATGAGTTATAATGCTTGTACGAGGTGAAAAGTTTTATAGAAATAGTTAACAGTTTGAATGCAGATTAAAAAGTTTCAGATTGTTTTATTGTCTCTTTGATGTTAAATAACGTTTGTTTGTCCTAGTTGAGGCACTGAGTGGAGTAATTCCCTGAAAATTGTCATAAATATAAAAATGCTTGATGTTGCTGGATATTATGTCTATCCATAAAAAAAATTGTATTGGAATGTCAGTCTAGTTGTTAGAGTGTACAACCTCTCATCGCAAAGTCTCGGTATACATTTTTTTGGTCAGAAAATTCTCAGTAGCAGCACGGAGTCTGGAATTGTGCCCCGTGGATGACTATAAGCTGGCTTCCTATCACATGGAACCCAAATAACATGCGAAGTGTGAGTGTAACACATCGCTGAAATATCCTTCTGGTTAAAATAGGCGTGATGTTATATATGAAGTTGCTTATAGGTTGGAGTTGTCATCTTAAGTTGTGAAGTTTTCTATGAATATATCTATCCACTTTTATTACCTTTTTTATGTTTTCATTCCATTGCCACTATACGGTACGCCGACAAAGACGGCAACGGGACGGCGAATTCTCCGTTGCTTTGTTCGTACTCGTGCCGTCGCCATCACAGTCTAGTGGAAAAACGCGATAAACAGATTTATAATATTTTTACTTTCTAATGGCAAATTCATCAATCCACTTGACGGTAAGGTTACGTAATCATACGGTAACCGTACCGTCAAGTGGAAAAATATCCATATGGAATAAATATCTTGTTTGGAAGGAAGAATTTATTATATTACAACAAAATCCCTTAAGATTCTGTTTGCCTAACTTAAGTAAAGTTATTTGTTCGAGTCTCAGCGGTGTCTTCAAAGTTTTAGCGCTTAAACCTAAGTTTAACTTAGAGTGAGCTTAAACTTCAAGTGAGGAAGATTAGGAACACATTTTATTGTTTTATTCATCTGCCTTTATAAGAAGCGTTTTCCAACTTGAATGGATTGTTTATGGAGTTAAATTACACACGATATTATGCCGTACCTGTTTATTTAATGGAACAATCGCAATATATAAGCGGCCGTGGCGCAATGTATAAGGCATCGTCTTACGATCGAGAGTTCGTTAGTTCGAATCCTGGCCATTACACCACGGACGTGAACTACCTCCTAACTCAAGCGAATTAAGCTTAGCTGGTGGAGGTTTACAAGAATACTAGTAATTTGTATATACAAATTACTAGTAAGCGTTTTTCTAAAAAAAAAAAAATCGTAAGTTATTCTACATACGGCTAAATTAGTAAACTTACATTATGCTAATTCGCATCGTCGAACGCGATCTTATTCTTATCGTCATAGAAATAATTTTCTTTTATATTATTTCATGAAAGTTTGGGTAAAAAATATGTTTTTTTCCTGCTTCAGACTTCGCAAGCCGAGCAGAGAACCGCAATGCTCCAGATATGGGAGGCTTAGCTGGCCATTGTGACTCTCAATGTATAGCCACTCTAAACCTGTATGTTTGTCATACGCGAATAGTATAGTATTGTACAGGCAATAATAGCAAGTTAGAAATCCAAACTTACCTATATTATAAACTGTTACGTGCTTAATGCTGAAGCACTTTTTGTATAAGCCAAGCTCAGCTATCCAGGGGTGGGACGGTCGCCTCTATTGACAACAGTATCGGGTACATGTGTTGTGGTTATTATATATCTGTAATTTTGACAGAGTGTATGATTTATGAAATTTATAAGGGCGCCACCAGGGGTCTGAAGGACTCCTGGAATTTACAAAATAAACAATAGTTAAGTTAATACAACTTTAATTAATGTTTAACCTAACTTCTCACATGGTTTTAAAATAATATTAATTATTATTCTAGGGTTAGCTTAGAATATAGTTTCTTAAATTAAATTACAAAGTTTACTTATAATTAATACCTAATTTACTGGAACCATCTTAACTTAACAGAAGCTCAACGACATTGGATCTTCCTGTCTTGGTCCTGGGCAGCACTAGCGGTGGATTCACGCTCCGGTTCGTCTCGGTCAAACCGGGATGTGAAGCCTTCCTTCAGAACTGTCAGTCTTGAAGATGCTTGTTGGTTCCAGTGTGAAATATTACTTGCATTTGCAAGAAGAGATTAAATGAGGTCAGAGACCTTAAAGATTATTGGTAAACATCTTAAGATGATTATGTTAAATTTGGATTAAAATCATAAACTCAAGATGAGTGAAATATAGTCACATGTGTTCACACATGAGAACAAAACATTAACTACACAACATGTTGTCGTGGAAAATGGGCTGAATACTATCTAGATTCAGGACATTTGAAAGATGTTGGAAAATGTTGAAATAGTGGTGGAATAATTGATATTGGAAAATAGTGTATAATAGAAGAATAATTGATATTGGAAAATAGTGTATAATGGAAGAACAATTAATATTGGAAGATAATATATGATGGAAGCCTGAAACCAAAAGAAATTCACACATTGTAGAACCACGTGTTACATGGTGAGAGAAATATTCCTACTCAACAAACTAAACTATCACTTACCAGCATTGCAGTATTAGTACAATTACAATATTGCTGGCTCCCAAAAGATTATGGTGGATGCATGCGCGAACAATCGCAACACCCACGCTCGAATACAATAATGCTTAATTGCGTAGTTCCACGTCCATCTTGACGAGCAAAAAGAAAAAATAGCCAACTCACAGATGTCAAATCTATGAAGGATGTACCAGTATAAATCGATTAACGATCAATACAGGTAATTACGACAACATAAGATTTCCTAGACAATCGTAAATCATTTACCAAAAATATCTAGAAGAACGTCACTAAACGTCAGCCAGCTGTCAAATGTCATTGTCAATTTAATTGTCACTTTCTCAATTCACAAACTTTATTGATTAGGCTATTGATTCGCAAACGCTATCAGTTTTATTGTTAAATAAATAAACAAAGAAATGGTATTAAGTCTAATACGATGTTTAGCTATGCTATAGTGTATGTTATGGTTACGTGGAAACATCCTTTTAACCGTAAGTTACGTTACATTTCACAGAAATCAAAAGGTAAGTTCTATGGTGTTGTATGTAAACAAACCATTTTGTTTCCATTGCATAAATTAGCCTTATTTAACATTCTACAGGGCAGAAATATAACAGTTGCAAGATTAACATGCAACAAAACACAAAAGTAAGTCTCTTTGTTTGTCTGCTAGGTTTTCAGGAACTAAATTTTATAATTGGTATGATGATATTTCTTGAAATCTTTTCACGAAGTCACGGGAAAGACATATTCATAAAGCAATATTCTAACGACATATCTACTAAAATAGGTTTAAATATACACACAATTATTCAAAACAACTTAATCGCACGCAGCAAGCAAGTTTTAATCCCGTATCCCGTATTTGCAATATGGGCTATGAACTGTTCGTAATACGGTTACAAATACGGAACGAACGATTGATACGTTCCTCCTATGAATAGAAAGATATTAAGCTTTGGAGTGTATTTTAAGAATGGGATATATTATATTGCATATCAAATAAATAATCGCCTATCAATACATACTCATCATTTATATTCTTTTTTGCATCAAATAACTTACTTCACTACAGATAAACTAAATGTTTAACAAAACTCAAACTGCAGATAATTCGAAATTACACATCAATATGACATTCCTTTTTTCCTCATAATGCAATACAGTTAAATTTATTTTTGTACAAAAATACTACATGCATAGCATAAATACTGACTGCACATCAAATTTACCATATTTCATAGCAAAATAACTATCCCAGTCGCATATTAACCAGTAAGTACAACAAAATCTGTTCATCATATTTGTCTTAATTTTCAAGAAGCCATGCTCGGTAAATTTAATGATTATTATAACAAAAAAATCCTTTTACATTGCATTATTTCTAAAAGCAGAACAACTTAACTGAAAAACTTCGCGCGGTTTTTCGTCACTGGAGTAAATAATATAAAAATAAAAGCTATAGTTATGGCATAGGTCAATTATGGGTAAAGTAGTAGGTTAGGTTAGGTTAGAACTGCGAGGGGTGCTATGTCGAGTAACGGGGTGCTATGTCGAGTAACCTCCTAGACGATCCGGGGCTATTGGTCCCTTATTAATCCGCGAGGATTAGGGGGGAACAATAGTCTTTGGGTTTGGTGCACCCTGGTAACTTCGCAAAAAAACTTCTCCTACGGGGGATTTCTTTTTGCGTTGGCTAATAACTCGACACGGGGGCTGCTTCTCGGGCTGACTGGTTGGGTTGGCCCATGGAGGAGTGGCCCAACAGGCCGGGCTGCGGTGTTGGCGCAAGCTGACACTGCGGCCGGGTGGTTACGGGGCCGCGGCGGGGAGGAGTGTCGGTGCGCGCGTCGTTTTCGATGCCCCGCACTCCCTGCCTTCCGCGGTCCCGGCGGGGCCGCAGCCGTTGAACTGCGGCGTGGTGGGCGGCGGGACCGACCACCTGTCTCGCCGCGAGAGGACCAGGCCGTCAGATATGGGGATGTCTGATGGCTTTGCACGCGGTCCTCGCGCTGGTCGCTGGCTTGCGCCAGCCCCTTCTTTGGGGGCCATGAGGGGCCTGCTTCGGCGGGCATCGCCGGGAGGGTCGTGGTTGTTAAGGCTGCGCCGGTTTCCCATGACCCTCCCATCAAGGCGAGTGCGGGAGCACCGCGGGGTTTTAGTGGGTATTCTCGTGCCGTTTACCATCTTTAGGCACGTGCGAGTCCCACATAACCACTCTGCCCTTCCCCAGGGGTGGGGTGGTATGCGTAAATGCATTTCCTCGCGTTAGAAAAAAAAAAAAAAAAAAAAAAAGGTTAGAACTGCGACCATAACATAGCGCGAGCCGAGCGAGCGAAGCGAGCGTGCCGCGGCAGCGGCCGGCGAGTGCTAGCTAATCTTTGTGATACTCCGACCCCTTTTTGAATCTACCCACTAAATAAAATAATATTATACTACCTACCAATTTCTTATTATCATAGATCGTAACAGACGACAGTACGTGGCGCCACCTGCAGAAGCTAAAAATGTGCCTATTGGGCAAAAAAGGAAGCGTGGACGCCCCGCGAAAGCAAGACCTGCTTTAATAATTCAATAAATTACAATTTTGTATCTAATTTTATATTTTTTTTGCTGATCTCATTATGTGATAATTAATAAATAATAAGATGATTGTGACTAATAAAATGTTGTTTGATCTAGAAAAACTGCTGTAAATATTATAAAAATAGAAGCTATATTTAAAAGAAAAAGAGTTAACATGTATAATGTGCATTAAGATTATTAGTTGTGCATTGATAAAAAAGCTTTTACTTTAGGAAAAATTGCTGTGCGCTGTGAAAATAAATTGTAGTGTGTTTAGTGATATTTTGAGTTGAATATTTTGTTGTGCAATCAGTAATTTTGATGGGAATTCGGTATTTAATTGCATAGAAAAAGGATATTTTATGATTTGCGTTTAAATACTACCCTTTAAGAATATGATATTGCTGTAACCATTTCCTGGTTACTAACTGCCGTGAATATAAGGAGGAAATAAATGATGCCGAATATAACCTACACGTTCCACTTCTGACACGTTTGTGGGATTATGGTATTATATTTAGTTACGTTGGTAAACATTTATGTTCAAAGTAACAGGTTGGAGACCAAAACATAATAATAAGTAGACAAACAATTGTTGCTAAGTTGAAATCCAGATATACCTAATGGTTAGTCTATGCCCGCTACACACACTCGTTACGATTATATCTTAGCGTTTAATTTATGCAATCCGCTTTGCGCAAATTTATCGATCGTGTGTATGACTTAACGTTAGGATTGTTTTGATTTGTCGTAACGTGTGTAGCGGGCATTATAATGGTAAAGTTTGGGATTTTTTCCACTATAAAATTTTCAATAAGTAAGTAAGTAAGTAATCTTTATTTGGATGAATATTGTACATAATAGGTAAGTTAAACTAATTACAAAGTATCATCATATTCTGCCAATCAACGAGTGCCAAGCCAATATTAGTATATTAAATTTTAATTATTATTATCAGCTGCTTATCACAATATCAGCCTCTTCCACATGCAGTTTTTTCCTAACGTAACGAATTTAAATTTTATAGTTCAATTCATTTTATTCCAGAATTAATAGCAGCATGGGTTTGGAATTGTGTCAGCTTGGTGGCAATAGATTTACCTTCTATAACATGGGACCTAAAGATTAAAGTTAAAATGTGGATACACATATTCCACACTCTTCTAAGAAATATAGACGTGATGTGAGGTATGCATGGAAGTTTCTGTAACAATCATCAAAACTAGTAAAGCGTAACTTAGAATCGCCGCCAAATGAACATCGTTATGTTTCACTTTGATGACACAAAGAGCGTTTACACTGATGCAGCTGCATTCCGATTCGATGCGACATTTACTGACACAGAAAGCTTCATGCTGCAATTTAGATCTTTACGATCTTTCGGTAATACACTTACATGGGCTATATTTTGATTACAGGCTGAATTTTATTAAACTTATAAGAGCTAGGTGCGTAGTACACCAGGGCACTTGTAACCGACGAAAAAAAAGGAGGAGGTTTTTTTTTTTTTATACTACGCCCACAGCGAACGAACGTGTAGTCCACCTGATGGTAAGTGGAGTACAGCCCATGGACATCAACAATCCACAAAAGCAGATTATAGATGCGTCGCTGCAGCTGAGGACTACGGTGGTATGCCTCATGTGCCAGTAATTTCAGGGCCTGATCTCACCACCAAACCGGAACACAGTAATGGAAGCACTACTATTTGGCGGCAGGTTAGGTAAGACGTTGGTGCTGCCGCCCTCGAGCTCATTCACAAGAGCTCTACCACCGGCAAAAGTTCTTAAGTCAACGTGTAGGTATATTTTTTAAAATAATTCATACCTCGCTACTAGGCACAGGCCCCTTGTCATGATAAGAAGGGTTAGGTTAAGTTAACCGACCTTTTGCCATTGTTCTTTGTAAATTGCCATTAATTTATAACCGCCAAAGTTTTGACTTTTAACTTAGGTCTTAATTTAAAAAAATCTGCGGTCTTAACGAATTTGCTACTAAGAAAATCTTGCCACGGATTTGGTCTTACCAATAAAGAAGTACAATACAAAGTTTTACTGCGGCTTACTATCTAGAATCTAGACTTCAAGTTCTAAAACCTTCCCAAATCTATTTATATTCTAGTTAGACTTCCGTGGAAAGCAATTGTTCCAATGCAAATGTACCTATCGGAAGGTACGTCGGCACACAATAATTTCGTATGGAATTTCCAATAACGGGACAGATGAAGACGTTCGTTGCGTGCAAGAATGAGAGGCGCGGAGAATGGACAATCGCATACTTAATATAAATACACCGAAGGTTCACTTCGGGCGCTTAATTTTAATTACCCCGCCGCTTATTTTGCCAGATTCCATTCTTATTGCAATAGAAAATCTCTTTTTCTCTCTTCATAGCTCACAAGAGCAGCGAACGCATTATCGTGTTTGATTAAAACTAAACTTCACCGTTCTGACTATACAGAAGTAACCCTTAAGGGTACACTAAAGCTATTTTTGTTATGGATTCAATTTTATTTATTAGGATTAAGCAAGTTATTACTGATATCAGTTTATTTTTAAATTTCCAACTAGCTGTTGCTAACTTCATCTATTACTACAGCTATTTTCTACAAAATTGAGGAACTCATTCAACCCCAAATTTAACCCCTTTTGGAGTGACTTTTTTTCATCTATCTTATTGTTAATTTATGTCGTGTAGATTCTATCTGCAGAATTACGTGCAATTTCTTTCAAAACAGACTAACTTTCCATACAAACTTAAAACCCCTAATTCACCTCCTTGGGTAGTGATATTTCCAAAAATACTATCTTACAGTTAATTTACGTTTTGTAAAGAACCTATTTGCAAAGTTTCATGCATATTCCTTTAAAATAAATTATAAAGATAAAACATATAGCAGTTCTTAAGTTGGAGCTTGAGCTACATAACTGTGAAAACCACATGCAATTCCATGCGGTCGTTTTTGCGTGATTCACGTACGAACGTAAGTTTATTTCTGAGTGGATCTTCTGTAGTAGTGACGTGCTGTGTCATGTGCCTATAGAATTGATCTGGTTGATAACATCAGGTTGTAGGAAATGAAACCGCCCCGCAATAAATAGCTTCGCTCAGTACTGTAACGGAGTTGGATGCTTTTCAATTTTGATTTCATTCGACGGCTTCTACGTAGTGCAAGTGCAAAAATATAATTTTACTGGAGAGTGATTTAGGGCAGGCAATTCGACTCCTTAAGGGTGCATTTGGGGTTAAAAGTGTATGAGGGAAGTGCCTTAATTTTGTAGGAAATAGCATGGAAAGATCGAATTCTACGCAGACAATGTCGCGGGCAACATCTAGTGGTTTTTAAAACCGATGGCAAAAAAAATATTTTTAATAATATATGAATGTTAGTTACCCACAAAATTTAATGTTGTTTTTCGAAAACGTACGCGCCTCTCACCGCAAGGTCTCGGGTTCGATTCGAGTCGGGCATAGGTGGTGTATAGGATTTTTGCCTAAAAAAATGATTAATAGCAGCACAGAGTTGGATATGTGTCTGGTGGATGGCAATGGGCTCATATGGAACTAAACATGAAAGAGGAATGTGGGTATTATAAGCCTACGCCCTTCTGAGTAACATAGGCATGATCTTGTGTAAATCAGAGAAATAATCTTTAAAACCGATAACTACGAAAAAGCAAATTTGCTATTTGATCTAATAAAACTCCCACGAACATTTTATCGAAGCAACAGCAAATTCAATATTCTAGTAAAGTATTTATCATCCCTTTTAAGTAAGATTTAATAAAAAAATGCTTACTCAACGCTTACTTCAAAGTTTTTTGTGCGCATTATTCTACTCAGAAATTTTTAAAATGCTGTCAAGAGCAAAATGGCGAAACTGCGATTCGTAAATTCAAAAGTTACAGGATTTCTTTGTTCTTCAGCTTTTTGTGGATAAGCTTTAATGATTTTGAATTTGGTTAATGCTATGGCTAATTATTTAAATAGGATGATGTACAGCCAATTTTATTTTAAATGATCCCTGTAATAAAAAAAGCCATATATTCCGTGACCCAGCCATATGTGAATTACGGCTACAAGAAAATGGTCAAAGATTAGAAATTCAATAGGTTTCAGAGGATTCCGGATTGATCTTATCCGACTCATTAAATATAACCTGACCAAATTTAAACGTGACACAAGTTACACTTGAAAAAAGAACACAGCTGTCAATTTCATTTATTTGTGTTATATCCTTAAAAAGCTACTCTAAACTACGTTAATAATTTTATTTTAAATGGGACAATTAACATTTTATTATATACTAGCTATTACCCTCGACTTTGTCCGCGTGGAGTTAGTTATATTAAGTGGTAGATGCTCCTGCGCTTTGTCGCGCGTTACACGTGACTGCTCCGCTTTTATAGAGTTCAGCGTAATGTAAAATACCAAAAAACTTTAATGGATAGTTAAACTATTAAACACAAAGAGAATGATCAAAATCTAATCATTGATTCACGAGATTAGCAGTAACAAACAAACAAACTAACTTTCACCCGCGGTTTCATCAGCGTGGTAGGTACATCAATAAAAAGTAGCCTATGTTACGCGCCTTGTAGTCAGTTACTTGCATATATAATTTTATCTACACCCATGCTATAAATCCTCTATAAACGTTCTTGAAACAGTTAGCTAATTGCCAACATTAAAACAGCCAGTGTCATAATAACCATTAAAACACCCAAACGGGTGTATAATGTTGTACTGAAATTCATTATGCAACTCCTTTTTTACTCATCGAACAGCCACATTCTCATGGCATCTTTATAAATTTCAAAAAAAGAACATGTCATGCACTGTTTTTCATGTGTTTCTAGTGAAACACATGAAAAACACAAATACAAAAATACATAAATTACGGCGCTGTGGTAGTCCACAGCGCCGTAATTTAAATAAAAACTTGTTCGAATTTTTGAATTGACGTCGTATCCCGCCATTTTTGTTCAATAATAGTATTGAAAAAATACTTTTTAATAATTGTACGATCCAAAATGTAAAAAAATATTACAATAAATAATTATATTATTACCTATACATAGTTTTTTTGTATTAGATAATCACTAATTAAACTTTCCATGAATTTACATAGAGTTCTTACAACACTGTACCCCATTACCCTATGGTTTCAGAACATTTATAGAGGATTCATATCATGGGTGTAGATAAAGTCTTGTATGCAACTGTTATAATTAGGTATTAAAACACTCATGTGATACTATTATCACACTCGGCTTCGCCTCGTGTGATAAACCCACACTCGTGTTTTAATACCCCTCATTATAGAACAGTTGCATAAATAACTATTATCAACATCAGTCAAGCCGTTTAGAAAATTAGCCGATACAAACAGACAGACGGACAGACAAAATTTTTAAAAACTATATTTTAGGCATAGGCATCCTGCAAATAACTATATCAACTAAAAAAAACATTCTTATATTGACATTAAAAACATACACTTTAATTTTATTTATTTGTATTAATTTTATTATACTGTTATTCAATCTAAAGTGTATGACTGATACAAGTTTGTTACAGTTACTTATTTTAAAGAAACCTTAAATTAAAAACCACTGAATCAATTTTGTAGATTTTTTTACTTTTTCCTAATTTGGACTTAATCTGAATCAATAAAAATAGTTACAATCCAATTAATTGTTTTGCAGACATACGCACATACAAGTAAATAAATATTTAAACAACAAATTATTACAGTGCCAGTAATATTACATTCATACGTGTCTCATAGATAAAAAAATTGAAAATCCATTTTTCTATATCGATACAAAATTTAAAGGCAATTTCTATTAGCAAAGCCGGCGCTTTGCAATAATGGTTGTCAAGACCAAACTGAATGCAAACACGACGGTACGTTCACACATATAGCACTGTGTCCTGAGATGTGACGTAAATACATGCTTTTCTTTATTTGCACGACGTTTTCAATTTCCAAACATCTTTCTTTGCAATTTTCCTTTGCGGAGATAAAAGCTATTCTTTACGTAGATATTTACTTTTTAAACGAAGTGTGAAGAGTTCTTTGTATATTACTCTGGTAGCTTATACAAGTAGCTAGCCAAACTATTTGATACGATATACGTATTATATAATATTGATTGTTCCCTCTTAATGCCTATATTATTATGAATAATCTTTCGTAGAGCAATCAGCTACGACCGCGTAGCAATCGAAGCAACCGATGAAGAAAATGTTACGAACAGTACACAATGAAAAGACATGTAATAAAACAATAGATTTTCTGTTATTTTATCAAACTGGTAATGAGGGAAGTATGAATTTCGTTGCAAAATCGCAATAGTGCGTAAAATAAATCTAGAAATTATAGCCAAGTTTCAGAAGCGTCAGATAAACCTTATTGATAAAATAAACAAACACCAAAATGAAATTGACAGCTATGTTCTATTATCAAGTGTAGATTGTGACATTTTTATATTAAGTCAGGTGATATTTAAATTGACAGATATCATTTATCTGGGACTGGTCAAACAGGTCATTACCAAGTCGGTTCACATCGAAGCGGCCGTGGCGCAATATATAAGGTATTACGATCAAGAAGTAGTGGGTTCGACGTAGGACGTGAACTTCCTCCTAACACAAGCGAATTAAGCTTAGCTGGAAGGAGGGGACAAGAATACTAGTAATTTGTATAATAATGCAAATAACTTTAAAGGTTTTTCTAAAATTGAACAAAATCAAAAACAACCTATTACTAGTCTTATGTGGTTTAGCTACTCTAGGGACTGTCAATCATCTATAGCACTGTTTTTTTTAGTAAATATATATATTTTTTTGTTGGCAATTCGAACTTGACAATACTCCTGATAGTAGCCGTCGCAAGCACACATCGCTTAACAAAAATATCAACAATATTATCAATGCCTTACACATTAATTGTTGGATTGAATACCGGCACGTATCATGGGAACCTGCACGCAACCATACCGTTGAAAGGGTGTCTAAATGTATAAGAACAGAAGTCCCATTTTGCGCAAATACGACACTAATTGGCGCTATTTTGGCAAATCGTCTCATCACAAATACTGACCAATAATGCGCACTGCAACAGGCTGCAAGCTTATGTCAAATTCATGTATGCACCTTGCATTTATGAAGATATAGACGCTCATGATTGCATCATGCTGCATGCTTAGGTCAAATTCACGTATGCGCTTTGCATTTATGAAGATATAGACGCTCATGATTGCATCATGCTGCATGCTTAGGTCAAATTCACGTATGCGCTTTGCATTTATGAAAATATAGACGGTCATGATTGCATCATTCTGCATGCTTATGTCAAATTCACGTATTCGCCTTGCATGTATGAAAAAATTGGCGATCATGGTACACTCTGTGGGCTTTCTGTCTACTTATTAGTTGTGTGGGAAGATGATAACTCAGTATCATTTATAATATTATTACACTCACTCATAGCCATTGTGTGTGAAAAATAGAAAAGAGGCTTTGTTGCAAAATGAAGGTTTTAAGTAGAGGTACGCAATGCCTTTTATAAATATCACAACTGGCAATGATATTATATAAAAACAAAAGCAGATATGTTATAAGCGCTCGCGCTGTGAATACTCAAATACGTCCCAATTGGGACGTCTTGTGTTTAGTTTGCGTGTGGCCTGCGTCGAGCGCAGTCACGTGCCAGACGCCATGCGCCATGTTCAAGTTAAGAAAGAGAAAGCGATATTGTTTTGACGTTAGAGCGATAAGGATGCGTGCGCTGCGGACATTTGTCAATGTGTGCAATTTGGTATAGCTCGGAACGGATTTAAATCGTAATTTCTATGAACGTAACATATCTATAGTTCTATAATATCATTGACAACTGGCAAGACTTAGACAATCCTTATGTAATGTTAAGTAAGTTGAAGTTGAGTGTGATGAAAAAAGGGGATTTTGTGAAGTTTTGACATTTTGCCGGACAAAAGACCAATTTATAGATAAGTTTTAAATAAAAACTTAAATACATAAAAGGCCATTATTGATAAAATATATTGAGATGTACACATTGAATATTCTTTCATATCTCCTTTTATATTATTTATTATTATAATTTCTGTTACGATTAAATACCAATACAGACTTACAAACGTTTCTCAACGATAAATAGCCACAGCAAAAGCATTGCAATTCAGGTTTCGGTTTCCAATCATTTCACGTTTGTGCACTTCACCTACATTTCAGTTACTTGTAGACACTACTGTACGTGACGAATTTATCTAAGTAAAAAGCAAAGTTTGCAGTACGAACGACCAATACTAAGCCGTCAGCGGACACGTTGACGATGGAAGTTGACAGCCGGAAATAGCGTCACCACCGGCGGACGTGACGTCATAGAGATAGGAGCCCGTCGCACCACAACCTGACCTATATAATTATAATAATCGTAGTCGCCATTGGCCGTGAGTTAGCTGTTTGAAAATCAAATTGTGAAGACATTTTCATTTTTAAAACGTATTACGTATACGATTTTGGTTTAATTTTGCTGCGATTTTTCTTAGCGGTTGTTCCGAGTGACAAGAAAATTGCTCTTGTTTACCATTTTTTTTTACATCACGTTACGCCTTTTTTTTTGCAAAAAAGTAATTTGGCATAAATATTGTGTTTTTGGCACAATATTTCTTTTGCATAATTCTTATTAGTCATAAATTCATAATAGTTTATAAAGAAGCCTTATAAACAAGAAAATAAATTTGAAATGGGTAACATAGTGTAAATAGCTTAGAGTGCGGCGGGGGTGGCTCTTGAGCTACCCCTAAGCCGTCACTTTTTGAGTTTACATACTAAAAGTATTTGTTGAATTAGGATATTATTAAAAAAAGTATGGCAAAAGACAATTATGCCGAAAATACATTATGCCTAACAATGATTTTGCGTGAAGTATTTAAGCGGAATGAAAGTTTGCCAAATAAAATTATGTGTAACAAGTGAGAACCAGCAGAATATTTCTATGGCTCTCGTGTTAACTAACCTACCTAGATTTAGGACAAAAACGTTTAGTGGATTCCTAATTAGACATCAATTCATAAGTATTAATTACAAATTCTGCTTGTACATTGCACAAGGACACTCACAAAGAGAATTATTGATTAAAATTGTCAATCTTACAATATTAAAGCGGCCGTGGCGTATTAAAGCGATCGTAACACCGAAGCCTTATTCATTGGAATAAGGCTTCGGTGTTACGATCGAGAGGTCGTGGGTTCGAATCCTGGCCATTTCACCACTGAACTTCCGCCTAACATAAGCAAATTACGCTTAGCTGGAGGGGGTTAACAAGAATACTAGTAATTTGTATTTGCAAATTACTAGTAATCTTTTATATAAAAAAAAAACCGACTTCAAAAAGTAGGTAAACTAAAAAGCAAAAAATAAATTTACTTCGCACAAAATAATACGTTTTTTCATTTAGTTAAATAGAAATTATTAAATAATTATTTAATAATTCTGAAGTCGGTGCCAAGTAAAAACAACCTTTCTACAATATCAAATTACAGTTCATACAAAAAGGGAGGCGTAGTTGTGCTAGTGCGCGGTCGCCCAGTATTGGTACTTACCACAGAAATATAACTAATATTCAGTCAGAAAAAAATTGTTAGAACGATTGATATTATCTATACGAGTTATTAATTGTTTACTTGGCACCGACTTCAGAATTATAAAATAATTATTTAATAATTTCTATTTAACTAAATGAAAAAACGTATTATTTTGTGCGAAGTAAATTTATTTTTTGCTTTTTAGTTTACCTACTTTTTGAAGTCGGTTTTTTTTTTTGTTAAAAATAATTTTATTTTACGATTTTAAGTGATGGGTAGACCGAGCAAGAATGTTTCTCGAATCAAGAGACGACGGGTACTTGAGACGGAAAACTTATTAATAATAAACAAGAATTAAATCCTTTGTCCTGACTATTGAGGGTCACGACCTTCCATCATCAGCTCATTTGACACAATAACTAGCAGTAGGAATATGCGTACAGTAGTGAAAGAATTATCCTTTAACTCCTAACTATTGAGGAGTTGACCTTCCATCATCAGCTCAACCACATAAAATTATTGCGACCAAGCGTAAATCCTGGCCTCGATTAATAAAATATGAGGGTTGCCCCCGATTTCTCTGGGATCCCATCATCAGATCATGACATGCTGACAATGGGACCACCTTTGAAATATCTCCGTTCCAACAGCTCACTTGACATCATAACTAGCAGTCTGAATATGTGTACAGTAGTGAAAGAATTATCCTTTAACTCCTAACCATTGAGGAGTTGACCTTCCATCATCAGCTCATCCACATAAAAATACGTAAATACTGGTGTAGCTTTGAAAAACACACTAAAAACATTACATGCGCCTATAAAATTCGAGGGTTGCCCTCGATTTCTCTGAGATCCCATCATCAGATCACGATATGCTGACAATGGGACCCCTTTGGAATCATCTCCTGTCCAACATAAAAAGAATCATCAAAATCAGTTCATAAACGACGGAGATATCCGTGAACAAACATAAAAAAAAAGCAACATATATACGAATCGAATTGAGAACCTCCTCCTTTTTAGAAGTCGGTTAAAAAGATGATGACCATATCTTAAACACTAAAATACATGTTTATTCGTAAACATTTTGTTATATATATAAAATAGGTAAAGACTTAATAATATTAAAGTTACAACCCGATTTCGTTTGGACTAAAACATACTATAGGTAGTTTCCTCTTAAGCAGATTTAGTAATTCATAACTTGTTACACTTCTATGATATATAAGCCAGTGTTGTATAACTTCAGTTCAACAACTAACTTTTACTTATTGAAATAAACTACGGACAAGATGAGCGAAAGTTCTTGTAACTTGATGACTCTAAAAAGTAGCTGAATTCTGAAGTTGATACTTCTAACAAAATTAAATTCTCAAAAATTATAAATTATTACTAGAGTTGTATTGACTAATCAGCAAATTACGCTGACTTTAGTATAAATGTCAATAATCTAGAATAAGAAGTGTTAAGTAACTTGAGTCGCTTTATGATATAGAGTTTGTGGTGGACAAAAGATAACTAGTTTTTCAATGCAAAATTTTATCGCATCTAATGATCGTCCACGCCGACAAGTCAGTCACTTTTGTAATCGCTGACCAGCCGGTTATATAAGCGCCGACTACATGGCTAGCCGACTAGTCGATCTCTAATTTCTTACAGGCGACGTAAGTTAATGTTAAATTTCAATACATATTTAAGTCCCGACCAAGGAAAGGATTTAATCACTATACATACGCTACTTACTTATATAAGTACATGAAAATATACAAAGAAATATAAGAAAATCAGAAAGAAACGGTGTAATACGCTCATTTCTTCGTTTATTTACGACATTCCTCGACTAATTAAGATTTTATCTCCGTTCCGGCAAAACAAAGGAAACAACACGTCTAAATGGCTCAAATGATTTGTACAAATGTAGTAATTACGTTCTTTTAGAAACAACTAAGATGAAACTACTGTATTATTATTATTTAATGCTTTTTATTATCTTACTATCAACTATATAGATGTTTGGAATTGATGGCGTAGAAGTTTTTGCCCTGCGTACCCAACTCATTGGCCGACTGTTACATTGGATATGCGCTTCTCACCGTGAAGTATCAGGCACAATTCCAACTCCGTACTGCTATTGTGAATTCCCTGTTGGAAGGTTCACAAATAACATTTTGTCTGACCCGAGAATCCAACCCGTAACTTCGCGGTTAGAGGCGCATACGTTAACCACTAGACCATCGATGCAATTATTTATTTAGGACCGGTAAAACAACCCAATAATCCGGTATTAACTGGAACTTATAAAGCTACACTTTTGCCGTAATTATGTGGGCGTAAAAAGCTTATTCATTCTAACCCTTCAATGTTTATCACACACGTGAAAAGGCCCACGGAAAAGGTTCCTTACCGTGAGGTTTTACCGGGAATTGAAGAGACGAATGAAACGAATGACCCTCAAGGACTTTACATTAAATTAGGTCACGGCCGGGCAACGTTCTTACTACGTATTTGCATATTTTGCCTTATACACCGTATAAGTCCTTCATATTAATTTTTAATGGATTTTATGTGCCGTGCTAAAGTAAATATTGTTGTATTAGTAAATATGTACGATATTTTATTTATCTTTATCTACACCCATGCTATAAATCCTCTATAAACGTTCTTGAAACAGTTAGCTAATTGCCAACATTAAAACAGCCAGTGTCATAATAACCATTATAACACCCAAACGGGTGTTATAATGTTGTACTGAAATTCATTATGCAACTCCTTAACTCATCGAACAGCCACATTCTCATGGCATCTTTATGAATTTCAAAAAAAGAACATGTCATGCACGCGCGTTTCACTACCACAGCGCCGTAATTTAAATAAAAACTTATTCGATTTTTTGAATTGACGTCGTATCCCGCCATTTTTGTTCAATAATAGTATTGAAAAAATACTTTTTAATAATTGTACGATCCAAAATGTAAATAATTATTACAATAAATAATTATATTATTACCTATAGGATAGTTTTTTTGTATTAGATACTCACTAATTAAACTTTCCATGAATTAACATAGAGTTCTTACAACACTGTACCCTAATACCCTATGGTTTCAGAACATTTATAGAGGATTTAATCATGGGTGTAGATAAAGTCTTGTATATAAAACACTCATGTGATACTATTATCACACTCGGCTTCGCCTCGTGTGATAAACCCACACTCGTGTTTTAATACCCCTCATTATAGAACAGTTGCATAAATAACTATTAACTGCTCTCCTGTTCTGACTGCCTCGTTGGACTAGCGGTATAATTTGTGTATAGCTCACTTCGAGGTCTCGGGTTCGATTCCCGGGTCATGCAAAAGTGTTATTAGTGAACTTTTCATCTGGAAATTAACAAAAGTAGCACGTAGTTGGAATTGTGCCCGGTGGAAGGCGATAGGCGATTGCATGGGACCTCAACAGGTGAAGTGTGGGTGTTGTACACCTGGTGTTCAACACATACGCGTGAAATTATGTTATGTACTTGATTAATATAATATTTAGCCTTAGGAATATTATTCACTATAATGATAACGTAATCAATAGTTTTTTACACTTAAATTATTTTCGCGAGACTTATTACGCATTCGACTTGCCTTTATAGTTATAAATAAAATACTAAAAAATGTTCTAAAAGATATGAATAAACACAATCTTCCGTCATGTGTAAGAAACTCGATACTTCAAGTACAAATTATCTCTGGTTTCAAAAAGCCCAATTTTTACCCTAATTAATCAGTAAAGGTTACGTTATAATAGCAACGGTAATTGCTTTTAATAGTACGCATATATACTAAACGTCAAATTTCTTGGCGGCCTGCGAAAGCGAGCGAGGTATAGGTAAAGCGTGAACCCTACACGAGTGACTGAGGCAGAGCATTTTACAATCCGCCTAGATCTTTGCTTTTACCTATAAAACATAAAATCACGCGTTTATCCCAAAGGGGTAGGCAAAGACCATTCCTAGTTAAGGAAAGTTTATTGCATCTATTAAAATAAAAAAATAGCAACCCTATATCTAATACATGCCATGCCCCACTGCTAGGCTCGGGTCTCTTCTCATTAGGTGAAGGTTTAGACCATAGTCCACCATGCTGGCTAAGTGCGGATTGGTAGACTTCACACAACCTTGAGTACTTTTTTAGTACTCGCAGGTATGCAGGTTTCCTCACGATGTTTCCTTCACCGTTAGCGAGTGTCCATCTATTGATAGTCATTAAAATGCCACAAGTTTCTTTTCGTAAGTTCTAAAGCTTCTGTTCTAAAGATACTGTACTAGTAACAAACGATTTATTAGAAACGACGTCTTCCAGACAGCCTTGTAGTCTATGGTCAGAAATGTCTCAGAATTCATGCCGTTATTTGACGCAGTAAAAACATCTAACATTTCATTAGTAGTAATGGCGAAGAGCTGTGTCAAGCAAGATTGCATGTTTACGCCAAAACCCGAGTAATGGATGTCAATGTTGTAAATAAAACAAAGAAACGCCTTATACAATCTTGTTGGCTGTATCAGTGTATGTTTATGTTAGTACTTCATCTTGAAGAATATGTTATTGTGTGCCAAGATGCGTTTGTCTTTCTTATAACACATGCTAAAAAATGTTCGTATTAAAGCCGTGCGCTTTATTAGAAAATTTATTTGAACTACATTGTTAGATATAAGTTTTACGTAAACTAAAGAGATTATATGAAGCAAATTCTTGTTCTTTTTTTTTTATGTACAATGCTCAATATTTTAAGTGGATGTGTGCTTCTCATGGTTATATTTTGTCCTGGGGCAATTCTGAGTTACCTAAAATAACAAAAAAATTGTTAAATTAAAGGTCAAGTGATTCCAACTTACATTTACTTAAAATATCTGATTAAAACTATTGTTAAAACTTCAAGTTTCAGAACTGTGTTCATTTTTTTGTATTTTTATTTTATGTTTACAAAACTATCTTTTTGGGTCGGTAAGCTTTCAAATAGGTACATTTGGTACGAAACCCTGAGATCATGCGGGTGCCGACACGCACTTGACCGATTTTTTTAATAATTAACCTAGTATTCCAAAAATAAATTAAAATTATTTTTAATCAATAAAAAATGTACCAATCAGTGATGATTTTGCTGTGAGATTTGAAGCCAGACATAAATCAACCATATTGATAATGCAGCAAGCGTTAGAATTGAATAAAGAAAAAAATCCTGGAAATGCATGGCCAAGGAGCACCCAGTAAAATATATCTTCTTATATAAACGGAAATGCGTGGCGGGAATTTTCGGCTTGTTGCCCCTTAACCTAATTTAATACCAAGGTGCATTTTCGCCGGGAGTACAAATATGTCAATTGAAATTGTTGTACAGTCGTTTTATTTTCGAGGTATTTAGCCGCGAAATTGAACACGATTTGCTAAATTTGAATGTACTTATCGCTTGGAAAACATTCTTACCGAAATAAGATTGTAATTGTTGGTTTATGACTGATGCAAAAGATGCAAAAGTTTTTGTGTTCTTTAACCTGAAGGAATTTTGCTAATCATTTTGGTTGTCTTCAACATTATAGTCTTTTGAAATCTTTAGCGTCTATTCTAGATTGAAAAAGAATAGCAAAATTTAGACGTCGGGCGGGCTTACACATACTGAAATTCCGATTATAATTCGTAATTTTAAATCCACGGCACTGCATAAAAAATATCCATTCTCCTCATGCATTCTGATTTTTCATATAAAATGTGATTGATATGAATTATAAATTAGAATTTTCAGCATGTGTGACCCCGCGTTTATAACTTAATTTATTAGTCATAATACTGGATGTTTATAACCACCAGAATCGTAAAATCTAAACAAACAACGAAATTAGGAATGAAATAACAGTTTATTTTAACTTACAAACAGTTACCACGATTTATATCCAAGGCAATTATAGGAAGAGCTTTCCTTAGAAAGCATTTAAGAGAAAAATTCTAATAGCTGCATCGCATTTATCTTTGCTAAGATAATGTTCTTGACAAACTATCTTTATTACAATCCACTTATTTCCCTAGAGCGTTATTAAAAATATTACGGAATACTTTTATAAAATTGTTTTTAAGAAAGAGAAATAAATATTACAGTGATGATCATGTTGATATTATTAATGGTCTCATTTTCATCAGGGCACGATCTGATGATGGGATCCTAGAGAAATCGAGGGCAACCCTCAAATTTTAAAAGCTTCTATATTGTTTTTCGTATATCACCTAAAGCTACTCGGCTATTTGCATCTAGCAGTCAGCATTTAAAGAAAGAAGAAAGAAAGAAAGAAAGAAAATTATTTTTTATTTTCTTACATAATATACAAAAATAGGTAATTATTATAAAAAATATGTAATAAATATGTAAGAAAACAGTGGTGGTTGCTCAGCTTTAATGCTGTGGAGTCTTGCATTTCTGCAAAACTTCCACAGCGCTGATTTTCAGCAACCACCACGGTTGACGGCACAAATAGAAAACAGGTAAGTACAGCAACATATAAAGATGACAGTGACAAGATTAAATTAAGCTCAAATTAAATTACACAAAGGAATAATATATAATTAATAATGAAACATAAATTAGGTTATAAATACATGCATAGAATATATTATGGTTACAAAGACGGCAAGAAAAAAAGAAAACAAAATAAAAATAAAAGTATAGCAAACCTAAAACAATTTATAAACTAGATATAAATAACTAAACTAAACTAAAAATATAATTATTAAACATAAAAAATTACCGGATGGCGCTAGTATCGCCTTGCGCTGGCAACGCGACGACAGTTGGTACACTGTTTATGGCTTGCCCAATCACAGTGAAGAGCGTGTATTCCTTTTCAAAATGTAACTGTCAATTTTTGTAGTTTTTAGGGCATATTTAGTAAAAACTGAATAAAAGTATGATTTTATTCAACTAACTTTTTAGAATGTGGGCTTTAAAAGGTAAATATGACAATTACATTTAATAACTAAAGCATACTTTTCTATTTTATCAGTTGAAAGAGTATTAACTGTTAAGTTGATAAATTACAAAATTATGCTGTATTTACGAATGAAATTGTTATATATCTTTCAAAACTTGCATTCTAAAAAGTTAGTTGAATAAAATCATACTTTCATTCAGTTTTTACGAAATATTCCCAAAACACTACAAAAATTTACAGTTACATTTTGAAAAGGAATACACGCTCTGAATGTCGGGCCTAAATGTATTTTCCGGTAAATACTTCGCATTCTTTGCAGTGTTGATGATACCAAAAGAATGTGTAAACAAAAGAAATATGTGATTGTGTTATGTGTATTGAGTTTTGTGCTGTAAGTAAATAGTTGTGATGTTGTAAAATATACTTTATTGTGGTGTGATCGTCGTGTGAAGCTGTTTTATTTAATTTTCCAAGCGGAGCGTCCTTTTTGTGGAGATGGAACATTTTTTGTTGTACGAATAGAGGTAAGAAATTTACATTATGTATTACAATATAAATAAATAAAAATTAATTAATTAGTATTAGAATTGTAGAATAAATAGTTGGAACTCTTTTATCCTGGGGATCGCATTTCATGTCGCTGAGCTGATGCTGGGAGGTACAGTGCCTCAACGTTGGAAGTACGCGGATAATTCTTTAAATATAGGCACCTTAAGGCTGTTTACTGTATGCTTTCAAGTTTAACACAGATGAGGCGAGACGTTGAATATAACTTAAGTATTTCTCACTTTTTAGTGCACTTTTTCTAACTAAACTCGTTTTTTTTTTGTAAAATAATTCAAATTCAGGTTATTGCAGGGTAACCTTCTAATCCACACATAAACTTAATTGCGCTAATTTGATCTGCCAAGTAGTTAAAATAAACATTCATAACACAATTACGTAAAATTAATCCAACGCATAGCAATTTATTTGAAGATCCCTGCAACTACGCGCGCCATGGTACTTCCTTGACATTAAGTTCATCACACCACAGAGCTGCGGTCGTCATGTGATGAAACATCCCTCCAATATAATGGGACGGGACAGTCTTGCTATGCATCATACTTATGAACGCACATATTTCACGAGACTATCTAGGTGACGTAATATAAGTGCCCGAATAAACTTCCCCTGCCCGTAATATTATAAGTGCTACAAAAATGGTCGGTAAATGCACACTCATTTTTATGACATTTTTTTAAAATAAATATATAAATGTACACACACTACATACACACAACGCCATCTAGTCAAAAAATAAGCAGAACTAGTACAATGAGTACTAGAATAACTGATACTAATATATACTTTTTCTTTTGTAAATACATACTTATTATAGTTATTATACATAGAAACACCCACACCAAGAAAATCCTCCATGTTCATGCACACGAAGATTTGTCTTGAGCGGGAATCAGATCTACGATCTCAGCGTCAAATTATTTTTATAAATCAATCAACATGAACTTATTGTAGCTAAAAATAATATCTTTATCTACAGAGAAATATACATATAGTATCTTAAATTAAATTAGCCTAATAACTTAATCTAAACTTAATAAGTCACTGTCAGAAGGCCTCGTTCCCAAAATGCTTTGCTAATTTTGCTAATGAAAAAAGAAAGAAATCCTTCATTTGAGAATATCCGTATTGTCGTATTTGATTAATTTCAGATAATCACATCAAAAAGTTAGCTGACCAAACTGAAAACGTTTTTAACAAGAATTCAGTCTTTTCTAAAGTCGGTACAAAGATAAAATGTTTTTTCCTTAATGACCAAATAAATACAAGTAAATTTAAGAAAGCTCACCGCTAACTCGATTTTCTTGGCAGGATTTCGTGGAAAACTTCAGAAGATTAAGAATTTTTGTTCTGCTCATAGAAAGGAAGAGTTTTCTGGATTACCTCTGTAGGATAAATTACATCGGAAAGCCTCCTTTACGACACCTAATAGTTCCCAGCTTTATACAGCCAAAATACCTAGTCTATCTATCTATCTATATATATATATTTCTAGTCTATTTTTAAAACACCTAGCTCTTACCTCGATTTCTGAGGTTTTTACTAATGTGATGTGAAGTATTAGGTACCTGGGTGAATTTCTAAAAAAAAGCTTCGCATGAATCATTTGCGTCTTGTCTTTGACCAAAATATAAAATTTTAGACATGTAACAATTAAAGTTACAATTTATAATAAAAAAAAAGAGAGAAAAATCTGTCATTTGCATGAGTATGATGAAGAAGGATAAGCTTTTAAATATGTAATAGCATTAGTTTTATCAATAAACTGCCCATTTATTTCAATATTTCTGCTACGCCAATGAAGAAAACTTTTGTACACCAGAATAATTCCCAAAATACATTATTTGGGTCAATCATAAATTAGCTTTGTATCGTGGTTTACGACAAGTAAGAAATAACCATAACAATAAAGTTATTAGCATTAGTTTTATCGCGTTATAAATATTGATGATTTATTTTATTTTATTGGTTCCGATTCTTTTATTCTTATTATCATCTAAGTGACACTTGTTTCTATGGATGAACACATGTATAATGTAGTTTCGAATATCAGTTTTATCATTGAAATATTATTAGGTAAGCTAAGTCATTACTTATATTATTCAACTACCTGAAATAGTTTAAAAATAAGATAAAACAAAATCAGAATAATTAAATAAGTTTTATTTGATCTTTTTTTAATTCATTCAATAAATAAAATAACACTTTCTTAAACTAAATTAGAGAAATACCTAACTATGTACTAAATCAGAATTGTAATTAAAATCAAACATATGCTCAAAATATAAAACGATCGCTCGCCAAAAAACTGTTATAGCCCTTGTTTCAAAACTCGTAACTGCAGTTAAAGTTTAAAATAACGGTCACTGTAGTTAAAAATAACAACGTCACTGTGTGTGAAAAATGTCACTAAAAGGCTGCAGTAAGGTTCATTAACAATTTTATTCATTCCAAATGTAATTGTGAATGAACCTTACTGCAGCTGTAACTCTGGGTGTTTAGCGTCAAATTTCGTGCATAAAAACCCATCTGTGATTCAGCTTCTGCTATCTTTTACTTATGGCATTAATTTACAGTGTTTTATAGCTTAATAAGTACATTAAGCTATAAAACACTGTAAATTAATAAGCAGGTTTTCGGGTGAGTCATATTATGTCGACTATTCAAGCTAACAATGGTTACATCATTCAGCGTGGTGCGATTCTGTTTATGAAACTGTCAATTTCGTATTTTGAATGTACCCCATATAAACACGGTCGGCAAATTTATTTCTTTTTAAGGAATACGCATGCCGAATAGAACTTCCATAATGTTTTTTTTTGAGTTTATAATATTCGGTAAGTCTGAGAATAGGAGGGGTAAGTCTGAGAATAGGAGGTAAGCTATTTTTGTACCGCTCGGTTAAGGTCGATGGACCACGAGGGCGGGCCTGCGGGCAACGGCTAGTGATAATATGGAATCCTCCATTGAAGTCTATTATTATCTTTTCACTGAAGGTGACCCTTGATCCCACTCACCTTAAGTGGTTACCTCCGTCTTTTGCAGAGGCTGTATTTGTATGTGTGCGTTTACATTGAAGATATAGACGATGAGTGTTCTTAATGCCAGGTTAATGAAATTATACTATTCGTTTATTCAATTATTTATTCTACAATATATTTTATTACTATAAAATATTTTTTTTTCTGCAAATAATAATTGAGAATACATTTTCTAAACTTAATAAATAATGTTATTTTTGCCAGACTTAGTCTAGTTTTGCAACAGATAAAAAGGAATAACTGGAGGTGTTCGCATTCTTTGCCTATTGTTTGCATTTCTTTACTTCATATTAGTTAATTTTAAGTTGCAAAAATGTCACCAATTTTTTTACTTATATTTTGTGGATAACGTTGTGAGTGCACATTTAATCACTGTTTAATTTGTCAAATTTTTTAATTCACTCTTAATGTTGTAACTGTTTGTTTATCCCTAATAAATAAAAAAAATAAGATAAAGTAAAAAGAAATAGCTTACTTTTTTTGTTCAATAAGTCAAATCACGTTTCGCCAACTTGCGCCCGTAATATGCAAGTCTTTCATGACAATGATTGCGAGCTTAAGGCGTTTTTCTGGTCTAAGTACCAGGCTAAGTGTAACCATTTGGACGTGCTGCCTTTATTGACATAGTTTTACTACCAGACTTTAAAGTTTGCTTATCCTCTTCGTCGAAAGTTGAGGATATGCAATATTCATATTTTAAGCTTTTGTTGTGTGCGGTAGAAGACTTTATTTACTTAACTATCTTTTGCCTGCGACTTCGTCCGTAGTAGCTGCTCCCGCGCTAAATATCAAACAACTTTAATGGATAGTTGGACTTTTAAACACAAACAAAATAATTAAAATCTGATCAGTAGTGCTCAAGATTAGCGCGTTTGCGTGGTAGGTATCAACAAAAAAACTAGCCAAGTGCGTGTCGGGCCACGTAGGGTTCCGTAGCTAGTCGTAACAACATATTTCGACTTAAAAGGGATTTACTATCTGTATTTAACAAGTAACATCTTCATACAAGTCATTACTTTCAAATGTTTTTGTAATTTGCACGAATTATTCTAAGTAACTGCATTTTACACTTTCGACCCCAATTACTCTAGAACTAATTAAGTTAAAGTAACAAAAAGTAAGTTAAAGTAGTTTTCATGAAAAGTTTATTTACATATACTACCACCGTGATTTTTTTCAGATTTTTTCTGAAATTTCGGATCTGACATTTCGGACCCCTATTCCTCTTCAACTAATGAAGTGAACTTATCCGCTATAGTTTTCCTTTAAAGTTCATTACATGTACTACCGACACAATTTTTTTCAGATTTTGGGATCCAGTAGTTTAGCTTTTAGAGGGGGGGGGGGGACGCTCTACTCGAACAAAAATTTGCTCTTTAAAGTTAATTATCTCGCAAACGGATCTCTAAATCAAAAAACTGTCTTAGCAACCCCTAAACGTTTTTAAAAGTCCTATCTAACAATACCCCACACTATGGGGTAGGCGACAAAAAAAAAAAACATCCCTACTTTACATGTAGGGGAGCAACCCGAAAAAAAAATATTTTTCCAAATTTTATTTTACGACTTTTTTTGTATAGTTAACATACATGCTTATGCAAAATTTCAGTTTTCTAGCACCAACGGTTTCGTCGCTATGCCTCGGACAGACGGACGGACAGACGGACATGGCGAAACTATAAGGGTTCTTTGTAGGTACTACGGAACCCTAAAAAAGAAGCTCATGTTACGCTCCTTGTAGTCAGTTACCTGCATATAAAATTTTATCAAAATCGGTGAAGCCGCTTAGAAGATTAGCTGGTACAAACAAACAGACAGACAGACAAAAATTTTAAAATCTGTATTTTAGGCATAGGTATTGTGCAAATAGCTATATTATCTCGAAAAAACATTGTTATTCTGACAATAAAAACAAACACTTCAATTTTATTTATTTATATTGTTCCTAAAAAAACTACACAGTTACATACAAACGCAATATTACCATAGCCATTAAATTTCGTAATGAATTTAGTAGCTGTGTTTTTGTACTAGCCTGCATATAATATTATTACAAATTAATTATATTATTTTTGGTATTTTGAGTGGCATTGTCCCGATAAATTAATTGTGTTGATTGTAAATTAATTACATTCAATGAGGGCAATTAAAGCCAAACAAAAACTCATTACGGTATTATATTGCTTGGGATAGTTAATTACATTTATTAGAGTACTTATTAACAATTGCAAATGTTCTGGTGGCAACTATTTTTAATTACTAAAATACATAGATACTAGTTACCCGTAATTGAATCATTTTTCATTGGTCGTGTTATAAATTTACCATATTTTAAACTAGGCATGTATAGCGTCATTTATTGAAGCCGCAGGTTCAGTTCTCTCCGCGGCTCAGTATTCATGTCACGTCGCGTCGTTAATATTTCAATACGATAAAAATAGGTTTTCTCAAACAAATTTAACATTGCGAACATCCAATTTGTTGTGAAAACCGAATTTATTTTCGTAAAAAGAAAATAACCGAGGAAATAAAAACGGACAAAAAATTCACCTATAGTTTCAATAAATTTCGGTATGTTTAGTGTTGTCCAAATGCAAGAACAAGACGAGACTTAGCCAGTCTTGGTCTTGGTCTTGCAGCAATACGCGGTCTTGCGCTCCCAGTCTCGGTCTTGGTCTTGGTCTTGCAAAAACACTAGGTATGTTGCATCCACCCTGCGTAATCGGATCAAAAGGAATTCAAAACGCGTATCAACTATGAAAAACGTTTTATAATTTTACCTTCGACTTGTATACGAGTCCTTGTAAAATTGTTCCAAGTACTCCTAAACTAAGTTTATTACAAACAGTTTGTCTCACAAAAATGTTACCGTTGAAAGTTGTGAATGTCAAGACAAGTTAAACTTAGAGGACTGTCTCATAACAAAGTTTTTTAACTTACTTCTTACTTTTGTATTCAGTTTGTGTTTCGCTAAGTGGAGATGTTTAGCATTGAGATGTCAATATGACATATTATTTATTTATTTAAGGAATAGTATTTATCTTTGTATTATATACTTTATCCTGCAAGCAGCTTTATCCGCGTGGAACGTCGATAAAAAGTAGTCTATATTATACCTGGGTCTTAAACAATCTCCACATCAAATTTCATTAAGATCGATCCAGTAGAATCGAAGATTGGCTTCCTTCTAATAATATGTGGATGTGGTACACCTGTGCCACACCCTTCTGGGTAATATAGGCGTGATGTTATGATATGTGGTACTTATTTTGTCCATATAACGTAGACGTGTTACCGTCCGTCCCCTTCCTGGCGCCATCAGAATATCAGCAAGCTCTGCAGCATATGGCTGAGATGGTGTCCTTTACTGTTAAAATTTTTGTTTAGTATGTTTTATTGTTATTTTCTATTGTTGTTTTTATTATTGTATATCAGAATAAATATGTTTCTTTCTTTTTTCTTTCTATATAAATATATATATTAACGTTTGAGCGACTTAAGCTATAGTGTAAAACGTATTGTGCAATTAAAAATGTTTGCGGTTATGTTTTCTACATCACCTGCAAATATTACGTATCAGTTTAGTAGTTAGGTAAACATTTTAAGAAAAATACTTGTTTTGTTAACTTAATTTAAAACCACTTCTTTATAGGTACAGTTAACAAATAATTGATTTACTAAATCTATAACGTAATCATTCAGAACTATCGCAATCGTATGTCTGTTCAGGAAAAAATAATTACATTTAACTGACGTTTTCATTATATCTATTACCATAATTTCAACAAACGTTATCAAACTTAATTTAAGAAATGGAGACGTTTTTGTTTAGTCTCGAATAATAAACAAAATCGTAAAAATTTAAGTATGATTAAAGGAATTGAGGAAACGGTGATAAAAAAAAAGATATTTCCATACAGGCGAGATCCGAGTGTAAGGAATAAGGCGCTGGATTGAAATCTGTATTTATAAAACAGTTTAACTATTAAGTTATAATTATTATGATAATGAAAACTATACAAATAAAAAAGTGTGATAACAAATAGACCTCAAGACATTCACTTAAATTTACATTAGCAAAATAACGAAACTTGATGGATATTCCAAACATTATTTGAATCACAAAAAGTTATGATTGAATAAAATTCAGCAATAACCTCATTCCTTACATATTTTATGTTGATCAATAAGTAACACATTTAGTAACGAAATTACTGCCCATCAACTATACCTAAAGAGAAAAGCAAAATATTAATATTCAAAAATATACACACCCATTTATAAAACTATACAGAATCAAAAAACTTCTCCGCATCGATGTCACAGGGTCACATCGAGTCCAGAAGGCTGTCAGCATTGCCACGTTAATATTAACTAAAAAAAATTTCTCAAAAAAATTCCAGCTAAAAATAAACCAAGTGAAGTGCGTAGTCAATTATACAAACCTGTACGGCGATTGATTTTTGTTTGGTTTTTCCAAAGGTAGAATTTTTTAGGTATTTCAATAAAACTAAAAAAACCGGCCAAGTGCGTGTCGGACCACGCGCAGTAGGGTTCCGTAGCTAGTCGTAACAACATATTTCGACTTAAAAGGGATTTACTATCTGTATTAAACAAGTAACATCTTCATACAAGTCATTACTTTGAAATGTTTTTGTAATTTGCACGAATTATTCAAAGTAACTGCATTTTACACTTTGGACCCCTATTCCTCTTGAACTAATGAAGTGAACTTATCCGCTATAGTTTTCCTTTAAAGTTCATTACATGTACTACCGACACAATTTTTTTCAGATTTTGGGATCCAGTAGTTTAGCTTTTAGAGGGGGGGGGGGGGGACGACGCTCTACTCGAACAAAAATTTTCTCTTTAAAGTTAATTATCTCGCAAACGGATCTCTAAATCAAAAAACTCTCTTAGCAACCCCTAAACGTTTTTAAGAGTCCTATCTAACAATACCCCACACTATGAGGTAGGTGACAAAAAAATAAAACATCCCTACTTTACATGTAGGGGAGCTACCCGAAAAAAAATATTTTTTCAAATTTTACTCTACGACTTTCTTTGTATAGTTAACATACATGTTTATGCAAAATTTCAGTTTTCTAGCACCAACGGTTTCGTCGCTATGCCTTGGACAGACGGACGGACAGACGGACATGGCGAAACTATAAGGGTTCCTTGTAGGTACTACGGAACCCTAAAAACGAGAGTTTAATTGCTGCAGTTCGCTTTATGTACCAGCGTGGGTACATAAAAATGTATGGCCTTCAGCAATCAGTGTTGAATGCCAAATGCCGAAATTTTAACGGTTGAAGTTTTCAATATTGTGTGCGTTAGCACGATTCTGGGTTCAGCTTGCATATTTCCTTAAAATTGTAGAAGGATTGAATGAAAAATTTGTCATTGACTATAAATGTAGGTAGAATATATAAAATCCTTAAAGGGAACAATTGCTTGACGGTTTTCTATACAAAAGTAATATGGGTTTAACTATAATATTATTAAGTTTACATCTATTAATATAATTATAGACGAATCATATCTAAAATACTAAAATGCACGTTTGTTGACGCCCATTTTTCAAAATTATTATTTTAATTATATTCAATTAATGATTAAAACAATTTAGACAAAATGGCCATAAACATACATTTTAGTGTTTTAAGAATGATTTGTATAAAATGTTAAAGTTAAGCCGACGTTGGTATGAAAACATGGCGCTTAGTAATCTACCCTTATTGAACTTCATAATAAGATATTAATGAAGTAGATGTTTTTATTTCATATTAAAAGATTTTCCTTTTCTTTTTTCTTCATAATATTCGAGACTAAGCACTCCGAATTGAATAGTGAATACGTTATTAAAAATAACCCTTTCTTGAAAAAGACAGAAAGAAAGAAGCTTTGTACCTCATTGAGCGCACAATGTAAGTACTTCAATTTGCCTAAAACAAAACATTCCCAGTAAAAGAAGAGATAGAATTGCGTACGGCTACACATCTTCCTATATATTTTCAGTATAATATGGACTCGCATTGTATTAGTTTTCCGTGCAATGCTTATACTGGCAATGTATAAGTTGATCGGTAACCGTGTGTACATTATGTTAATAACATAGCCATCTGCTTACCAACAATATAGACATTCACACGCAGATTCGTTTACATTGCAGATTTCGAATACCACTTGCCTTTGAAATGGAATAATACTATTTTTTATTATCTAATAATAAATAAATAAAAATAAAAGTAAAAAAGCCTTTTATTTCCTTAGCAGTACATAGCAAAAACTTATATTCTAAACTTATTTCTTATCAAAAATGTATTAAATCTAACCTTATTCATGTGTTATTATATTGTTTACTTATATTAATGCAGTTATTTTCAAACATACTAAATTATTTATATAACTGCAGGAACCCCTTTTCGGGTAAAGGACTCCTCCAAAGATTTCCAGTCTTCCCTGGATTGGGCTATCTGAAGCCAATTGCGACCGGCTATTCTCGCGATCTCATCTTCCCATCTAGTATAGGGCCTACCCTTTCTTCTCTTGCCACTCGGTTTTTCCAAGTTGTTACCCTATTAGTCCACCTTTGGTCTTGCATACTTAATATAAGTTATATAACCATTAAACGATTGTCTTATTTGAAAGTTTATAACTGGCAGGAAAAACGTAAATTTTTCCCCAAAATTGGAGACCGATAAGGTTAATAATGTCACCGCTAACTATATCGGGATCTCAATTGTAAGGTTCTCATAAAGACCAATAAAGGACTTATGAATAGTTCGCCGTTACGACCAACGTTACGGTCAACCAACAAATTTTGTCGATCACAGCGCACATGGCGCGGCGCCGGCGGCCAAAAATAGCTATAGGCTTTTTTCCCTGTTCGCTTAGTTATTTTTTAAACTAAAAAAATAATTGTAATGCGGCATTCACTAATAGATAGAGTAATTGATGGGGAAGAAATATATGTACAATACATGTGAAGAAAAGCCAATAAATTAAATTATGAGTAATATAAAAAAAATAAAACTAAATATAGTGCGCTTACACTGCAAGCGCTGGTTAAACTTTACGAGATACATCAAATTAATGTACGACGGAATTGTATATTTTTAATTTTATCTTATAAATTAATAGATAGTTTGAAATCTTATTTTTTTTCGCAACACTGCGATGAAATGTAAAGCGTCGAACCTCAAAAAGTTGCAGCCAACAGGCGGCGCAACTGTTGTGTTCGGAGCCAATACTACCAACTTAATTAAAAAGTTGAACTGCGACATACAAAACGAGGAGGTGTTAGGAGGAAACGAGAGGTTAGTGTTATTTTTTTAATCTAATCTAGGAACTGTAGTTGTGTTCTGATTGTACAAGTAGTATGATACGGTTATGTGTTACCAAAGAGATTGTAGATAGGGGATCCCCTGTGTATCTACTAATTATTATCGTGATCTAGACGTTTCTAGTTCAATGTATAAAGGATTGATATTGTTCAGTATCCCTGCGGTAATAGTAAATAGATTCAAAACAGTTTTTAATCTCACTTTAATGACTATATGGGTTAACATAAGGATTTTATTATATTTTCGTAAGAACAGTAAGAACTGCCTCGATGGTCTAGTGGTTAGCGAATGCGCTTCTCACCACAAGGTTCGATTTCGGGTCGGGCAAAGTGTTATTTTAATTGTATTTGTAAACTTGCAGAGAATGGGTAAAGGCTTGGAAATCATTAAGACCATTAAAATTAGGAGATTGCAGTATTTGGGACATATAATGCGTAATGACAAATACAACCTGCTGCAACTCATAATTCAGGGGAAGATTCAAGGACGCAGATCACCCGGACGACGATGCACATCCTGGCTCAAAAACCTTAGAGATTGGTTCGGCCTCAGCACAAGATCACTATTCAGAGCAGCCGTCTCTAAAGTAAAAATAGCATTTGAAGAAGAAGAAGAAAGTGTTATTTGTGAACAGGTCAGGTTGTCAGGAAATTCAGCAGCACGGAGTTGGAATTGTGCCCGGTGGATGGCGATAACCCATGGTAACTAAACATAACAAGTGAAATGTGAGTGTTATATTATGTTATAAGATAATATAAGACTTAGTATATAGAAGAAGAGAAATATGACTATATTTTTTGTGAAACTTACTAAAAACTAATAAAATATACCAAAATAAATACATAGGTCAGATAACTGACTTTGACATCTCATCAATGGTCTCCTAAATATAATTGTAATTGAAAATTAACAACTACATTAAAGTTTAGTACTGGTTTTTGAATAACAGAGTCCAATTGATGGACAGACCAATACAACTTTTCACAAAACTATCATTGCAAATTGTTTACCTCCAGGCAGAGTTTATCGTTATTAATTCAGTTTTAAAACGTTTGACTGTGTTATTCTAAGTTTTGTTTATAAACCTGGTGGAAAGTGGTTACTATCTCTCATGAACAGTCAGGATTGCGCCGCAGCAATAGAGTTTATGCATGCATTTTTAAATATTTTTATAGGATGGTTTACGTTTGTTTATAATAGAAAACAAACATTTACGCCGTTACACAAGTATTAAATAAAGTCAGATTGAAATGGCATGTGACGTCAAATTACAATACCAAGAACAAACTTATTTGTGCCGATAAATTCATTCATTTTGTCATTTTGTCGTTATAAAAGTTGACGTTTTGAAAACCAAATTAAAATGTAGGCGTTCGTTGTAAGTATTACTAAGCTCTATATTTAAATGAAATTGTTGTGTGTATTTTATACGTCACACGCGTTTCAACTGTATTGAATATTTGCCTATTTTACGTACTTTTGAATTATTATTTTATGAATGAAAAGTACGCCACAGTCTAAAATAAATTACACAGGTATCATTCTAAAGCATTAGAGCATAAAAAATACAGGGCAAGGCTTATTAAACGGTATCAACGATATTGTTTAAACATCAATCATAATTTTTGCTAATTCATATAATGTTTTAGCTTTCATATACTCATATATCTTAGATTCCATACAAACCTTGTGAAGCGTTTTTGTGCATGTAGTTTGTGCTTAGCCTATAGAATTGATAGGCTTGTCTTCACCCTGCAGAATCTCTAGGCAGCCGTGTGAATAGGGCTTCATTGTTTGGTTACATACTCGGACCATGTTCTTGGTCACCACGAATGCCTGGACTATGGAACACAAACCTTTGAATATATCGATCTATTGTTTGGGACAGCTTATTAGTTTTCGTGTCGTGTATGTTTAATAACTGAAAACATTGCAAACGGCTTATTTATATTTGAATTAAATAAAAAATACTAAGCTTTTAAATTGTCATCGGAATCTTGACGTAAAATATACTTTATCTAAAGAGTAAAATCAAGTATCTTGGGCAACAATAAGCGAAACATTGGTATACATATTTTCACTTTGTATTTTCACTGATAAAGTATTGAAATAGCTTCTAGTAGGTTTTTGAAATGCCAATGAAAAAAACTTTTTAACTAATTATTATGTTTCTGTCACACTCTCGTCTTTTTGAAGATATGTGTGTATTTATCATAATAATATAAATTATCGCTCGCTAACGGAGAAGGAAAACATCGTGAGGAAACCTGCATGCCTGAGAGTGCCTAAAAAGTATTTGAGGTCGTGTGAAGTCTACCAATCCGCACTTGGCCAGCGTGGAAGACTATGGCCTAACCTTTCTCATTATGAGAAGAGGTCTAAGCCCAACAGTGGGACATGTATTAGATACAGGGCTGCTATTATTATTATTATTATGTTTCTGTGTCCTTATGTCCAAATAAAGTATTTTATATTGTATTGTATTTTATTGTAAATGATATTCTCCCTTCACAATAAATAAGCAAGCATACCATTTCAATCATCCGACGGATCAAATTAGTAACAAACAAACGCTATCCTGAGTAAACACAAAGAGACAAAATGGATAATAATTAATTAATATTTAATTAATGTTCGTCCGGAGCTTCATGTCGCGCTGGTATTTCAATTGATCACCGGCGTTTAATGAAAAGGTGACATCTAGATACTTGATCGTTTATCATCGTCATGTTTATAATTTATCTTCATTTACCAACTCTTTTCTCAATTAATTATGTCGGCTTTTTCAAAGGATTCGGGAATTCCGTCACTTGACGCTCAGTTTCGAGAAGAATATTCAATTGTGTGCGGCAAATTAGTGGCGGAAAAGGAGGTCAATAACTTGAAAATTATATTGTGTTAAGAATTATACCATTAAATAATATCTAGTAAGTAATTATTATTCAGTGATTTAAAGGACTTTTGTTTTTTGTATGTGCTTTTCTAAATCTTACATGAGGTGCGTTGGTATTGTACAAAATATTTAATCACCAAACAAACTAATTCATAGAATATTTAGAGGAAAAAGAAAATCGTGATTTATATCTGTTTTGTAGCGATTCCGTAGGTTTAAGGCCGGCCTCATAACTTTTTTTAAAAAGCATTCAAGTAATTTGCAGGTACTTGACTTGTATTCTTGTTCCAGCTAAGTTTATTCACTTGTGTTAGGAGAAAGTTCACATCCGTGGTGTGATAGCAAGGATTCGACCTCGCGATCGTAAGATCACTATTAAGCTTATTTTTAGTAATTATTGTGAATTTTTTTTTGATACAGGATATTAAAAAATGTACATTAGCATGAACTTAAGCATTTCTAAGCTACAAGATATGAAAAAAGCTTTACTTATTTTTTAAATAAAAATAAAAATATTTATTTTCTCTTTCACAAATTGGTAAAAAAATACCTATACATAGGAATGTTGTACAAACAGAGACTACTTATTTCAAGGTGCGGGTCACGCAAAACAACTAAAAGAATTTATCCAGTTCTAAACTAAGGGAGCTTCAGAAAGATACCTTTTGGTTTACCTAAGCCCTTTGTTAATACCAACTAATTAGTTCGTTTGCGGTTAATCCCTAGAAACTTAAACATCGGAACTCGAGCAATAAGGGATCGAGGAAAAGTTTGGGGTTAAAACTACTTTAACTTGACCACATATTGATATAGGTAAGTAGGCATGTTGGGTACAGATACATACGGTCTAAAGTAAAGGTTCGTTTATGATAGACGCATAAATTGATAGTTTAGCAACCTTAACCATAGCGAGAAAGTAATTGAGAGATAATGGCCAGGCTTTTGTGCCCAGTGGATGGCGATAGGCTCACCCCCTATCCCGTGGAACCTAAACATAACAGGTTACATATGGGTGTTGTACACCTCTGCCACTAATATAGGCGTTATGTTTGTTATAAGCAGGCTTGGCATATTTTCGAGCATTAAAACGTCTTTTAATCTCACCACTTGAAATTAATTTTTGAGGATTCCACGTAAGGTTTTTTTTTTAAAAGCATTCCTAGTGTCAGTAGTGTCAGATATAGCAACAATAAGCCACTTATTCCCGAAATAAATAATGCTATCTATTCAACAAAATCTATTAACGATTACACAATGCGACTTGAAGTTTATAAAGTAACTGAATAAAAAGAAAATATAAGTATAGGTTAAACTAACTCAAGTAGCTACAGGCTAAGACAAAATATTACTCCAAAATTTCTCAAGTTGTAATAAAAATATGGAAATGAATTCGAACAAGCTGTGTCAGGTACTACTTTGTAAAATTTACATAATCCGTGTGATGACATAATGTAAAATTTTAGTTTCGTTTACATGAGCTTTAAATATCTGGTAAGAATGGTTAAATATATTTTTCACCTCGAAAAGTCGTTCTTTATTATATTAAAACAGTGAGCAAAACTCGATTTTGCTTCAAATTTTGCTCTCGCTTTTGCTCATTGCCTTTTTAGGGTTCCGTAGTACCTACAAGGAACCCTTATAGTTTCGCCATGTCCGTCTGTCCGTCCGTCTGTCCGAAGCATAGCAACGAAACCGTTGGTGCTAGAAAACTGAAATTTTGCATAAACATGTATGTTAACTATACAAAGAAAGTCGTAGAATAAAATTTGGTAAAATATTTTTTTTTCGGGTAGCTCCCCTACATGTAAAGTAGGGATGTTTTTTTTTTGTCGCCTACCCCATAGTGTGGGGTATTGTTAGATAGGACTTTTAAAAACGTTTAGGGGTTGCTAAGACAGTTTTTTGATTTAGAGATCCGTTTGCGAGATAATTAACTTTAAAGAGCAAATTTTTGTTCGAGTAGAGCGTCCCCCCCCCTCTAAAAGCTAAACTACTGGATCCCAAAATCTGAAAAAAATTGTGTCGGTAGTACATGTAATTAACTTTAAAGGAAAACTATAGCGGATAAGTTCACTTCATTAGTTCAAGAGGAATAGGGGTCCGAAATGTCAGATGCAGTTACTCAGAATATTTCGTTCAAAATTCTTGAAACATAAATAAACATACATAATACATATATAAAATCACGCCTTTATCCCACGGGGGTAGGCAGAGACGATGGAACGCCATGTGCTTCGCTCCTTACATACTTCTTTCGCTTCCTCAACATTCATATATCTCGTCATACGTGCTAGCTGGTTTCGTGTACTACAAACATTTCCTTTCTGAAGGACGCCATTTATCTGGTTACTTTAACTTAATTAGTTCTAGAGTAATTGGGGTCCAAAGTGTAAAATGCAGTTACTTAGAATAATTCGTGCAAATTACAAAAACCTTTGAAAGTAATGACTTGTATGAAGATGTTACTTGTTTAATACAGATAGTAAATCCCTTTTAAGTCGAAATATGTTGTTACGACTAGCTACGGAAGCCTACTGCGCGTGGCCCGACACTCACTTGGCCGGTTTTTATTTTTAATGTATACAACTTTCACTCCGTCATCTAGTCCCAAAGTATGCAGAACTTGTTCTATGTGTACCTACTATTTCGAGCTGCTGGGCTAAAAAGTTATATGCGCGAAACGAGATGAAAGTTATTTAAATCTCAAGCTTTGGAATCCCTTACTACGCCCAAGATTCTAAGAATCTTTCGCTAATTCGGGACTAAAATTTCTCCTCTCATCATATCATCATACAATAAAACTGTAAAATGACTATATCTAACAATATAATATTAATATTTAATAATGTTTATATATTCGAATAAAAATGATCTGTGGAAATAAAATAAACAGTTATATGTATATTTCTGCTGCTGCCTACAATACGTGTATTACTCAGTTTTATTGTTAATAAAACAATGGTTCATGAGATTTCTTCATTTTATTGAGGTATAAAGTCGGGTTGTGAATATATGAATTCAATTATGTTTTCAAAGCGATCTTCCTCTTCCAAGTCTATTCCCAAATACATTGGGGACGGCTTCTAGTCTAAAGCTTCAAGCTGAATATCAGTATTTAACATGGAACTCCGTAACCCAGTATGAGGTGGTACGATACTCTTTGTTAGACAAATTGTAAGACTTTCTGGCCTCTAAGTAACTGTGACAACTGTCGGTGTAATCTTCAAGTGACAACCGAGATTTTTCTAAACTATTTACAAACAAATAAAGAAAACACAAAGGGAACCAATGCTATTTCTATATGGCTCCATTTCTATTTCATCAATAAATTGGTCAAGCTTTATAGAGTGCTACACGCTCAATTGTACGATACATTAGCTTTATTGGACAATACGGCTCTAGTGCTTACTCTGATAGCACAAACACTGTCCCGCGAGTCAATTTGATTGAAACCTTTTAATATTGCCTGAAGCTATTAACTAATGGGATAAATCAATTTGTAAAATGTGGAAAAGTTTTTTTTATATTATGTAGGAAAATAAACTTGGTAAAACCGTGGAATATTTGAAGTTATTATAATACCGCAAACTTACAAAATCTGCAGTATTAGTGAAATCACTAAGATGCAAATCATGTCTCGAATGGAAACTACACATTGAGGCTAATTTATCTATGTTAAGTACCTCTTACAATAGTTTTTATCATATTTTCTTTTTTTTAATTAAATGATTTTATTTATTCCCCTTTTTAAGATAATTACTATCCCATAGTTGTCTGTAAAAGATCGCCTTTGAGTGATAATATTGCTAATTGTACAATGATGATTTGTTGTATATTATTAATTTGGTGTACAACTAAGAGTATTTTATGTTATGTTTATCTATATATGTTTTTCACAAAACCTGCAGATTTCAATCATTTATACCTACGGAAAGGATGTAGTAATAGTCACCTTTAAGTTTTCTGTTCACTGATAGAATAATGATGACAAATTGACGATACCAATTGAATTTCGTCTCGAATACGACAATTCGAGGAAAAAGGCATCTTCTCTATACATCATCAGTAAACCCGTCCCTTTTCGTGACATTTTTATTAAACGATTGTGTCTTTGATGATGCTACGCACATTTTACGAATGTGATAAGAATCGCATATTCGAAAACGAATATTGGAATTAGTTTATGCGGCCCCTCACTGCGAGGCAAAAGTTCTATTAGGATTTTTACCCGACTGCGTCTGGAGGGTTATGTTTTTCGAGCGTATGTATGTATGTATGTCTATTTCTTTGGCACGCCCTACAGCCCAAACGGCTAGACGGATTTTGACAAATGAGGTGTCGTTGAATTTGTAGAAACAGTGATAGTGACATAGGCTATATAAATTTTCAAAATTTGACCGGTAAATGAAAAAAAAAGGGGGGGAGGTATGGATTTTCTTTTCATCACAGTCGGGTTTTTTTTTCAGTACGGAGTTGGAAATGTGACCGGTGCATGACAATAGACGCGTTGCGTTTGCGTTTTCTACAGTCATGTTACTGCCTCGTTGGTCTACCAGTTAGCTCTTACCACGAGGTCTCCGGTTCGATTTCCAGGTCGGACAAAAGCTTTATTTGGGATTTTCATTCTCAAATAGTAGCACAGAGTTTGAATTGTGCCCGGTGGATGGTGATAGGCTCACCTCCTACCACATGGGACCTAATCATAACAGGTGAAATGTGGGTGTTATACATCTTTGCCACACACTTCTGGATAATAAAGATGTTATTTTTTTGTAGGTCCAAAACTGCACACACAAGCAAAGCTCATGGTTAATGATCCAAATAAGTAGATTTATAATAGCAGCCCTGTATTGAATACATGTCCCACTACTGGGCTCGGGCCTCTCATGATGAGAAGGGTTAGGCCATAGTCCACCACGCTGGCCAAGTGCGGATTGGTAGACTTCACACACCCTCAAGCACTTATTAGGCACTCTCAGGCATACAGGTTTCCTCACGATGTTTTCCTTTACCGTTAGCGAGTGATAATTTATATGATAAATACACACATATCTTCGAAAAGATGAGAGGTGTGTGCCGTGGGTTCGAACCCGAGACCTTTAACTTCGCAGTCCTACGGTCTCCCACTCGGCTATCGCTGCTTAATAAGTAGATTTATTTTCTTCAAATTCTCTCTGCAAAGAACGCTTCTAGGGAATCATTTCTTGAGAAATTATATTACAGTAGGTCTTCAAACTCGTTAAAAAGAGCTACGATGTCTTTTAAATGTAAAACATTTTTGTAAAGTTTAATGCAAGAGAGATTTGAGCGACATTGTAGAATGCCTGCACATTTTTTTCTTGCTCCAACTAACTATTAACTGGTCACTTATAAGCTCCAGTACATTTAGTAAGCTAAAAAATAACTATCATCTACTCGTTGTACAGGTATGTTACAAATAAATTAAGGTCATAAACGTAGTGAGTCAATATCTGATTAATTTAGTTTATTGTTTTTGAAGTAGTAAAACTTTCGATTAAATCTTGTGCAAAAACTGTTTATACACCTACACATCTACTTTAATTTAAATATGTATTGTTTAACAGCCAAAGTATTCTACTTTATCACTGTAAGTAGTCTTCTTAGGTGTACTGAATAATTTGGTTGCTCCGCAGATAAATCCAGATCTTACGGTGTTTACTTTACTGTGAGTCCTTTTTGGTTCTACATTTTGTTTGCTTAAGAGGATTATAGACATAAAGACTCTTCGTCAGGTGTTTTAGTTCCAGGTTTGCCTATAATTTTTATTATATTATTATTATAGCAGCCCTGTATCTAATACATGTCCCACTGCTGGGCTCGGGCCTCTTCTCATGATGAGAAGGGCCAAGTGCGGATTGGTAGACTTCACACACCCTCGAGCACTTATTAGGCACTCTCAGGCATGTAGGTTTGTAGGTATTTTCCTTCACCGTTAGCGAGTGATAATTTATATGCTAAATACACACATATCTTCGAAAAGACGAGAGGTGTGTGCCATGGGTTCGAACCCGAGACCTTTAACTTCGCAGTCCTACAGTCTCCCTCGGCTATCGCTGCCTATAATTAATAACATGAAAGTCGTTTCTAGAACCACGTATGACTTATTATAACGTATTTTGAGCTGAATGCTTCAAAATACGTGACATTAGATTTACTCACGTCTTAGTACGTGATTTCCTGTAAGATAGTCAAAGTAAATAAACTTTGAAATAAGTTCTAAAGTATTTAGTGACTAACGAAAATCATAAAAGTCTGATAAATATGTAAAGGCTGATGATGTTATATTTATTATACGACTAGCCTATACCTATGTTATTCAGGTATAATATAGCCTTTCAATCAATAGTTTTTAATTTAATTCGTAACGAACAAACGAAAAATCATATTTTTCCTATATATAAAGTAAGTTTATATCATAGATGAATGGTTTAGATACACCAATTTATATCGTATTGTTGATGTCAAAACTGGACACTTCTTTTAATCAATCTAATGGAATGGAATGGAAAGTGGACTCGTTTTACCGCACTTAGACTCTCATTTGGTCCATTGAGCGTGGAGAGTCCTAGCTAAAATAGCCAGCCTAACTCCGTCCAGAAGCACAGAAGCTTCTTGGGAGCTTCACAGGCGTCCCAGAGTAACCACTGTTCCGAGGATTTGTTCTTGTTGAGAAGCAACGGCCCTACATTCCAGGACTACGTGGGAAACCGTTTCTTCAGTGCCAAAGCATAAATCAGCATTAATCAATCTAATATTTGCATCACCTACAGATTACTTCGAAGAAAATGATAACTATGTGCGGCTTTTCGTAATGATATATTAGTAATATATTGGGACATTGCCCACATGGAACAACATATAAAAAGTCTAGAAAAAGACCGGCACTCCTCGGAATCCGTTATATGGATATAATGTGACTTTTCATTGTGAAATTTTCCGGTATCAATTAAAGGTCCAAGCCGTACTTGGTGAGGGCTTAAAGACTTTTGGCGACAAAGCCTTTAAATGCCGTAATTTAACTTAATTAACCGCGTAATAGGTACAGTAATTAAAACTTGATGTGACATGCCAGAGATACTGAAAGAAAGGACTGATATACATCGTTTCAACTTTTATAATAGGTAATTACTTATATAATAATGTCACATGTAGTAGAGGTTATTTTTTAAATTACTAAATGATGATTATAGAATATGATTTTTAATTTCAGAAGGCATGGAAACCACTTTTTAGATCCATAAAATATCGCAGAGGCAATACAAAAGTTTAAATACAACAAAAAAGGTATCAATAAATTTTTATATTTAAATATTTGTTTAAACACAAATACTTAACAATAATAGAATGGTATAATTAAAATAAAAGTGTTATGTTTGGTATACCGGGCACTAAAGTCGAAACAATAGTTTCAGTTGTAGTACTGGTTTAGCAGGCTCTCAGTTAGGCAAAGTACTACCTTTATGTATCTAATGCTAAAGGCTGGTTTACATTATTCAATGTAACTTGATCAAGTATAATGGCACTTTAGCGATTGACCGGCATATTATTATATTCTGTGACATGACAGTATTATATTCTTTGTATAATGTATAATGAGTTAACGTAAATAAGCCTTGACGTGCAAATATTCAATATATAAAAACAATACAGAACGTTTGGAATGATACTTCGGTACTCTTGATTCCATTGCGTCGGGTAATTTTGGATAGGATAACACTGATTCTATGTACTTCTTTTTTATTATTATTGAGAATACTGGTTACTCACGTTACTTTAGCCGGGATATGCCGACTTTTAAACCCCGGCTAATAATGTCTTCACCTCACGTCGGTTTTAATATTATTACTTCTTTTTTATTTTTACTTTGAAATAATACGAGTAAAAAGGTTTCAACACTTATTATATTAATTAAAAAATACATATAGTAAGGTTTTACATCTATTCGCTACGATTTACACAAAGTAGTAAGCTGAAATTAGCACAACACAAGTCGCCATTTATATAACAGAGTCGTTTTCCAAAAACAATCGTTACAGTTCAAATGTTGCTAGCGTCAAATTTAAAACATGCCAATGTATCACTACGTTTTAAATAATTAACAAAATACATAAAAATGTTGTTAAATTCATAACTTTTAAATATTACAAGCATGAAAACAATTTTCAAAATTAATTGAATAAACTATAAAACATGACGGTTATATTTTTGGCAGTAATATTCACTTGAATAGCGGTTTGCACGATTTATCTCAGAAACTCGCTTCTGAAGAATCTCAGGGTTCTTAAAACACTTCACGATAATAGACTATTGTCAGTACAAGCCGTTCTCTAATACGAATTGAAGATATAAAATAGTAGAAAATTCAATTCAATCCAGGAAATTATTTGTTCAAGTGACTTTATAGCCTAAGATCCAGTGGCTGCTAAAACTGAAAGTTTCCCTGTTTGTGCTTCTAATAGAGGTTAAAACGATCATAAAATATGGAAATTGGATCGTAATGAAACGTTAAACAAGTTAAGTCATAGTATAAAGCGTGGATAGATATTTTTAGATATATTATGTGGTATAAAATTAACTAATTTATTTTAAATAATAATGTCAATTTAGCAATATAAATAATGAAAATATAAAATAAGAAGGCATGTATAAGAACTACATTAACACTAGAATAAATGTCATTTTTAAATATTTTTGTATTAAGTGAAAGACATTTTTCCATTTTCCATTGACAAGAAATGTTAACAACTAAGTTTGGATTCAAACTCATTATTGTACACAATACTCTTAAGTTTTGTTGGAAGATTATTTAATAATCTGACCGAGCTTAGCGATCTTAGGGAAGGAAGAAATCATCCCCAGCCAGTGGCAGACACTTAGTATGGTTCTAACTTTTTTTCAATATATCAGCACGATCCGAATTCCATATATGACGATTATTTTAACCTATGTTAGAGGCACAAACAGGGAAACGTTTTCATTTTTGAAAATGGTCGATCGGCCACTGGCTCTTAGGCTATTAACTTCGTGAGTGTTAGGTCACAAAATATGAAAGAGTAAGGTTAAGTGTTAGGATAAGATAAGATAAGATAAGATATATTTATTTGCAAAAAATGTGGTAAATGCATAACAGATGGTATACAATAATAAGCACAAGACACATTCTGCCATATGATAATAGCATGCAAATATTAATTGTAATGAAAATAGCTAGCATGCAAATTGTATTGAAAACATTAAATTGAAATCCGTATCATAAAATGTATATCAAAATAATTAACACAAGGTAGGCAAGGCAACAAACACATTAAAGTTGCATGGAGACAAAACAATAAAACAAAACAAATAGAATTACAGAATATAAACCTATACCAATGCATTTCTGAAATGGTAAGACTGAGTGGCTGATTGCTTTACAAAGTCATTAACAGTGTAAAAACTATTTTCTATTAACCACTTTTTCAAGGTTACACAAAATTTGTTATACGGCAGCTTAACTATGTTTTCTGGTAATGCATTATAAATTAACGGTGCCATGTAGGCACAACTCACCCTAAACATTTCGAGCCGAGGCACTGGTAATTTGAGTTGACTATGAGTAACTTTACGTCTATTAATATTGTCCTTTTTTTCAAACAATTCAGCATTACACTTGACAAATTTAGCCACTTCCAAAATAAATATACAAGGAACCGTTAAAAGATTTTGGTTTTTAAAAACAGGTTTACAGGATTCTGACCATTTCATGCCAAAAATTGCACGTATGCATTTTTTTTGTGCTATAAAAACCCTAGAAACATCAGTAGAGTATCCCCAAACTAAAATTCCGTAACGTATGACGGAGCAGACATAAGCATGGTATACCATAAGTGCCGATTACCTAGAAGCAACGTCCTTAACTTTTTTCATAGCGAATACGAATTTATTGATTTTTTTGCAAATGTTATCAATGTGCCCCTTCCAAGTAAAGTGTTCATCGAGTATAATACCTAAAAATTTAGTGCTGTGTATTTGTTCTATGGGTTGGTTATTTAACTCTATATTAAGATGTATAGATTTAGTTTTAAACGATTTAAAATGAATTAATTTTGTTTTATCAACATTCAGTTTAAGTTCATTCTTACATAACCATTTACTGATATCTTGAAGCACTAAATTTATTTCATCTTCATATGTATTTAAGTTATCACCTCCTATTACAATGCTGGTATCATCGGCAAATAACACACAGTCATAATCTTTCATTACTTTAGGAAAATCATTGATGTAAACGAGAAATAACAATGGCCCTAGTATGCTGCCTTGCGGCACTCCGTGGTAGTTATATTTGGGTTCGGATTCGAAAGATTCTAGACAGTTGGTCATATTGTTATATTTAGTTAAACGAGTTATTTGTTTTCTGTTACTCAAGAACGATTCAAACCATTGCAAAGCAATACCTCGAATACCACAGCTTTGTAATTTATTTAAGAGGATATGGTGACTAACAAAATCAAATGCTTTGCTTAAATCTAAAAAAAGAACACTCGATAATAACCTATTGTTAACCTTGTTGATAACTGAATTAATTAAAGTAAAGGTAGCAAGCTGAGTTGATTTGTTTTTTCTGAACCCAAATTGTTGTCTAGATAAAACATGGTATTTGTTAAAAAAACTCAAGTCTTTTGTTTATTATTTTTTCGAATATTTTAGAAAATAATGACGTTAAGTGCCTTTTCACACGTCCCGGTTGCCGGGTAGTCGGCGCCGGGTACCCGGTGTCAAAGCTTAGCGCCTGCCGGATAAATTACGCCGGTACATGTGAAAGCTACGTACTATGCCCATACACTTCACCACCGGGAACCCGGCGCCGGTTAACCGGCAACCGGAACGTCTGAAAAGGCACTAATGCTATTGGTCTATAATTATTTTTTTCCGTTTTTGACCCTTTTTTATGCAACGGTTTTATAATAGAAATTTTTAGGTTCTCTGGAAACACACCTTGTTCAAGAGATAAATTAATTATGTAAGCTAACGGTTTCACTATGTATTGAGATATGAGTTTAACTAGTTCTGGGGTAAAATTATCGCTACCTGATGATTTCGTATTTTTTAAAGATTTGATGACATTATAAACTTAAATTTCATGAGTAGGCTCAAAAAATATACTGTGATTAATTTCATTAATATTAAAATTATTATTCAATGTGTCGTTATCATTGTTAAAATCGGCAATTTTATTAGATGCTACCACGTCAATGAAAAAATTATTAAATAAATTAGCTATTGCAGTCCCAGATGTAGCAGTGGTGTCATTGTCGATAATTTTATCAATATAATCTCTGGAAGACTCGTTGCCCATATTGCGTTTAACTTGTTAACTTGTCCTGTTAAACTAATTGAATGATAAGTAATTTTATCTGTACTATCTGGAATTTAATATTGAGAAAATTAAGTACCAATTTCTCTAACGTCAGAAACTCAAGTTACCGGTAAACTAGGTAGCTAGGCAGTAACGGGTTGAATAAAACCGTTGATAAGGTAGATTGGTGAAATCGGGGTAAATCGATATATTAAACACTAGCTGTTGCCCGCGACTTCGACCGCGTGGAATTAGTTATATTAAGTAGTAGCTGCGGCCGCGTTCAACCTTACCACTCTGCTCCTATAGAGTTTAGCGTATCAAATAGTTAATACCTTAAAATCTGGGCACATTCTTAATTTCATAAAAATGCATGCCCAATACTCTTTGTCGACCGGATGGCGGAGTGGGTAGTGTACCTGCCTGCGACGCCGAGGTCGTGGGTTCGATTCCCACTTAAGACAAATCTTTGTGTGCATTAACATGGGGGTTTGTCTTAGTCTGGGTGTTTCTATGTATAATAAGTATGGATTTACAAAATTTAGTTCAGGACTAGATGGCGTTGTGTGTGAGTTGTGGAATATTTATTTATACTTTGCGTAACCTGAAGTCACATTTTGTTACAAATATATTGTTTAGCTGCCTCGCTGGTCTTGTGGCTATCGAATGCGCCTCTCACCACAAGGTCTCAGTTTCAGAAAATTCTCAATAACAGCACGGAGCTAGATTTGCTCCTTGTGGATGGCAATAGGTTCACGCCCCATCACATGGCACCTAAACATAACAGATGAAATGTTGGTGGTGTACACCTCTGCCACACCCTTCTGGGTGAACAGACGTGATGTTATGTTATGTGTTATCCTGTTTAATAATATGTAGATCAGTGACATATTGTTTGTTGAGTCTCCGTAAACGATACTTTTAATTTATCCGAGTAATATAATGTTAGCATAAATAGTGCTTGTGTTGCACATATTATTCAGATCGTGGTATGTAGTAATGCAAATGTATTAAATATCCTTTGCAGTTTGTCAATAATAATAATCATTATATAATAAAATCTAGTTATTCAAGTGACCAATGACTCATAATGTTAGTAGAGCTTATATACTATGTTAGTACACGATACAATTAGGAACTTATTATAAAAAGCAAGATGAGCACATAGTTCATCGCCTCCCCGCCATCTCATGACAAATGGCGTCGCAATGACTCACGTACGGGCAGTCTTCTCTGCTTGATATCATTTCCAGGATGCTGTTTGAGCAACCCCGCACTCTACGCACCAGGGATGCGCATCTTTTACGCATTGTACTATAAAAACAATCGACATGAGCGTCTGCAAACAACCCTGATGCGCTACAGAAGCAAGACAGCCCCACCAGCAGCACCCTGAAAGCATTATTAAATTGAACTCTGAGTGCGTTATAGGCTCGTTGAATATATCTAGCCCACAGCCTTAGGTATAAAAAGTGGTACAGTAGGCACGGAAGAGTGTTATTTTCAAATCGAACATGTTGGTTTTACTGTTAATATAGTAAAATTAGCATTGCTTGATCCTTTACCAATATTGTTTTGTACAAATACCACACAATATTAAGCCTATTTACCCAGAAAGGTGTCGCATAGGTGTTTAACTCATTTTACTTGTTATACCTATAGCATATCGCTATCAATTCCATCTCCTCATGATTATAATCTATACACATAATTAAAGGTAAATCTGTAAATTTCTGTAAATTTAAGGTATTAAAAAATAACACGAGGGGACTTTATAACTCAAAACATATTTTTTAGACATTTTGTCTGTTGGTTTGTATGTTCGAATGCACATCACGCAATAACTACTGCATAATATTGAATGCGGTTTTCACAGTTGTATAGCTGGTTGTCTAACTTAAAAACTGGAATATGTATCTTCTTTGTATTTTACTCCAAAATTGGTAAATAAGGAGGTGTAGATAAATATGGGTCGTCAATCTGTCCGATATTTTATAAGAAAAATGCGCGATCGGGGAATCAAACCCTCGCGGATAGAGGTGAGACCTAGTTTTGAGCAATAATAACCACCTCAACAATATTCAGGTACGCATACAAAAACATTTGGGATGTAATAATATCTTGATGGAATTAATTTGTTGTGATATAATTTTACATAAAATAAAGCCCCGTATTATACAAATGTTTTATTTTACAGCTTCCATTATTTATTTTCATTTCTCAAAATTTCTTATTTTCCATAATGCAAAGCATCCTGGTAATTTAATAAATGTCTCCGAAAAACAGCGTAAAAACCATTTATCACCCACGCAACTTTTTAATGTCCTGAATTTTAAAATAAGTGCCGTTATAATTTTCATTCTGGCCACCAGATTACACTTTTATTAAAAAACTCCCGACCACGATGAACAATATTAAAAAAGAAGAAGGATTATAAGGGGTGACTTTATTATTTTATGATTTTTAAATTGACAAGCATACGGCCCGCGATACACCCAACTCTAAGGTAACTGCTTACCATACGGCACGCGGTACGGTTACAGCAGTTACCTTGAAAACATTGTTTAATATTATTAGATATTTTCATAGAGAAAATAGCTTATGTTATCCGAATAATATTATCTATGAAACAGGCCTCTGAATACGTTTTCTGTTATATTTAAAGTTTTATACCAATTGTTTGCCCAGTCTAATGAAACAAAGGCGAGTTTTGGTAATTGTTTGGAACAACTTTGAGTCGAAAGTCTTGTGAATTTGTTTCCACCAATGAATGCCAATCTGCCGAGCCTTTTGCCCAATTACATTGGGGTCGGCTTCTTGTCTAACTGATATATTGAATATCAGTATTTACGTGGAGCGACTGCCATCAAATCCTGCACAACCCACTAGTGGTGAGCCGATACTCAAAAATTGTTTGATATTAAAACGTTCCTTCTATCGGCACCAAGTACATATACATCGTCCTGATTGGCAAGGATCGTGCGATGACACGATGCGTTGTTGTCGCACGATGACTTCCAAACATATGCATTTATTCAGTGTCCTATTGAATTACATAGGCCTTCGCGGGATCATTGGCAATTATTTTCATTGCACACCGAGAAACTATCTTATCATCTTACGATCCTTGCCAGCGATGACCAAGCCTTTATACGACTTATGAGTGAAAGAATACTACGTATTTGCAAAAACCCAAAAATAAAGTGTTGGTAGGTATTCATAATATATCAAATTAAATAAACGAATTCCAATGGTAGGAGTTTCAATGGTAGCTGCTTAAATTGCACATTCCTTTGAACTAACAAACCTTCAATGCTTTGAGAAACGTTTAGTTTAGTTTCATCATAATATTCACTTTGGTATCCATGAAGTTCCTTTAGCTTTAATATAACCCGTAATGCGTGTTCCATAAATTGAATCACACGATTTAAAATTTTGTTAATCAAATATTGTCCGTATTTATATGGAGGTAAGAGTGCACTAACATTTCGAAATCGCACTACATAACACAGTAGATCAGTTTACCAGCACATCTTGAAATGCTTCGTCCAGCTCTTTGCTTTGCATAGCGATACTGTCCAGCTTAGTATCTGGATTTGCGTGCATAAATAGGTGTAAACACATACTCCTCGGTTTTTAAGTAAACTAACTAGCTTGAACTAAATTACTGAAGGATTTTGATAAGTATGTATGTATTAGAAATGGGCCGACTTGCATAAGACGTGCTAGGTAGCTTTAAATAAAGTTAAAATACTGCAAGTGATGGTGCAACGAAAAACACAAAATATAAAACCGGTATTTAAATCAATTTCAATTTAACCGAAACTAATGATATGCCTTGCCGACTACTTGGCCAACCCCATTGTCAGCCAATGCATGTGTAACAAAAGGTATTTAACAAAAAAAAAATGGTATAGGAGATAGTGGCTAAATCAAAACTGCGCGGAATGATCGATCGTTGGATTGGAGTCGAATGTGTGACCAAATCCAATGTTATTGAGAGAAATTCAATGATGACGTTCGTAGGCTGTAGTTATTATTTACCATTAGGGACACTACACGGCCGTTCGCTACATACGTTATAAAAAAAACCTTTACAGCAAAAACGTCTGACACATCATGTTTGATCGGGTTCGGTTTTATCTCTCACGGGTGATTACACAGCCACGCCTGCGTCACCACGATGTGACGTCACAGGCGTGATGTAAAATATTCGTGTAAATCTGTCAATCAAAAGTGACTTGGGTTTTTTATCTGCTGGATTTATTTTAGTTTGTTTATAGTTTTTTAGTACCTGAAACGGATTGAAAAATGTTACATAATTTTGGAATAAGTATTTGATGCATGCGAGCACGAAAACAAGTTATTTGTGCAAAGTTCGTATTTTCTTGGAATGATAATTTTGAGTCCCGAATAAGCGAAATTATTCTATACAGGTTCTAGGTTATCTTGAGTGTAGTGAGGGATTTAGAAGCACGATATGTAAATAACTTTGATCGCGTGTCGCGCATACAACTTTTCCCTCAGTACGTAGTAAGTTCTGCTCAGTTTTGAAATAGATGACGTAATTTGAAAGTAGTGTGGCAGAAAAAAAGGCGAGCTGTGAGCAAAACTGTATTTTGCTTCGGGCGAGAACAAAACTAAAAAAAGAACGAGTTTTGCTCACTAAAATGACTCGAAGCTATATCTGTTTTCATACAACAAAGACTTTTCGAGCTGCTGAGGTGAATATACATGTTCCATTTCAGATCACGGTCCTCGTTTATTGATGATGGTTTAGGCCAATATTTTAGCAAGCTGGCCAAGTGCGGGTTGATAGACTTTTTATACCCTCGAGCACATTGTCTTTGAACCTTAAGTTTTAGCAGTTTGTCAATTAATTCGATTAATTCTTAATTAAGTTACATAATAATATATAATACTGCCTCGTTTGTCTAACAAAGATAAGTATTGGTTAGCGTATATTATTATGTCCTTTTATTCTCCGTTATTTGGGATATATCCTTAAGAAAATTCTAAATATCAGCATGGAGTTGGAATAGTGCACGATGTAAAGCGATAGGCTTACCCTCAATCACATGGGTCTTAAAGATAACGGCTGAAGTGTGGGTGTAATACACCCCTGCCATATCTCTCTGTCTAATATAGGCGTGATTTTATGTTATATACGGTCCCGAATTTGAACTATACGAGTACCTTTTAGTGAGAGTTTCCACATAAAGTGCACTAATAAACTTGATAGCGAGTATGTAACGCTTTTTACGACGAGAAAGGATCGAGCTCTCGTTGCGTGGTCAAAATCCGGATTGCCTTTTACTTACCTACTTATCGGATTTAAACCAAAGCACCTACGGTATAAAAAGCTTTGCCTATAAAACTTTCATACGAATTAAAAATAGTGTCTTCATTTATCTATCTTTCTGTATCTTACATAAGCAGTTAAATGAATAAATTTAATGAAACATACTAACATAGTATATCATCACGTTTATAATACCCTGAAGGGTATTGCAGAGGTGTACAACACCCACATTTCACCTGTTATGCTAAAGCCTATCGCCATCTACCGGGCACAAATCCTACTCCGTGCTGCTATTGAGAATTTCCTGACGGAAATGCCTGAATAACACTTTTGCCCACACGGGACCCTGCATCTCGCAGTGAGAAGTCGCAAACGCTAACCACTAGACTAACGAGACAGTTTTATTACTTACAAATTTATTTAATTAATTTATTACGCAATATGAAAACTTGTCTAGTCGAGACGTGTCACATACTAAGTCTTCTACATTAAATATTGAAATACTAATCAATATTAGACATCCTTTATTGAATATAAATTATATTTCAGAATGACATATCAAAAATGTAAACAAGAGTAACTAGGAAACCGTCATAGACTAAGTACGTGTCACGTGATACTACATGAGTACCGTCTGCATATAAGCATGATACATGGCAAGGCTTCATCCCTTCCCCTACAGGCGGGATTTCATCTCATGACGACCGCAGCACTATGGTGAAGTAATGAACTTACTGTGACGGACTTACAGTAGTGTGTGTAAATTTAGGGACCATGTTAGAGCAAAGGTTCTTGGTTCTTCATATTATTTTAGATTAATGTATATTGCTGCCACTCTAACTGTTATTATGATCTAGCTATTTAACGAAATTAACCTACTACACAATTTTTTTTTATTATTTAACAAAAAATAGCTCCAACTGAGACTTGAAAAACTACGTCTTTATAACCATTCATGTGTTTGATACTCATGAACCGAGAGATTCAAGTCTGTTATTTTTAAACGTAATAGTTAAGTTACATTGTATTACATCTGATGTTTAACTATGAGAAATGAATGCAAAGTCTTTTATTCATCTCGTGGGTAACCACATGAGTACCGTCTACAGATAAGTATGATACATGGCAAGGCTTCGTCCCTTCCCATTATACAGGCAGAGGTTTCATCTCATGATGACCGCAGCTCTATGGTAAAGTAAAGAACTTACTGTGACGGACTTATCGTGGTGTGTGTAAATTTAGGGACCATCAAATGAATTCTACTGTGGGTGGGACAGTGTTATGTTAGAGCGGAGGTTCTTGCTCGGTAATAATATTATTTTAGATTTATGTATATTGCTACTGCTCTAACTGTAAGTTATGGTTTGGCTAGGTAACTAAGTTTAACTCTACATAATTTAAATATATGGATTCAGTTGCTGGTAATTGATTTAAGCCAGACTTAAAAAACTGTCTCTATGCTGAAATTTCAGTAGTTTTGGAAACTTAACGGGTTGTTTCAGAATCAGTAACAGACTACATTTCAGTAGTGCCTATGAAAAATTAGAAAAAAAACCATACTAACTGGTTGCTTTAATGTTCTATTGCGCTAAATGTGAGATTTTTTTGGTTATTTGTTCGTTGGAACTATTGGAATGTGTTTCAATGGAAAGCTTATATTTAATGTAAAACTTACTCCAAATTTAACTTGTATGTTATTGAGAATCTGTAAGCACAATTAATTTGATCTAAGCGGGCATTGTTTGCATGATAAGATAGCTTAACAATTGGAGATGTTTAGACGCTTACCGATCTACCTATACATTTCCTCTATTAGCTGGTCTCGCATTGCACGGCCAGCCTTGAAACGCGAAACCATCATATTATACTGGAAATGTATAGATTGATTTGTAGCCATGTGTACTTGTTTTCGCAGTGCAGGTATTTATCGTGAGGAAACCTGCAGGAGAACCTGAGGGTGCTTGCTAAAGTTAAGGATTGTATTTGCATAGCTGAGATGGATATGATCAAGTAAAGTTAACTAGCAACCATATAATAAAGAGGAATATCATATTGTTTAGGGGCCAATCTTACCGACCAAGCTAAGCGCTGAGTCATGGCTTAATCTTTCCGTCCCTTTCAAACATTGATTTAGAGAAGGGGATCGAAAGATAAGGCATAGATACAAATTTAACAATACTCTTTTTATATTTATTTATCATATGGAAAACTTAAAGTTAGTGTAACTTCAATAATTTAGGCACCATAAAGTCAACTACAAGTATTCGCTTCTAATGCCGGAATAACAATTCAGTGCTAACATCGCTTGCTCATAAGCTTATAATTAAATTTATTATAAGCTTTATTACTTATATAGTAGCGGTATTTTCATTATCAATTAAGGATATAGAATTCCAGAAAGTTTGTCCGAACGGCACTAAAGCTTCGGTTTCCTAGCATAGCGGTGTGGAATAATGCGGTCGTAAAGATAACGGTTCAACGACGTTACTAGAATGTTGCCTATGTAAAACAAATGGAGTGGTTTCCTAGAGAGCGGTGATCGACCTAACGTATTACATATTAATCGTGTCACGGTAATACGAGTCACGGCTTTCTGTGTAAGTCCATAAGATAGCATTTCCTTAGTTGATTCAGAATCTGTTTATAACTCATTTCTGACAAAAATGTCAGTTACGGCCTTCTTTATTATGACGGCAGAATAATAATACGGCCGCATTATTCCACACCGCTTTCCTAGGAAATCGAAGCTTTACAGAAAGCGACAATGTTCACCGCTTGTCACAGGGAGTTTATGCAGGATTGCTCCAATTGTGGGTGGCCGGCAGATCCCTGCATCACAGCATTAAATGGAGATTACTAACGTTGCCAGTAGAATTTAGGTATCATTTATGGTCACAGATAGTAAAAAGATTTTCAAGTTAGTGTTCTGGGACATAAAGTGGTAATAACTGTCTTTACCTACAGCGACAAATCTTGACAACCCAGAGACGACATGATATTTTTAAAGCATAAATACTGTCATAGATTTTCAAATGAAATCCAGACCAACGGCCGCGAAAAAAATTTCGTTATATATATAGGTAATGGTAAAATTGTTGAAATGTATAAAACTTATTATTTTTTTTTTATTAATAATAATATTTGCAGTGTCCTAACAGGGTCCACAAATATCTTTTTAGTTTAAGTTAGACTACCTAAGAACACTGTGGAATGAAAATAAATGATGTGAATATGAATTCCACGGTCGACCACAGTGCTTAAGGGACGACTCGAGCGCCATATTTTCATACTAATATTATACAGGTTTAACTTTAATATTATTAAGTGTTTATATAACTTAAAATAATTATATATTTTATATTTATCAAATTATGTAACACTTAAATGCATGTTGTGGCCATTTTGTCAAAATGTTTACTATCATTAATTGAGTTACATCATGCATTTTAGTGTTTAATATATGATTGGTCTATAATAATGGATAAAAACTTCGTAAAACAGCCAACAGGCCGCACAATTTAACTTTATCATGAGCGTGTAGCTATAAAATAAAGAGTGTCTTGAATATGTTTTTATAAAACGCCATTCAGAACCAAATATCTGATCTGATGGCTGCGGTTATTGGGATTTGGGTGACGTTTAAGCTCTGACCCGACTAATGGATACAGGCGCTTTTTTCTGTCATTTTTAATGTTCGCCCGTTCAGAATTCGTTCTACCATTAGCTATTCTGAAATGGGAAATGGGTCGATGGATTTGGCTAGTAATAAATCAGAAAGAATTATAACATTTATCTTGAAAACTATTTTTTAAAATATTTGTTTTAAGGAGTTTGACCAATTGACTATGGGGTTGTGTATCGCGGCTGTGCTATCTTTTCTGTGGCTATGTCAAGATAAAAACTGCTGTATTATATGAAGAATAATATAAGAGTTTATTTGTAAGCCGGATATTTTAATAGTAACCGGGTTTCATGAAAAATGATAGTAAACAAATGTAAAAACATGTGATTATTGTATTAAAATTTTAGCGCCCAGTTCATGATTAAATAAATAATCTTGTTAAGAGCCCTATTACAAAAAAATGCGTATGTGCAAGGTTTTCGCCGTCGTAATTGTATACTTTTTGCTGTTTATTACTTAAAAAAATTACATTATAAAGATAGCCCATTTCTTCGTCTTAAACATTAATACAACAGATATTATTTTTTTAATTTAATTATGCAGTAATCATCATTCTGCTGATGTATGATTCAGTAAAAGAGGGGAACAGACCTTGTTTGAGAGCTCTAATTTGTAAAAACTGGCTAACACTGCCCATCAAAATATTATTTTTTGTATTGAATGTATCCTCTACTAACATCATTATAAAATATATTTTTAATATTGACCTTTTATGAGTATAAAAAAAGGTCTGGAATTGATACAAGTTTTAATCAAAATTACCTCAAAACAAGTCAGAATATCTCTGGTATTTCGTATTATTTCAAAATAAAGTTTTTACTAAAATAATATTTCACTTTTGCTTTATCCTATAAATTTTTTGTTTTATTTAAAATTGCTATAGTTATTTTGTAATAAATCAAATAAAAGTAGTACTTATTTGACTGCGCCAGGGCGATGCAATCGGATGCGCACGAGCGCTTGTCGAGGTCGGACCTATGTCAGTTTATTTCGTGCGCTAGTGTGCGTAACTAGGCAAGTAAACGCTACGTCAGTGTGTGTGCGTGTGAGCATCTCATAGTAGGATCGCGATTTCTTGATCATTGTGAGTATAATATTATTTTGGTATTGTGTGTTGTAGTAGCACAATTATTTTACTTCTTTTGTATTATACAGATAATTGCGTTTTATTGTAGTTGTGCTACAGTCAATATGGGTAAATGTAAATACCAATGCTTATGGAAACGTAAAAGGCATAACATCGAAAACCTGAGCAAAGCTAGAGAAGCAAGGTATGTATTTAATTTCTTTTTCGTCGTTATTTAATTGGTCGTGTTTGTTATGAATTGTTAGAAGGTTCTAATGAAAAAAAAAATAGAAAGGACATCCGCTCCCCTCAATACCTACTTTTTCGGCGTGTTCGAGAAAGTTCTTATGAAAGAAAAATAAGAAATTTGCTCATATTTCCCATTTCTATTAAAACATACTTATACGGGGTGGATGCGACATAGCGACATTTATTGAAACCACAGCTTCTATACATGGTAAGTATCAATTTCCACCGGATAAAAATTCTCTGGCGAAAAAAAAAAAATCACGTTCTCCGAACAATTTGAACATTGCGATCGTGCAATTTGTTCGGCAGACGTGAATTTTTTTTTTCGCCAGAGAATTTTTTATCCGGTGGAAATGCATACTGGCCATGTATAGAAGCTGTGGTTTCAATAAATGTAGCTATGTCGCATCCACCCTGTATATTCATAATTTATATTTTTTTATAGAAATAATAAAAAACAGAATCTGGAAAACTTTGAAGCTTCAACATCTAGCAACATCAATGAAACTAAGGACATGGTAAAATAATGAACTTTTCTTAATATGAAATACTTCGTATTGAAAATTTAATTTATTTCATGCTTTTTATAATTTTTTAGACTTTTGACAGTGAATACGCAGACTTCGACACTAATGATAATTCAATAATTGAAGAAACAGATATAGAAGAAATATCTGTTAACTGTAACGCTGACAAGGTATATATATTATACATTGTATACCAAATAGTTTGTTAAAACTTAGGCAATCCCCATAAGTGATCTTTGTTTTACGCTACACAATGTACTTATATCTTTTTTCTAGGTAATGCTTCGTTTGGGAAAATTATTTAATATTATGTTTTTTTTTTAAAATTTTTTAGAGTGTTGACAATAAAAATCCAGGCTTCGAGACTAATGATAGTTTAATCATTGAAGAAATAGATAAAGAAGAAATATCTGTTAACCGTAATGATGAAAAGGTATGTACGCTAACTAGTTGCTTAAGACTTAGGAAATCCCTATTATAGCTAATCTTTGTCTTAAGCTACACAATTTACTTATATCTCTTTGATGGGTAATGCTAATGCTTTATTTTGCCTTGTTCACAGGATAATATAGATATTCAAGGAAGACGCTTAATTGATTTTCGTTTCTTCATGAATCAGTTGGTTGCAATTGATGCGCATAGCGAAAAATTGTCATCAAGTCACTATAGTAAACGACACTTATCGACATATTATAATGTATGTATTTATTTTTGTGCATCACACCTACTTTAGCATAATGTTCACGTACTGTAATATTTACTTTATATTAAGTTTCATAATGTTATCAAAAATATACGAAATAAAATAATTTTAATGTGTTTCAATTGACTAAATGTTGTAAAACTGATATACCTGTTATTGATAAGGAGCCAATTCTGCAAACTACTAAACTGGTAAACTGAAAAAATACTTTTTATTCTAACAACAAAGCATACTTTACGATTCGTTTACCGTGGAAGTGCCATAGGAAATCATACTACAGCGGATCAAGATTATTTAGTCACTGTTCACGCAACATGTGCATCGAGTGTCGTAACTTGCCGCGCGGTCGCAGAAACACCTAATTTGGCGCAACGTAAAAATGTAATAGGGCTCTTAATTAAATCCCGCTCAAGTTATATCTTTTATTACTAGATAATCGTCATACTTTAAATTAAAAATTATTCACTATCTTATACGTTTTTGGGCATTCCCTTTTACAAAAATTATAATAAGTATATTAAAAAATATAAAAAGTTTTTTAAAATAATATTGTTTAAAATTTAGTGACTATTGCCCATTACTGCCTGGATGGCACAGTGGTAAGCGTATGCACCTCTAACCACGAGGTCTCGGGTTCGATTCCCAGGTCGAGTAAAATGTTATTTGTGATTTCCGTTAGGAAATTCACAATAGCAGCACGGAGTTTGGATTGTGCCCAGTGGATGGCAATAGGCTCGCCTCCTATTCCATAACAGTTGAAATGTAGGTATTGTACACCTCTGCCACACCCTTCTGAGTAATATAGGCGTGATGTTATGCCCAATACAATAACTTTTAATTGGAATAACGACTTCCGCGAAAAGTTATTTGGAAATGTTGTGAAGAGCCGCATTAATTCCAATAAGTCGAAATAACTTTTGTCGCAATTAAAAGTACTTTATTGTTATCGACCGAATTGCCTCGTCAGATATTCATCATCTTATACTGATTGTTTTGGATGACCGGATGGCGGAGTAGGTAGTGTACCTACGACGCCGAGGTTGCGGATTCGATTCCTGCTTAAGACAAATCTTTGTGTGCATGAACATGGGGGTTTATCTTAGTCCGGATGTTTCTATGCATAATAAGTATGTTTTACAAAAAAAAAGAAGTATATATGTATTAGTATCAGTTATTCTAGTACCCGTAGGTACCAGCTCTGCTTATGTTTTTAAACTTTCGCGATTTGTGAACATTTTTAAAAAATTAGACAACGGGTCTAAATCGCGTAATTATTATAAAGGTAAATAACTACCTATACTCGACGTTTTGAAATGACTTGCACGAGCCGACTGGCGAGCTTCGCCAGTAAGCTCTGTTAAGCTTGATGACATTGTGTGTAAATTGTGAGGTTTTTATTATTTTCATTAATTTATATTTTTTTTCTATTTATCTACCACCATCATTAATATTTCGTCTCGTATTTATGTGATTTCGACGACGCTCTACGATTTTTATACCACAAGACATCCGCTTAAGTGCGGTGGAAATTGCAAATGTAATGCGATATGGGAGCGAAAATATGTTACCGGAATTTATGATTTTTCCGTACGACAATTTTGATTTAACGAGATTTTGCCGACTGCATTGGTGGTCTGGTGGTTAGCGTATGCGTCTCTCCCGGGTTCAATTCCAGAGTTGGGCAAAATGTTATTGTGGAACTTTTCGTCAGGAAATTCACAAAAGCAGCACGTTGGAGTTGGAATCGTGCCCGGTGGATGGTGCTAGGCTCACCCCCTATTCCATGGGTCATCATCAAACATAAAAGTTGAAATGAGGTTGTTGTACACCTCTGCCGGGATCATAGGCCGGATAGTATGTTTATGATTTGCCGACTGATTAAGGTAGATTTTTACTGAAGCACCCTAGATTATCCCCCCAGGGTCTCGGAATAATGTACTAAGTTGCTGCTAAGCGACCTTAACCAACATGGCGAAGTTACGTTCAGCACAAATGTGATTTTATTAGAATGAGAACCCACGGCTTCATATCAAGCTATATATACGAATTATAATGTATATAAGAATTAATGAGTTAATTAAAAAAAAAAAAACATAAGGTTATCGCGGTATCTTACATAATCTTAGATTATACACTGTATTTTTCTATATAAAACCGATAGTACTTTACAACATTTAAAGTATCTCAAAAATTAAATTGATAGCATGACAAAAAATTACTAAATATAAAAAAAAAAATAAAAAAAAAAATAAAAAAAAAAATATAAAAAAAAAAAAAAAATAATAAATTGTGATAAAAATCCCTATGATATCGACATAAACCTTCACCTTTGGTTAGAATCAACCGCCAATACCAATGTGATTATCAGTGAAATGCCTAGAAACAGGTTTTTATAAGATGGTCTTGCCCATGTACAGGTTTCCCGTGCATTGTGGCACCAGCTTATAGTGTAAATGTAAAGCATGATGTGTAGACGTCCAAATAACTTGGAGAGTACATCGTTGTCACGACAGACGTGCAATATTGTAGTAATGGCTGGGGACTCGACGCCGCGACATTATCAAATAGTAATTGCATTCTAGATATTCCTGTGTGCTGACGGCGGGGTTTGAGTACCTTACTATATGAACAAACACACAACAACAGACTGCAAAGTTGGTAACAGTTTTGTGAGTCAATCAAGTCAAATGATCAACAAAATTCCGAATTCACCACTGCCATAAAAAGAGAGTTCAGTCAAGCTTATTTAATATCCAGCGTAAATTATTTTTTTTGTATAAAAATTACACATTTTCTATGCAAAAATAAAGAAACAGCTAAAAAAATTAAAATGTTGAGGGGACCATTCTATGTATAATTTTACTTCTATGTATAATATTTAAAATAAATTACTAACTTTGGCACTACTGGCACTGTATATCACGTATGCGAAAACAAGTAACTTTATTTATCGCTATATTGTAGTAAAAGTTTCCCGTTAATATGAAGTACCCTCATTATTTTCCACCAAGTTTTCCCCTAAACAAGTGACGCTAATAGACTGAACTCAGAACTCTCATAATTCATTACAGCAGCAGTCTGCCTATCCCAAAAAAGGAGAACGTAAAACTTTAGTCGGCGTACGCCATTAATTTTCTCTTCAGGATCATTTTGGAACCAAAACGGCACTAATTAGGCTAGCTGTTTTTATTTCGTCCAATAATTTTAATCATTCGCCGAATGAACGATTACGTCTGAAAAGTTTGACTTGAATAATTAATTTTAGTGGTTGATTGCACCCAATTTTTCAGGTATTTGACCGCAAGTACATTTTAAATTAAAAAACTAGGTATGTTTAATATTGTAATTTAAAATTAAACTTTACTTGAGAATCTATCTAATACTATCTATTTCTTTATTATTTAAATTAAACATAGACTCGAATCTTAATTTATTTTTTAAAATTGGATTTCAAAAGATAGATTACTTCTTCTTAATTTAATTTAGTTTTATGTGAATACATTAAAGCTAAAAAGAGCTGTGAATCCAAATTGAAATTCACTGTAACTGAATTATTTTCTGAATTAGGGCCAAATGTATCAAATATAGATTTTATTACTTTGAAATAACAATGTAGATTCAGTCCATAGCGTAATTGAAAAAATGTGTTGTACAAATGAAACGAAAATAAAAAAGTACACCCATTTACAAATAAATTAATAATGATCATTAACGCTGCTGCTCGCCGAAAGCTTACGTTTAAAAAGACAAAGGTAAAATTATTGAGTATTAATTAATGAATATTTCATTTATGCTTATCCGCCACTTGATTGGTAATAATTGGCATGTCTTCGATGAATGACAGAAATAAAATGAAATATGGTACTTGGATCTTTTATCACGTGTAACTACATAATATTACGTGACCGTGGTGCAATGGATAAGGCTTCGGCCTTGCGATCGAGAGGTCGTGGTTTGAATCTTGGCCATTTGATTTGACGTGAACTGCCTCCAAACACAAGCGAATTACGCTTAGCTGGAGGGGGTTAACAAGAATACTAGTAATTTGTGTTTGCAAATTACTAGTAAATTAAAAAAAAAGATTTTGTGTGTGGTTTTTATTAATGTAGATTGTACATTTACCGTTACATGTCTAATTTTAAGCAGAATAGTTAAATAAATTTGCAATCACCCATTTTGTAGCTAAAGAGTAGCAGCAGTCAATTTTACTTTTCTAAAATGGCTAACTGACTTTACCAGGAAATTTTAAATGACGCAGCACGTGGACCGTTAGCAAGGGCTAATTGCATAGTGTGACAATAAAGCCACACCATCTGGCTACATGCTCCGCCCAGACAATTTGATGTCAGACGAAGCTGTGTGTGTGTGAGTTTCAATAAAGGGTTAGTCTCTTCACACGTGCTCGGCTAATTTATTTGAAGGAGGTGAATTCTGTTGTGTAATATTGATTTAATAATATCTTTTAAATTGGCTTAGTTCCACGTTTGTAGAAATTAGGAATGCTTAGTTCATCCTACCCAGAAATATCTTATGGAAATCAGATATAATAAAGATAAGATTATTAAGGTGAAAAATTATGTTTTTAGTTTTGACTCCATTTGGAGTTACACACAAATCTATGATCTATGGAAATCTGTTTTTAGGAAGTAACTACAAAAGGTTTATTCGCCCAATAAGATTTAGCGTAAAAAGTGAATAAACGATGCATATGACGCGGAGGCGTCTGGAAATACAAACAAGTGGCTTCCACCGTCGGTGACCCTTTGTGTCAAACTTAAGTTAATTAGCATAAACGCAAGAGTAAGACCGGTTTGTCCATTCGCAAACAATGTAAAAGTGCTCCCACACGAAGCGAGCTTCACCGACAAGCATTATGTTACAAACTGCTGCCCACGCCGCGCGAGCATTCGCCTGTAATGAAACGTTGAGATTCACCGGCGAGCATTATACTAGAAATGCTTCCCACACCGCACGAACATTCCCCACTAACATTTACCTTCACTTTAGGCTATTTATGAAATGATGAGTTGTACCTGTATGTTATGTGTTTTAGGTTTGACTTCTGAATCGGTTAATTTAGAAAAAGAACAAAATAAATTAATAACAGAAAAAAAAGAAAAAAATAGAAAATAAACAATAAACTCAAAAGTTACATCCGTCACGAGTATCAGGAATTGGGATATCGCTCAGCGCTCAGACACCGCAAAGCGCTGGTATTCTGCGGTAGCCCACGCGGCGTTCATCGTTTTAATCATGTTGTTTGGTCCACATATATACAAATATACCTTGCTCTTATCGTATGACGCGTGTCAAACATAACGATTTCTTAATAAAAATATCCTACAATTGTGTGTTAGTATGATGATCCAAAACTAAATATTGAAGTATCACTTGCGAATATATTTTCTCCATGGCAAGGTAGCCATTACCGAAAAAAATACAATGAAAGTATTTACGATGTTCTATAAAAGTAAATGGCTTAGGAGATGCTTTATATTTTAGTGCTTATGGAGGATGGCTTCAGTATTTGATGGCTAACTGCAGAATAAATTTGTCAAAACAATTTGAATACATTACTTTATTATTTATTATTTGTTTACTGGTGGTCGAGCTCTTGTGAATGAGCTCGAGGGCGGCAGCACCACCATCTCACCTTTAACCTGCCGCCAAATAGTAGTGCTTCCATTACTGTGTTCCGGTTTGGTGGTGAGATCAGGCCCTGAAATTACTGGCACTTGAGGCATAACACCGTAGTTCTCAGCTGCAGCGACGCATCTATAATCTGTTTCTGTGGATTGTTGATGTACTCCACTTACCATCAGGTGGACTACACGTTTGATTGCTGTGGGCGTAGTATAAAAAAATAATAATCTTAGAATTCATTAATTTAATGGAAATTACCAACATTGAGATTATATATTTATTATAATGATGAATTTGATTATAATGGTCTGCCTCGATGGTCTAGTTGATTCCCAGGTCGGGCAAAGTGCCTTTAGGGAATTTACAATAGCAGCAAGGAGTTGGAATTGTGCCCAGATGGCGATAAGCTCACCCTTTTTCCCATGGGACCTGAATATAGCAGGTGAAATGTACACCTCTGCCACACCCTTCTGGGTAATATAGGCGTGATGTTATGTTATGTTATAATTATAAGGACAGTAATAAAATAATTTAAAATGTTTTCCAACCCAACCTTATAATTATAATGCATCATGTTATATTATTTGACTCATCCAGACTTTGTATATTATGGACATTTTCTCAATGAATGTATTTAGAATTATTTTTTTATTATATTTCAACATTTTAATTATTTAATTATTATTGATATATTTGTATCATAAGAACAGTACCAATTTATTATCATTTTTGGTTTCTTTTTATTCATAATAAAAATACATGTTTTCATAGGTATACACATTTCAATTAAATTAGTTTAATATTAGTGAATTAATTATCATGTATGTATGTATGTATGTTCAAAAGAGTTGAATGATATTTTCAACAATACCTAGTGGCGTATAACAGACAAAAGCCAAAACTTTACCAGTTTTGGAAGTAAGCTAGACGTGCATCTTAGATAGTCAAAGTTTCCTTTGGCTTGTGGCTAAGCGTGCATCGATTTCACCGGAACTTTCAGGTAAATGGGTTGGCCTCGTGTACTTTACTCTAAAGACGTAAAATGTGTTACGAGTGCTTTTGGGCTTCCGAAGAACAATATTTCTGTTTGTTTGTTTGTTTTTATTTTTAAACTTTTTATGGTATCATAAACAATTTATAAAGACAATACATAACACACAATACAATAAAGGCGAGCTTAACTCAAATTTGAGTTCTCTTCCAGCAAACCTTAGAATTATTGAGGAGAAGAGGATGCAAAAAGAGGGCAAAAACAAGTGTACAACTAAGTAAAAGGAAAAACAATACTATTATGATGGTAAAAATATTATTAAAAAGTAACTAAAGTTACAATACATAAACCTAAATAAATAGACATAAATATATTATTATCTATCCTAACTATAAAATAAAATAATTATTATAAATTAATAAATTATATAAATTAATTATTATAAATTTAATAATTCTGTTATTAAGTTTTTAATAGTAGTGCTTAGGACAATGCTTATATGATAAACAATGACTCACATAGTTTATATTATATGGCTAGTTTTTGCGCGCATTACTTCGTCCGCATGGAATTCGATATGTCCATGCTAAATTTAGGCACTCGGACAGTCAGACAGAGAGACAAAAAAAAACAAATATGTGTTGGCTTCTGCTGCTGTTATAAAGTTCCTACATACTATTTTTTCTGAAAATCTTAAATGTACAGACATGTCTAATTCACAATTTTATTTTATGTATAAATATTCTATTTTACTAAGTCGGAGATAAATTATAACGTGACCGAATAAACATTAAATTGAACAAAACTAGCTGTGTTACATTTTATTATTTGAGAAACGTTAACTTGACGATTCTGAATCATGCCCAAAATATTATATCAGTGGTTGCTTGTACATTTATAACTAACTAATAAAACAAACCTCACTCTATCCATACCATCGAGTCATTATTGAGTAAAATTATATTCACTCAAATGAATTAACTAAATCGTTTTATCTACACCCATGCTATAAATCCTCTATAAACGTTCTTGAAACAGTTAGCTTATTGCCAACATTAAAACAGCCAGTGTCATAATAACCATTATAACACCCAAACGGGTGTACTAATGTTGTACTGAAATTCATTATGCAACTCCTTTTTTACTCATCGAACAGCCACATTCTCATGGCATCTTTATGAATTTCAAAAAAAGAACATGTCATGCACGCGCGTTTCACTACCACAGCACAGCGCCGTAATTTAAATAAAAACTTATTCGAATTTTTGAATTGACGACGTATCCCGCCATTTTTGTTCAATAATAGTAACACTGTACAATACCCTATGGTTTCAGAACATTTATAGAGGATTCATATCATGGGTTTAGATAAAGTCTTGTATGCAACTGTTATAATTAGGTATTAAAATATCATGTGATACTATTATCACACTCGGGTTCGCCTCGTGTGATAAACCCACACTCGTGTTTTAATACCCCTCATTATAGAACGGTTGCATAAAAAACTATTAAGTATTTCATTATAGTTTTCTTTTCTTAGTTTCTTTTGTTATTGTAAAGTTTCAACGACTTTGGTCTTCTCAATACTCGAACTTTATTTTAATAGCCTTTCCTAATTCTTCTTCAAAAGTTCTCAACTACTTTTTTGTTTGTTTGAAAAGTACGCTAAGTAGACTCGATTGTCATTAAATTTTAACAGAAAGCATACCTTTTAAAAGTTGTTAAAATGTTTTATTGCGGATAAAAAACGGAATTTCACTCATGAAGGAGTAAAATAACCAGGGGGTGGAGGTTTGAGTCCTGCTGGATTCTTAATTTTCAACTTTAATATTATATAAAATACAAAAAGGCATAGCAAAGCTGAAATTTGCTTTAAAATATTACAGGTAACATACCATTTGCTTTGCAAAAACTATGTGAAATCTCACTAGATGTTTTTATCCTGAGGATTGAAGGTAGATCACGTAACGCTATATCCTTTAAAGACTATTGGCTAGCCGAAAAAATAAGCGATCCATCCAATCTTTTGCTCGAGATCGTTTTGTATTCAACTGAAGTTTGGTAATCAAAGGGTTGGGTTTCAGTTTACATTTCAGATTTCGTTGTTGAATATGGCTATAGCTGTTTTATGAAAAAGTATTCTGATATTGGACAAACTTTGTGTAAAATGCGATATTAAAATCGGAATCGAGTTTCTCAATGTAGTTATGTAGTTATTGGTTTGATGTCAAGAAAACTAGGTAAATGGGCCCTACATGGATAGTTACAAGAGTCCTTTATTACGCAGTTTGCATCGGTTTTGACATATATCTGATAGATTACCTACAGTGTTCCAAGAATCCATTGGAGTGAGGCCAAAAACTGCACTTAAAACTTTCAGCTTGATTTTTCACGTCATGATAGGGATGTTGTTTTTTTTAATGTGTGTTCTGATTATCTTTCTGATATCTGAGTCTGTTGCCCGTAGCCATGTAAGCATGTATTTATATTTGTAAAATAAAGGTTATAGCTTCATCTAAATAAATTTTCCCGTCATTGAATCTTTGTGTGCATGAACATAGGGGTTTGTCTTAGTCTGGGTGTTTCTATGTATAATATGTTCGTATTTACAAACGAAAAGTTTATATGTATTAGTATCAGTTATTCTTGTACCCATAGTACAAGTTCTGCTTAATTTGGGACTTTATATATATTTAATACCTGACTTACAACATGATGTTTCTTCTCTACTTCATTAGTAGAGTGTAAGTAATTATTATGTCAAACATAAAAACGGAATTTATCACGGTATTTTCCATATACTACTATAATCTATTGATACCCTTAATATCATTGAAATTCGCTAGCAATATAAAACAAGCATTTATGACCACTCCTTTTTAAAAAAGATTGAATAACGAAAATATTAAGTACTTGCCTGTTGTTAGATATTAAAAAGTTTTAACCAAAATGTATTATTTTTATGATAATATCCAGCACTTTAAGATAAAAGGTTCGTTTTGGAATAAAATATTGCCTTGTAATCCTTTAAGTGGTACCACGCTTTTCAGATTAAAAATTACTTAGCGCTGTAAAATACCTTTGAAATAAATTAATAGTTTAATACGTAAAATGTTTCATTTTAATTAACGAATATGATTTAAATGTAATTGTAAGTCACTGACCTTTTGTTCAATTTTTGAATTGAGTGCACGGATGGCGTAGTGGTTAAAGCGGTCGCCTCGCCGCTTTCAACTGCGCTGGTGTTGTGGGTTCGATCCCCACACGGGACAAATCTTTGTGTGATTCGCAAAGATTTGTTCTGACTCTGGGTGTGCTGTGCCGCGACACAGGAGTAATTCCTAGTGCGGGCGTCGTTTTTTTTTAAAAAAAAAAATAGTTATTTATCATGACTTTTTATTGTCATTTATTAATACAATATTTACAATTGGTTATTCATCAATATTTACCGGTTATTCGTTTAAATATAACTTAATAACTCTTGATCTTCATACCAAGTCTCAACAAGATTGATTCTTTAGTTTAGCCGTGAGAGTGTAACAGAAGGACAGGCAGAGCTACTTTCTCATTTATAATTTTGAGTAATGATTGATTTTACTTCATGATGGTATTTTCCTAAACCTTTTACTCAAAGGGGAATTATTTCGAATGGTAAATGCAATCTGTACGTGTGCCGTATCGAGTGCGTTCGGGCATGGGAGGCTTAGCGAAGCACATGTGTAAACGTGTTACATGACGGGTTTGTGTATTTGCACGGGTTTCTAGGTCACTTTGAGTCAACATTCGTGAGGGGGTTTAGTTAATTATAATCTTGACATACCTACTGTGGTTCATATTGACTCATTAAGCCGGTGTGTGTTTTGGTTGAGTCAAGTAAAAAATATTTCATGACGAAATTATAATATGTTACTGAATATAGTTGCTAAACGTGGTTTCACTCGCGTTAATTGATAATTATAATTTACGAAATACTCAGTGCCTAACATAATATGATTAATATACCTGGATGGCTGGATGAAAATTTAGCCTTTCCAGGATGAAAGTAACCTTCGCCCTTACTTAACTTATATTTTTAAAATATTATAAGCATATAAATAATAATGTTCATATAGAATAAGCTGTAAGTAAGGCAGAAACACTAATTGTAATAACGTAGAAGTAAATAATAAATATAAAACACTGTATAGAATAAGCAAGTAATATTAAGACCTATGATTATAAGAAATTTGTGAAATAAATTATGTAAAAAGTAGATTTAAGAAAAACATCTAAACTGTATTAAAAAAAGAGTAACGAAATTTATTTAACTGGTGTTCTTAGATGTAAGCTCAATAAAGGTGAAAAATAAATAGGTTTCCTAAAACGCATAGATGAGACACCCATGAAACAGAATGATAGAAGTACGAGAGGCATAGATGATAGAACTGGAATGAATGCGATCTAGAAGTAGATATAAAATGGCCATGCTCACGGCATGGGATCCGTGAAAAAATCTATACGAAATTAGTTGAGCCGTTTGAATATTAAAAAGTAACGAATGTATTTTGTTTCTTGCGCATCCAACGGGAACATTTAAAGTGTCGTTTGTGTTATTTCAGGATGTCAGCTATTCACATGCTTAATCTCATTCGGTTTTATAAAACTAATATAAACCCAAATCCAAAACGACTTAAAAAAAGAAGAGCAGATATTTCTATGGCCTTTAGTCTATTTTTCTTTTCTCTTATTATAACATGACAACATCACAGGCATCACAGCTAGATTACCAAGAAGGCTGTGGTAAGTAAAACATCCACATTTCACCTGTTATGTTTAGGTCCCATGTGGGGTGAGCCTATCGCCACACAGTTTCACATTTATTCAATAATAAGATCTGATAAGATGACGGCCGAATGGCGGAGTGGGTAGAGTACCTGCCTGCGACGCTGAGATCGCGGGTTCGATTCCCGCTTAAAACAAATCTTTGTGTGCATGAACATGGAGGTTTGTCTTAGTCTGGGTGTTTCTATGTATAATATGTATGTATTTACCAAAGAAAAGTATATATGTATTAATATCAGTTATTGTAGTACCCAAAATACAAGCTCGGCTTAGTTTGGGACTAGATGGCATTGTGTGTATGTTGTGAGATATTAATTAATATTTATTTATTTATTTATTATTATTTATTATCTTTTATGACAGTCATTTATTATCTCGCAAGTTTCAAAATGAAATAAAGTCTGAGCAAAAGGAGATTTAAAATTGAAGTAGAAACGAACAATAAATATAGTCTCTTAATAATTCTGGGCGCGAAAAACAAAAAGCGGCTGTTACGGTAATTTTGTTGTTGCTCATTAAAACTAGCTTTAAGCTTACTCTATTAAGCTTGCAATGAAATGAATGTCAGAAAAGAAAATATGAGATCTAATATTTTGAAAGGAGGATGCTTGCGCCAATTTTTTTGGAAAGTTGAAATATTCTGCAGTTATTTTCCTCCTGATAAGGAAGCGACATACCTATTCACTAAAATGTAACATCTGGAAAGTAAGATGTACTCAACTCGGTAATACTTTAGCATAATACAATATTTATGAAATGAGATGACACAAAGTATAAAAGAGCCGCACCTGATTCTAAGTGCTCCTTGTAAGTTCTTCGGTAGTTACATTGTTAACTTGTTATGTAATATTATGAAAACGACCAACTTTAGCTGTCACTAATACTTTCAAAATGGCGAAAGACCGACAGCAGCTGGAGCAGACGAGTCCTGGAATAAAGACTGAACCGTAAGGTAAGATGGCCATTAGGTTGGTGGCCTTCAAACCTGAAGAAAGTTGCTGAAGACGACTGAATGCAGGTGTTGTTGTGGTGCGGTGGACCGGGTGTTTGGCAAAATTGGGAGGGGTCTATGTCCATCAGTTAACTATGATTGGCTAGATGATGAATACTTTCAAAAGTCTTCTAAGAAATGAGTGCACGGTTGGCGTAGCGGTTAAAGCGGTCGCCTCGCCGCTTTCAACTACGCTGGTGTTGTGGGTTCGATCCCCATATGGGACAAATCTTTGTGTAATCCGCAAAGATTTGTTCCGACTCTGGGTGTGCTTTGTGTGTGTGAAATGTATGTTTGGGAACACCCCTGCGACACAGGATTTATTCATAGTGTTCGTTTAAAAAAAAAAAGACTATTTACACGTATGGTTGTACTCAATCAAGTAAGACCATCAAAGTCGTTCACACATTTAATGCGAGGGGCTTTCATTTGTTTTTCATCGATGACCGGGGTCCACTGGTTAGGTTTTACTCGACTTTGAAAAAACTCTAGGGTAAAATCGCAAGGAGCCGGTACTATCATCGCCTATCAAATTAGCTCACAAGTTATTAAAATTCCAAGTTTATTATTCGTAACACTATTTAATGAAGCTTCAGGTTCTGAAGAGAGTCTGACTTTCAAAGAGCAGTCTAGACATTTATTAATAAAACCTTGTAGTTAACGAGAATAATTAAGAATTAAAATTATAATAACTATTTGTAAAACGAGTTTATATTTTTATGATTACTTTGGGATACCCATATAGACATATAATATGCACCGAGCGAGCTAATCACTTAAAAACAAAAGCTCAATAACTTATTAACATCATAACATTCACTCCGTGATGCTATTTTAGAATTTCCTGACGGCAAAATCATTAATATCACTTTAACAAGATCTGGGCATCAAACCTCGTTGGCTAAAGGCCGCTTACGCGAACCATAATACCAACGAAATTTATCCATACTACTAATATACGTTTTACTCTCTCTGTAACGGATGTTTGTCCCGAATACCCAATAGGTTATATGTACAGATAGCTACGGAACAACCTTGACATTACCAGTATAAGCTGGTCTCGCATTGCACACTTCTTCTTCTTCTTCGTCGTGTCGATGGCTGAGTCAAACTTTATTGGTCCAATAAGTGGCCACTGTTATGGCGCTCTCGTCGGCGTTCATGAGCGCCTCTCTTGTGCAGATGGTAGGGCATTTTGGACAGTCAGTAAGGTGGTCAAGGTTTTGACTTGCCATCGTGGTGAAAGTACTAGCCAATTCGCTTCTAAGAACCCGTGAATTGCCCAGGGTGCGCCGGACGCAGGGAACTGTTGTGCACGTCACTCGGGGAGGCTCCTTTCATGCACCCCATATCGTGCATGCGTCACATTGCACTGAAAGCTATACAACGCGAGACCTTTCCTATACTGTAATGTATAGGTCGATAGGTAGCAGTGTTTACAAACAGTAGAACATTTATAGGTACTTACTGTGCCTGGGGGATTTCAATTTCCTAGTCAAGAACATTGCATTTAATTGTGAGTAAAATGAAACTTCAAAAACTAACAGAAATATTGATGAATTTTCAACTTTATGATTTTGTTAAACTTGTACGGTAATCTTACCTGTACGATGCTAATTTATGTTTTTCTAATCTGATTTTTTTCAAAATAAAGCTTATACTATGAAGAGGAAAAAGTTTTCGTTTGTTTGTGTGTACCTATCTTGAGGCAAATTAGTGTGGAGATAGTTTAATAAGCAGCGAGAGCCGACTGGAAAACCGTTGGAATGCGAAGTCAAAGGTCTTGGGTTCGAACCCACGGCACACACCTCTGTCAATAAATCGTGAAGATTCCTTTTCTCGAAGAATAATATGTTTTATCATATAATTTAACGCTCGTATCTGTATGCCTGAGAGTGCTTATAAGTACGTACGAAGCGGGCGTTGGACAGAAGTCAGTTGATAATAAATTCATCAACTAAAACAAAATTCCTGTTGAAAACATTACAAAGCCATTGGTTAATTCCCAACAATTATTAGCTACATGCTGGTTCTCCTCAAATACAATGATTCAGTAAAAAAACAATAAAGTAGGTATTTAATTAGCGGACCCGACTCTTAATGCACGTTCCAAAGCACCAATTAGTAAATTGGTCAACAGTTACAAACGTACCGTACGCCTTTGATGTCCGCATGGAACAAAGTTACTACGATTCTAAGACGATTGTACATTTGTACTGTATTGGTTCTTAATGTCAATGCCCTTTGAGTTTGTAACGTTGATATTAATGAAGCGATCGAAGAAAAAACGAACAAAAAATATAAGGATAAAATTATAATTAACTAGCTTCTATGCGCGTCTCCACCCGTCGTTATAAAGTAGCCTATATTATTATTAAGGAACTATCTCCACACCAATTTTTATTAGGGTTGGTTTGGTAGATTCAAAGAATTTTGGGTACAAACAAACAAACAAAACAATATTTCCTTTTATATATTAGTATACATTTTGACCGTCTAGCTAACCTACTTATAGTTTTTTTGTAGGGAATTTCAATACTCAAAATGATGCAGTTCTGAATCACAAATAATGTTTAGGTATGTGATATTAATTTTCATATGTTTTCAAAGATAATTTTAAGATCGGTCTGATAGATTTAAAGAGTTTTGGGTACAAACAAACAAAACCAAACAATTTCTCCTTTTATATATTGGTATAGATTGGAACACCTAGCTTACTTACTTGTATTTTATTCGCATGGAAATTAAAATACTTAAAATGTTGCACTTCTGCATCACAAATAATATAAGTATGTATTATTATTTTTCCCATAATTTTTTTCATAAATCATCATATTGACATGTAAATAACCCTTCAAAAGTCCGAACTTAAGCTGGAAAAAGCACCGATTTGTCTACGCATGTAGATTTCGGTCCTTTGATAAATGAAGTGTCCAGACCACAGAGGAATATGACTGATGGCTCGTGTTTTTTGCTCCGAGTTAGAATTTGGTCTGACTCTACGGCTAAAGGAGGGTGATTTGCGAATGTTGTTTGGTTTGCTGAAGTTGTTGGCTGACCTAGAAACCCAAGTTACTTGCTGTAATGTAAATCCATTCATCGTTATTATGTTATATTCTTCAGATTAAAATAATAATATACAAACAAATTGACAAAGTGACCTGCCTGCGTGAGGAGGTTCCTCTCTCTGGAGCCCTAACCACTAGCAGCTTGGTCCCTGCATCCGTGTGCATGCAGGTTGAGTACTATTTTTATATTTTTGTATATTTTTATGTCTTTCATATTTAAAAATGTAGAAATTTATAGTTTTATATTTTTAAATGTACTTTACTTTTTAACCGACTTCTAAAAAAGGAGGAGGTTCTTAACCGACTTCTAAAAAAGGAGGAGGTTCTCAATTCGATTCGTATATATGTTACTTTTTTTTTTATGTTTGTTCACGGATATCTCCGTCGTTTATGAACTGATTTTGATGATTCTTTTTTTGTTGGACAGGAGATGATCTGATGATGGGATCTCAGAGAAATCGAGGGCAACCCTCGAATTTTATAGGCACATGTAATGTTTTTAGTGTGTTTTTCAAAGCTACATCAGTATTTACGTATTTTTATGTGGATGAACTGATGATGGAAGGTCAACTCCTCAATGGTTAGGAGTTAAAGGATAATTCTTTCACTACTGTACACATATTCAGACTGCTAGTTATGATGTCAAGTGAGCTGTTGGAACGGAGATATTTCAAAGGTGGTACCATTGTCAGCATGTCATGATCTGATGATGGGACCCCAGAGAAATCGGGGGCAACCCTCATATTTTATTAATCGAGACCAGGATTTACGCTTGGTCGCAATAATTTTATGTGGTTGAGCTGATGATGGAAGGTCAACTCCTCAATAGTTAGGAGTTAAAGGATATTTCTTTCACTAATGTACGGATATTCCTACTGCTAGTTATTGTGTCAAATGAACTGATGATGGAAGGTCGTGACCCTCAATAGTCAGGAGAAAGGATTTAATTCTTGTTTATTATAATAAGTTTTCCGTCTCAAGTAACCGTCGTCTCCTCATTCGAGAAACATTATTGCTCGGTCTACCCATCACTTAAAATCGTAAAATAAAATATTTTTTAATAAAAAAAAACCGACTTCAAAAAGTAGGTAAACTAAAAAGCAAAAAATAAATGTACTTCGCACAAAATAATACGTTTTTTCATTTAGTTAAATAGAAATTATTAAATAATTATTTTATAATTCTGAAGTCGGTGCCAAGTAAACAATTAATAACTCTGTATATAGATAATATCAATCGTTCTAACAACTTTTTTCTGACTGAATATTAGTTATATTTCTGTGGTAAGTACCAATACTGGGCGACCGCGCACTAGCACAACTACGCGTCCCTTTTTGTGTGAACTGTAATTTGATATTGTAGAAAGGTTGTTTTTACTTGGCACCGACTTCAGAATTATAAAATAATTATTTAATAATTTATATTTAACTAAATGAAAAAACGTATTATTTTGTGCGAAGTACATTTATTTTTTGCTTTTTAGTTTACCTACTTTTTGAAGTCGGTTTTTTTTATTAAAAAATATTTTATTTTTTTACTTTATGTTTATAAACATGTAACAAATGAGAGAAGAAATGAATAAGAAAAAAATATGCTTATTGGCCTCTTTGGCTGACTGCCTCGTTGGTCTAGTGGTTAACGTAGGTATGCGGCTCTCATCGCTAGGGTTTGGGTTCTATTGCCGGGTCAGGCAAAAAAAATGTCAGGCAATTCTCGATGGTTGCACGGAGTTTTTAATTGTGAACGGTGAATGGCGATGGGTCACCTATCACATAGTACCTAAACATTAAAGGTGAAAGGTGGGTGTTTTAAAGCTTTGCCACATCCTACTGGATAGTTTAGGCATGATGTTATATTATGTTATAAAACAAATATTAAAATAAATAAAATAAATAAATAAATATCTCACAACTTACACACAACACTATCTAGTCCCAAACTAAGCAGAGATTGTATTTTGGGTACTAGAATAACTGATAGTACCCATACATATATACTTTTCTTTTGTAAATACATACTTATTATACATATAAACACCCAGACTCAGACAAACCTCCATGTTGATGCACACAAAGTTTTTCTTAAGCGGGAATCGAACCCGCGACCACGGCGTCGCAGGCAGGTACACTACCCACTCCGCCATCCGGTCGTCAATAAATATATTTCTTATACATATAACGGTGTATAACTTTGACTCTGTAGGTCATGCACACAGATATAGATCTACATAGATAACGCAAGTATCACGATTTGTATTGAAACCAAGCGTGCCGACTTTTTAATACCTTTTGTGACGTCACAGCCGAAATTTAGTGACGGGAAATCCAAACCGATTCAAAGACACCGATGCCGCCGATGCCAATCCGCCCAGTACGTTCAACTGGAGCCGTCCGCTATGATTTTCTCTGACAAAAGACGCGCGTGGACTGAAGTTAGAGGCGACCAACCTCGACGCTTGGTCGGGGTTGAGACACGCGAAGTACATGCATCTGCGTTATCTATGTAGATCTATATCTGTGGTCATGCACAATTATTTTTGTCGCTGTATCCCTAAGTAAATATTTATAAACATGTTGAACCTTTTCTAGGCCTGTATACATAAACAATATTTATGTAAATACGAAAAAATATGAAACTCACATCGTACAAAATATGAGCTCAGAAATAGGCAGATATCTACTATTTTATGTATAGTAATAAACGAGAATTCCTCGGGTATTAGTTCCATTTACTTTTATCTCTTCACAACACGCCCCCGGCTGTGGAATACTTGGCTACCCCCATCCAATATTATAAATATATGGGGTTTATATTAACGTGCATATTTTTGTATGGGGTTAGAAGTAATAGATGAAAATATATTATTTAGGTACACAATATTTGGTAAAGTAAAATAAAATGAAATTAGATAGCTCAATACTCAATACTCAATATATTTATTGCATTCCACAGTGTTTAAAGGTCTTACAAAATAATGATACAGATCTTTGTGGACCCTGTCGGGCAAAGCAACTTAGGAGAGAGGACGGCATATCTTTTATAAGCAAACTTAATATTTTATACAATAATATGTTTTATTTAATTTAATTAGTACTATTATATTAGAGTCTTATCATTCAGATATTCATTAACATTATAATATCCTTTACTCTCTAATATTTCCTTTAGTTTTTTTATTAATTATTATTATTATTATTATTATTAATCATTTATTCATATTACTTTTACACATATAATCATAACAATTATTTCGCCAAACTGCATAACAGTTTGTTGGCGAATATTGAGCACTCACTTATCCATAATTATAATATATGTATAAAAATTTTAAGTGATACATAATCTATTGATTTTATATATATATTATGTACATACAATGAAATTGAGAATTTAATATAAATTAATTATAAGATATGTTATTACACATTTACTTTTTCATTACATTCATGCAACAATAGCTTTTTTAATTTGTTTTTGAACATGTTTTTTGTTAGGTTTTCTTCCTCAAAAGGTATTTTATTATACATTCGTGGCGTCAGATACATGCGTGTTCTTTCACCATAGTAATTACATGCAATAGGCTCTTTATATTTATTTCTAACATCTTTTCTAAGCATACAATGGGTAACTTTCAGCGGTTTAAATTCAGTACTGTCATACTGTTCAACAGCCAACATATACTTATTTTTTTCATGCACTGGTAAGATATTACATATTTTGAACAGTTGCTCATAGTTTTGGTTACATTTATTTTTAATGTTTTTATCAACAAGTATTTTTAGGAAACGCGTCTGTAGATTTAAAATTCTATCTAGATATGTTTTAAAGGTCCGTCCATAAGAACTAAGGCCATAGCTCAATACTGAATCCACCAGCGCATGATACAGGGTATACAAAGTAGCTCTGTTTATAACATATTTAAGTTGATTAAATTTACAAAGAATTGTTCTGAGTTTACTGCATACAATGTCTATATGAAGTTTCCAGTTAAAATTATGATCTATGGTCAAGCCTAAATATTTATATTGGTTGACAAATTCTATATTTTTGCAATTAACACATAGTTGTTTATTATTATGTAAACATTCATATGAGTGACCAACAATGAATAGGTTTCTTATTGGTTTTTTACTATACGGTGAGTGCAAGAGCATACATTTAGTCTTAGTAACATTCAATATAATGCCATTGTCATGAGACCATTTGAGAACATTTTCGAGATCAGTTTGTATATTTTTCTGAATGTTATCTATATCTGTATCGGCATACACCAAGCAGGCATCGTCGGCGTACGTATAAACAGAACAGGTTTGTATAACTCTGATCATACTATTAACGTGCATAATGTAACCAACCGGACCATATACTGATCCAGTAGGCACACCATACTTAATATCTGCCTCGTGACCCGTCTGTTCAGCGATCTTAACACGTAATGTTCTGTTTTTTAGGTAGCACCGGAACCAATCATTTAGTGGCCCACGGATTCCACACTCTTGCATAGCTTTTAAAAGTTGTTCGTGTTCTAAAGTGTCGAAAGCTTTTTTAAAGTCTATAAATAAAACAGCTACGAACTTTTTATCATTAAGGTTACTATTTATGTCATCTGTAAAGTTTGTTTTAATATGTGAGGCTTATCTTCATTTTTGAGATTTTCCGGTATCTTGTTGTAAATTTTTGTGGCCATCTCTAATGTACTAGTTGAATATATGTTTAAGCGTGACGTCGGAAGGTTTAGTCGGTTTTTGTGTCTCAAATAATATTTTGTTTGTTTGTCGTTTCGCTTTTCGAAGAGATCAGAGTTATTTTTTACAAATTTGCATATTTCTAGTATGTACATAGAAGGTATTGTAAGTATTTTATGTTTTATAAAGAATGGGTGACAGCTATCTGTAGAATCTATATTTACTAATATTCTTATTAGTTTCTTTTGGATGGTGAAAAGTGATGGAGCATCGGTACTGTTTCCCCAAAGTATTATGCCATAGTTGAACCAAGAGTTGGCGTAAGCATAGTAAGTCGAAAGTGTTGTTTGGAAATCTGTGGTCTTTGTTGTCGTTTCATAAATATCGAGTCAATGAGTTGAGAAAGATATTGTAATTTCCTTTAAATTGTAATATGGTATTTGATGAATGAAAATGAGGTTCTTTGATGAAAATTATTAATAAAATAGAAAGTTCATTATAATTACGAGGTTCCTTCGTTTCGAAAACTTGTAATAATCTGTTGTATAATACTGAAAAAGTCTCATTTGTCTGGCAGTTCAAAACTACGGATGTTTGGATGCCTATAATTTTTAAAATTAGCAGACTAAAGATAATTTGAAATCGAAGGAACATAGATAATTATGTTTTAAATTGGCTGTGCAAAAATTATAACATTGTGATGAAAAATGTAAAAGATACAACCATACTCATTTTGTATGAGAATTCCATACCGATTGTTCCCCCTTAAGGGCTTATCTATCCAAACTTGGCATTATAACAATAGTGAGCTAGTTGCAATCGCTAGTTTTTTGGTATTTAGCCAACATAACATAACATCACGCCTATATTACCCAGAAGAGAGTGGCAGAGATGTATGTACACGTACATGTATGTGACGTTGGTCTAGTGGTTAGCGTATACGCCTCTTATCGCGAGGTTTCGGTTTTCCCGGGTCGGGCTAAGTGTTATATGTGAACTTTCCGTCAGGTAATTCTCAATAGCAGCACGGAGCTGAAATTGAACCCGGTGGATGGCGATAGGCTCACAACCTATCCCATGGGATCCAAGCATACCTGGTGAAATATGGGTATTGTACACCTCTGCCACACCCTTCTGTGTAATATACGCGTGCTGATATGTTAGGTTATGTAAGTCCATAGTGAGATATTTGATAGATTATTAACTGCCGAAATTAAAGGGATTATTTAACAAGTCATTAATACCCAATCGAAATAGGGCTTAGTTGGATGGATTGAAATATGTCTGGCCTAAAATGTCTAATTGCTGTAGACCTAGGTTACGATAATCCGCTTTAGTTGAAGCTGTGGGTCATTGGGGGCAGACGATCGGGGTGGCGTAATCGCTTTTACGGGATCAAACCGAGTCCAGACACTTCAGACTAGACTGACCGCAAATTGGAAAGTCCAGTCTCTTATAATGAGGTAACTAATGAAAAATATTGCTTACAATACCTGATACATAATTAAGTAATATTTTTTTTGTGCAATATGATTTACTTAAAAGCTGCATATTAAATATTATATGTAAACACCAATGATTTATTTATTTATTAAAATATTTGATTAAAACGGCTGTAGGAACCAATAATATAAATTACAATTTATAAAAACATAGTACTGACATTCACAAAATTGTTGCAAAAACACCAATTATACACCGTATTCATTTGAAAATACGTCAATTTCTGGGTTGGAGTCCATGAGATTGTTGAGAGTGATAAGTGCGCGTGGTATAGGAGAAGTCACGCGAGCAGCAGCACCACTTGGTGGAACGGCAAACAGCTGATGACTCCTACTACGAAGGTAATAATATAATAATCTCATAAATAAATAAATAAGATACAAACCAGACTCTAAAAGTCGTTTGAATAGGCTAGAGTTAATCTTACTAACCTATCAATTCAATATTCAGATAGTGAAGCAACAACCACTAATTAATACAGCAGCAATAATCCTTCATCTAAGTGTCATATGGTCCCAATGCCTAGAGAGAGCTCGTGACATCTTTCCAAGACTTCGTGAACGTACGCAGAACAGTGATCGTGTTGTATCACACTGAACGATCTTGGGACTGAATCTCGTAAGACTCGACTCGAACCCGATTGAGCCACTTAATCTGCCGAAGGGCTTACTAGACTTACTTTCTGTGAGAACGAATCGGGTGTGGAATAACAGAAGTATGCGATAGGCTCACACCCTATCCCATGGGACTCAAATATAACTGGTGAAATGTAAGGGTTGTACACCTCTGCCACACCCTTCTGTGTAATATAGGCGGGATGATATGTTATGTTATGTAAGTCCATAGTGAGATATTTGATAGATTATTAACTGCCACAATTAAAGGGATTATTTAACAAGTCATTAATACCCAATCGAAATAGGGCTTAGTTGGATGGATTAAAATATCTCTGGCCTAAAATGTCTAATTGCTGTAGACCTAGATTACGATAATCCGTTTTAGTTGAAGCTGTGGGTCATTGGGGGCAGACGATCGGGGTTGCATAATCGCTTTTACGGGATCAAACCGAGTCCAGACACTTCAGACTAGACTGACCGCTAATTGGAAAGTCCGGTCTCTTATAATGGGGTAACACTCTAATCAAAAATATTGCTTACAAAACCTGATACATAATTAATATTTGTTTGTGTAATATGATTTAGGTACTTAAAAGCTGCATATTAAATCTTCTATGTAAACGTTCATGATTTATTTATTTATTAATTTATTTGATTAAAACGGCTGTAGGAACCAGTAATATAAATCACAATTTATAAAAACATATTACTGACATTCACAAAATTGTTGTAAATACACCGTATTCATTTGAAAATACGTCAATTTCTGGGTTGAAGTCCATGAGATTGTTGAGAGTGATAAGTGCGCGTGGTATAGAAAAAGTCACGCGAGCAGCAGCACCACATGGTGGAACGGCAAACAGCCGATGACTTCTACTATAATAATATAAAAATCTCATAAATAAATAGATAAGATACAAACCAGACTCTAAAAGTCGTTTTAATAAGCTAGAGATAGTCTTACTAACCTATCAATTCTATATTCAGATAGTGAAGCAACACCCACTAATTAATACAGCAACAATAATCCTTCAACTAAGTGTCATATGGTCCCAATGCCTAAAGAGAGCTCGTGACACCTTTCCGAGACTTCGTGAACGTACGCAGAACAGTGATCGTGTTGTATCACACTGAACGATCTTGGGACTGAATCTCGTAAGACTCGACTCGAGCCCGATTGAGCCACTTAATCTGCCGAAGAGCTTTCTTGGCTTACTTCCTGTGAGAACGAATCGGGCGTGGAATAACAGAAGTATGCGATAGGCTCACAACCTATCCCATGGGATTCAAATAAAACTGGTGAAATGTAAAGGTTGTACACCTCTGCCACATGCTTCTGAGTAATATAGGCGTGATAATATGTTAGTGAGATATTTGATAGATTATTAACTGCCAAAATTAAAGGGATTATTTAACAAGTTATTAATACCCAATCGAAATAGGGCTTAGTTGGATGGATTGAAATATCTCTGGCCTAAAATGTCTAATTGCTGTAGTAGTATCCGTATCCGCTTTAGTTGAAGCTGTGGGTCATTGAGGGCAGACGATCGGGGTTGCATAATCGCTTTTACGGGATCAAACCGAGTCCAGACACTTCAGACTAGACTGACCGCTAATTGGAAAGTCCAGTCTCTTATAATGAGGTAACACTCTAATCAAAAATATTGCTTACAAAACCTGATACCAAATTGATTTTTTGGGAGAATTGATTTTCTTAAATTTATGATACTGAAACTTAAATAAATAAGACACAAACCCGACTCCAATCAATTCCTATTATATCCAATCTATCAATTCTATATTATATATTCGGATAGCGAAACAGCACCCACTAATTGATACACCAGCAATAATCCTTCAACTAAGTGTCATATGGTCCCAATTCCTAGAGAGAGCTCGTGACATCTGAGCCCTGAAATTACTGGCACATGAGGCATAACACCGTAGTCCTCAGCTGCAGCGACGCATCTATAATCTGCTTTTGTGGATTGTTGATGTCCATGGGCTGTACTCCACTTGCCATCAGGTGTACTACATGTCTGTTCGCTGTGGGCGAAGTATAAAAAAAAAGATTAACTTCTGAGACTAGTTTAATTTAAGATCTAAGAATAAATATATAGTATAAAAAAGTTTTATGCCAGTTTAAAATTGAACCTTCATTAACTTTATGTTTTTCGTTTTGCGTACAATAAATTATTTATATATTTATTTAACAATAAATTACTATCATCTTACCGCAAATGTGGTGTAACAATCTGACATGACTGTCCACAGAGAGAACCGGAGACCACAGGACGATATCAATGTTCATTGAATAACCATTTGTGCGCGATGGCTAATACATACTCGAATATTACGTTGTTTACATTGCAGTAAACACTAGGTTGATAATATAATATAGAACGGCGTGATGAAGGGAGTTAACTGTGATATAGACGTAAATGCTTAGAAAACTAGCAGGTACTTTTTTTTCCTACTGATTTGTTCAAAACATTCAGGTAAATATTCCAAAAAATATTGCTGAAAACTAGATCGCTACTGACCAAATTTTATATTTTCATTTGAAAACTCTGAATATTTCGACTCATAGTTTCAGAATTTTAAAACTTTCATGATATTTTTATGCATCATACAACCTGGGAACCGAGCATTGTTCTTGTTTGATAAAAAAATACAACTCAACACGGAAAAAGAAATGTATTGATGCAAAATTTTTAAAAGGCTTAAAGTTTAAGCAGAATTATTATAGAATAATTATCCCCGTACTCCTAACCGGTTAACTAAACGGTTAGGAGTACGGGAATAATTATTTTAACATAAGCACCTTAAGGCTGTTTACTGTATTCTTACAAGTTATACACAGATGAGGCGAGACGTAAAATATTACTTATGTACTTTTTACTATGTAGCACATTTTTGTATTTTCACCGTAAAAAACCGTCTTCATTTGAAGACTTTTTTTTGTAAAATTATGTAGTAGACATTTTAAAAATACAAGGTGGACAAAAATCTGTAACTAACTTAAAATATAGTACACTAATAAATTTGTTTTTACTGTAAAACCATTCCTTAATCTAATGCTAGTCAGTAGACTCCATGAAGACAAACAGGACTTAGATAAAAGTTAAGTCGAAACCTTTATAAAATCAAAGTCGTCGTTCATCGTTTTTCAAATTCCAATAAGTAGCGCTCAACTCCATCGGTAGCATAATATAGTTGTAAAAGTTATAAATTACAGGAGCGTGCCAGTTTCAGTGGAATTCAAAAGCTATACCGTTCTACTTACCTATTATTTCAGATTGGTGAAAAATTAAAAGGTACAATTTATTAGAATTGTTTAATTCTTTACTGAAGGATACTTGTAAAACTTTAATTGTCCGTTATTGGCATATCAAATAATTTGCAGCCATGTATAAAATTACGAATTAAAACGAAAAAAATGGGTTTTCTTGCTCAAACTATTATGATGAAATTAAATTATGATATTCCCCGATGCAACTCATCTAAATTTATTATGCTTTGTTGTATCTAAACTTTTAAAGGAATATTTAAAACGTAACGTCACTATATTGTTATAATCAAGTTATTGTCCGCTTTAGAACATTATTTTTGAAAATAGTTTGACAGGTACAACTTTCAGACAAACTTGACAAACATAACGACGAACTCCGTGTCAATGTCAAATGACCTGATTCTCCCTTAACTTGCCCAAATCGATCAAAACCAAGTATTTGATAAAAAATGCGTCATCTCTCGATAGTATTGTATTGATCTGAATTCAATCGTACTGTATGTGACTAAGTGACTTATCACTCAACGCATAGATGGCGCTAAAACCAAGTAAGGTTTGTCTAGCTAAGGTATATATGTATATATATATACCTATGATGCTGGCACAAAAAGAGTTGAGAAATTTCGAGTCTAGCAGCATACGAATCCATGGCTGAATTGGCAAAGCACTTGGGCGTATACCCGGAGGGTGCAGGTTCGAGCCCTGCTGGATTCTTATTTTTTCAACTTTAATATTATATAAAATACAAAACAAAAGCTAAAATTTGCTTTAAAATATTACGATCAAAATCTCTTTATTATGATAAAAAGGTAGCCTATCGCTCCATTTCACTTGTAAAATATACAAATATACAGAACCTTTCATAATTCAGTCTACATTTGTTTTCGTGTGCGCGCAAGAAATTTGCGTTTTGCACATAATATATTTATTAGTCTTGCTACAGAATTTTTTCGTGTTTGTTTTTCCTAATTTGCGAGAAGAAATTTCTCGCCGGGGAAAAAAGTTTTGAGGTATGTTGACTTATAAGGACGCAACGGCAACGCTTAAAACTAAGTAATAAATTATTATTTGCTTTTTCTGAATATTAAAATCATTAAAATTTTAATGATATTATATAGTATTTATTTTTTTATTATACAATTAAATTTAAAATTACACTTTCTTATATACTTCTAACTATATATACATGAAATAAAAAAACATACAACCGAATTGAGAACCTCCTCCTTTTTTTGAAGTCGGTTAAAAAATATAATACAAACTTATTAAATAAAATAGATCTAATAAAAGTTTAGGTGTCAAAAAATACGTCCGCATCGATGCCGACCGCGGGTAACGTGCCCAGAAGGCTGGCGGCATTGCCACGTTGTATGGTAATGCCGATCCTTTGTCCAAAGTAGAAACCAGCCTTCTGGTCGCGTGAAGAGTCAATGATATTATATTAATTTTCATAGATTTAAATTTTGAAACATATTTAAGATACTTAATTTAGAAAGCGATGCGATATTATGGATAAAAGTTGAAGTATAATTTGAAAACAAAAACCGGCCAAGTGCGTGTCGGGCCACGCGTAATAGGGTTCCGTAGCTATTCGTAACAACATTAAACGTACCGATTACCGACAAATAGCCAAAATACCAACATTTTTTTTTCAAACAAAGTTATGTTTGCCAGCAAACATAACTTTGTTTTTCATAGTGTTTTATGCAATTTGTATCAATAACAAAGTTATAATTTGCGGTTGCTGAAAAAGTACTATATCTCAAAAACTACCAACCGTATCTCATTCAAAACAATTTTGGTTGAAAGTTTTTATTAAGATCTATAATATATATTTTTTTTAAATTTTTCACTCCTGTGGTTTAAAAGTTAGAGGGGGGGGGGGGCACTCATTTTAGCACTTTGAAAGTGTCTATCTTTGGAACGATTGACATTGAAAAAAAATGGTTCTAGAAACTTAAATGTAATTTTTAAAGACCTATCTATAGACACGTATAGGTAGAATGAAAAAAAAATAAAATTGTTTCAGTTCAATGTATGGGAGCCCCTCTCTAATATTAATATTTTTTTATTTTGTGTAAAAATCGTAAAGCGGTTAACAGAATACATCTACCTACTTAGTTTCAATTGTGTAGTCCTAATAGTTTCGGAAAGTGGCTGTGACATACGGATGGACGGACAGACAGACAGACTGACATGACGAATTTATAAGGGTTCCGTTTTTTGCCATTCGGCTACGGAACCCTAAAAAGAGAGACAATGATTTTGTGTCCTTTTCGGTTTTTGTACTCATAAAGTTGCAACTTTTATAGAGGTTTTTACTACATTGTTACGTTGATGTTGATATTTTATCAGCCAAATATAATAAAGTATTAAGATGATACGCTTAGGGTGAACTTGTACACGATCATGAGTGTAACAAATCTCCTGAAGAGCTTAAAAATGTTTATCTAATAATTTTATTATATTAAAATTAAATCTTCATGCAAGTTGTAAAATTACATTTCAAGCAATTTACTAAATTGTGCGTTTTGGTCATTTAAGCAGCTTAATTTTTTTAAATAAATTAATTAATAACTATATAAAATATCGTAGATGCACCAGAATCCTAGCGTTTTCAATTAGTGAGAGAGTATAATTTAAATTTCAATTCGTCATGCAAAAATTGGAAAAAAAATTACAAGTATTTTGCAGACATTTCTGAACGCGATGTCATTTTTGGAGTGGCTTCCACGTTGGGTGTCCAGTTGAGTGATGGGTCGGTGATATTTAACGAACTGTAAATCCTGCATTGATGCAATTAACACGACTAAAGCGAATACATTTTTAATGAGATTTTTTTTAATTTGAGTTTCACGCAAAATATACGAACTATCCATTCTTGTGAGTTAGATAATAATAATATATATAATAATAGCAGCCCTGTATCTAATACATGTCCCACTGCTGGACTCGGGCTTCTTCTGATGATGAGATGGGTTAGGCCATAGTCCACCACGCTGGCAGTGTGCGGATTGGTAGACTTCACACTCCCTCGAGTATATTTAAGGCACTCTCAGGCATGCAGGTCTCCTCCCGATGTTTTCCTTCACCCTATAGCGAGAGAATACATACATATCTTCGAAAAGAAGAATAACGATTTATTGACAGAGGTGTGTGCCGTGGGTTCGAACCCGAGACCTTTGACTTTGCTTAAATCAGTAGCTTACTAAGCTGAAAGCATTAAGTACTAGTAGCCTTTGCATTGGCCTGATCTAATCGTTAATCCTCATTATTCGAGCCGACCGCGCTGAATTAGAGCAATCCTGCATTTACGGTGTGACAAGGGTTGAATGCGACGTTATCTATTAACACAGTGTGCACCACGCTTTAGTGTTCTACAAGGGTAGATTTCTGAGCGCCGGGTTTTCATACTAACGTAATGTAGGTTTTACTTTAATATTGTTTGTCCATTTTTTTAGACAAATCATATTTGAAGCGGCCGTGGCGCAATGGTTAAGGCATCGGTCTTACGATCGAGAGGTCGTGGGTTCGAATCCTGGCCATTTCACCACGGACGTGAACTTCCTCCTAATACAAGCGAATTAAGCTTAGCTGGAGGAGGTTAACAAGAATACTAGTAATTTGTATTTGCAAATTGCTAGTAACCTTTTTTACAAAAAAAAAACACTAAAATGCATGTTTGTTTGTGGCCTTTTTGTCAAAATTGTTTTAATCATTAGATACAAATTATAATAATTATGATAAAAATGAGCGCTAACGGATATACATTTTAGTGTTATCGATATGATTTGTCTATAAAAATAGATTAAAACTTAATAATATTAAAGCTTAACCCTTATACTTTTGTATGGCAGCCAGCCAACCAATTGTTCCCCCTTAAAAGTTAAGAGGGCATTCCCGTCATTACAAGAGTTGTGTTGAGATTCGTGGTGTTCAAGAGTTTCACTTACAGCAATTGTTGTTTTGTCTTTAGTCCATAAAGCTGAAAGCATTCACTACTAGTGGCTATAAATTTGCATTGGTCGCATCTAATCGTTAATCCCCAGTAGGCGAGCCGACCCTCCTAAATTGGAGCAATCCAGCTTTTACGCCGTGACAAGGGTTGAACGCGACATTATCTATTAGCACAGTGTGTACCAACGATTTAGTTTTCTACACCCTTAATAGTTTAGGATGCATTCGCAAAGAATTGTATTTTTAGTACATTAATAAGGTATTTTAGTACAAAAAAATATACACCGGGTCTAAATCCTCTATGGAGGCACTGATACAAATATTCATGTTTTAAAAAAATGATTTTATGTCTAGGTACTAATATAGTTCTAAGAATAATGTTTACTAACACTATATGGATCTTTGGGTCTGAAATAAATGAATATTATTATAATATTATTATATTATTATTAAATCTCGTAATTATTATAAAGGTAAATAAATACCTATGCTCGATGTTTCAATAATTACGCGATTTAGACCCGTTGTCTAATTTTTGAAAAATGTTTTCAAATCGCGAGAGTTTAAAAACATATACCTGCCAGTAGTACCTAAGACTAGACTTGCCATTTCTTCCCTGATTTTTACTCATAGTTGCTACTCAATAAAAGTGGAGTTTCATGCATGTTTAGTTTTTTTCAGACACGATATTCTTCGATGAATATTGACATGGAAAAACGGCCAACGTTATCATTAAAATGAAATTTTTAAATCATTTATTGCTTTTCTTTATCATCGCATTCTATCCCATGGGACCTAAAATTAACAGGTGAAGTATGGGTGTTGTACCACTCTTTCACAATCTTCTTGGCGGGATGTTATGTTTACTTTATTGTAAATTCTCTGCTAAAAAAAAATACGACAAAAACACAAACACTCATTTTTGTAGCTAGTGTAATGGTCGCATCTGGTAATATAATAATATGTATAAATTAAGGTATTTATTTATAGGTACATGGATATGGGCATCACTAATCAGCTGGCGGGGAAACCAGTCATGGAAATTGAGATCCGGAAATGATGTCACATCCGGCGGACGTGACGTGTCATGGAGACATAAGCTCGTAACACGTATAATAGGTTAAATTGTTTTGTTTATTTGTTTGCACCCAAAAATCTTTCAAACAACTAGACAGATCATAATGAAAATTGGTGTGGAGATACTTTTCAGTTACGATTACGGACTTCCCTAACATCCCTGATAAGGATGTAGTTTACTTCATTAAGGGCTAATTTAAGAAGTCCTGTTGTGGACTTTTTTGGTTGACTGACACTGGCTGGCGAAGCTGGCCAGTTGGACTGACATAATATTTAAATTTAAAAGACGAATAGAAAAAGAATAGGACGACAAGACTGACTTGATGAAAGCAGACCGATCAGACCGATTCTGTACACGGCCGAGTGTGCTTTTAGCTGTCAATAAAATAGTGATAAAAAGATCCTGTGTGTTTCTCTGCGTGTCGCCCCATCAAGTCCCGAATAGCTTTTATCTGCCCCATAAAATAAAACATGAGCGAATATAAAAGTGGCATAGGTAACACTTGAATAAATAACACAGCAGTCATTTTCATGCAAGTGTGTTATTGGCTTATCCTGCCAATAAGGTTTATCAGAGGATTTTCACACCTGTAAAATTGGGGCTAAGTATTTAGGTTGCTTACCAACAGAACAAGCATTCGTCTGACAACTGATATAACGTTCTGAGTAAAGTGCTTGGCAACTGTAATTCGTATACATCCTTAATAGTACGAACTTGTGTTGTTGTATTTAGAATGTAGTATAATATTAAGGCTGTTGACCGAAATACTTAGGATTTGTCTAGCTTTTAACAGGGTGTCCCAATTGTAATAGAATTGAATTGGGTGATTTTTGGGATAGTTCTCTAGTTCAATTCGATTCTAATTAAATTGTGCGCAAGTATTATTACGTGACAAATGTCAAAATTTCGCTCTCAATTTCTAATTCGAGCGCAAAAGTGTGCAGAGTGATGGCCGCTGGCCGTGAAGCCGGAATCGGGTAACAAGGTAAGTTTTTTTATTGTCTGCCGAGGGTGAAACCGCCCCGAGGAGCAGTTTATTATGCTCTGCCATTATGACAAAATAAAATAAATAATACAGCCCCGTAGCTAGTATATGTCTCACTGCTCGGCTCGGGCCTCTTCTCATGATGCGAAGGGTTAGGCCATAGTCCACCATGCTGGCCAAGTGCGGGTTGGTAGACTTCGCACACTCTCGAGCACTTATTAGGCACTCTTTGGCATGTAGGTTTCCTCACGATATTTTCCTTCACCGTTAGCAAGCGATAATTTATATGATAAATACACACATATCTTCGAAAAGACGAGAGGTGTGTGCCGTGGGTTCGAACCTTTAACTTAGCAGTCTTACGGTCTCCCACTCGGCTATCGCTGCTTATTATTATGATAAAAATATAAAAAATAACTACTCGTACGTATGTTGTAATTTTTTATAGACATTCAAAAAAATCGAAAAAATATACACTCTGTAACGAACTTTTCGTGTCACATCGGATCTTCATAAAGTGTATAATCTGTTGACCGACATAGCAAAGATTTACTTCTCCTACCTGAAAGTAGAGGTCTTAACCACAATGTTACCAATTATTTTCAACTGCAGTTCTCTATTTCTGCATGAACGTTTAATTATTTTATTATTTACATTAGATATTATAGAACGCCAGAAGCAATTACACTATCTAATGGTCCCAATGACCACGCCAAATACACACAAGAACACCCAATGTTCAGAGAGATCGTATTCTGTAGCTGTTAGATTCATGCCCAACACCAGCTATTAATTTTCATTTTTTTCTTAAGGCTAAGTTTAAAAAACTACGAGTAAAACCTATAACTGAAATATTGTAATATTCATATTCACAAAGATTTTAATCTGTATGTAATTCCACATTTTTATTTCACAAGATATTTTAATTTTTTTTGGATATCCACCTGAATAGTTTTACAAGCCAGACAGCGGAAGGCTTTTGTTGTAGTTAAACCAAAAGCACGTCACTCAATGTCTGTAACAGTAAAGTTTCGCCTTTCGACCAACGAACTGATTGACAACGCTTTGAATAGTAAAGCAATGAAAATATTGGAGATCAGTGTTGTTTTGTCTTATTTATGGTAGACATGTTATTTATAAACTTTGACTTTCAACACAAATATACATTAAAATTGTGAAAATTATTTAACAAAATATAACTTTTAATATCACGCCTTTATTACCTAGAAGGGTGTGGCAGAGGTGTACAGCACCCACACTTCACCTGTTATGTTTAGGTCTCATGGGATAGGTGGGGAGCCTATCGACATCCACCGGGCACAATTCTAACTCCATGCTGCTATCACAAATAACACATAGCCGTATATTGATATTTGGTATGGGTATCATAATTATCTTGAAAATTTCGATTATCTTGTATAAGCCAAACCCAAATTATAAGTGCTCAAAAAACCGACAAAACATTTTAAAGAAAGGTACGAAGTGCTCTTGTGGCCCCAGATAAATATTTTAGTCTTCCCTTAGGTTCAATAATAATTTAAAGTCTAAAAAGAACAGGCCACGCCGTAAATCCTTATACAATCTCTTTTTAATGATTGAGAATGTAAAAATGTTTGGATTTAAATATTTAATGTCGTCTCGAATCTTATAATTTTATCACCTTCCAAATTATCCAATATTCACACTACCTTAGTACCCACTGAATCGACCGACCGAATCGTATCTCTGAATAGCACTTCAGCACCCAATCTCTAATTCAAATGGCAAATCAATTACTTAAGCGATGCATGCAATAGTTACGTGTGAAATGTGAATGTATCTATGTGTGTATGTATGTGGGGAAATGAGCGTGTGTATGTGTGTATGTGCTACTGAACCAGAGCATAGTGCTTTGAAGTCAGTTATCGACGTTTGCAGTAGAGAGAATGGTACTTAGAATTTACTGACTTATTTAATACAATCTATCACTAATTTTTATTTTGGACAGCGAATTAGCATTGCCATCCAGCGTGGCAATGCTGCCAGCATTTCGGGAACGTTGCACACTGGCTGCGATTTTTTAAATTAGGGTAGGTAGTCTTTTAACGCTAGTTTATAAGTAGTTTATTTTCGGTTAGTTTTTTTGTTTTTTTTTGTGTTTTAATTTCATTGGTTGTAAATAAATTATTATAACTATCACTTGCCATCGCGTAAGCTATGTGGATCTATGATTAGGACGTATGAACAAAATAATTGAAAAACAAAAGTGTCAAACTTTACCATATAGAAGCAAGCAGCAAATTAGTGCACTTCTCTTTCACCGCGAGTCTTGATCCCGAATCTAGCAAAAGCTTTATTTGCTATTTTTCTTCGGAAAGAACTGTTTTTATCGGCGCATTCGTGATAATTTTTCACTTAATCGATATTACGGAATACTTTCATCTATTAAATAGATAGATGAAGGTCGTTTTTAAGCAAATCTTTGACTTTTAGGTACTAAAATAATTTGTTCTCGCTAAGACCATTATTACTGCTAACTTACATTACAATGAAACGAAAAAAACTTATTTGCATTATATTATATTGTTGTTATATTATAATGCAACTTGTGTCGCATAAATAAGATCCATTTTAAACTGTAAAATAACTATAATATAGTTAGTCGTTACTGCGATCAGTTTTAAAGGCGTGGTAGCATCAAGGTATATCGATCCCCATGCACTCATCTTGCTGAATGTATTGCGGTTTATTCGTATAATATTTTTGCAAAACCGACTTTGAGATTCTGAAAAAAAAGACGATCTGTAAGGTTCTTCTTCACCACACTCACCCAACCAGCACCACCTAACATGTGGCAGTTAGTATTCTTTGTATGAAATACCATGGCTAAAAATTCATTACATCATCTGTGGAGTAAAACATGTTCCATATTTGAAAATATATGGTCAAATAAAAAAAAACAAAAAGAAGTTACATCCTGGCCCGGAGTTTTCGCTGCTGTTAATAGAAATGGTTACCTGTTTTAATTATTTTTCTTTATTATGTAATCCCGAATATTATTTTTAAAGCTCTGGTCTCAAATTTTAGAATTCATTGCGACTACTTAGTAGTTCTTACTAGTACTTCTTCGTTACGATCAGACAAATGTCGGCTTAAAATTAACTTGTAATCTTGGGTTGGGTAAAAAGTAAACTTGAAAGCAATCAGATTTAAAAAAATACCAAAGATTAAAAAAAAGTACTCAGAATAACTTAACCATAAACAAAGAGTGTGTTTATACGTATACCTGAACATCCAGCTTCCATCAATTTTAGCATACAAGCCGATTCAGCATTTTCAATGCCCTTGTAAAAAAAATCTATACTAAAACATAGAAATATTTCCAATACAATGTCTTTGAAGGCCCACAGTATACTAGCGAAAATTGCCACAGAAAAGTTACTCTGAAATAAAAAAAGTATCGGTTAACAACTAAAACACACGCTTTTGTATCCAGCCAAACTAAGGTCCCTATTCCATTGGGCGTTCAGCAGACGTGTGCGATCCTCAAGCGTGTGAACGACGAAAATTGCCGCCCAATAAAATGGGACTCTAAAAACACACCAACTTTATTTTCGGTTACTTTAAAAATGTTGGTTGCTAGATGTTATTAAATATCTTAAAAATCACTCTGTTTCTATAAATTATAAACAACCGTTAAATATAATGTTCATTTTATTCGCCATTTATATGCCATTTTATTCAAAATGTCATGTTCACAAGCAACGTGATAGGCTGAAATTAAAACTTCGCCATTTGCCGCTTGCTACTGAGATTATGAAGGGGAAATTGTGGCATATGACTGATAATGACACAAGCCAGGACTACAGTTGGCTTGCGCAGTTAAAATCGGTTTCAGTTTTTGAGAAAGATAAAGAGACAGATATTATTCAAATTATGAAATACGGGTGTTACTCACGTAATGTTGGTCTATTTAGTCGACCGCGGTTTCGCCTATACGTCTAGGCATTATCAAGAGAGAGCGATACGTCGCGCCTGAGTCGCAGCCAGTCTTGCACTGTGCAAGACTGGCTGCGACTCAGACGCGACGTACAAACTCACGACAGTTTTAATAAAAATAGAGACAGATATATAAGAAATATATTAAGTAGTGGCACAACATAATCAGGACCAATAATATTTAAACTTTATGCACTAAAATGTACAAAGACGGACTTTATACTGAAAGTATTCTCTACCAGTCAACCTTTGGGTGTCAATATACTGGTAGCTAATAGAATAAAGGCAGAAAAAAAACTTACCGAACTCCCTATTTCCGAAACAATTTTAACATTAATTAAGTTTACAGTGAGTGTCAATGCAAAATGTAAACAAACCTGTAAAAAAAAATCTATTATCGTTTTGTCTAAATCAGATTCAATGATGTTAGACAATATATCTTACCAATGCATAAAACAATTTCTTAAACAAGTTAAAAGATCCTAAAATATTTTGATAAACTAAAATCATTTGCTCATAGGGATTATTTTCGTGTCTATCATCTATTGTGTCTACATTATTGTTCCAGTGTATGAGATATTTGTTCAACAGTACCATTACACGAATAGCATACATAAAATTTACATCGAGTATGATAATTAAAACATCAAAAACCGCATTGATATTATGATACGTTCCGTATATAAGATTTAAAAATATCAAAAGAATAAAATCAATAAAAATCAAAGACAAATTTGAGACCCAGTTCCAAATGACGATATTTTTGACATGTTTTTCATTAAGTTTCATATTTTCATGTATGAATTGAAAAGTTGATAAAAGATTTACGTGATCATTACTATACACCGAATTCAAAACGGGAATTGATATTAAAAAAACAAGATACGTGGTATAATAAATATACCACAACCAATTTAGTATTTCATAACTGCTACCGCTAAGTCCTGAGCTACCAAAAAATACTTGGTAGCATAACAATCCCAATAATGATAAATAAAATGATTGTTCAACATATCCCCTTCTTCCGAGGGGAACAATAAAATGGTTTTGTATAAAATATTTTGAAGATAAGACAAAGCGTTGAGTAAATTGCAAAGGGTAGAATATTCTTTCGATGTCTTTTAGAACGAAAATATTTTTAGTGAAGTTTCCTGGCATTTTTATAATGATGAAAGGTGGTATTATTTTTGGTTGTCTACTGAATATTAAATTTTCTTGAACAATTACTGGACTACACGTTACGTATTCGATAAAGTGAAAAGATTACTGGCCATTTTAATATAACAAGTGGACAGTAATCAATTACATAAGAAATGAAATATGGATTATCTAATAAAAGAGACTGGATAAAGATCTTTGTGTAATCATTATTATTTACTTAGGCTAGGAAGTAACGACGCGGCGGCACGGTTTACACCAGCACCCGCGTGTGGTTGCGGGCCCGCAGCTTCTACAAAATTCTAGATTTGTACAAAATTTAGCAGATATCATGACTCGTTTTAGGCCTGTAAATTTTTACATATATATACTTTGCCGTAGCCGTGCCTGGCGCAGATAAACCCGCGTCGTGAGTTCCTACCCTAAGGATATATCTTCAATCTCTATGATTATACTAATGCTGCCATGCGTCAATGCCGCCACTTTTCTATTTATTGATTTTTTGTATACATTGTAGGCATCACTGTACATTTAAAGCATAAGTTACGTGACCAACTGATCCTTAATGCATAGATCGTATCCCCACAAGCCATAAACACAGAATAGTACGTTATTATTATGTAAAGTTACTTAATTAAAATAATCATAGACGTTATTATTTTAACAGTATTTTAATATCCTTTTATTGCCCAAAACTGCCTCATTGTTCTACTGGTTAGCGTATCACCATTAGGTCGGGTCGGACAATGTGTTATATGTGAACTTTACGTCAGGAAATTCACAATAGCACACTCAGTTGGAATTGTGTGCCCGGTAGATGGCGATAGGCTCACCCTCTATCCCATGAGACCTTATCATGACAGGTGAAATGTAGGTGATGTATGCCACACGCTACTGGATAGTACAGGCATCTTCTTCTTCGTCGTGTCGATGGCTGAGTCAAATGTTATTATGACTTGCCATCGTGGTGAAAGGATTAGGCAATTCGCTTTGAAGAACTCGTGAATTGCCCAGGGTGCGCCGGACGTAGGGTATCGTTGTGTACGTCACTCGTGGAGGCTCCTTTCATGCACCCCCAGGCATGATGTTATGTTATGTCATTCATCCATCTTTCTTTTCTTTGGTCCTACTCTTACTATTTCTCCATCTACATTAGACCATTCTTTTCGTCATAAGAGTTTCAGCCCCATGAGTTACAACTTCTTCAGCTAAGTATATGTAAAAGATAAATTAAAATAGAATGCTTGCTAAAGCTTCAGTTTCTTTGAAAAGCGGTGTGGAATACTGTGGCCGTAAAGATAGCTGTATAGTGACGTCACTACAACATTGCCTAAATGTAGCGGTTTCCTAGAGAGCGATTATAGACGTAACGTATTACATCTTAATCGTATAACGGTTATAATTTTAAAATAGAATGGTTTCTTAAGGTTCAGTTTCTGTGCAAAGCGGTGTGGAATAGTGCGGCCGTAAAGATAGCGGTATGATGATCACTATAACGTTGCCTATGTAAACTAAATGTAACGGTTTCGTAGAGAGCGGTGATATACGTAACGTATAACATATTAATTGTATTACGGCCATAATTTTACGTCCACATTATTCCACACCGCTTTCTTAGGAAACCCAAGCTTTAGATATCTTAAGCCAAGATATGGAGCTATGAATAAAGAAAGGCCTATTTGGACGATAAGAGTTTTGCTAGGCAATTCTAATGTTTGCTATGTTTATCACGGTTTAAAAAGAAAGAGTGGCAATAGAATTGCGTTGCAAAACTTACATAGAGTAAATTGGCCTTAATTTCTTCAAGGAATAATGTTACATCATTATTACTCCAAACACAATGGAGCATTAAATTACTGGAGTTCAATGAGTCATCGCCAATTAAGGTGTTAATGGCAGTAACTATTCCAGTACACTTGATTTCAGTTCAATTTCAACTCATAGATGAACCAGTTTGGAAATTTCAATATGGATTAATTTTGAAATTGTTAAGCTGCCTAATAACAATGCGTTTTATTCGGCAATATTGAACTTTGTGTAGAGCTCATCTTAAACACATGTGTGTCAATGTTAACCTTTACATCTCCAGTATTATTTGGTCTTGCATTGCACAGCATACACAGGATGCCTATATACAAAGCGAGACCATTTTTTAATTACTATAAATGTAGGTATAGGTTGATCGGTAGCCGTGTGTAGGTACATGTAATTAACATATATTATCCAGAAGGTTGTGGCAGCGGTATTCATCACCCACATTTCACCTGTCATGTTTAGGTCCCATGGGATAGGAGGTGAGCCTATCGCTATGCACCGGGCCTAATGCCAACTCTGCTGCTATTGTAAATTTCCTCACGGAAAGTCCTCAAATAACACTTTGCCTGACCCGGGGATTGAACCCCATCGCGATGAGAGGCGTATACGGTAACCACTAGACCATCGACGCAGTTAAACTATACACTACTATTTAGTATCTAATTAAAGTATTTTCTTTTTAAAAAATCAGCAAATTTCTCTAACTACCGCGTTAGTACACAGAGCACGCAAAATTTTAATTCCTACATAGTTACATAAAGAAGCTACAATACTAAGATTATGATTATGTATATACCTGTTACCTTACCCTACTATCTACCTACCGTGTTACTGTACTTCTAAATTCAGAACACAACAGACACTACCTAGATTAGAATTTTAACACTACATTTTCCTCCTCATTTTGTATTCCACAGTCCAACTTTGGCCAGGTGGTAACTTTTAATTGAGTTGAGAGCAAACCGAAGTTCAGTGTGACGTTACGGTAAACCATTCATAAGTCCTTTATTGGTCTTTATACAGAACTTCCAATTGGGATCCTGATAGTTAGCCGAGACAGTATTAACTTTAATTGACTCAAATTTTCGCCGTAAAATCCTAAGTTGGGGAAATTGAACGTCCGTCCTAACTGTTATTGGCCTCTAAATTGAGTTTTGACACATTAATTTAATTTTATATTCTATGATACCTATAATTAAAGTCTTAATCTTCGAAATTTTAAAAACAATTTTCATGAAAATAGATTTTTCTGAAACCTTGTTTAAATTATTCAGGCTTCAGATCCTGTTAATTCTAGTAGTGAAATCTTCCTAATCGCATAACACACGGTTTGGGGTGACTATGTGGATATGTGAGGCGGCCGCACCCACAAAAACACCACCGTGCGCCTACTCTCGACTTTAGAACAGGCGACTGACACTATGACATTCAACACCTACACAATTTGGCTTCAACATTCATCGCCGATAGATAGAAATACCTGATATTTCAATAAAACTAAAAAGCTAGGAGTATGATTGCACCAATTCGTTTTACACAGCAGTGTCTGTAAGAGCCTCTACTGGCGATGAATGTAATTTACGTTATTTACATCTTGTGCTTTTAAATCTCTCTCAACGCTCAAGATTCTAATCTAGAATCACTGACTACACGCTCGTGATTCTACTTTAGAATCTTTCGCTCAATCGAACTCAAAATGAGCATTCCGAAACAAATACATATTTACTTTCCTGTTGCACAAATAACTATTTACTGTATCTTCTTATTTGTCGTGATGAATGTGAACAAAATGTAAGAATAAAATAATTTAATTAAACTTAACAAAATATACGCAATGTATAGATTTACTTACTTGCGAAGACAATGTAAGTGAATCTAAGTGCCAGTTTTGTTATCGACATGTAAAACACGCCGATTATTCTAAACTGAATAAAACAGAAAGTTCCGAGTTAAAAACCTGCGTTATTTAAAACAGTCCTCTTCGTTTAACTTGGCTTGACATTTGCCAACTTCAAACATAAACATTTTTGCGACATATTTTTGTATAATACTTTGTTCTGCTGTAGTTGGTACCATTTTGCAGCCGTGGCGCAATGGATTAGGCATTGGCCTTACGATCGAGAGGTCGTAGGTTCCAATCCTGGCCTTTACACCATGGATGTGAAACTGAAACTTCTAAAACATGTGAATTAAGCTTAGCTGGAGGGAATTAACAAGAATACTAGTAATTAATAAATAAATAATAATAGCAGCCCTGCATCTAATACATGTCCCACTGCTGGGCTCGGGTCTCTTCTCATAATGAGAAGAGATGGGCCATACATAGTCCACCACGCTGGCCAAGTGCGGATTGGTAGACTTCACACACCCTCAAGCACTTTTTAGGCACTCTCAGGCATGCAGGATTCCTTACGATGTTTTCCTTCACCGTTAGCGAGCGATAATTTATATGACAAATACACACATATCTTCAAAAAGAAGAATCTTGACGATTTATTGACAAAGGAGTGTGCCGTGGGTTTGAACCCGAGACATTTGAAATAGCAGTCCTACGGTTTCCCACTCGGCTATCGCTGCTAGTAATTTGTATCTGCAAATTTCTAGTAAGCTTTTAAAAAAAAATAGTTCCTGTTTATAATATTAGTTAATATATTAAAAAGGCGTGGCTCATATGTTATTCAATTATGTACAGTGCCATAAATAAACAATTAGCCAATAGCTATTAATAACGAAATTCACTGCAATTTCAATTAGTAATAAGTGATTCAATAAACATAATTAAGTATCCTAAATATAGTTATCGTAATTATTTTGTGTTTGGATTAAATCAGCCTCATTATGTGCAAATAAATTGCAATCAACACAATGCGTTTGTTTTGACAATGTTGTAGAATTAATCAATTTTAATTTGCCAATTGTTATTATTCAAGTATGTAGGCATTGCAGGCAATAAATATACATCATCACATAACATCACGACTATATTGCCCAGAAGGGCAATATAATCGTGAGGTACAACATAACAGGTGAAATATGGGTGTACAACACCCACACTTCACCTGTTATGTTTACGTCCCATTGTATCGCCATCCATCGAGCACAAATCTGTGCTGCCATTGAGAATTTTCTGACAGAAAAATCCCAAATAACAATTCTATTTGGGATTTTTAAATAAATAATATTTTAAATAAAATTATTAATTTCTTTTTAAATTTAAGAACATAGTAGGATTTTAACGATTACTCTGGTTCTTTATAGAATAATTTAACCTTTTAATACTTCACTTCCATTCCATGGCCATTTTGTTATTCACGATAATTTTGATCACAAGTTCATGCAAATTCAAAATTTAATTTATAATTACAGCAACTGGCACGCGAAGATAGTCAAAATACTCAATTTTCTAGTATTCAAGTTTCAAACTACATATTGGCCACAGCACTCGACAAACTACAAGAAACCATTGCAAAAGATAGCAAAACTCAGTTTGGCTGTTATGAACTAACTTTGACACTAAACACCCACTGTTACAAGTTCAGTAAGGTTCATTAACAGTTATATTAATCCCTTAAATTCTCTGCCATTCCACACAGTATTATACCCGCGATATAATAATGACGTAATATTGAACTACTGCTACCATTATTTCAAAATGTAACTGCAATTACGAGTTTTAAAACGAGGGCTTAATGATTAACGATCGCTAATGATCGCTATGATTTTTTGGACAATTTGAATATTGTGACATAATAATATGATAGAAACGTGTGTATTGGGCGATTAATCGCGTTTCGTCGCCGTCGTCGCGCTTCGTCCTGCACACAAGCGCCCAGTTGATGAAACTATGTAAAAGATTCGAAACTAGTCGGCATATCCCGGCTAAAATAACGTGAGTAACCCGTATTCTCAATAATAATGTCTTTACCTTACGTCGGTTTTAATAATATTATCTTCAGAGTAAAATATAACTTATTATGTTTAGCAAATAAATAAATGAAACGAAATAATAACTTGAACGAATAAAAAAGTCAAAAGCATCATCATTTTTAATTATTAATCTTCAAATTAATTATTGGTTTGTCAGGACTAACTACTAAATTAAATTCAAATTTGTTATGATTATGATATAAATAAAAAACCATCGTACACAGTTGTAATGTCATATTATACGACGAAAGATTTTAAAAACTTATTACATCACAAGGACTTTACAAAACAATAGTTATTTATGGTACAAGTGAGAAAAAGTTTATATTTCTGTTGTGAGTGCCAATTTTAAATCTTGAGCTTGCGAAGTAGTCTTAAATTGAATCACGAGCGTTACATACAAAACTTTTCACCTCTTCCAGTGAGAAAATATTAAGATTTAAATAAACTCGTACTTGATTGCTTAACCTGGAATAATGCCATGAAATACGATAGTAATACCAATTCAGAATACGTTTTAGGGCCTTTTGTAAGTCGCCACTAATTAAATATGTCGTACGCTTTCAAATACTTTTCACGTGATTTTTCTGGTAAAAAAGCAAACTTCTGTGTTAGAAGCAAGTTGTCGCAACTCTTTTGGAGTTTCACAAAGTTCTTCATCACTGGATTCACTATTTTTTTGTTAAAAAGTTCTAGTAAACAATTAAACATAAACTGAAAAGAATTTATAGTTGCCCGCGATGACCGAAACAGACACAGACTTTTTTTTTTAAATCGTGCGTTCGGAAATTCGTTCCGTAACATTTATTTATAGAGTCTAATATTAAGTACCCGATTTAAATTAATTTGATAGTTAATCACGAATATAAAACCATAAAAATACTAAATAAGCGCGTATTTATATAATTTAAATTAATTAAAACATATCGTAAGTAGTTATTTAATAAAATTGATGTCAATGTTTATTACTAACCTACATGGTGGCTGCTTTGTTTTTTTTCTGCGCCTATTCATTGGTAGGATTTTGTGTTTCGAAATTTGAATCACTTTGCCTCACTAATGAGTAAAAACGGTTTTTACTCACTGTATTCTGGCAAGCAAACGATCTTTTTCGTGCTGGTGTGGTGAAAACAAAATTAAAGGGTAACCAACTCAGTTACAATACAGTACGAAACTATTTACTGTGGTACGGTTTCATTTCCTACAACCTGATAGTAATCAAGCAGATCTCAGTCGATTCTGTAGGCATTTGACACAGCACATCACCGTTGCAGAACTCCCTATTAGTTGAGATCTAAACAATGACAGATTAAATGTAGATGTAATTTTTTGTTTATTTTGAGAAACGACGCCCGCACTAGGAAGTACTAGGAAGTACAGTTAACACCCAGAGTCAGAACAAATCTTAGCAAATCACTAAAAGATTTCGCCTGTGCGGGGATCGAACCTACAAAACCAGCGCAGTTAAAAGCGGCGAGGCGACCGCTTTAACCACTACGCCAACCGTGCGCTCAAATATATATCTCTGCTACAACCTTTTAGGTATAAAATAAGCGTGGTTGTATGTTTACTATGGCTGTCTAGTTTTATATACATCAGCAGGTGGACGTTGCTAAACTGGACTGTACTAAGAAACAGTTGAAAAAAATATGGGACCGGCAGGATTTGAACCTGCGACCTTACTACACACCGGGCAGCCGCCTTAGCCATCCAGCTACGGTCGCCTCTTACCAGAACCCCAAATTTTTCAACTGTATGATACGTCATTTCGTGACGTCACGTTCATCCATTTGTTCCTATCTTAAGTAGGATACAAACCAACATGGCGAAGTTACATCCGGCACAAATGTTGTAAAGAATGAACGCGTACGTTATTTCAACTTCTAATTTTTCTTGGTATAATTTGCTAAGCATAGCTAAATGCTATAAAAATAATCAATTAGAAACTGGACTGTGTTGAGTGATCTTTTGGTGTATTGATGTTTGGTGTGCCATGGTACCTTTCTCTGCGGCTCGCCTACTTGCACGCGAAGAACGTCTTCATCGGTCCCGTTATTGGCAAATTCCACACGAAATTATTGTACGTTCCCAATAAATTCAAGCGATTGTTCCTTACGGAAGTCTTTTGAGATTAAAGTTAGTGTAAATGGACTTAGTTTCTACCAAGTAGGATTAGTACTAGTAGTACAGTCATTTAAGGCACTCATAAATACAAATTAACTTAGAAAGCTGATTTTTAGGTTTGTTGTAAAGTAAGCATATAAAAGTATACTCAAATTCCTATAAGTTTTCGCTGACATATTGGCAAAAAGTGTTAACATTTTCGTGTTTCCAATTTTTTTCGGATCGCCCGTTATTTACAAATAATATGTGTATATACATTTTGTAGCTGATTTTTCGTTCTATAATGTAATACCAAAAAAGATTTTACTGTTTTTTTTTTTTTTTTTTTTTTTTTTTCGCGGGGAAATGCATTTACGCATACCACCCTACCCGTGGGGGGACGGGCAGAGTGGCTATGTGGGACTCCCGTGCCTACGATGTTAAACGGCACAGAATACCCACTAAAACCCCGCGGTGTGCCCTCGTCGCCGAAAGATGGTGGGTCGGCGAGCCCTGGATCGATCTTACATCCACAGGGCTCGCCGCGGCGACCATGCCCAGTCCGACCACTGACCGGGTACCCGACTCTACTCATTCCTACTCTCGTAGCGACGCCCCGGGCACACCCAGGGCGTCACTCCGTCGCGGAAGGCATCAGCGGGCGGCGGAAAACCCCCTCCACCGCCCGCGGCCTCGCTTAGGGCGGCATTAGGCTCGCGGCGTACGCGCGCCTTCGCCGCCCAGCTCGCCGGCGGCGGAGCGGATCAGCCAGGGGTGCGTCCTCCCTGATCCGCTCAGATAAAATAACAGAAAGCCGAGATAAATCGAAAAAACTACAATTCCAACAACTTTTCCAATATGGCGGCGAAAGCTCACAGGTAATGGCGGTAAAAAAAATCAGTGTATGCTTTTTTAAGCTTCTTCTACAACATATGCAAAATTCAGCTTTATAGGTTCATTTGCATTTATCCAGGCATTTTGCCAACATTTAAATTGTGCTGTAAATGCAGTCGTTTTTACGAATGTGGTAAACAAACCTTATTGTCGAATCAAATATAGTAACTTATTTATAAGAATTGTTATTGTCACGAAATGACGAATCATACAGTTGAGAAATTTTGGGTTCTGGTAAGAGGCGACCGTAGCTGGATGGCTAAAGCGGCTGCCCGGTGTGCAGTAAGGTCACAGGTTCAAATCCTGCCGGTCCCATATCTTTTTCAACTGTTTCTTAGTATAATTTGCTAAGCATAGCTAAATGCTATAAAAATAAACAATTAGAAGAATTGTTATTGGCTTCTTTATGCGCAAAATCAAGGGCAAAACTTTTTTAATGTTTTTGTTAAGTGATTTTTATTCAAATTGTAGAATGCTACTTATAAAGCTTGATGAAATAAAACGAGGCTTTCGAGAAAAAACAAAGGAATATATTATTTAAAGGTTTTTCAAAATTAACACATCACGGTGCTATCGCCTATACATGGACAAAAAGGATAATAGGCCTAAAGCAAATAAGTGACAAGTATTTTTTTTTATACTACGCCCACAGCGAACGAACGTGTAGTCCACTTGATGGTAAGTGGAGTACAGCCCATGGACATCAACAATCCACAGAAGCAGATTATAGATGCGTCGCTGCAGCTGAGGACTACGGTGTTATACCTCGTGTGTCAGTAATTTCAGGGCCTGATCTCACCACCAAACCGGAACACAGTAATGGAAGCACTACTATTTGGCGGCAGGTTAAAGGTGAGACGGTGGTGCTGCCGCCCTTGAGCTCATTCACAAGAGTTCTACCACCAGTAAGTGTGATATTGCTATTAGATATATGTAGGCGTTTGCGTTCAACAAAGCTTAATAAATAAAACAATAAACTGAGCTTTAAATCTTCTTTATTTTAAGTTAAAATCCACGCAAAGTTTAACTTAAGTATAAGTGCTAAAACTTCGAGAACACCGCTGTGTCTGTAAACAAACCCCTTATCTGCTGTTAGGCAAACAGAATCTCAAATGATTTTATTCAAATTATGAAGGGCACATTGAGAGAGGCCTATGTCCAGCAGTGGACTACGAGAGGCTAAATGATGTTAGTCCAGTAGTTAGCGTATACGCCTCTCACTGTGAGATTCGGGTACGATTCCTGGGTTGGGCAAAGTATTATTTGTGAACTGGTCGTCAGGATAATAATATTCTCAATAGCTGCACGGAGTTGGAATTGTGCCCGGTGGATGAATATAGGCTCATCCCCTTCACCATTGGACTTAAGCATAACAGGTGAAATGTAGGTTTTGTATACCTCTGCAATAACCTTCTGTGTAATACAGGCGTGATGTTATGTTGTGTTATGTAACTTAAGAGATGTAAATTTGCATAAGTTTTACTTAATTTAGACGACCGGATAGCGGAGTGGGTAGTGCAACTGCCTGCCACGCAGAGGTCGCGGGTTCGATTCCCGCTCAAGACAAATCTTTGTGTGCATGAACATGGAGGTTGGTCTGGGTGTTTCTATGTATAATAAGTATGTATTAACAAAATAAAACGTATATATGTATTAGTACCAGTTATTCTAGTACCTATAGTACAAGCTCTGCTTAGTTTGGGATTAGATAATGTTGTCTGAAAGTTGTGTGATATTTATTATTATTAATAGAATAGTAAAAAATGCTGCATATGTATTGTCAGCGAAAAGGCAAGATGTAATGTTTATGTAACATAAAATAATTGCATTATTATATTTTTACCGACTTCCAAAATAAGGGAGAAGGTATGTTTTTCAATTTATTATTTCAATTGTATTTTGAGTCCATGTCCTGAGCAATAAACAAACAACTCTTTCCTATTTAACGTTAAAGAGATAACAAAACAAACTCAAACTTTTAAATGGAAATTTGCAATCTGCATTCAAACTCGTAAAACTATTTCTATAAAACTTTTTAACTCTTACAATTATTTAAACTAATATTTAACATTGCCAAACTGCCTCGATAGTCGAGTTGTTAGAGTATGCGCCTCTCCATGCTTTCTCGGGTTCGATTCCCGGGTCTGTCAAAGTGTTATTTGTGAACTTTCCGTCAGGAAATTCACAATAGCAGCATGGAGTTGGAATTGTGCCCGGTGGATGGCGATAGACTCAATTTATATTTCACAAAAGCAATTGCAAATAAAAAGTGCTCGAGGGTGTGTGAAGTCTACCAATCCGCATCTGGCCAGCGGTCGCCTCGCCGCTCTCCACTGCACTGGTGTTGTGGGTTCGATCCCCACATGGGACAAATCTTTGTGTGATTCGCAAAGATCTATATATACAGGGTGTATTTTTGAAACGGGGCAGTAAGGGCAAGTACCTTAACCGTTGCAGTTACAGCAAAACGTTCTTAAAAGACCTTCCCTAACTTTTTGGGACATTTTGAACTGCATTCACAGATTTTGTAAAAAACTTACAGTTAGAAAAAAAATGCAAAAAGTTCAAAAAAATTTTTTTTATGCCAATCGATTCTATTTTATGTGGGGATCAAAAAACTCTATGGGACCATTTTAGCTTTCAGTACTAGAAAAGACAGAAATCGCCAAAAACGTTTCCCATACATTTCGGCAACAGAAACGAATTTCTACGATCGATGGTCTAACTTTTTGTTATGGCCTGGAAGTGGGTAGAATTGACTGTAAAGTAAATAAAAAGAATTTTTACCCTCAAATTTCGAATTTGATTCGAAAATCTGTGTGTTATACTTAGTTTCAGCTGAGAAACTTCGTATGAGTTATTAATTAAGGATTTTCGCTAAAATGTCTTCTAATCGTGAAAAAATTGACTTATTAGAAGCGTATTTTGTCAATAATCGAAATGCGGGAGCTGCATTAGTGTGGTACCGCAATAAGTATCCGTTGCGGCATTTGCCAACAAGAAAGGTTATTACAAATCTTTTGAAAAACCTGGAATTGCAGGGTTCTTTCAAAATACGCTTCTAATAAGTCAATTTTTTCACGATTAGAAGACATTTTAGCGAAAATCCTTAATTAATAACTCATACGAAGTTTCTCAGCTGAAACTAAGTATAACACACAGATTTTCGAATCAAATTCGAAATTTGAGGGTAAAAATTCTTTTTATTTACTTTACAGTCAATTCTACCCACTTCCAGGCCATAACAAAAAGTTAGACCATCGTAGAAATTCGTTTCTGTTGCCGAAATGTATGGGAAACGTTTTTGGCGATTTCTGTCTTTTCTAGTACTGAAAGCTAAAATGGTCCCATAGAGTTTTTTGATCCCCACATGAAATAGAATCGATTGGCATAAAAAAAAAAAATTGAACTTTTTGCATTTTTTTTGCTAACTGTAAGTTTTTTACAAAATCTGTGAATGCAGTTCAAAATGTCCCAAAAAGTTAGGGAAGGTCTTTTAAGAACGTTTTGCTGTAACTGCAACGGTTAAGGTACTTGCCCTTACTGCCCCGTTTCAAAAATACACCCTGTATAAAAGAATGTCGTGTTAGTTACACCATTTATAACTCAAGAACGGCTGAACCGATTTGGCTGAAAATTGGTAGGGAGGTAGCTTAGAACCGGGAGAAGGACATAGGATACTTTTAAAATATTTTCGAGGGCAAAATTTTATCGAGGGCGAAGCCGCGCGGGGCAGCTAGTTTGTTCTAAAACTGGGTGTGCTTTTGAGTGAGTGAATGTGTGTATTTGGCCTTGTCATTGGGACCATTGGATAGTGTAATTGCTTCTGGTGTTCTATCTAATATAAAAAATCCAAATTTATCTTTATCTTTATGGCCTAACCCTTCTCATCATGAGAAGAGGCCCGAGCCCAGCAGTGGGACATGTATTAGATACAGGGCTGCTATTATTATTATATTAATATTAATGGCAAATACATAACATCACGCCTATATTACCCAGAAGGGTGTGGCAGAGGTGTACAACACTCAAATTTCACCTGCTATGTTTAAGTCCCATGGGATAGGAAGTGAACCTACCGCAATCCACCGGACACAATTCCAACTCCATGCCGCGAATTGTGAATTTATCCAACCCGGGAGTTGAACCTGAGACCTTGCAGTGAGAGCATACGCTAACCACTAGACTATTGAGTCAGATTTGCATTTCATTGTAGCTAAAATTGTATTTGTCATACATAATACCATAAAATCTTCTGTATCTCATAGCGTGGACATTTACAAAGTAACATAAAAACCAATTACATAAATAAAACATGATCCTACTAATGCCCGGTTTACATTATTTCAGTCCAGTGATCCAGTCCAGTACTGGATTGCTTACTGGAAAAATGTAAACCGGCACTGGAATGAACTGAATCCAGTAAGCATTCCAGTCCAGTAACTGGATTCGCGGTCTACTTTTCAGTCCAGTGCGATCAATCCAGTGCAACTGGAATAATGTAGACGGCCAATCCAGTGCCATTCCAGTGCTGACGAAGTACACACGTGTTGGTTGTTTTTGCGGACTTCTTGTAGCAAGAGTGACGTTTAAAACATTTTCGAAACTGATTTCTTCTTGAAATCATTGTCACTGTAGTGTTCACACTTCAAATAACTGGAATAATGTAGACGTAACAGATCCAGTCCAGCACTGGACTGACATCTCGCTAAATCACTGGACTGGAATAATGTAAACCGGGCATAAGAAACAATCCCTCCACCAACCCATGGTGCGGCCGTGGCGCAATGGATAAGGCATCGGACTTACGATCGAGAGGTCGTGGGTTCCAATCCTGGCCATTACTCCACGGACTTGAACTTCCTCCTAACACAAGCGAATTAAGCTTAGCTGGAGGGGGTTAACAAGAATACTAGTAATTTGTATTTGCAAATTACAAGTAAGATTAAAAAAAAAAAATTGTCCTTCCTGCCTCACGGCGTACGGACCGAATCTTGGGAGAAGCGCAGAGTACTTGCATTGGGCTCTTTCCCGCGCGCTTTTCTTCACTCCCGACAAATCTTTATCCTGTCCCGAGCCTAATCTCATCCCAACGGTGCTGGCTCATATATGTCGATCTAGCGATCCACCTAAATAGGTCTTAACTTCACGATTACGGTACTTCGCGTACTACTAAGAAACGGTTGAAAAAGATATGGGACCGGCAGGATTTGAACCTGCGACCTTACTGCACACCGGGCAGCCGCTTTAGCCATCCAGTTACGGTTGCCTCTTTCCGGAGCCCAAAATTTCTCAACTGTATGATACGTCATTTCGTGACGTCACGTTCATACATTTGTTCCTATCTTAAGTAAGATACAAACCAACATGGCATTACATTCAGCACAAATGTTGTAAAGAATGAATGCGTACGTTATTTCAACTTCTAATTGATTATTTTTATAGCATATGCTTAGCAAATTATACTAAGAAACATGATCCTCTTTTTGCACGCTGTAATACACAGCTGAGTACGACAATATAAGTTTACTATGACCATAGTGCCTATAAAAACTGCTTTGTAACTATTACTACTCAATCATAAACTTTGTGATATATTACATTGTCGTCGCACATTGCGATCGTAGCACACTTGCTACGACGTATCTCATAGCCCATGTCTACGAGCGTAGCTTTATATAAAAGCAGTTTAATGCTACGAAAATGAATTTTACATCAAATTTGCGAGGCTTCGCAGTTAAATAAACATAATATACGTATTTTATGTTTATGATACTTGAGCCTTAGTAATAATACTTTATAGTAAAGTAGAAGGAACGTCTTACATAATTTGGTTCAATGGCTTCTATCCAACAAGGGTATGGGAGACATCATATGACCTATTTATTTAATCGCGATGAACAAAGAAAGCATAAGAATAACCTTGAAAAACTTGCATCGTATAAATGGGCCTTTATTTGCATAACCTTCTTTACCAAAATTGTATTTTTAATACGACTTTGAACCCCAATACAATATTATGTCCTTCGTTTCATAAAGTATTGGTTTACTTTTCATTATAATGTGATCGTAAAATATCCTACTGGATCTAAAAATGTCGTAAGGTTCTATAAACAAAGTTATGGCTGTGCCTTAAAAGCTTTGAAGTGACGTCACTTACATGTTATAGCCTTTTTGTGGCAATACAACAAGGTCTTACTTAAAAGTTACAAGAAAGAAAAAAAACGTTTTGTATTGAATTTGTTGTGAATTCAATAAAATTGAATTTAATTTTATGTTACTGGCTTTTGCCCGCGACTTAGTCCGCGTGGAATTCGTTGTATTAAGTATAAGTAGCAGTTGCTCTCGCGCTTTGACCTGCGTTTAACCTTTCTGCTCTGCACTCGTGGTGTTAAGCTTAATGTTAAATATATAAAAACTTTAATTGAGAGTTCTTCTTCTTCGTCGTGTCGATGGCTGAGTCAAACTTTATTGGTCTAATAAGTGGCCACTGTTATGGCGATCTCGTCGGCGTTCATGAGCGCCTTTCTTGTGCAGGTGATAGGGCATTTTGGACAGTCAGTAATGTGGTCAAGTTTTTGACATACCATCGTGGTGAAAGGATTAGCCAATTCGCTTTTAAGAACTCGCGAATTGCCCAGGGTGCGCCGGACGTAGGGAATTGTTGTGTACGTCACACGGGGAAGCTCCTTTCATGCACCCGAGAGACTACCAAGACGTCAGAGTGAGACTATCAAACACAAAAATAATTATAAAAATTCGACCAGAAGTTCTTGAGATTAGTGCTATCAAACAAACAAACTAACTTTCTTCCGCAGTTTCGTCTTTGTGGTAGGTACAGTGGGCCAACGAGTTAGCTATGCAGGGCAAAAACTTCTATGTCATAGTAAAGAATTACTACACCAGTTATGGATAAGTGAGTTACATATCTAAATAATGGGTATATTACACTTATTAAATATGAATTTCACACATGCATATCTATTGCAGTCAGTTTTCAGTATGGCGTAGAAGTTTTTGCCCTGCATACCTAATTTCTTGGCCCACTGTACATCGAAAAAAGTAGCTGTTGTATGTTACGCTCCGTGTTGTCAGTTACCTGCATCTTTAATGATGATACAAACAGACGGACAGACAAAAAAAAATATAAACTGTATATTAGACAAAGGAATTGTGCAAACAACTAAACCAGCTTCAAAAACTATTATTATTTTGACATTTAAAACAAACACTTTAATTTTATGTATTTGTATTGATTGTATCTCTGTTAAATTTATAATTAATCAAGTCTTACTCGACGTTTGTGTAACAGACCTATTACATTTATTATTCTGTATAAAAAAAATACTTAAAAAAATATATTAAATCTTGTTTCATCTGTTATCCTTGTCAAACTCCTAATTGGGGACATATTAAGCATATATATGTACTGTTAAAGGGCCGATAATAATGTTGTTAAAATAATAAATATCCTTATATTATCTAAATAATATGTTTGTCTAGAAATATCTCAAAAATTTCATTTCATGCGATTAAAATTTTAGAAAGCATATGAGACTAGAAAATACGATATCTTGATGTTATTTATACTTTGTGGTGCATGAAAGGAGCCTCCCCGAGCGACGTACACAACCATTCCCTACGTCCGGCGCACCCTGGGCAATTCACGAGTTCTCCAAAGCGAATTGGCTAATTCTTTCACCACGATGATGGCAAGTCAAGATAAAATTTGACTCAGACATCGACACGACGAAGAAGAGAAGATTTATACTTTAATATTTGATTTGAGTATTTTAAGGGGAAACCATTGGTTGGTTGTTTTACATTCAAAAGTAATATGGGTTTAACTTTGATATTATTAAGATTTTTTCTATTTTTGAATAAAACATTGAAATGGGTCCAGTCGAATTGAGCACTTTCTCCTTTTTTGAAGTTGGTTAAAAATAGTGTGTCCCGAAATATCTGTAAATCGGTTAAATAGAGATAGAGTACCGACCGCCCTGTTTGTTATATTTCGAAGAAATTGTATCATTTAATAAAGTAGTTTAATAGATAATGTTCAGAAATCCACTAAAAATAATGTTTATAGCCTTGTTGTTCAAAACTACTTTGGGCCTATCCCGCGAAGCCTTACAAACAAATAGCGCGAAGGCTACAGAATATAAACGATGGAATAATACACAGCCTGTATATTGCATCTAAGGAACACTCGTTAGAAACACTTGTGTTCAGTCAAAAGGTCTGTAAGCATCTTGTATTATATAATATTTCTTTGAAGTTAGAACAAGAGTACATTTACGTTAGAGTACGTTTGGGTTTTATCTTTTTTTGGGTAAAAATGAGTCAACCTATTACATATATACCAAAACTATTTCTTTCGTGTGCTCTGCTAAGCTAAGCTAAAACGTACATATTTTTATTGACAGTAGTCAATGAAAATATGTACGTTTTAGCTCTTTGACTCTCTTCTTGGCCAATATTAATCCTCTGGTTGTGGGGTTATCTTAATTTTATCTCCCTAGTTCTCTGTTATTCACATCTTTGTAACCTTACATGCTGACTTATCTTTCTAAACTATATGAAACCATCTTGTGAGGGCTTTAGCAAATGCAAATACGTCGGAATTTTCGATGCAAATCGAGCAAAAAAGGAAAATTGTTGTAAGCTAAATGTCCTAAAATATGCCAGTATTTATTATTTTTTAATGTCATAAAATGACATCACACCTATATTATTTAGATGGGAGTGGCAGGGGTCTATTACACCCATATTAAGGTCATAAGTCATAAATATTTTATTTTATTTTATTTTAATATTTTAGGAAAACTTACAGCTAATATGATAAAATAGAAAGAGATAATATGAAAATGAAGGCCAATTAAAAGTTTTCACAGATAATAAAGATAATAAAGTAGGAATACATTAAGACAATTACATATAGATACAACAATTAATAAAAGCAAGAAATAGACACAAGTAGGACTTTAAAGTTAAGAGTGGATAAAAAATTTTCAATTGACTTTTACTATTGGCAAACAAATCTAAATCTAAATCTTTATCTTTATCAACACTCCGGCATGCCGCATTGAATGTACGGCTAGCTCGAATCATAAATGAGTTTTGCCTGCCCATAATATAATAATATGTCGTAATTAATCGGGCATAATTACAACTCCGTGCTGCTTTTTGTTTTATGGTAAAATTTTAAACTAAAGCCACCGTGTTTAAAGAAACCTGGCGTAGATCTTTTGCGTTCGCCATTTTAATCATAGTGCTGGCTGTGGTTAAGCATTACCGAGAAATCTAATTTACTTTTCAACTTTAACGCCAAGGGAAGCCGGGCAAATAGCAAGATACGACATGCAATATCTTAATGGGTTTCTGTGTTGTGAGATATTTATTTATTTATTTATATTTATTTATTTATATTATTATATTCATTAATTCTAAGAAGTAGACTACTAATACGATATTTGAATTTAAATACGTTCTGCATTCCTTTAATCTTAAATAATAAATAAATCCCAACCGAAAAATAATTCTAAAATGTCAGTGAGAATTTCAAGTCATAAAAATTACATGAAATGAAACCAAATAAGTAGATATACCACATGTGTATCAAAGCGTCATATCTCTACCAATCTATATATTTTTATTACACGCAAGATAGCGACATTTTTTCAAAAGGGTGTTGTGTGTGTTCAGTTTTACTTGTCAAATAAACACTTACAAAAAAAACATGTTTGCCGATCAAGTTGAACATTGTGATCATTTAATTTGTTCAGAAATTCGCACTTTTTTCATTAGAGTTTATTTGACCGATGGAAATGAACAGTGACCACTGTCGTCTATAATTTGTGGTTTAAATATATGTCGCTATGTAGCATTCACCCTGCATAAAACTGCAATACGTGTCAAAATAAAAAAAAAAACATTGCGCATGTTGCAATGTTAATTTATGTGGTCGATCATACCGTTATGTGATGTCCGGTGCTATCTGTGGGCAGCCATGTCAGTATGCTACACCACAAAATACATCCATAATACAATGTACACATCCAAATTGGTTCGCATTTGGCTCTGGTCATTTATTGTTTAATGAATGAATACATTTCAGCGATACATAATCGGCGACGTTCAAATTAATGTAGCTTTAAATTTTAAATTGGAATACCTCGTAATTGTCGCATTGGGAACCGAACATTGGCATGCCAAATAAGTGAGGTGGGATGGTTACATATTTAACTTGCTTTTACAATTGGACCTTTTCACGTAAATTATTCTTATGAACAAAGTGAATACTTTATTTGAGTGAAAACGGGCTTACACTTAAATATAAATAATAATAATAGAAGCAGACAATATTTACCATATAGTTAGTACCTCATAAACGACTTAATCTTATATATAAATATCGAAGGTGCCGAGTAGTGTAGGAGGTAAGACCGACACTGTAGAAATAGCGAATTTATTTATGCAAAAATTTTTGAACGGCAATTCGGCGACAAGTGTAAGCCCTACCACCGGTGCAGACTCGAACTGTGGAGCGAGACTAAGGTTAGGTGAGCACAGTGCCGTGTCGGAGGACCGAAGTTATCTAGCGGGGGGAGTGGCGAGGCCCGATGTCACCCATCTGCACGTATCGGAACAAATAGTATTTAATGCATTAAGAAAGATGAAATTTGGCAAGTCTGTTGGTTGGTATAATATAAGTGTTGAGCACTTACGTTTTGGTGGTCCCTGGATCGTAGTTTTCTTGTCCGTGCTATTTAATGTATGTCTTAAACATAGTTACCTTCCAGCAGAGATGTTGAAAACGATTATTGTACCTATTGTCAAAAACAAATCTAGTAGTTTATCGGAAAGTTCAAACTACAGGCCGATTTCCCTAGCGAAGCGCAACAGCAGCAACATGCGCAAAGCTGTATGATTCCATTTTGTTAGACGTCTTATTAAAACATGTTCGCATAAAGGATGCACAGTTCGGATTTGTGAAAAATTGCTCAACTGATTTCGCTATTATGACTTTAAAGCATACTGTTAAATACTACCTGGACAGGAAAACAAAAGTTTATGCATGTTTCCTGGATTTGAGCCGAGCCTTCGATTGCGTTAATTATAACATCTTGTGGGATAAGCTACGCAAAACAGGAGTCCCTATCCCATGCATAAACCTATTGAAGGCTTGGTATTGTCAGCAAATCAACATAGTCAAGTGGAGAGATAGTTTTTCGACTCAATTTAAATTGCGTTGTGGGGTGAGGCAGGGGGGGTTGACCTCACCAATCCTATTTAATTTATACGTCAATGAGCTGATTGAACGGCTCAGTAGCACACATGTGGGATGCCACATTGGTGGAATCAGTGTCAACAACCTGAGCTATGCGGATGACATGGTGCTGCTTAGCCCCTCAATCAGTGCACTTAGAATGCTCCTCAGCATCTGTGAGGATTATGCATCTACTCACGATCTGATTTACAACACCAAAAAATCTGTTTGTATGATGTTTAAAGCGGCTAAACTCTCTGAACCGATCCCACCAGTGAAGCTCGCTGGCTCGCCGCTGGAGTGGGTGCCGTCGTTCAGGTACCTTGGTCACGTTGTGAGCGAAGACCTGCGTGACGGTGCTGATCTCGAGCGTGAGTGGCGGGCGCTTGCCGTAAGAGCTAACATGATCGCGCGCCGCTTTTATAAGTGCTCGCTGGCGGTGAAGCAGAAGCTGTTTGCAGCTTACTGCCAGCCACTATACACGCCACAACTGTGGAACAACTTCACGAAAGAGCAGTACCGGTCATTAAAGGTACAATACAATGACGCCTATAGGGTGCTGTTCCGCCTCCCTAGATACTGTAGCGCATCACTTATGTTTGCCGAGGCCGGTTTGCCGGGGCTTGATGCATTGATCCGCCATCGTGCAGCTAAATTTAGAGATAGTTTGTATAAATGTAAGAACCGAATGATTTTAACTGTTTGTCAGATTAACACCTTTGGACTGTTTAACCACTGGTGCACAATGTTAAAATAAAATAAACATAGTTAGTATATAAGATAGTTAAGGATACACAATAAGCTATTTTAATATGGACGATGTTCCGAAATAAAGTATGAATAAAAAAATGTATGTATGTATAAAATTATCGTGCCACAATGTTAGTTACCTTACTCCTCCGAAACGGCTTTACTAATTTTCACCAAATTTATTTTATTTTCATACCCCTAAGTGATAAGGGTTGTTCACCCTTATAATTCTTTTTAAATTTTTTGACAGTAAATTTTGTTTTTATTTTTCTATAATGTGGCATTAAAAATACATACAACATAGCCGTTTCTGCCATACCTATTATAGCAATCAAATTTAGGCTCCATAGTTTTGTCACTGTCCTTGGTGTCTACACTCTTTCCATATAGACACTTTGTCTATATTTGGCATTACTCAGTCTCCCGCTTTGCTATCGTCTTTTTGTTAAATGTTTTCACTCTATTTCGATTAAAATTTACCTGATCTTACAATAAATTAATGATAGTTACTAGTAGTTAATTTTTAATTTGTATTTTCTAATAAACAAATTAACGCGGATCACATAAAGACTTGTTCTGACTGTGTGTGCTTTGTGTGTGTGAAATGTATGTACACCCCCGCAACACAGGAACTTCGCAATCTACTCATATACATCCAATAAATAAATGTTATGTAGGGCAAGTACAATAAATACAATAATAAAATACGGCCCCTTAGTTCCAGCAGTTGGGCGATCGCCAATGTAGCAGTTAGTCATATCAGATTACATTGAAAGCAAAGCTTGGCTTCCAACTTAAGGGAAGCTTGGATGACACTTTATTGTTTTGACATCTAAGATAAACGACCGGTATTGATATTTTCCTAAAGATCAGGTATTAAGGAACAGGAATTATATATAAATATTTGCCAGCAGTTTAAGTTCTGTTCAAAAAATCAGATCCCCTACGACTGTAGTTCTGTTCAAAAAACCATGCCGCATCTATTAGAGTGCCCTAATAGCCCCTCTAACAGCTGCTTACTACAAAACCAAAATTATGTCACATAATGCGCGATCGGCGTGGCCTCTTTTAAGGCGTAAATTGCTCCTTATATTACTTTTATTCTTCATCTTCTTCTCGAGTCAATGGCACAAGGCTGAATATAGTTATGTATTATTGTCTCGAGAAGCAGATGATGAATTTTGAGTTTAAAACGATACCATTTGGCAAAACAGCTCCCGGTTTACCACCAAACTAATAAAGCTCAGAGTGCAAGTCTGGCGTAGTAGGGCTTTCAACTGCGTTGATGTTGTGTGTTTGATCCCAACACAGGACAAGATTTGTCCTGTGTGTGATCCGCAAAGATTTCTTCTGACTCTGGGTGTGCTTTGTGTTTGTAAAATGTATGTTTGTGAACACCTCCGTGACACGTTATTCCTAGTGCGGGCATTTAAAAAAAAAAAAAGGCACGATTGATTTTAACAGAAACTACAATATACAAAACAGTCTAATCTCAAGAACTAGTAGTACCAATAACAAAAATAATTATTTTGACTTCGTGTTAAATAGCTCATTAATTGAGGAAAATAAAGATAAAGATAAAGATAAATTTGAATTTTTTACATTAGATAGAACGCCAGAAGCAATAACACTAGCCAATGGTCCCAATGACAAGGCCAAATACACACATTCACTCACTCAAGCACACCCAGTCTCGGAACAAATATTTGCGAATTACACAAAGATTTGTCCCATGTGGGGATCGAACCCACAACACCAGTGCAGTGGAGAGCGGCGAGGCGACCGCTTAAACCACTACACCACACGTGCAGACAGGTTTTATGACATTACGCTACAGGATAAAGGAGTGGAGCAGCAGTGATGATATACACATACATACAATATATACGATTTGTGACTAAACATAGTAATTATCTTACGAAATATTGAATAGTATAGTAAATAGTCCGTGATATCTAATATTTTGTTAGCAATTAAATATGGTTACAAAACGGGGGAAGTTTCTTCCATTTAAGAGTCATAACATTACCTCAAACATGACGGGAGCAAAGTGAATAATCGGGCAAACCTTCGGTTAATAAAAGGAGTTGTACACGGACGAGGTCGTTGGTAATAACAGCTAGTATCTTAATAAAACACAGAGACCATTCGAATAGAATTTAAAAAATGCATTTTCCTCCCCAATCCAAACTACAAACTACATTACCCAATTGAGCTTAGTAAGGCCAGTTGTTAACTTTTTAATTGAATTGAGAGACGAGAATTGTGTAACAATGTGTCGTTCAAACGTGCACACGGCTACTCATCAAGCTGTTTATATCTATTATAAGCTGGACTCTTATTGCAGGGGAAGCCTATGCAATAAGAAACCATATTTTACTGGCAATGTATAGCTTGAATTGTAGCCGTAAGTACCAGTAATTTGACGCCTTCCTTTTATCGGTCTTTATATCGACTTCCGATAATTTCCACTTGATATACGTCAATGGTCAATAAATTGTTTAAACTGATATGCTTAAACTGTTTGATAAATAATATATTTTAATCGGACTAAAATTTCGAGTTTTAAGCCAAAATAGGTTTTGTTAAGTTCAAAAATACCTATCCAAAGATAGGTTTCATGTAGTTATTGGAGATTATAGAACAGAGATCTATACGAATGTATCTATGTCGTAGAATTTGTTTGTTTTAAAATGTTAATCTCTGGAATTGACGATTGGATTTGAATATTCTTTTTTTAAATCAATTATGAAGTTTTATGAAAAGGCCCTTAACTATTTAAATCAATGCAGTAACCGACAAGAGTGCAACAGTAATGTTTAAGGTAAGTAGCAGTTGCTAGTTTTTAAGAATGTAGTTTTTTTTTTATTATTTTATCATGCATCAGTCTCTTTGACTATGAGCAATATAATATATAATATAGGATTATTTTCGGGATAGAGACGTTCCTCTTTAAAAACATACTGGCTCATTCGATGCTGCCGAGTTCTAGAATCAAAACATCATAGTTGGCGCCAGTTATTTTAGTTTAGCTTACAATTAACTATCTAACGATGAATCACATGTTTTTATTGCATGGTGGGACTAGATTCCATGTGAAAAAATTGCATTTCCTTTGTTTGTGACAGTTTTGTACACTTCTAAACATGAATCTATGCTTATGTAGATTGACATAATTTTAGTGAATTTTGTAAGAGTCCCGACGTCCATTGTTTTATGTTAACGATGGTGTGTTCTGCTAGTTATTTATATAAAATATATTTTCAGACTTAAATTTAAGGACTTAAGGACACGTGTTACTGTCAATGTTATTTAATATCATAGTAATCATGGTCTGAACAATGTATATATAATAATACACAGAAAGTTTTAACACTATGCTAAAGATATTTATGTATTTAATTTGTAGGTCTCAGTTTGTCTTGTTTTACTCAGGGATATTGTATTGTGTTTGATGTCTATTGCGTAAGTGTCACAAGAAGTCAAGAATATAATGTAACAAAGCTGCTCTCCTGAAACTGAAGCCTATTAAGGAATAAACAGATCTAGGTACTATGCAGGTATAGGTATTACGGTATTTTGTACAGTATAGTATACATAATCAGTCGCTTTAACCATCAAGCTACGGTCGCCTCTTGCCAGAACCCAAAATTTCTTAACTGTATGTTACGTCATATCGTGACGTCACGTTCATCGGTTATCTTAGGTTTAGGTTTAAGAATTACTTTATTTCTCAAAAGAATTGCATACATAATTCACTTACTGAGAAACAATATTTAAAAATTAACATTAATATTTAGAGCGCACAAAGTAGATAGAACACAAAACAAAAAGTAAAAAATAATGAGGGTAAACAAGTATCATAAATGGCAAGAGACTCGATCGTAGGTTAACCAAAGCAGAAAACATGGATGTATACAGTGATTTACTAGATGTGGCATTGATGGCATAGTGTTTTTAAATACATAACGAAAATAGTATTGAATACTTTTACCAAATTCCTATGTGGTTTATTTAAACATTTAAAGTGTTAAATCTATTTGTTGTTGTTTAGTTTTTTTTTTTTTTTTTTTTTTTTTTTTTTTTATCGTTAGTATATACATTGCAGCAGTTTTTTTTTTTTTTTTTTTTATTAGCCTTATATATGTATATATACTTATATACTTATTTATATGTATTAATTGTGTGAATTTTCAGTAGTTTTTTGTACCGGACATAACTTTTTTCTTTTTTTATTTCTGATGGTAATTTATTGTACATTTTGACACCCTCAAACTCCAAATTTCTTTTGCCATAGTTAGTTCTAGGAGGACGGGTCACTAAGTAGCTAGCGCGTCTTAGATTGATCTTTCGTGTTTGTTGTTTTGTGACAAACTTTAGATTTGAGTGGATTTCCTTATTTAATATTTTGCGAATTAGGATACATGTGTAGTAAACGTACGTTTGTTTTATATTCATTATTTTTGTTTCTTCATATACCTTTTCAGTAGGGGTTCGAAATTTGAAATTAAATAAAATTTTTATTAGTCTATTCTGAACTCGTTGAATTGGATCTATATTAGTTTTTGATGCCGTACCCCAGATTTCAATGAGATAATCAATATGAGGCTTTACCAGAGTGTTGTAAATAAGATATCGTACTTTTGGCGGGAGACAATTTGATATATTACGTAGTAATCCAGAGAGTGAAATTAATTTAAGTTTAATTTTTTCTATGTGTGGTTTCCAGGTTAAGTTACTATCCAAAATAAGTCCGAGATATTTTTCTTTTGGTTTTCGTTCAAGTAGTTGGCCGTCTATTTTAAGTTCAAAATTATCATTATTTTTTTTATTTTTTGCTGCAAATATAACATAATTTGTTTTTGTAATATTAATAGTAAGAAGGTTCGACTGAAACCACTCATTCAGTAGATTAAGATCATTTTGAGCGTCTACTATTATAGCTTCGACTGAGTTTCCAAAGTAAAAGAGGCTTGTATCGTCAGCATAAAGGGAAATGTCTCCTTTGAGGCCTATTTCATTGATACTATTTATATATATGAGGAACATAAGGGGGCCCAGAATTGACCCCTGGGGGACGCCAAAATTAAGGATACAGGGATCACTTTCATATTCACCAATCTTTACAATTTGTTTACGGTTATCCATGTATGATTTATAAATTTCAAGGGCTTTTCCTGTTACACCACTGAGTTCTAGTTTATGTAGTAGTATATCATGGCTGATGGTGTCAAAGGCCTTTTTCAGGTCAATGAATATACCTAAGGCAACTTGTTTTTGATCAATTTTATTTTTAATTTTAGTTATAAGATCAGTTGTAGCCGCGAGAGTGTTTGATTGAGCTCTAAAACCATATTGTTGTCGGTAAAAGAATCCTTTTGAATTAAGGAATAGTTCTAATCGATTGTAAAGAATCTTCTCAAAAACTTTGGAAATCACCGGGAGAACCGATATTGGACGGTAGTTGCTCGGGTCAAATTTACTTCCGGATTTATGAATAGGTACAACTTTAGCAACTTTTAAATCGTCGGGAAATATACCTTTTGCCATATAGTAATTAATGCAATCTGTTAGTTCCGTAGCAATAATGTCTGTTACGCATTTTAGAGTTTTAGTGCTAATACCATCAATGCCAGATGCAGTATTTTTGTCTAAGTGTTTAATTATGGTAGTAACCTCACTCGTAGTTGCTGGTTTAAGAAAATCTAATTTCGGTTTATCATTTTGTTTACTTTCTTCAAAAAATGCACTTCTTTTTGATTTTGCCACGATCATATTTGCCAAAGTTGAGCCAATAGTCGAAAAGTATGTATTAAAAATTTTACAAATTTCATTTTGGTCTGTTATAGTACCCGTTGTCGTCACAAGTTTATCAGGTCCAGTTCTGTCACGCAGTTTGTTTTTTGACAAATCGTTTATGAGGTGCCACATTTTACGTGGCTTACTTGAATTTTCTTCAAACCTCTTCAAGTAATAATTTCTTTTTGCTTTACTTATGTTGTGTGATACTGTAGCTTTAATATGCTCATAATCTGCTCTTAATTCCGTGTCTGTCGCATTTTCTTTATATTTTAGCCATAGTAAGTTCTTTTTATTTATTTCCTCTAATAGTTCCTTCCTTATCCAGTCCTGCCGTGGAGGATTTAGGAGTTTAACTTTTGTGATTTTGCACTTATTTAGACAAGATTGTAGTTTTCCAGCTAGTTTCTCATACTCTGGTTCTTCATGATTTCTAGGACATTCATCCAGACATCGATGAAGTTTATTGTAGTCTATTGCGCTGTACTTCTTCTTTATTACAGGTGGTGGCTGGTATTGCTTTATCTCTAGAAGTAATTGTTTGTGGTCAGACATTGAAGAGCCCATTGTGACAAGATGAAAATTATTTTCAGTTATGTTAGAAGAAATATGATCTAACATTGTCTTGGTTGAGGTTGTTTCACGAGTGCAGTGTTTTGGGCATATTTTGTTCAGAACTTTGTAGTTGTTCTCTTTTAAAGTGTACTTATAGGTTCGTGTCGCTAAGTCCGGGTTGAGTAAGTCTAGGTTGTAATCGCCGAAGACGATTGTTCGCTTGAATTTTTGTAGTTGTTGCGAATATATGTTGAGAAAATTGTCCATGTCCATTTTATTAGGTTTATAGATAGCACCGATATTTAAAGAGAATTTTTTCACGTATACCCAGAGATAATGAGTATCATTCACGCATTGTTCTTCAACGAGGTGATGTTTCAGATTATTGTGCACAAATATTGAGACTCCACCTCCCCTTTTATTTTGTCTATAATTATAGTAGTGGGTATAGGATGGTATCTGGAGCATTTTTGCCTCATCTTCACTCTTAATCCATGTTTCCGAAAGAATAATTATATGTATAGTTTCATGTAGGGAAGCGATAATACATCTAAGCTCGTCGAATTTTCCTGGTTTGACAATGCTACGAGCGTTTGCATAGAAAAATTTTAAAGATTTTTTGGTAAAGATAATATCTGAGTAGTTGTTAGTTATTTGGTATGTTATTTTGCTCTGGGCTGACGTTAGTTTTTTGGAGTTTCGTTTGCTGTGGATTCTACTTGCATTTCTTTTGATGCGATTATTTTTGGTATACCCTTGATATATTTGATGTTAAGACCACTTTCTCCATTTGAGGTGCGTTGCTTAAGCTCTTCTTTTAGATTTTGAAGATATTTCCGTTGATACGGTGTTTGGTCCGAAAATATTTTGATGCGTTCCTCCTCGATCTTATTCCTATTGCGTAATATACTTTTAGCCGTGTCTTCAGACGAGAAACATACTTTTATCGCACGTGTTTTCCCTGAGTTGTATTTACCAAGGCGAAATATTTTAGTGGGCTGCGGGCAGTCATTGTATATTAGCCTAATTATTCGCAATATTTCTACCGTATCATAATCTTGCCGAATCGATGCAGTATCATTCTTGGGTTCAGGAATTCCAACAACGACAATGTTTCTGGCTCGGGAACTTCGTTCTTCGATTTCAGTAAAGATGTCGTTATGTGTTGTGATTGTTTGGACAGAAGATGAAGTTGGCATACTTTTTAAGTTATTGACATCGGCTTCAAGAACCTCCACCTTTTTTCCTGTATTTTCAGCAATAATAGATAATTTTGAAATTTGGTCTTTCAAATGATTATTTTCAAAAGTAATACTTTGTATGGTACAGCTAATATTACCGACTTCGTCTTTTATCGCAGCAACATCCAGAGAAATCTTATTTATATTTTCAGTTTGTTCGTTCTTGGAGAATCTTAATAGTTCCATCATTTCAGACATTTGCTTTTTTATTATTGAAATATCGGATTTAATCGCTTCATTATCATCGGGTAACTTTCGTTTATTACGAAGAGTAATCTGTGGTTCGTTAAGTGCTTCAGATAAACTCGGGTAAGATCCACTGCGTCCCGCACCCATGCCACCTCCAGGCGGTGAGCGTGGTATGCTCATTATAGATCTATGTATGCAATTACTCACGTGGGAGATGCGTGTGCGCCGCCGTTCTGTGTGTACGGTGCGAAAATACAGTTGTAGATATTCCGTCCTTGTTACTCGAAGGGGTGAAGAGCGGTTACCGCGTCGATGCCGCGTTCCTCGCTCGAAGCTCGGAGTAATTACGGTGTATGTCTATCGCGTTCGATTGTTGAAGAAGGTGTCGTATTTACAAGTAGTACGGTTAATAATTGATTAATGAGGTTTTTTTAAGTTATTTAAATAAATGGTAACACGTCCACTCTGAGCGCTCACTAGAGTAGGAGGAACTTTAACCTTTGATCTTAAGATGGGAACGAATGGATAAACGTGACGTCACGAAATGACGTAACATATAGTTGAGAAATTTAGGGTTCTGGCCAGAGGCGACCGTAGCTGGATGGCTAAAGCAACTGCCCGGTGTGCAGTAGGTCGCAGGTTCAAATCCTGCCGGTCCCATATCTTTTTCAACTGTTTCTTAGTATAATTTACTAAGCATAGCTAAATGCTATAAAAATAATCAATTAATAGAAGTTACATAATTAGTGATTATTTCAAACCATAAAAAACTCGTTGAATGCCCTAATATGAGAATTTTGGAGAATTTATAATAAAAGAACATTTGTAAGCGAGTAAAAAGAATAAGTAACACAACTCTAACTGTAAAAGTATAGCATATTTTTACTATAAGAAGCACCTCACCAGTAAAAACCTTAATGTCGTCGCTACACCAGATGGCTGCAAACTTCTTTATCTTCACTTTCTAAACTGAATCATCAAAATTAATCCCGCAGAACTCACGACACAGATGTTGACACAAGTGGGTAATTAAGTATCTTTGCGGAATCACCACTACGTGGAGACAACAAACATTTCAAGACGTAAGCGCTGGACAGACGCTAGTTAAACATTACACATCTATACCTGGATAACCCCATTAGAAGGTTTACACAGCTAGAATGCACTTAACAAATTACGCAGGCACGTGTGTCCCACCATAAAAAGGTATCTTTATCTGAAAGCAGGTGGGTAAATTAAAAATTACAAGATGAGAGATTATTGGATCATTGCATATTGTCATTTAGTTAGTTGCAACTGAAACTATAATAATGTATTATCCTTCTAAAAGTAGTACTTAAATATGATATGGTGCAAAAAAAAAGTTCAAGTTGAGTTGACATAAAATAAAAAACTGTCAAAAAACTTTCTTCAACTGGTATCTTCGCACTTTTCAGGGTTCCGTTGCCGAATGGCAAAAAACGGAACCCTTAATGAGTCGTCATGTCTGTCCGTCTATCCGTCCGTATGTCACAGCCACTTTTTTCCGTAACTATATATTTTTTTCATCAAACTCAAACGTGTAGGAATCTATGGATAGGTCTTCAAAAATGATATTGAGGTTTCTAATATATTTTTTTTCTAAACTGAATAGTTTGCGCGAGGGACGCTTCCAAGATTGAAAAATGTATGTCTCCACCTGTAACTTCTAAAATAAGGGAATGATAAATGGGTCAATTTCAACAAGCGATTTTTTTTTGTCATTTCGGTGGACTTTTTTAATTTCAATGCTATCTATATATTTTAAGTGAAAAATGAAACTTTAGCCTATTTTATTACATTGTGTGTGAGTGCCCATCAAATAGCATCAAAACTTACATAAATATTTAAGGATGAATTTTTTAGAGTCCACTGAAATGAAAAGTGTCTACCGAAATGATAAAAAAATAACCACTGAAGTGATAAACTGTGCACCGTTTCTTACTGTGTGATAAAAAAATTAAAAGAATATGAACACTACTAAAGCAAATCAGTACTTACGGCAAAATTACATACACAATTTTGAAACAAATTAAAGAAATCTAGCTCGAGTTTTAAGAGCCACCGAAATGATCCTACTTTTGTCCCCACATCACTGAAATGATAAACTTACTTTTGTGGCGGGAAACCGCAAGACGTTGGGACTGGTGCGATTGCGCTTAGAGCTTGAACTGGCCTGATCCAAAGAGAGGAAAGGTAAGAAAGGCATAACAACGCAATGTTGACGTGGCTATTCTACTAAAACTTACTGTCCTCTGAAATGATAACTTTTTCCGGACAAAAGTTGACTGCCTGTCAAATCCATGAGAAAGAAGATAAACAAACAAAATTGGTTTTATTTGATCGAATATATTATAATTTAATGATAAAACAACCGATTTAAATCCATATTATGAATATATTTGCAGGGGAAGGTATTTTATGAGCGGAATTGGGTTCGGGACAGGCCACCGTGATGATAAAATGACACTTTGTAATTTTTTTTTTGGTTTATTATTGGGTAGAAATCAACTATTTTTTTTGCCAAGGTAGAGAAGTACTTACTTTTTTGAGAAAAAATATATTTAATAAATAATCAGCACATTGCACTACCATTCTCACGTTTGCCGTGTATTTTTTATGCTTGTGCAATTCACCCAAATGTAAAAATAATATAATGATGTACATTATGCAAACTTCCACTTAAAATTGATTTGAACGAGATCTAATAATTAGTTTTTTTTTAACAAGTAATAAATCGTAAACCGCATTTTACCTTTCATTCAATCAACTCCAATATAATAAAGAATTAAGAAAAACATTTATTTAGATGTATACCTAGAATCCTACGTGCACGAATCTGATCCGCACTTGGCCGGTTTTTTTTTTATCTTTTAATAAAAATTAACATAAATCACCCAACTGAAATCTGAGGGGCCAATCCACCGTAAGGCTTGTCTGTAGTTACAGTACTGGAATCACTACAATTCCGATGCAAATATACAAAAGAGTCAGTTTTGTTTTACTCACTTTTATTTAAAAGAGAGGATCCACAGCCTTTTGTGTGGTAGTCATTGTTCAGTTATTTTTATATTTTACAGGGTTTGGCGAAAATATCCCTGCGTATTTTGCAGATATCAAAAGTATTTTATTCATATCCAAGTTATTATTTATAACTCTCTCACGTTGGATATTTCGAAAGTATATCCTTATGTTATAATTTATAACCAACAGTTACTTAGTTACAAATTAAAACAATTGTACCTTAAATGTATAGCTAAGTAACAGCTTGTATATATAGTCAAACATTTCGGGCAGAGCGTTCCACTCCTTGGCAGTTTGCATGACGAATCTTGTAGCGAATCGCTTCGTGCGTATTTGTGGAATACCTACCAAGAAACGGTGCCTTAGTACTGTTTGTCTGTTAGTCCGATGGTAAAATAGGGTTGGAGGAATAAGAAGAATAAGAAATGTATCCTATAAAAGACCGATAAGCTTGCAACTTTGCGACAATGCTCTAGATTGTGAAGCCTTGAATTGGTCAGTCATTGTAACTAAATCTAAAGGAATTAAATAAGATCAAACTATTTATTTATTTATTTTATTTATTTATAAAACTTCATATACAGCAGTGTATATAGGCGGACTTAATGCCTAGGGCATTCTCTACCAGTCAACCTTCAGGTGGTCCAGAGATAACAAAGTAGGCGAAGTCAAGTACTCGATATTTCAATGAGAGTAAAGCAATAAATATTATAATTAGAACCATAAAATATAAATACTAACCATAAATAGATATTATGTGATAAATATACACATAAACATACATAAATACAAATTATAACACAGTCTGTTGTGACAATTCTGCCATATTCTTAAGGAATAGTTGTAGGTACAACTATTCCTTATGAATATGGCAGAATTCTTCATCTAAAAATTTCAACTATATTCTAAGTCACAACACAAATCTTTTCAGACCTAAAACACAACCATAGAGATATTCAACAGCAAAATGTAAATGATCAGCCAACCCTTGTTGAATATGAAGTTATCTTAAGCAAGAAAAGATTGGATCACTTATTTTTCTAGCTAGTCAATACTCAATAAAGGTTATCGTTATTTGGTCCATAAAGGATATACTTTCAAGGCTCGGGGAACTTACACGAAAAGCCTCTTAAATTTCATATCGTTGCTTTTGTAGCTCTACTACAGCCTGACGTTACACAGGTCGCTCTGTATACAATATATTGAAATGAATAGTGTCAACATTGAAATCAATAAGGGAGCTCGTGGCTAAGTCGAAGACGCACGGACCGATCTTGCAGGTTAAGCAATGCCAACCGCGGTCGACCGTAGATGGGTGACCATCTTTGACATAACGATTTATCATCCGTGCCACGGAGAGAACGTTAAGCCATCTTTTCCAGTTGCCATTTAAACATATATGGCAGTCGTTACGGGTAGTCGGAGGCTAGAAAGTCTGACAACTAGTCTAACAACTAGTCTGACAACTAGTCTGACAAAGAGTATTTGTATTACCTCGTACTGGGTTTAGGATGTCTGATGGCAGTCGCTCTACGTAAAGTACTGATATTCAGTTAAATCTGTTAGACTAGAAGCCATCCCCAATGTATTTGGGAAAAGACTCTGAAGAAGTGTCAGAACTGTGGAACATAATTCGATAAACAAGATACAACGTAACTACTATTTGGGAAAAGAAACAGAGTTTTTCTTAAAAATACTTCTTCCTTCTCCATACTATAATGCTCCTGTAATGCCCAATAACATACTAAAAATCACTCTGTCAAATCAGTTAAAAATACTCGAAAAGAGCTGAGGTATGAAGAAACGGGACAATCTATTTAAGAAATATTTTCCAGTGAAACTTTAACACCAAGTCCACTTAGCGTACATTTCAAACAAACAAAAAAGTAGTTGAGAACTTTTGAAGAAGAATTAGGGAAGGCTCATTATATTAAAATAAAGTTCGACGCTTAAGAAGACCGAAGTCGTTGAAACTCCATAACAACAATAAAACTAGGCAAAGAAGTCGCAATGTTAAAATCTTTTAAGCGAACTTTGTTTTGATTTCGCGAAAATTGTGGCACTACAGAATGAAATTAAAATTTAAGCATCTAAAATAGATGATGAATGATTTACCTCACCTAACTGTTCGACTTAATTTAAAGAATCTACCGTAGGCAGAGCGCAAATTACAAAAAAATAAATCTTGAGTTTTTGTCTAAAATACGGACGATAATTTATTCGATCCAGTTATCTTTGAGAAATTATCGGACTTTTTTTAAGAAACAACTGAGTTTTGGTGAAGGTTTCAGTGGGTCGTTAATCTCGCTTTGTCATCATTCCATCTAACTGTCCGTCACAGAATTATTTCCCCGTGAATTTTGGTCACAAATTTATCAAAGTGATGAAAAGGTGCTGCCGCATTTTGGAATGATGTCTTTTGAATTTAAATAAGGTTTTTGCTAGATGTGCCAACAAATAAAAAAATCCTTTTATATTAAACGGGTCATTATTGTTTATATGTATGCCCGGATGATCCCGAAAACGGCTCAAACGATTATGATAAAATGAAAGTAAGATTCTGGGCTAAAAATATAACCTACCAGCCAAACACTGTAATCACCAACCCACCTGCCAAGCGTGGTTATTAATGGCAAAACCTTTCTAATTATAACACACCGAACGAAATGGCCCCTAGAACCTGACGGTCCCGTTGTTCCTAGCATCGGTAGCAGCCAAGAGGTTACGCTACACGACTCGATCTGGCAATATATAATATGTGCACGTTGACGACGGACGAGAAGATTGTCGAGCTGGGGAAAAAAAAAGGACATCAGAAGTCCGTAGAAAGGGGCAGGACACGATAATCCTTAAATCCGGGAACATGTTTTTCTATCGGGAGTGCGACAGTCCGTCCCAGGGTGGTTTAAGCAGACTTCTTCAACGAGACAATGTATCTTTAATATTTGACGTTTTACATGTTGGTGTTTTTATTAATTAAATTGAATAAATATTTATTTTACTAACACATGTGTGTTTACTGGTAGAAAGAATATACGGGGTGGATGCGACATAGCGACATTTATTGAAACCACAGCTTTTATACATGGTAAGTATCAATTTCCACCGGATAAAAATTCTCTGGAGAAAAAAAAAAAATCACGTTCTTCGAACAATCTGAACATTGCGATCGTGCAATTTGTTCGGAAGACGTGGATTTTTTTTTTCGCCAGAGAATTTTTTATCCGGTGGAAATGCATACTGGCCATGTATAGAAGCTGTGGTTTCAATAAATGTCGCTATGTCGCATCCACCCTGTATAAAGGGTTATTATTTTGCACTACAAATGTATTTCATATATTCGCGTGTATTTTTATGCGAAGGCAATTAGTAAATCTGCCATATTCTGATTTAAAAGTTGAAAATTACTAAACATTTTTGCTTTTAACATTATATTTCACAATTTTCGATATTATCAAAAGTGTGCGATGTAACAAAATTAGAAACTTTTCAATGCTGGCAAATACTAATGAATGTTTCGGATCCAATTTGCAGAATTATTCAAAAAGTTTTAAAATAATAATAGTTGGGATACCGAAATGTTTCGAGTAAATGAGATAATATTGAATTGTTGAAACTTTCTATTTAAAAAATATTGTTGGTTAGTTTATAAACTTATTTTGAATTCCACTAAAACACAAATCGATCGTCCAAGACAAACTGTTTTTTTTTTATTTTATTTTTATCAGTTGAGGAAATGCTAACGGTTACATTGCTAATGGCAGAATCGAAACAAAAGTAACAGTAGTTATTTAAAAAAATATATACTAATATTGAATATACTTAATATTGAATGTTTTGGGCACTTACGTCACTGTTCAATTATTTTGTGAGGCATTTTCCAATAACGGGGCGAATAGAGAGGTTCATAGCGTGAGGGAATGCAAGACGCAGAACTATTTACTCATCCCATAAATTATAAAACTTCAGAAGTGTCACTCATCATCTTTTAGACCATTGTCATACGTTTTCGTCTCCAAATTCAAAAGATTCAATGATTACTTTGCCGAAAATACGTAGATATTATATACAAATATCGTCGCGCACAGTGCGGTTCGCGAAGAACTTTCTCCCACGCACGAATGAGCTCCCTGCCAAGGTTTTTCCAAGAGAATACAGCATGAGGTTCTTTAAAAACAGTGCAAATAGGTTTTGAAGCGTCGGCAACGCACGCGTAATGCCTCTGGCGTTGCAAGTGTCCATAGGCTACGGTAACTGCTTACCATCAGGCGGGCCGTATGCTTGTTTGCCACCTCAGTGGAATAAAAAAAAAGATATTCTAAAAAATATTTAAGAAAAAAAAATGTTTATTACAAAGCATTATTTATTACACTTTAGAAATATCACAGTATTTACTCATCCCATAAATTATAAATCTTCAGAATAGTCACCTATTTTTCAAACCATTTTCATCACCAAATTCAAAAGTTGAATAATTCCAATGATTATTTTTTCTCTAAATAAAGAATATATTCCTTACAAAGGAAAATACGTAGATATTCTATTACTAAATATAAAAAATAAAAACAATTTTTATATTTCACAGCCTCACACTTTAGAAACCACAGTCTCATTTCAGTGGTTTTATGTACATTTAACTTATACTGTATGCTACCAACTTATTTGAATTTTAGGTTGACCAACACTAACCTACCGGCGCCGGCGGACATGTTGGCGATGGCAGTTGACACCTGGTAATAGCAACACTACCGGCGGACGTGACGTCATAGAGCTAAGCTTCCCCATCTACACCACAGTATAGAATAAGCCTTTATTATTTAGTGTATGGGGCTGTAGGCTATGATAATTATTTGTTTATAGATTATGAATGTTCACAACGCCAATTTCATGCTATTTGTTAGAATATTAATGACATTTTAAAATAGAATTTATTAACCAAATATGAAATTACCGTAATAGACATGACAAAAGGTGAAATGGCCAAGGAATACTTGCAGTATGCTATAGTTTAAAATGCTTATTTTAAACTATTAATGTCGCTCTTTTATTATTATAACTAATAATAAATGCTGGAAAGAGATGTTTCCTAATTTCATAAGTATTCGAAATATAGTTTTGCTAAACTGTTTATTACATGAATGGCTATAACTTTTCAAATTAAAAAAAGTCATGATAATTCTCCATTGCCTTAGGTACAAACAAACATTGGTAATAAATCTTTATAAGTGGCTTCTCTATTGTTCTGTGTTGGACCGAAGCCAGCTTTATGAGCCTGTGGCTTGTTGACTAACATGGATAAGATTACACTGATTAATTGTATTAAATGTTACCGATAACCAGTAAGAATAATGTCCATGTTATCGGTACCTTAAATAACTATCTAACCTTGAGTGATATATGTTTGTTTTATCTTTGTGGCTGAGTCCTATTAACTAAGGCAACGTTATGCAGTTATTTACACCATCTCAAAGACATTGTTATAAGTTATTCCAGAGAAGAAATAATATCCAGAATCTATCCTGATTAGCAAACATTTTACCGTAACCTATCTAATTTGCACGTAGTGCAGTGGAGTGCACGGTTGCCGTAGCGGTTAAAGCGACGCCTCGCCGCTTTCAACTACGCTGGTGTTGTGGGTTCGATCCCCACATGGGACAAACCTTTGTGTGATTCGCAAAGATTTGTTCTCACTATGGGTGTGTTTTGTGTGTGTAGAATGTATGTTTGTGAACACCCCCGCGACACAGGAGTTATTCCTATTGCGGGAGTCATTTAAAATAAAAACTTCTTTAAGTTAAATTTATATCTAAAAGTTACGATAAACAGGAAGATAGTGCGTAGTTTTTTGGCTCTTATATTAATATATCTTTAAAAACAATAGCATATACCTACCTATTTTCAATTTACAAATTGAGCTATGGACCGATTAACCTACTTACAAAAAATCCATATCCTTTAATGAATTTATAGGCCCATTAATAATACAAAGTAATGACTGGTGGAGCGTACCAAATATTGTACGAATATTGCCACATAGAAGAAAATTGTTTCAGCAGGAAATGAGGTGGAAGTCTATTAATGTTATTTTACGGGAACATTACTTTTAAGGGCTCGATTATCTAATACATGTCCAACTGCTGGGCACGGGCCTCTTCTCATGATGAGGAGGGTTAGGCCATAGTCCACCACGCTGGCCAAGTGTGGATTGGTAGACTTCACACACCCTCGAGTACTTTTAGGTACTCTCAGGCATGCAGGTTTCCTCACGATGCTTTCTTTCACCGTTAGCGAGCGATAATTTATATGATAAATACACACATATCTTCGAAATGACGAATCTTAACGATTTATTTACTAGAGGTGTGTGCTGTGGGATCGAACCCGAGACCTTCGACTTAGCAGTCCTTCGGTCTCCCACTCGGCTATCGCTGCAGTTATTTTTATTATTATGTATTTTAGATTAAATTACATTACATTACTTGAAAGTATTTTTTGTTAGTTGTCTTTGCCTACCCCCTTGGGATAGAGGCTTGATTTTATGTAAGTTGAAAGTAATTCCTAAAATACTTTATTTTATTTTGTCAATTCGTTTCAACTCTATACTTTAGAATTAAAAAAAGAAAAACGTGAATATAAAATTGAAAAAATATTCGACTTTCCAATTGATTTAAAGAGCCTTAGGCATTTGTAAGTAACTTGAACTTTTCGAAGTCATCTCTTGTTACTGAAAGTTTTAACCCCTGCCTTTATTTGCTTATCATTATATGTTGAACTTAAAACGTGACTCCAAACCCACGGGTCCTACAAATATCTTGGCTCAATTATCAGCAATATTTGTTGTAAATTTTATTGCCATGTTATTATTATTTTTTTTTAACTTTCTTAACGTTTAGCTGAATTGATCTGTTGCTTGATCATTGAGGTAATATTTGCGGATGTTAAAGACATGGAACATTTATAACAATACTTTTAAGGGTTCCGAACCCAAAGGGTTAAAACGGAACCCTATTACTGCTACTTCGCTGACCGTCCATCCGTCCATCCATCCATCTGTCATGTCTCGTGGCAGCTAAACAGTTGAAATTTTCACGGATGATGTATAACTGTTGCCACAATAACAACAAATACTAAAAACTGAATTTAACAAAATAATCATTGATTAAACTCCCATACAACAAACGTAATTTTTTGACGCTTATCCACTAAATATTTAGTAATATATTTTCTTTAAAGATAAATAATTAGATTTGAATAAAATAAATATTCAATTCAATTCAATTTCAAAAGATCTTTATTTTATTTATAAAATGACATATTACAATTTTTTTTGTACAATACTAGATAGTGTTAGTTTAAATCCTAGAATTACAAACATCGTAGTGTAGATTATTCTTCAAGCCCAAAAAGACTCATATAGAACTTTTATCGTGTAGTTAATCGGTTGAGAATAATATAAAAGCATGATAATTGATCGAAACAAAGAAAACATGTGGATACTAAAGGTAAGTTATGCAAGTTTTAGAGTAACATTACATTTATAATTTATACGTTAATAATATTGTTTGTTACAAACAAAAATAAATATAATGAACATCACATGGCTTCGACAATCCGCAAGAAGCAACAGGAACGTATACATATAGGTGGGTACACCAGATAAGCGGCCGGAAATAAAATAAATATTGGGCTCTCCCATACTACATACATCGTTTTTATAGATACCGAAGGGTTAAGTATATCTATATCTATATGATATAGATATATCCATCGTACGCGAGACCGACTCGCACTTGACTGATTTTTACTTTTAACTTCAACTATTGATATTTAAACTTGTAAGTGGTTGTATTAAGAAACAGTTGAAAAATAAGGGTCCGGCAGGATTTCAAAAGTATACAGAAGGTTGCAGGTTCAAATCCTGCCGGTCCCATAATTTTTCAACTGTTTCTTAGTATAATATGCTAATCATAGCTGAATGCCATAAAAATAATCAATAATAAGTACTTGTATTTCACAGATTTTACAGAAAGGTTTAAGCATGATTTTTCAGTTTTGTTATGCAAAACCTTTCGCCTTCAACGTAGAAGCATGACTAGTCAAACAACTGAATTATATTTTAATCTCTAGTGATATTTGAAATAGCAAAGTCAGCAATTTAGTATCAAGCATTTTCTAATGAGCGAAACGTACTGAACTAACAAAATAAATAGCCTCACACAGGATCCCGGTGGCAGCCACCGGAATATTTCCTTAAAGGAAGCAACGGAGTATCTGCTTAGCTAATTGCCCCTTAATTTGCTTCTAAAAGTCTCGTACTTTTACGACGGTAAAACTTAAAAAACCTTTTCGTTGACATGTTTTTATTTATACTAATGCGTTCCTTATTAGTATAAAGTGCTATGACTTGAATGTCTACTTTATTTAATGTAAAGTGGACACTTAAATAGTGTAGTTACCGGGTATAATTTTTCATATTTTATTTATTGTTTCCTAATTTGTTGCATGAGCCACATATTACATTTTTTTTCAAATCGTTGCCTGCGCTAGGAATAACTCCTGTGTTGGGGGGTTGTTCACAAACATGCTTTTCACACACACAGAGCACACCCAGAGTCAGAACAAATCTTTGCAGATCACACAAAGGTTTGTTCCATGTGGGGATCGAACCCACAACACCAGCGCGGTTGAAAGCGGCGAGGCGACCGCTTTCACCGTTACGCCAACCGTGTGTGTAGTGCCTCTCAGGAGTCTCAGGAGTCACGACATTAGTAATTACATGTAGTTATCTACTTGTTAGTGGCCATGATGAAATTACAACAGATATGATTAGATTAACATTACCGATTACATTACCAGCTATTACTGAAATTGTAAATAAATCTCTCAGTTCGAAAGTTTTCCCCGACACATGGAAATTGGCAAAAATTAGACCCATTCCTAAAACAGCCAATATAGAAGAATTGAAAGACTTGAGACCTATTAGTGTTTTGCCAATTCTATCCAAAATTGTAGAAAGAGTCGTGTGCACCCAGCTTACTACGTTTCTCGAAAATGAAGACGTGCTGCCAGCCGTCCAATCTGGCTTTCGTTCGGGTTTCAGTACATCGACTGCACTCTCACATGTCACAGACGATATCGCGGCAGCATCGGATGCTGGGATGTGTACTGCACTCATTTTATTGGACTTTTCAAGGGCATTCGACTGTTTAAACATAGAGCTCATGATGGCCAAGCTTTCTTATTACGGCATTTCGAGCGATTCGTGTGAATGGTTTCGTTCCTTTCTATCTAACAGGAGACAATATTTATGTAGAGGTTAGTAATGAAAGAGGGGAACCTGTTAAAAGTAATATAGGTCATTTAGACAGAGGAACCCCCCAGGGCTCAATATTGAGTCCAATTTTGTTTATACTTTTTACAGCAGATCTGCCTAAATGCATAAAATATTCTAAAGTTCATTTATACGCAGATGACTCACAAATTTACTTGTCTTTTAAACCTAAAAATGCGGCCAATGCAATAAAAATGATAAATGAAGACTTAAACAGTATTCTAGAATGGGCTAACGAAAACACATTAATATTGAATGCTGCTAAAACCAAATATATGCTGTTAGGTACCAAAGAACAATGTAAAAAAGTCGCATCGCAGCCTCTGTCAATTAAAATTAAGGATCAAGTTTTAGAACGTGTAGACAAGGCGGTAAACCTGGGTTTAATTATCGACACCGAATTACGATACGTTGAACACATAAATAACAAAATTAGAAACGCATTCTTTAGACTAAAAACACTTTATAACATTAGGAAACATCTTTCAGAGTCCACTAGAAAATTGCTTGTCGAGTCTATTGTGTTGTCTCAATTTAACTATTGCGATACTGTTTACGGCCCACGACTCTACAAAAAAACTCAAAAAGCAATACAGCGAGTTCAAAATGCATGTACACGTTTTTGTTACACTATTCCTAAACGATCTCATATAACTCCATATTTGAACGAAAAGGGTACCCTAAAAATGGAAGCTCGTAGGTCTTTGCACCTGGCATGTTTAGTACAGAAAGTTGTATTTAAAAAAAGGCCTAAATACCTTTACGAGAAGTTCGAGTGGGTGAAAGCTGTACAAGAGAAAAATACGCGTAGAAGGGAGGCCAACAATATGGTAATACCTGTACATAGAACAGCGCAATTTAAGGGTAGTTTTAAATACGCGGCTACCAAGATATGGAATGACCTGCCTCCACCTCTACGCAAATATATGTCCATACCTAGTTTTAAGAAACATATATTTAAGAAACTTTTGTGTACCCAAACGCAGGTTTAAAAGTAATAATTATTTTTTATTCTATTTTTTATTTTTTTGTTGTAAAAGATATTTAATTAAATTGGTGCTGGTTTATGGCTGACCTCAGTTTTTCAATTCGTTTTTAATATATATTTTTTTTTTTTTTTTTTAATTTCTGGTTGTTTCTGTTGTCTGTTACACCTTGTGTCTTGTATCTGAGAATTTTCGTTAATTTTTAATTTTTCGTTTATTTTTCTTGTATTGTTTTTTTGGTGGTAGTGTTACTTTGTTTATATTTTCTTTGTTTATATTTTCTTGTGAGTGTTGATTTACTGTGTTGTTCTTTCTGGCAGGGACTAGCTGAAAATCAGTGCTGTGCATTGCGCGCAGCAAATACTGAGCTAGATACCTTGCCGCACATTTTCTGAGTACTATTTTATATTTCATGTAAACTGTTTTTTTTTTTTAATATGTAAGATAATGTGTGGCAAATAAATGGTTTAAATGGTTTAAATGGTTTAAACCTATTGACTACCAAGGCTTTCTTTGTAATAACACGCTTTCGCTTGGAGGCTTCAGTCAAGGTTTATTTTATTTATTTATTAAGATCACTTACAATATTACATGGGGTGCATGAAAGGAGCCTCCACGAGTGACGTACACAACGATTCTCTACGTCCGGCGCACCCTGGGCAATTCGCGAGTTCGCCAAAGCGAATTGGCTAATCCTTTCACCACGATGGCAAGTCAAATTAAATTTGACTCAGCCATCGACACGACAAAGAAGAAGACTTACAATAAACTCTTACAAAAATTACAAAAACATAGTGTAACATAAATCAGTTAAGGTTTTTCCGTACACCAATTCGTCGACGGTACATGCAAAAAATTCTTTCGGATTTACACACAGCGCAGCGCGCGCGTGAACAAATATAATCTCTATCCACCTTCAAAGCAAAATGTATTTATACAGCGTGTTTGAACTAAGTTTCATTGCAATATTCATGGAAATTATTTGCTATTTATGTCGCTTATAAAGTATTGTTTTAATTTATAATTTATGTTCTTTTTGATTTATTGACGTGCCGTTGGCGTCCGTGGAAATTTTTGTAACATGGTTAAAACGGACTAGGTGCACGGTATCAGATTTATATGCGAGAATTTTAGTATTTTACTTGTAACTCCTACTGAGATGTAGATGTAACCTACCTAACAATTTACAAAAAGAATTTATATAGATAATTCTTTCGTAAGTAAAGCAAGTTTCTTATAGCACATGTTTAAGACAGAACAATGGGCTGTATTATCGCAGTTAGAGTAATTTCTTACAGGCAACCTTTGGATGGACAAGAGACATCCACATAACATAACATCACGCCAATATTACCCAGACGGAAATGGTAGAGGTGTACGACATCCACATTTCACCTGTTATGTTTAGGTTCCATGAGATAGGGGGTGAGCCAATTACGTTCTGCTATTGTGAATTTCTTGACGGAAAGTTCACAAATAACACTTTACTTAACCCGGGCATCGAACCCGAAACCTCGCAGTAAGAGGCGCAGACGCTAACCACTAGACCATCGAGGCAATGACAAGAGATGTTAAGATAATTAATTAAAATTGTTTGTCAAATCATACCGTTAAATGCGTATTTGTATATGTTAATCTCCGTCTTTTTAACTCGTATCCGCTTTTATTTTATAACCCCATCGTATTTCCAAATAAATCAACATTATGTAGGTATGAAAGCATATTCATCATACTTACAATGAGTCTTCCTGTTTTCTTATTACAAACAGGAGGAAAAAGTTGTGATTATATTGTTATTATAATCATAGCCTCAAGGAGTATGGTATATCGATTGACCTACTTACGAACTTATCATGTTGCTTATGATTTTTGACCGCGTTCTTGATAACAAGTTGTGAGGTTGTTGAACTTTTTTGAACGTAATTCTTTGTATGAAATTGTTGGAATATGATTTGGAGCGATGAGTCTATTGAAAGTCACTGTAAATTGTGAATAAATAAATATCACACTAAGTTATCTAGTCGATACCAGAATAACTGGTAATACATAACATAACATCATGCCCATATTACTCAAAAGGATGTGGCAGAGGTGAACACCACCCACACTTCACCTGTTATGTTTAGGTCCCATGGGATAGGGGGTGCGCCTATCACCATCCACCGGTGCTGCTATTGTATTTTTTTTTATACTACGCTCACAGCAAACGAACGTGTAGTCCACCTGATGGTAAGTGGAGTACAGCCCAAGGACATTAACAATCCACAAAAGTAGATTTTTGAAAATTCATACTTATTGTACCTAAACAGAAACACAAATCTTCATATTCATGCACACAAAGTGTTTTTATATTGAGCGGGCATTGAATTTGTGACCTAGGCGTAGCAGGCTGTTGCACTTCCGACTTCGCTATCCAGTCGTGTAAGTATATTTTTATGCAACCAATGGAATCAATAGTATCTAGTAGACTGCCAAAATTGTATCAATGAAATAAGTGTCTAAAAGAAAAATGCTTCTTTTGTAACTTTAAATCGAAAAAAAGAAAATTGAAGTTTATATTGAATCTGTTTCTACGATGATCGATGATGAATGATCGATTTACGTTAGTTTATAAAGGTAGAATTTCAAGGGTTTTTAAATTCTTTTACAAACAAAAAAGCAGTTTGCTTGATTGAAGCAAATTGTTCCGCACAAATATCGCTACATGCTCTTAGTGTTGGCGCTAGCAATCAAAATTGTACATCAAAAGCAAAAATTTGAGAGATAGCCAATATTGTGAGTAGCATTCCGAATTGCTTTATTTCTTTGACTGCCAATGTATTTGATTTTCATTAAAATCCTTTATTGTAGTTGCAACCTACATCTGCTTTCTTTATTCAAAATTTTGATTACCTTTCAACAACCTTTGGTATAACTGAGTTCTATAAATAACTCTTGAATGAAACAATGACAAACATTACCTTCAAACTGCCTCGTCAGTCTAGTGGTTAGCGTATAGGTGCTTTCACCACGAGGTCTCGCATTCGATTCCAGGGTCAGACAAGTATCATTTAAAAGCAAAAGAAAAGAAAGAAAATAATAATTTATTCATTCATAAAAAGAAATGTGAAGCAATATAGGCATGATGGTATGCTTTGTCATGTTACCATTAAAAGAAGAATTAGAAGTTTGTATTTTGGCATGAGTACAATCTGGTTGTCTTCAAAGCAATAATAAATAGGTATGTCATAGGTAAGTATCTCTAGTCCGTATCACTTAGGGTAAAGGCGGGATACATGCCTCAGTGGGATTGATGCCTCATTTTCAAAAAACCTAACTAAACCCCTAAAGTCGCCACTAAAAAAATTTATTATAACTAAGAGCCGCAGTCACCCCGCACCTCGGGTAGCCATTGGCCGTCGTGCTGTGAATACGTGTTTAGCTTGTGTGTGCATTCATCTCCGCGGCGAAGTTTACAAAGACGTCAAAGTTTTAAAGGTAAGTTTTAGCCGTTGTGTAACTTTTAAAGTAGTCATTAATTCCGTTATATTTTTAATTACGTCGATGTACTGATTCATCAATTATGCATCTTGATGCAAATAATTCGTCATTTGTTTTTATTAGTTTAAAAAATACTTGGGACATCGATCCCTATCAAAAAGGATAGTTGCCCTGATTTTTCGAAGGATAGGTGCCCCTAGGGGCATCTATCCCTCCACACAAAATGTTTTTAATTTCAGGCGATTTTTGTTGCTTTTGGTAGTTTTTGGTACAATTCGTTGTTTTTTGGAGTATAGTTATATTGGTAGATATTTGTAGTTTTTGATAATTGTTGGTAGTTTTAAGTAGAGTTTGGTAATTCCACTGGTTAATTTTGATAGAATTTGATAGGTTTTGGTGTATTTGGTAGCATTTGGTTGTTTATGTTGTTTTTTATTAGTTTTTGGTGGCTTTTGATACAGTTTTGTTGTTTTTGGTAGAATATTTTTTGTGTTTGGTATATTTTGGTTGTAGTTTTTGTTGGTTTAGATGGATTTTGTTATAGATGGTAGTTCTTGGTAGTTTTTTTCCACTGATGTACTATGAAGCAATTTGTATAACTCGGGTGAATGTTCTATTTCATATCAGGTGTATTAAAAGCCCTCAGCTATGATTAAGAAAGAAACGTTTATTTTGGCAAATCTTAACTTCTAAAAACTACTTATAATAAAAATAAAATTGATGTGCCAAAAAAGGTACACACCTCAGCATACTACTGCAGCACATCAGCACTACAGCGCTGGTATTCTGGTGCGCCCTGATTGCGAGTAAGGTAGTGCGACGACAAACAGCGCTGGTATTCTGGGTCTTAAAATACGCCCGCTATGAAATCGACTACTTTCACATCATATTTGGACTTTTTCTGATTGTAGTACAACCATGCCACAAAAATATAAAAGACATGTTTCTGGACTATAGAACAATTGCAGTCAGCTTTCTAAGAAAAAGACAGAAATACTATGGGGATAAACGAAATATCCCGACAGTTTGGGATTCCATCAAGAACATTGCGAAGACGTTATGCTGCTAAGAATACATTTTATTGTTTTAATTAGAATGTTTTTTATGATTATGCTTGTTAAAACTTAATAATTAATATTTAAAAATAAGAATTTAATATTCATATTTATGTTGAAATTGCTTATAAAACTTTATAAATGTATTTTTATTTGATCTCATAATAGAATTATATTCTAAGACAATTAAAAGACTTTAAAAACTGTAAAATACTTTTCATTATTAGGGCCATGTATCTTGGAAACAATTTCTGTTTTTAGGGGTAGCCTTCTACTTCTAAAACACTAATTGTCCTCTAAACCTTATAAAAGTTTGGTTGAGTTTTTCGTTAATACATTATAAAATGCATCTATCCCGCACCGCAGGCATCTATCCCTCTTAGTATTTTCATGGTGGGGCATCTATCCATACGGGTAGGCATCTATCCCCAAAAAAGGAGTTCCACAAAAAGCTAAATTCTGCAAAATCTGTGATTAATAGGTCTAAAAAACCAAATCACAGTTAAACATAAAGGACTAAACTAACTGAATTCATACTCATTATTTATATACAATGAATATTTTCAAAATTAGGAGGTAATTTCAAAAAGTGGGGCATCTATCCCGCCTTTACCCTAACATCAGGTAAGATCGTGGTTAAACGCGTGTACATGTGTACATATACATTACTAATGTTGTTAAGTAATCGGTGTACGTGTACATTACTAATGTTGTCAAGATGTTTTATTCTTGTACATTAAAGTTATTGCTATGATGGCTCAAAGACCAACAAAGGCCAACCTGATTCATCCGAAAGTCATGCTACAGAACATTTTAAACTCAATTAAAAAGTAAACACCTAGCCATTGCGGCATTTAAAACGAGGAGCGAACTATCGTGTTAAAATTTCTAATCTAATTTGGTCAACCGTCTCTCGTTTTTAGGGTTCCGTAGTACCTACAAGGAACCCTTATAGTTTCGCCATGTCCGTCTGTCCGTCCGTCTGTCCGAGGCATAGCGACGAAACCGTTGGTGCTAGAATACTGAAATTTTGCATAAACATGTATGTTAACTATACGAAGAAAGTCGTAGAATAAAATTCGGAAAAATAATTTTTTTTTGGGTAGCTCCCCTACATGTAAAGTAGGGATGTTTTTCTTTTTTGTCGCCTACCCCATAGTGTGGGGTATTGTTAGATAGGACTTTTAAAAACGTTTAGGGGTTGCTAAGACAGTTTTTTGATTTAGAGATCCGTTTGCGAGATAATTAACTTTAAAGAGCAAATGTTTGTTCGAGTAGAGCCCCCCCCCTCTAAAAGCTAAACTACTAGATCCCAAAATCTGAAAAAAATTGTGTCGGTAGTACATGTAATGAAATTTAAAGTAAAACTATAGTGGATAAGTTCACTTCATTAGTTCAAGAGGAATAGGGGTCCAAAGTGTAAAATGCAGTTACTTAGAATAATTCGTGCAAATTACAAAAACCTTTGAAAGTAATGACCTGTATGAAGATGTTACTTGTTTAATACAGATAGTAAATCCCTTTTAAGTCGAAATATGTTGTTACGACTAGCTACGGAACCCTACTGCGCGTGGCCCGACACGCACTTGGCCGGTTTTTTGAATTTAGAAATTGTACAATAATTCACTCAATCCTTGGAGATCTATTAACGGGTTAAACTTAGTGCACTGAACTACACTTGTTACACCTTAGGTATAATCAAATCAAAATCAAATATTTTTTTACATGGCCAAAGGTCGCTTCGGAACGTCAAAACAAACATTAAAATGCAAAAAATATAAAAATTCAAATAAAACTTAACTAATTAAGTTATACTACTTTTTGTATTAAAAATGATTGATTTGAATCACCGCAGCTTAGATTGACTTAGTTCAACTTAGAAATTTGAATTAAAATGAATCCAAGTACCAGCTCTGATGGGTCAATACCCATGAAAAGAGAAGAGCTAGTGAGAAACTCATGAGGGGCGTTCAATCGTGTTACGTCAGCATTGCGTCGGACTTCAAAGCATCGATTGCATGTTGGTCTTACGCCAGTTTCAACATTCAATCGGATACAACATTGCGTTTTTACTACGACGCAACAAAAACGCAATTACAACGCAAAAAAAAACAGAACTATAGAATTATTTTTAGTAATTCTTAATTTCTGGCTCGTTTAACATTGAGCAGACAGAGATCAGATATCAATATTTTCTCATAAATTAATAATTATTGATAAAATAAAACATATCTTCATTTACAGAAATTAAATTAGCATAATAACTTAACTTAATACGTCACTGTCAGAAGGCAATTTTTTTTTTAATGTAGCCCTGTTTCTAATACATGTCCCACTACTGGGCTCGGGCCTCTTCTCATGATGACAAGGGTTAGGCCATAGTCCACCACGCTGGCCAAGTGCGGATTGGCAGACTTCACACTCCCTTGAGCACTTTTTAGGCACTCTTAGGCATGTAGGTTTCCTCACGATGTTTTCCTTCACCGTTAGCAAGCGACAATTAGTATGATAAATACACATATCTTCGAAAAGACGAATATAAACGATTTATTGACAGAGGTGTGTGGCGTGGGTTCGAACCCGAGACCTTCGACCTCGCAGTCGTGCGGTCTCCCGCTCGGCTATCACTGCTATTAAAAAAAAAATTACAAATAATTTAAAACAATTGTGTGGCGGCTGGTACCTAAGCTAGGCTAGAGGCCTGTATTTTAGCATACCAGGTCTCTACACGTTGCATAGTGTTACATTTTACTGTACATCATTTAGCAAAAGTCTGCAGTAAAGTTCATGATCTAAATGTATGTCAAGTAAAAACTATAAAACACAAAACACTTTCATACTATTAACACAATTGAATAACTTACCACTTTTAATCTCTGCATCACCCTAGGTTGTCTGTTAGACAAAGCCTCAGGCATTAAGTCCACCTTGTACATACTTTGTGCTGAAGCTAAATAAATAACAATACACTTCATCCGTACGTTTCGTTACGTACGATGAAGTTACGTTTGGTTCTATAACTGATATTGTATTTTCTGTTAAAAAAATGCCTAATTATTGTGACAGTGAAATTATCATCAAGATGAATGTCACACTACTTAACTCACAATCAGGGCGCACCAGAATACCAGCGCTGTAGTGCTAATGTGCTGCAGTATTATGCTGAGGTGTGTACCTTTTCTGGGACATCAATATAATTATTATTATTTATTTTTATTTATTTATTTGTTTGATTTAGACATCATGGCCATATTCTAATAGTAGTTTTAAAAGTGTATCACTAAGCTTACCTAAGATTTGCCAGAATAAACGTTTCTTTCTTTCTTTCTTTTTTTATCCCCTGTTTGCCTTTGAGCACAGATTTATTTAGACTAACTCAATTAGTTATATAACATGGATCATTAAACATTTACTGTCGGCGAGGAACATACATCACTAATAACCATTATTTTGGTTAATCTAGTGACCTACATATTATACTCAATTATGTAGGTCAAGAAGAATTTTAAATAATTACCGAACAGCAAAAAAGAAAATTACACTTTTGTGCAATGGACCCTAAAGTTCTGAAAAAAAAAACAGGATTTTACTGGAGACTTTTAACATTTTTTTTTATAAACATATTCGCAAAGTATATCTTCAGTTAATTATAGTTTTTACCTTTGGAATTGACATTATTTATTAATTAGTATGTGTTTACCCAGATAATGAAGTATAATTGGCTTAATTTGTTTTATTTTAAGCATAAAATAATAAGTAGGTAACATTATACCTCAATAAAAACAGCCATCTCTAATCCGTCAACTCTTAATACGGTATAATTAAAACAAATAAAATTACTAATCTAGCCTACTGTACCTTTACTACTTTACTATTCAGTTTACCTCCGACCCTTTTCGTTGAAAGAACCTCATTAGTCCGTTTGCGGGTAATTCCTAGAAACTTAAACAATAGAACTGATACCGATAAGGGATCAGGGAAAGTTTAAGGGTAGAAACAATTTTAACTAGACCATATTTTGGAACGCATGTAGGTATGTTGAGTTTCGGTATTGCTTTGTGACAGTGTCAATACAAATATACAAATAAATAAAATTAAAGTGTCTGTTTTTAACCTCATAATAACGATGTTTTTTTTCAGTTGATACAGCTATTTGCAAGATACCAATGCCCAAAATACAGTTTTAATATTTTTTTCTGTATGGCTATTTGTATCGGCTAATCTACAAAACAGCTGGACAAATTTTGATAAAAAAAAATTAGATGCAGGTATCTGACTATAAGGCGCGAAACATAGGTTGATTTATATTTATGTACCTACCATCACGCAAACGAAACCGCGAGATAAAGTTGGTTTGTTTGTTAGCGCTTAGCTCTGGCCGGATTTAAATAATCAAAATTATGTTTAATAAACTAACTATCTATAAATATTTTTTAACATTTAACATAAACGCTAAACTCTACGGGAGCAGTGCAGAAGGTTTACGCGAGTCACAGCGCGGGAGCTGCTACTATTTAATAAAACGAATTCAATTCGCACGAAGTCGCGGGCAAAAGCCATGTATAACACATTTCGAGTTGCTTGTCATGGGTACATGTAAACTCATATGACAACTATAGAACTTTAGTCATATTGGTGAAACTTAGCAGGGATTCAAAGTTATATTTGGTATTGTGAGTACATGCATCAATTCTACTCGCGTAAGTATAGTTATCAAGTGAGAAAAAGTTTACATTTCGTTGTGAGTGGCAATTTTAAATCTTAAACTTGCGAAGTAGTCTTGAATTGAATCACGAGCGTAGCGAGTGATTCTAATTAAGAATTTTAAGAGGTCACGAACTGGAAATTAAATTTTTCTCATGCGTTACATACAAAACTTTTCACCTCTTCCAGTGAGAAATTATTAAGATTTAAATAAACTCGTACTCGATTGCTTAGCTTGGGATAATTCCATGAAATCCGACAGTTATACCGATTCAGAATGCGTTTTAGGACCTTTTGTAAGTCGCCACTAATTAAATATGTCGTGCGCTTTGAAATACTTTTCACGTATTTTTTCTGGTAACAAGCAAACTTCTGTGTTAGAAGCAAGTTGTTGCAACTCTTTTGGAGTACCACAAATTTCTTCATCACTGGATTCACAATTTTTTTGTTAATAAGTTCCATTAAACAATTAAATATAAACTGAAAAGAATTTATAGTTGCCCGCGATGACTGACACAGACACAAACTTTTTTTTTTTAAATGCGTTCGGAAATTCATTCCGTAACATTTATTTATAGAGTCTAATATTAAGTACCTACCTGATTTTAATTAATTTAATGGTCAATCACGAATAAAAAAACATTAAAATATTAAATAAGCGTGTAAAAAAAAAGTATTTATATAATTTAAAATAATTAAAACGTGTCGTATGTAGTTATTTAATAAAATTCATGTCAATGTTTATTACTAACCTACATTGGAAGGATTTTGTGTTTCGAAATTTGAATCACTTTGCCTCACTAGTGAGTAAAAACGGTTTTTAGTTACTGAATTCTGGCAAGCAAACGATCTTTTTCGTGCTGGTGTGGTGAAAAGGTACTTTTTATGTATACTATGCTTGCAGCAAAAGGACGTGTAGTCCACCGGATAGTCAGTGGAGTACAAAACATGGACATCAACAATCCACTATAGCAGATTGTAGACTCGTCTCGCCTCAAATGCCAGTAATTTGAAGTCCTGATCTCATTACTAAACCGGTACACTGTAATGCAAGCACTACTATTTAGTGGCAGGTTAAAGGTGAGACGGTGGTGAGGCAGCCCTCAAGCTCGTTCACAAGAGCTCTACCACTAGTACAAACTAAAACATTAATGAACAAAAGATAATTATGATATTTGTTTTAAACATTTATTCGTTATTTGAACGTCTCTGTACTTATACAGGGTGGATGCGACATAGCGACATTTATTGAAACCACAGCTTCTATACATGGCCAGTATGCATTTCCACCGGATAAAAAATTCTCTGGCGAAAAAAAAAATCTACGTCTTCCGAACAAATTGCACGATCGCAATGTTCAAATTGTTCGGAGAACGTAATTTTTTTTTTCGCCAGAGATTTTTTATCCGGTGGAAATTGATACTTACCATGTATAGAAGCTGTGGTTTCAATAAATGTCGCTATGTCGCATCCACCCCGTGTATCCCTGAGGTATTTGGGTTATATATACTTTGTAATTCAGAATAATAATATAAATAAAATTAAATATATTAGTTTGGTCGAGGAGTTGAACTTAGACTTTCATGAGAGCCGAGAGACAGTCACTGACCCATTAAGTACTTTTTGAGTACATTACATAATGTGTTTAACTTAATGTATTTCACATTTAAGATCTTTGAATGTGCAATACTTGATTGCAATAAATGATAATTATAATTATGATTGATAAAAAACTTTTAAGTACAGTCGGCCAATCAGTTGGGTATGCAGGGCAAAAACTTTTAAGTCATAGTAAAGACTTACGACACCAGTTATGGATAAGTGAGTTATATATCTAAATAGTGGGTATATTACACTTATTAAAAATATGAAATACAAACTTGCATATCTATTGCAGTCAGTTCTTACTATGGCGTAGAAGGTTTTGCCCTGCATATCCAACTCATTGGCCGACTGTACATGTAACGGAAGGATGGACATACTCATCACGCCCGTATTAAACTGAAGGCTTCGGCAAAGCTTAACACCTCAATTGTTATGTTTAGGTTAGAACATCACCTAAAAACCTGACACAGTTCCTGAGATTTTTTTAATGCGGGGAGACAAAATAATTTTTTGGCCCAACCTTTTTCATCGTATCCAGGTTGATCAACGAGGGAGCCAGTTTAGTAATAGACAATTTACTCTGATTTTATTTACGTTGTACATACATGCGTTTTATCTTTGTTTTCGTTTTATTTCTTTATTTTGTTTGTTTACTTTATTTATTTAATAAGTATCAGATTGTCATCCGTGTAGTCACTAGGGATCTGGTTCAAAACCAGCGCCAGGCTTTAGTTTGGCATATGCTAAACCAATTCCCATTTAGGACAATTTTTGTTTTTGGGCATACAGCCTTATAATTTACTGTTTATTTTTTTTCTTTCTTTACTGAATTGAAGTGTGTCTCATTGTTTTTTTGGACCTAAATAAATTACATTTTAATACATAGACTTATTATAACCTACTTTAATTGCATTTTCTATGTTTGAAAGTCACATAAAACAGAATTTAAGCTCGAAAACGTTTCGGTTGAAAAAGAAAATTGTATTTTCAGAAGTCAACCAGAGAGAATACAAATACAGATTCGGAAAAATATGCACGTTCATTCGAAAACCAATAAGCCAACGAAAACTTGCCTCGGAATAATCCGCAGAGCTTTTTGCCAATAATGAATGTTCATATTTTTCTTTTGTCAGTTTTGCTTACCTGTCGGTGAATGCGAATAATATTTCAGTGATGGACTTAATCCTTGTTATTTCACAGCTTAATATCATTAAGCCATCATGCAGTTTTACGCATAAAATGACATAGCATCACGGCTATATTAACCACAAGTGTGCAGTAGAAGTTTATTATTAAAATTATAATATGTAATTATTATTTTTCTGTTGTCACACTGCTCCTTACTCACTCACTGGGCGCATCAGAATTATCAGCGCTGCAGTATTGTGCTAAGATGCGTACCATTTCTGGCATTATGAATAATATTTTAAGTTATTTAGTTTTACGCTTTGTAATGTGTTTTCTTATGCCAGAATAAAAAATGTTTTTTCTCTCTTTCTTTTTTTTCTATTATAACACACAAATTTTACTTGCTATTTTTGGATCCTAATATGTGATTGGGGTGATTGGCCCATTGCCATCCACTGGGCACAATTCCAACTCCGTGCTGCTCTTGAGAATTTCTGCATGGATAAATCCCAACCAACACTTCCTCCAGATTCAGAAATCGAACCCTCGCCCTGGCAGTCTTCTTCTTCTTCGTCGTGTCGATGGCTGAGTCAAACGTTATTTTGACTTGCCATCGTGGTGAAAGGATTAGCCAATTCGCTTTGGAGAACTCGTGAATTGCCCAGGGTGCGCCGGACGTAGGGGATTGTTGTGTACGTCACTCGGGGAGGCTCCTGTCATGCACCCCAGTCGTGTCACCTCCCCGTCACTCGGGGAGGCTCCTGTCATGCCCTGGCAGTGAAAGGTTGCATGCGCCAACCACTAGACCAACAGTATGTCAAAAAAGCCTTCATGCTAATTTAGTGTGTCGTCACGACTAAGGACGACTCTGTTCATGTGGCACCGTCACACCTCCCGCACCCCGCGTACCTCACTTGGTATATAAATACCTGAGTCGCCGGCGACGCGGCCTCTTTTCTACCGACCACGTGGCCGAAGCTAGAAGACCTCATCAGCCTTGTACCTCTAGAAACCCTGAGGCTATTTCTAGGTACCCAGTCTGTATCAGTAGTGTATCGTTGATCGATAGTAAACCGTATCTTGTCGAAAATAAGTGTTTTTATTTGTTGTACATACCTCAAAATAGTTCCCGAATTCTACGTGCGACCGCCACATCATGCTAGCTACATTTACTAAGCTACATTTAAGTCAAATTTCATCAAATTCGGTACATATGTTCAGGGGTAAAGAGATAAAATACTTACAAAATTTCGCATATATTTATAATATTAATAATATAATAGCAGCCTTGTATCTAATACATGTCCCACTGCTGGGCTCGGGCCTCTTCTCATGATGAGAAGGGTTAGACCATAGTCTCCCTCGCTGGCCAAGTGCGGATTGGTAGACTTCACACACTCTCGAGCACTTATTAGGCACTCTCAGGCATGTAGGTTTCCTCACGATATTTTCCTTCACCATTAGCAAGCGATAATTTATATGATAAATACACACATATCTTCGAAAAGACGAGTGGTGTGTGCCGTGGGTTCGAACCCGAGATCTTTAGCTTAGCAGTCCTACGGTCTCCCACTTGGCTATCGCTGCTTCTTTATAATATTAACAAGATAAAAATATTTTCAATTAAGATAACAAGCATAATAGACTAGACTTGAAACATAATTTGGCGAGATGACACACTAACAAGATTAAACAATATAACGCTCTCATAAAGAAGCGCTCGAACCACTCGACTTTATATTAGTTGAAACTCTGAACGATATAAAGTTAATAAAGTTGCTGGTAATGTAATAAATTGTTACTGCTGTTGGTACTCACTTTTAAAGCTAAAAAAAACCTGTTATTTCGTATTATTTGTAGTAGATATTATTATTTTTGTCAAAGAAAATATGTTCTTTGTAAGTGACTCGTTAATTTTTGGTTGGCAAACAATTAGGTAAGTAATATAATAATAATAATATAATAATATACGCGACCAGAAGGCTGGTTTCTACTTTGGACAAAGGATCAGCATTGCCATACAACGTGGTAATGCCGCCAGCCTTCTGGGCACGTTACCCACGGTCGACATTGATGCGGACGTATTTTTTGACACCTGAACTTTTTATTAGATGTAGGTATTTTATTTGATAAGTTTGTATTATTTTTTTTTTCGTCATATTCATATTATTATAGTTAGGCATATATTTAGTTTTCACTTCCAATAATATAGTGTAATTTTAAATGTTAATAAAAAAATAAAAAAAAAGTAAAAAAATAAGGTAAGTAATGAAGTTTGATACTAATAGCAGTCGATTTTTTTTTAACGTGGACTTAGGATCCTTATGTCGCGGGTTTAATTCCCGCTTTAAGCCATGGAAATGTGCGCGTGCCTAAAAACATGTAAAAACGTTAAAAGTTACCCAACTTGACTGTATCGCATTTTGAAAAGCCTGGCAAAACAATTTTTTTTTTAATATTTTTTTATCTACGCCCACAGCAAACGAACGTATAGTCCACCTGATAGTAAGTGGAGTACAGCCCATGGATATCAACAATCCACAAAAGCAAATTATAGATGCGTCGCTGCAGCTGAGGACTACGATGTTATGCCTCATGTGACAGTAATTTCAGGGCCTGATATCACCACCAAACCGGAACACAGTAATGGAAGCACTACTATTTGGCGGCAGGTTAAAGGTAGAGACGGTGGTGCTGCCGCCCTTGAGCTCATTCACAAGAGCTCTACCACCAGTAACTACTACCCTTTTTATGAGTAAAATTATCTAATACAGGGATAATGCAACATAGCGAAATTTCTTGAAAATATACTTTTTAGACATGGCCAGTATTAATTTCCATCAGGTTTTATAAAAAAAATACACGTTTCCCAAAAAATTTAATGATCTCAACGTTCAATTTGGTCTAGTATATTTTTGTCCTTGTGGCATTTATTAAAAATAAAAAATAAAAATTGTGTGTATCTTCGTTTACATGTTGAATTCAAAGCAAGAGTCAGGGAAGCATGGTGCAATTTGATTGGCTCGTCCAAGTGCATACATTGCAATCACAGTAACTGGCGTATACTGCCAGACCTAACGAGCAATCGGTTTTTCGTCTGTTATCAAGATAGTCACGATCGATTCTTGTATAAATTTTTACTAGCATCCGCGTCCCGGTAGGGGTTACCTTTACTATACCTTTGTCCTTCTGGTCATGAACTATTATGATACCAAATTTCATCAAAATCGGTTCAGCATTTTAGTCGTGAAAGCATTACAGTCAGGCAGACAGAGATACTTTCATATCAATAATATACTAGCTATTACTCACAGATTTACCTGCGGTATACAAAACTTTTTTCACGATGAAAATAAACTAAATGTTAATTCCAGGTGTCAATATTGAAGAAATTCCGTGCTCGATGAGGGTGAGTCAGGAATTAAAAGCTTAACCTTACCTAACTGAAACTTAAATTGTAGTCATTGCACAGGAATTATGTTTCTTTTGGGGGAAAAAGAGTGAATTTTGTATTATACCAGGTTCAATGCTGTCTATTCGTGCTTAATGTCATCAAAATTTCAAAGAGTAGCAAAAAAATCTTATCCCTCGGGAACGCTTCCATGTTTCGGAATAAAAAGTAGCCTGTGTTAATCTAGACTATAAGCAACTTTTGTGCAAAATTGTATTAAAATCGACTTTGTAGTTTTTGCGTGAAAGAGTAACAAACATCCATACATATATTCATCCATTCTTCCATCCCCAGATTCCATACATTATGTCCTTCGATTTATTTGGCATTTGATAGTTCAATTTTAGCGGCAATTAGTTCTTGTACTTGTATTATATATAAATGTGTATGTTTATGCTATACACTCGTGGTTTGCAGCATGACCGGTAGATATTGTTTATTGAACGCCGTACACAAATCAGAAGGCTATACAAACAACAGTGAGCCTAAAACGATAGTATATGTATATTTGTACTGCAGAATATACGATTTCCATGAATATACATAAAGCTATTGGACAATAAATACACAAATATAGATCACTACTGATAAACTACCAGTTTATATTGAAATAACGCAAGGAAGAAAAACGAATTTGTTAGACACCATCCAACATTCCGATCTAGTCAAAAATTATTGTTAATTACGACGTATTTTTTTTAAATCTCTCACTAGCAATATTTACTGTAATGGAGTTTTCATTATATATACATTTTACATACAGAAAGCTTACCCAGAGACAAAATTTGTTTTGTCTCTGGGTAAAATTTTACGGATCATACAAAGAATTTTATTCCGTGTGGAAATCGAACCCACAACACCAGCGGCAACTGAGTAAAGAGGCGACAACCAATACCCTATCTATGCCAGAGACAATAGATGTCAAGATGTGAAAGATAATTTACGGTTATACTTATGCAACAATCGAACTGTTAAATTTCATAGAAAACCCCGGGCCGGGTAAACGCTGTCAAATTCCATACATTTCTAAATTTTCTGCTTCAGCTCTGCTCGTATAATAGGAATAATGTAATATAAAACTTATAGTTGTCTCTAGTAAAATGCATGCTCTTTGTTCCTTGCACTCTAAACAAGCGACAAAAGGGGAGGCAGGCAAATTTAATGAACAAAACAAACAAAAAGCACAGTTTTTGGAAACCTTGGCAACCCGGCAATATTTTTCATCAAATGCTAAAATTACCCTTTTATTCCTATAAAGACAAACTCGATAGCACGGTAAACTCAGTAATTAACTTGGAAACTTCATAATTGGTTGTAATGAAGTCAAGCGAGAGACTTTATACTAAAAAGGAAAGTATGCGATAACTTTAGCCCTTTTCAGTTTAAAGTGTCAATTAAATCACCAAGTATATTTAATACAATAATAACATTTTGATCAGAACTTGGTGTTATTTATCTAATGTTCAATCAAGGTTTGAGTCGAATTTCGAATAATTTATTTATTTATTTCTTAGTTAAAATAAGCAAATTTTTTACACAAGACTGTATAAAAAAAACCAGCCAAGTGCGTGTCGGGCCACGCGCAAATGGGTTTCGTAGCTAGTCGTTGCAACATATTTGACGTTCACAACTTCATAGAAGTCATTATTTTCAAAGGAAAAAAAAAATATTCTTTACGAACTATTCCAAGTATTTTTACAATTTCGGCCTCTATAACTCTTGGACTGGTAAAAATAACATGGCTGCTATAGTTTTCTTTTAAATTTCAGAGAGAGAGAGAAAGAAAGAGATTTTTCGAGTTAACTGTTTAGATTTCAGAGAAAGGGGGAGGACCCCTGGATCTCTTTCCTCATCCTCAAAACCAATTCGTCAACGTAAAAGATTTTAGAAAATCAAATAAGGTAATTTACAATTTTCACTAATTTAAAATAAAATAAATAAATAATATGGAAGTAAAATCTGAAACAATGAATTTTAATTTAGTTATGTGACCGTCAAAATTCTCTTACCAACGAGTATTAAGTATAATGATCGCTCTCTTGAAGAGAATGAACTAAATGTTTGTTGAAATTGCTTGTCAGAAGGACGTCTCAATGTCAGCAGACGAATAACGAAATATTTGCATTTGCTAAATGAGAAGTGCTCCATTACGTGTATACTTCGACACAGTTAGAGAACAACACAGCAAAGTATAAGTTGTGGAAAAATCAGTGTTCCGTAATTCATTCCGTAAATAAATATCTTCTTATGATGAACCATTAAATATTATCTCATTCATTCACCCACCTAATGATAAGTCGTAAAATGAACGTATCATGATTATAACACGATTTTCACAATTTTAAGCACATTTATGTATGTTTCATATTATTTGTACAAAGACTGTATAATTACAGCATTTAACAGTTTTACCAAGGAACTCTAAACCTGCCAATCCCTATTTGTATTTTTCTTAATATCTTTTATGCTCGAGAGTGGTTTTTAACACGCTTATATTAGCTTCACCTGTATGTTTGTTTGTTTGTTTGTTTGTTTGTTTGTATGTAACCGACTCCTTTGGACTCGATTTTGACCCACTTTAAACGGACAGATTTAATTCAAACTTTCTACACTTGTAAAGAATCAGCGACAATATAATAATTTCATAAATTTATCTCATTATCCTGATTAGGATCGCCAGGATTAAAAAAAAACTAAAACTAAAAAGTGAAAAATAAATATAGTTTAAAAAAACTAAAAGAACACGCTTTTAAAGCACATCAAACTAAAAAGTGAAAAATAATTCTTATTATAACCTGAAAATAATAATAAACGAAAAATACTAGTACTATTGTGAAAAAAAGCGTGGGGCGCTCTGTGCCATATTTTTCGTCTATCGAGCGACCCACGCTTTTTTTCACAATAGTACTAGTATTTTTCGTTTATTATTATTTTCAGGTTATAATAAGAATTATTTTTCACTTTTTAGTTTGATGTGCTTTAAAAGCGTGTTTTTTTAGTTTTTTTAAACTATATTTATTTTTTTTATTTCATTACTTGGCGCTTTCGCTACACTGATGCCGTCGACAGTAAATTTAATAAACATTTTCCATTTGTTTATTTCATTTAAATGAGAAGTTATTGAATATTATTTTAGAATAATTTAAGAAGAGATCACACTCACACATTTAAATATTTCAGCATTATTAATATGCAATTAACACAGATTTAAAAGCACGTATACGTTGTGGCCATATTGTAAATTTGCTAACTTCATAAAATGATCAAGAATGTCATGAAATGTTTCTCTGTCTATTGATCGATCGGCCACATCATGATACGGCTTGGGCAAATCATTGATGTGTGAATCACAAAAACGTTCTCTATATGGGCTACTAAAATCTCGACCGCTTCATGAAATGGCGGTATGACGGTAAAATATTTCATGAAATTCTCAAGCATTTTATGAAGTGAGTAAATCTATGATAAAACTAAAACATATAGCAAAACTAACTTATATGGAAAGTCTCAAACATGTAACAGTATTTTGAAAACATAGGTACGTGTGACCATTCTTAGTGAAATACTATGTAGAAGCTTTTTAAGCAAATTACGGTAGCTAACTTTAATAACCACCTTAATTCACTACATTTAGGTTATAAAAGCGTTACAAAGTTTGATTAATTAAACTATAGAAGGTTTATGTCCATGCTGCATGCTCCATTTTGGTGATAAAATTATATTCAGGTATAACGCTGTTGGATTAAAAATGTACAATTAAGATGTTAGTAGTAATATTTCGATTTACCAAATTCTATTATGCTTAATGTGAAAGTTGTCTGAATTTTGACTACTTTTTAACACAAACACTATGAGCTGGACTTTGATAAAATTTAGCTCACTGGAAGCTGCCTGGATTAATATATAGACTTATAGGCTTTTAAAGTCTTGTTGTCGATGTACCACGCGGATGAGAGCAAAAAACCAGTAGAACAAGCCGTACATCACTTAAGTGCAATAAAACTTGAACATAACACAACTCATAGGAAATATTACGCCATCAAAATAGAACAACAAACACGGATAATATATCTTACTAAGTGCCTCCTTTATTGTCCTGAACTGGATCCGAGCCAAAGCTTAATGAGAGTCTTTAGGCTATTGACCCACATAGCAGGCATTAGACTAAAGACTGATATACGTGACCCTTTGATTCTGAAAATGCCTTTGAAGTTTTAGTTTATACCAGTCCTGATAAAGTACGGTAGTTTAAAGTTAAGAATTTCTTTTTACCCCTCAACATAAAGCAGAATGTATTTTGGAAAATTCTCAGTCTACATACATGATACATATACGTAAAGCTTTGTGAGAATTTGAATAGAAAAATGAAGTAGTGATGAATACAAGTACTAACGATGGTAAGCCAAAAATCACAGTTGCATGAAACAGGATTCAGATAAAGTGAAATAATATTTTTTCTGTCTTGAAGTTATATTCAATTTTAAATATATATTGTTCGAATATGAAAAATATTTATTTGACAAAATTAAAATGTCCCTTTACTGAAAACTTATACCAAATAAAACACCTCCCTCTGTACCTCTTTACAAACTATTTAGTCACATAATATTTGTAAAGTAAAGTACACGAGGCCAACTCATTTACCTGGAACTTCGGGCGAAATCGATGCACTCGCTTAGCCACAAGCCTTTTCAAAGGAAACTTTGGTTATCTGAGATGCATGTTTTGCGTCCTTCAAAGTCTGTTAAAGTTGGGTAGTTGCTGTTGGGTATAATACAAGACTAGATACCATCCAACTCCTAAAGACAATAAAATAATATCATGCCTTTATTAAGAATAAAAGTGGCAGAGGTATATAACACCCACCCTTCACCATTTATGATCAGGTCCCAGTTATTGAGGGTGAGCTTATTGCCATCTAATGGGCCCAATTTTACTTTGTGCTACTAACTATAGATCTATAGATAGAAAGTTTATATAGAAAAATCCTAAAATTAAATAACACCTGGGAATTGAAACCGAGTGGCGAGGTCACGTACCCTAACCACTGGACCAATTATTATTGAGGCAGTCGCGAACAAGTGTATTTTGGAAGGACTTAGCATCAATTCATACTGGATCGGCAGTGATGAGGCGTGCAGTTTCGGTGTCATAGAGTTTAAGGGCCAGTTTCTGGTTCTGTATAGTGCTTATCTGACCTTTTAAATATAACCTGACCAAATTTAAAAGTGACGCAAGTTACACTTGAAAAAAGAGAAACAGCTGTCATTCTTATTTATGTGTATTATATGCTTATCTTGCCAATAAGTTTTATCGAACACCTGTGAAATTAGGTTTTAACTTTTATCTAAATTATACTATTTAACACAGTATCGCTTGAGAAACTTAAATTGACGCTTAGTACAAGACTTGTAATTTTATCCGCCAGACGTTCAACAGCCATTTAGCTCTTGGTACTGAAATATTCATAGCCGTCCTTGTTAAAACACTAAAATATCTCTTGAATTTACCCAAATTTTTATGGTATTTTTACATCTTCATCATAAATCTTTTGTTGATTACAACATTGCTAAAAGAAAAATAATGGTCTTCGATATTACGGAGTTAATGGACATTGGTGACGTCACGATTTATAACTACTACATACAAAAAGTGGCGCAACCGCACTGGATCTACGCCTCTCCTATTGATCTTCTAACACTTACAAAGTTCTCAAGTAGTATGCATTAAAACTAATTCCTAATTAGTTTAATAGGAACTGCTAGACCGAGTTACGTTCACGACGTGATGTGCACATAGAATTTGATATAATCTCTTCATTATTATACCTGGCGGCCATCATTTGTTGTATAAGATTAATTTGCTAACTGTAATTTCTAACGTATGCTGCGTTATCTGGTCCAAGCTGAGATAAGCAGTGATTAATAGGATAATAATAGTGATTAGCAGTGCCGATACTACAAAGTGTATATCATTATCTGTTGGGCATACCTACATAATTATTATTCAATTGTAACTTGATGAATATAATAAACAATATTAATTCATAAAGAGTAAACATAACATCACGCCTAAATTACCCAGAAGGTTTTAGGCAGAGTTGTGTAGCACCCACACTTAACCTGATATGTTTATGGCTCGTGTTTTTCTTTCGTATCAATGGCTTTTATTTAATGCAGTCTTCGCCCAGAAAGCAGCAACGTCCATTCCGTTTTCAATCGCCTGCATAAGGTCTTGACGTGTACCCATGACAGTAAATAACGGGCATAATAGCAGATGGGACATATTTCATTTAGGGAACCCACACTTACAATTAACGAAAAGTGTCAGTGTAAATGCCAACTTGACTAGGTTCTCTCAGTAGCGGCCGACTTTTACCCGGAGGCGGTTAAGAGACTCCCAAATTGGCCACTGGTTCAAGAAAAGCCCGTGTGATTTGGGGTAAGCTTATCGCGTACACAATTTCAAAATCACTTTTTCTTGAACTGGAAATACGAACCCGAGACTTCGTGGTAAGAGGTCTCCTTAGCTCAACGAGGATGTCAGAACAATATGAATATTTATCATAAAAGACAATATTAATATCTTTTGAAAATAAAACATATTATCATTATAATATAAAGGTAATGAAGGATATAAGTACACGTTTTTTATTCTCAGTCTTATTACGTAACAAAGAGTCTTGTAATATAATCTCGATAATGATCCGTTATTTATTTACAAATACACGTTTTCGAAACTTAAAATACATTTTTTTCTATCTCTTAAGGCAACCAAAGAAAAATCAGAAACTCTTTTAAATCAAAGAGTAGAGAGAATCAGCATTTTTGCCACTAATTAGGATATTTTTAGACCATTTTTACTTTAGCTTACTATTAGTGACAGTAATCTGAGTGTAAGTCACGCAGGTCTTAGTGTCGATTTCAACAACTTGTTGAACTCGAGTTTAACGACAAGCTACAGCATTTGATCTCTCTGTACTGTAAAGACAGCAACAATACAACAAATCACATTTTTCACATTGAGAATATGGCTAATATAAAATAATGCGCTTGTTATCGATTACTTTTAGTTTTGATTCATCAAATCATTAAGGAGTAACTATTTTAAGAAATAAGTGCATTTGAAGATTTGTTTGTTGACTGTACAAATACTGAATAAGAGAGAGAGAGAGATGTAAATATGGGTTTAATAAAACAGTAGATTAGAAATGTATTGTGAAATCGGGATTCAGAAGTTAAGTCGTGAAGCATGAGGGTTAAGCCTTAAAGAAAAATCTTCTTCAAATACGCCAAAAGGCATAAAAGCTGGCAAGAGAAATAATCAATATTGGCAGAAAGCTTTAAAGATTAAACTTTTAGTTGATTTATTGGTTATCAAATTGATCATGCATGTTTTCTTTGAAAATCCATTTATTACGAATGTGCATGTTTCTGTATAAAGAATTTGAATAGGGTTTTTAACTTCGCCAGCACAAAAAGGCTTGCTTTAATGTCCGATATCAGTGAGTAAAACTCGTTTTTACTCACTAGTGAGGAAAAGTGCTTCGGAACACAAATCCTTCTAATAAATAGGCTTTGAAAACATAATGAAGCAACCATGCAGTTCTAAAACAAACAAAAACATAGATCTTGTACATTTGAATTAAAAATGTTGATTTCAATCAACATTTTTAATTCATTTGAATTTGTATATTTAAAAGAAAAGAAAGAGAAAAATTTGAGAAATTGCTAAATTGAAGGGGCAAATTCTCAGCTTGCTGACAAGTCCATGATCAATGTCCATCATCAGAAACAAAACTGCCTAGTCAATTTTAAATTCAAAAGATGCATTTATTTTTATTACCGTTTTCATCTCATAAAAAACTAGTTTATAGGTTAATTTTCTAAAATGAATCCTTCAGCAGGACAGATAACTTTATTGTTCGTCTACTATAATTAAACAGCCTTTTTTTAACTAAAGCAGATTTCTAAAACTGACTAAGAAAATAGAAAACTATAAGGCAATTTTAATAAATTAATTTTTTAAATAATTAATTAATTAAATAAATATCTCATAAGATATGAGTCTTACGAGAAATTTGTTTATTACTTTATTTATTACTACTTACACACAACACCATCTAGTCCCAAACTAAGCAGAGCTTGTACTATGAGTACTAGAAAACTGATACTGATACATATATACTTTTCTTTTGTAAATAGATACTTATTATACATAGAAACACCCAGACTAAGACAAACCCCCAAGTTTATGCACACAAAGATTTGTCTAAAGCGGAAATCGAACCCGCGACCTCGGCGTCGCAGGTAGGCCACTCCGCCATCCGGTCGTGACCTCATATTTTATATATAGCTGTATATTGTTTGTAATGGTCAAACGGTCTTTGTCCGGCCTTTATGCTAATCGACCAACGTTTGACCCAAAGGTTGACCGAACGGGAACCCACTTGTTTGAATTGCCAGACGCTCATGTCAGTGCTATCTACGCTAAAATTTGTACACTTTCTACGCTAAAAGTAAGAGACAAAGTTAGCTTTTTGTAGATTAATCCTGAAATTTAATGCTAGACCTGACTTGTTGGTCTAGTGGTTAGCGTGTCCGACTTCTCACTGCCATCGAAGAAAAGGTAAAAAGTGTTATTTGTTTCAAAACCTTACATAGATAGAAGTGTGTCTGTTGAATAGAGATAATCTCACCCCCTATCGTATGAGACCTCAACTTAACAACTTGAAATGTGGGTCTAATACACCTCTGCGACACCGTTCTGGTAAATATGGGTATGATGTTATTTTATAATATTTATGTAGTATGTGTTCAGTACTAGTTTATCCGTCCATCGAGCCGACCAATAACACTTTCATATGTGATCAAGAAATATTATACGTATGTTTTCCAAAAGCAATTTTCACACACGATCAACCGAACATCAATTGCTTTGTACGTTCTGACGTCATGATGTATCAAATTTTACTTTATCACGTCGTAATATATCAAAATTGAAACGTTTTTAGAGGTAGGACTTAATCACATGTAGCGAGCTCACATGCTTACTCATGTGTATGACCAAGCAAACGTATTAAAGTAGCACACAAGATTGACCTCCTTCCAATCAATAAGCTGAGCGCGTGTGAAGAGAACACCCTTTATTGAAAATCACACACACACATACACAGCTTCGCCTGACATCGAATTGTCGAGGTGGAGCATGTATCCTTGGCGTTTACCTTATCGACGCACTATGCAATATCCTTGCTAACCGTGCACACCACATCATTTAAAATGGCAGTGGCAAAGTTTTCTGGTTATTTTGAAAAAGTGAAATAAACCGTTACGAAATTTTTAAAAATAAATAAAAAATAAAAATAAAATAAAGTTTATTACCAAAAGAGATACAGACATTCTTTTTACAGTGGTTTCCAAACTAGGTGTTCCTGTGTTTTGGAAACCTAACTTAATAATAATATTTCAAGTTGTATCTGAATTGAAAGATACTAATTAAAAAATAATAAAAGATATAAATGGAGAATGTTACAAAAATATTGTGTGTGTGTGTGTTTATGTGCGTGCGTGGGTGTGTGTGTGTGTGTGTGTGTGTGTCTGTGTGTGTGTGTGTGTGTGTGTAGGTGGGTGGGTGTGAGTATTTGTATGCCCTTGGATTTAAAGAAGTAAAACCTCTGTTTCTTCGTAATTTAAGGTAAGTAACCACTCTGTTACAACGTTTTTGCAGGCAACACGTGCACGATCTTGATGTTTTAGAATTTATTTAATTATAGATACTATTCAAATTAAATGAGAACAGATTTTTCATTTTTCTTAAATTCCATGCGCCTGAATAAAAACATAATTGTTGATCACATTCTTGTTTCTTTCAAAACATCTCGTTAACAAAAGGCAAATGGAACACAGGCAAAATAACCGAGACATCTGTTTTTATTTGATTCGCAGAGAACAAACCAATATACGCGTCGATTCAAACCGCACCGTGAGCACAGGAATCCAATAACTATTTGATATAATGTCCCGGAGTCGAGTCCCAGGCCATTACTACAATATTGCTCGTCTACTGTCGCGGCCATACTATTTCATGTACTCATTCAAAGGTAAACATTATTGGTAGATAACATATCAAACTAGTATGTTAAATCAAGGCTGTTGTGATGCATTCGGGTAATAATGACTTCAAACAATAAAAAATGCATGTAAATGCCTGCATCTTAGTGGATTATACTTCGCTGCTATAAATACTATTATAGGTTTCTAATGGATTCGCAGTGCAAACGTACCCATAACCTGATGCAAATTCAATCAATCAGTATGATTACAAGCGGACCGTATGCTTGTTTATGAATTAAGTTCTTTAAAATCAAATAAAGTGGGCTATAAACTATGATTCAAACTAAAATTGAACTAAACCAGTAAATTATACTTGAATTAAGCTCATACATGATAGCGGGCGCAATATATGTTTGTTATACTATATGTATTACCATTGATACGAAGAAGAAGAAGCAGCTCATACATATAGCATGGAATTCATTTTTCCAATAATATTAATTGGCATAATTTACTTTAGCACAACACATTCGTTTTTTTATCGCATAATAATCATTTGTCATAATTCTCCTTTTTTTTCTTTCTTTAGTTAGTTATATAAGTATTTATGCTAAAAACAATACGAAAGAAGTTTTGCCAAATTGAAATATGCGAAACAATAGAGAACTACATAACATTGATCCTTAACGGTTAATTACAGCGGTACCAAAGTACTATTGATTAGTCGGTAATACGATTGACTATGAATGAATAGACATTCATGTTGTAAGAGGCACTACGGAGATTATAAGGGTAAGTGGTAATATTGCCTCAGTTTAATAACTAGCACATTAAGAGTAGACTCCCGAGCGCCGTGTTTTCATACTAACGTTTAATTCACTTTAATTAACCGACTTCCCAAAAAGGAGGAGGTTCTGTATGTTTTATTATTAAGTTTCTTTATAATTTTATAGACAAAACATATACAAAACACTAGAATGCATGTTTTTTCGTGGCCATTTTGTCAAAATTGAATTAATCATTAATTGAGTTACATACAAACAAAAACATTATACTAATAAGTTTGAGAAAATGGGCGGTAACAAAGAAGTATTTTAGTGTTTTAGATATGATTTTCTATAAAAATAGATAATAACTTAATAATTATTAAACCAACATATATTACTTTTGAATGGCAAAACAGCCAACCAATTATTTGCCCTTAATACAGTGTCTAATTTGTCATATAAAGAGCTTATGTTAGTCTATTATTTTGTAATCTGTGATTGGGTCTTTGGTCAACTCACCATACTTAAGCTAATCCGCGGGATTTGTCGACCAGCCGGGCAAGTATGAAAGTCTCAAAGAACACAATAATAAACCTAATATGACATTGCGTAACACATACAAGAAACTCATAAAACCAACGTATAAAAACTTTTACGGACGATTTGTCAATATCATACCAGAACTAATCAATTAATTGCCACAAACTATTAAGGATAATCTTACACATAGAAACATAAAATATAAACTAAAACAGCATTTTATTGAGAATATTAACAAATAAGCCTATAGCACATATAATAATTAGGTACTTGTAATGTTAACTTTTAGTCAAAAGCATTAAAAAAATATACTTACAAAAAAGGAGCATACTGTATCTGCATAAAAATTATTGAGGGTAAACAATAAAAGTGTAAGTGAGCGTTAGATATGTGATGTTCTAACTAACCCGGATTCTTTTTTTTAAACTACCGTCGACGAATCCAAAGGTGTATAGAAAACCTAGTTAGGTTTATATTACACTGTTAAGCATGTCATTCTTTGTATATTAATTGTATTATATTATAAATAAATAAATAAAATAAGTATTCGAGCGCGAGAGATTATACAGCATTTTTGTCATGTTTCCCCATATAAAAATATGACAAAAACTAGACTAAATCTATCTTGCGCTCGTATGCTTATCCCTCAGATGAACATTTGAACTTGTTGACTCATCCCGCTTCATAATTCTACAAATTGTATAGAGACGGAGCAAAGTGTAATTTATATGTACTTATTTATTTTATCTCTCCCATGCCAGATGTGATATGTGGCAGGCAGAAAGCGTCTTGTCCAAACCTTTCGTCCCAATTTTGTAGGCCTTACCAACTGGCCACGAACTTCCAAAACCAGTCTGGAAATCCTTAAATAGACTCCGGACGCAAGTCGGGCGAAGCAAGGAGAACCTTGTCAAATGGGGATATCTTGACACTAACATAAATTGCGAATGTGGAGCAATACAATCAATGGCGCACCTTACTGACTGTCCAAAATGCCCTACCACCTGCACAAGAGACGCGCTCATGAACGCCGATGAGAGCGCCATAACAGTGGCCACTTATTCGGCCAATAAAATTTGACTCAGCCATCGACACGACGAAGAAGAAGATTTATTTTATCTCCAAGACATTTATGCAGTGGGTTGTGAGGCAATATGATCTTTTATTAATTATTAATTATGCATCTTTAACAAGAGTAACACATAATATAAAAGACATAACGTATCATAACATCACGCCTTTTCTTAAAGGGTGTGGCAGAGGTGTGAATGTCCTTATACAAATAACATTTTGCCCGACCCGGGAGAGGCGGTGAGTAGCGTATACGCTAACCACTAGACCATCGTGGCAGGTGTTTCATGAGTCATTAATAAAGCCAACATTCCTTGCTTGATATAACAGTGTTTATGAGCCGAAAAATAAATGTTTATTTTCGACATGGTGTTGGTTAAAAACAAAACATAAATAAAATATGATGATGTTATTTTTCATGTTCTACAAAAACAAAACCTTAAAAACAAAACAAATAAGATGGTATTTATTGCCGGCGAGGCAATTATGTTGATAGCATAAATTAATTTTATTATAAGTATCAAAAGTTATTTCGACTTATTGGAATTGATGCGGCTCTTAACATAATTTCTAAATTAATACGGCAGGTCGTTATACCACTTTAAAATATAGGTTTCAGGAAATTGACAAAATTATTTGAAATCAACGCGATTTAAAATTCACCCTTTTTTATAGGTACGTTAAAGGTTTTTACACAGTAATAAAGATGAAGATAAAATAAATTACATTTTATCTTCATTTAATTGCATTCAACACAATTCAATTACACGGTAATAAAGATAGCTTAATGCATTAAATTTACATGAAGTATAGATGTTCAAATATTTAAAAAATACTCATTGAATGTTGTATATTGAAGTGTATGTTTTTCATGTAAAAATAACAATGTATTTTCAAGGCGGTATAGTTAATTGCATGTAACCTATGCCTAAAATTCAGTTTTTATTTTTTTCTGTCTGTTTGTTGGTATCGCCAAATCTTCTAAGCAACCGGACCAATTTTGCTCAAATTTTGAAGAAAAAAAAATACAAGGCCAATTTTTTCAATGTATCTACCACGCGGATGAAACTGAGGGATTCTAATCTCTGGAATGGTATTGTTAATATATATAATAATAATAATATAATAATAATGTTTATTGGAACCAAAATACATTTTTTACATATTTAATGGTTACGGTAATAGCTACGATAGTTAGAAATAAACTGTGTTGCAGCTATTAACGCTCACCTCAAGGAGTTGAGTACATCAGTGGTCCTGTTACATATTATTTTATTTGAAACATGCTTTTATTTTTATAATAGAACTTTCTCACACTAGAGGCTAGGTTAGTCAGTGAGTATAGGTGTATTGAGTGTACATATGTGTGGATGTGCGTGTGTATATGTAAGCGAGCGTGTGTTGTATGTATGTGTGTGTTGTGTGTGTGTGTGTGTGTGTGTGTGTGTGTGTGTGTGTGAGTCTGTGTTTGTGTGTAAGTGTTGTGGGTGTGTTTCTTATATTTTCATCTGCACTAAAATACAGAAATATTTTTAAATTTTGACTAGAATTTCAATACCATCGTAAATTGTTTTTTTATTTTGTTAACAGTTGTTGATGGTAAAGTTCTTATGAAAGGTTTTAGGATATTTCACATTACGCTGTATTCTACGGGAGCGGGCGCAGTAAGGATTAACGCGGTTCAAAAAGTAGAAGCAGCTATAATAGCTGCTCCTACTTAATACAACGAATTTCACGCGGACAAATACGCGGGCAATAGCTAGTTCAAAATAAATCTGTTGAAGCAAAGAGGTGCGTCCATTTAATAGGTATTCAGTGTAGTGGTCTGCGCCATCAGTCAAGCGAAGGCACGCCTCGGTCGTCGTTGCAATTTATCAATGTAGAAGCTAAAACTTTGTTGCGTCCGTCGCCATCTTCCTTTTTTCAAATTCCAATAAGTAGCGCGCTCAACTCTGATATTAATCTTCATCATGGCGGTATAAAGTTGCTAAAATTATAAATCACAGGCGCACGGTGGTTGTGTTTTATCTTCTTACATAGACAAAATAGACATGATAATAAACTATTATGTCGAGTCTGTTGACAGTTTGTATGTAAGTAGTGAACAAAAATGTACGTGTATTTTCGCAAAAATAACTTAAAAATAATTAGTTGAATTTAGGGTTGAACATACCTAGTTTGACCCTAAATTCAACTATAGCCAGCTCCAAATGCTTGGCGAACAATGCCGTAATGTGGACGACGTCAACATGTGGACGGGTGTTTGTTGGTGTTTGCCTTTCCTATGTGTTTGTCAGTGTTCGGGACCGGTGTCGGTTTTCTTCACAAATCAAATGATGTTTGAGAAACAGTTTTCAATGTCTCCACACGCTTGTGATTGGTGTTTGCGACAAACAGCCAGCGCCTGGAGCTATTGAAATGGAATGTTGAACTATTCAGTACACTTTAAGATGTAAAACAATTCAATAAAAATATGTTTTCCTGTGTTTGATGATGGACATATAAGAGTTTAAATTAAAAAAAAAAACAAGTTTTCAAATATTTTCATTCAACGAATTCTTGACCTACGTTTTTACATTTGTGTAGTTGTAAAATTACAATAAAAGTAAAAATATTCAAACAATTTCACACAAATGTTTCATTATTCATCGTGTCATATTTAGTAGAACAATGTAGTCGGTGCAAGCAACCAAACTAGCGAAGTCATTACAACTTGTACTGTTAGCATTGTTCAACGTATATAGGTATATATGTGTATTTGTATGTGGGTACTTCTTGCACATTTAGCCCCGATTGCACCAAACTTCTTAATCTAAGTTCTATTAAACTCATAATTGTATCTCTCTCGCTCATTCAATGTGTGTACGGGACAGAGAGATCTAAAGCTGTAGTTTAGCGTTAATCTTCGGTTTAGCTTGTTTGTAAAATCGGCACTCAGACGTAATGGACAACAAGGGACGTTATTAAGTAAGCGCTGGTTACGGTCCGTTTACTTCTAATGGGACTAAATACTGTTCTTGAAATGTAAATGTCATGAAACTATTTGCATTTACCAAGAAATAACGCTAAAACTTTGTTAACATACATGTGGTTTCTGTCACTGTCTGTTTTTAACACGCTTATATTAGCTTCACCTGTATGTATGTATGTATGTATGTATGTATGTATGTATGTATGTATGTATGTATGTATGTATGTATTTATATATGTATGTATGTATGTATGTATGTATGTATGTATGTATGTATGTATGCATGTATGTATGTAACCGACTCCTTTGGACTCGATTTTGACCCACTTTAAACGGACAGATTTCATTCAAATTTTGCACACCTGTCAAGTATCGATGACAATGCAATAATTCGATAAAAAAAAATTAAAAAAATCGCTCTTATAAATAAACCAAACTAATAATAATTCCTAATATAAGCTGAAAAAAGCGTTGGGCGCTCTGTGCCATATTTTTCGTCTATCGAGCAACCCACGCTTTTTTCAGCTTATCTTAGGAATTATTTTTCACTTTTTAGTTAGAAGTACTTTAAAAGCGTGTTTTTTAGTTTTTTTAAACTATTATTTTATTGATCAAAGTGACAAGGGAGGCTATTACTACAACGGACCGTAACTAGTGCGTATAGTTACGGACCGTTCGGTTTGGGACTGAATACAGATATTAAATATTAATGTCATGAAACTATAATTAATAGCGGCCGTGGCGCAATGGATAAGGCGTCTTACGTTCGAGAGTTCGTGGGTTTGAATCCTGGCCATTACACCGCGGACATGAACTTCTTCCTAACACACAAATTAAGCTCAGCTGGAGGGGGTTAACAAGAATACTAGTAATTTGTATTTGTAGTGATGGAGCTATCTGCTTTATGGAAGTGAATGCGTATCTTTGTAGGATGAAATCACTACCTACTTACTATCACTTAGACGCGCTAAAAGAAACATTTAAACTGTTAAGCCAGTTGTGACCTACTTAAGATAGGAATAAATGGATGAACGTGACGTCACGAAATGACATAACATACATTTGAGAAATTTAGCGTCCTGGCAAGAGGCAACCGTAGCTGGTTGGTAAAGCGACTGCCCGGAGTGCAGAAGGTCGCAGGTTCAAATCTTGCCGGTCCCATATATCTTATTCATCTGATTCTTAGTATGTTAAGCCAAAATTAAAATATCGTTTATTATAAAGTACTCCTATATGTATAAATCCTATTGCAGTCTTAGCGCTAAGATTTCCTATGGGATTAAGGTTTGTTTCAATAACAGTTTCACCCGTTATGGTATGAACTTGGCTCCGGTAGTCTGTTCTTGTTGATAGCTATAATCCTTTAGCAGACGCAACAATGCTCACGGGACTTTCGGTAATAGTGGCACTAAAACCTCTTTGGAAATGTCTTCATAAAACGTTTTAAGAGATCTTATTAGTTATTTTATCTATACCCATGCTATAAATCCTCTATAAACGTTCTTGAAACAGTTAGCTAATTGCCAACATTAAAACAGCCAGTGTCATAATAACCATTATAACACCCAAACGGGTGTTATAATGTTGTACTGAAATTCATTATGCAACTCCTTTTTTACTCATCGAACAGCCACATTCTCATGGCATCTTTATGAATTTCAAAAAAAGAACATGTCATGCACGCGCGTTTCACTACCACAGCGCCGTAATTTAAATAAAAACTTATTCGAATTTTTGAATTGACGTCGTATCCCGCCATTTTTGTTCAATAATAGTATTGAAAAAATACTTTTTAATAATTGTACGATCCAAAATGTAAATAATTATTTCAATAAATAATTATATTATTACCCATACATAGGTTTTTTGTATTAGATACTCACTAATTAAACTTTCCATGAATTTACATAGAGTTCTTACAACACTGTCCCTAATACCCTATGGTTTCAGAACATTTATAGAGGATTCATATCATGGGTGTAGATAAAGTCTTGTATGCAACTGTTATAATTAGGTATTAAAACACTCATGTGATACTATTATCACACTCGGCTTCGCCTCGTGTGATAAACCCACACTCGTGTTTTAATACCCCTCATTATAGAACAGTTGCATAAATAACTATTATAGCATTTAGCTATGCTTAGCAAATAATACTACGAAACAGTTAAAAAAATTATGGAACAGCAGGGTTTGAACCTGCGACCTTCTACACACCGGGCAGCTGCTTTTTAACCACTCAGCTACGGTTCCTCTAGCCAGGATCTAGAAGTATAGTTTTAAGATATCTTAGAAGGCTATTTTTACACAAAAAAAATGTAAAGAAAGTTACTATATTGTTGGTCTAGAGCGGTATAGTTTATGTATCGTTCACCACGAGGTCTCGGGTGCGATTCCCAGGTTGGGCAAAAGTGGTATATGAAATTGTGCTCTGATGATGTTTTACGTGTTTTTTTTATTTATTACTTGCTTGCCTCTTATTTGATACCAAACACATCATGATTTTGTAATTTTTTTTTTTGAGGTTGAAATTCGATGCCGTTGTATTTAGTTTTTTTAGAATTTATATAGCCTAAACCTCATTCATTAAAAAACGTTCAGCAGTATAGGCGCTACGGAGGAACATATAAACATACATACATAGACTGCTGTGCAGTACCTGTTGGAGAAGACACTGGCACCCGCAACACGGTAAATACTATCGCGGTGGCCAGCGCTTGTATATTTTTGTAAAATACCCTCTTTTGTACCAATAAAGATTTATTATTATTATTATTACTGCAAATTTCAGGTCGGCCAAAAGTGGTATTTGGGATTTTTCCGTCAGGAAAGTGTTAGTAGCAGCACGTTGGAATTGGAATTTGGAAGTCATTACTCTTTTTGGCTTCACGATAGTCGAGTAAAACAGAACGCCGCGACCAGCGATCGGCATTCATTGGAGCGTAACATCCAATTGTCTGTAAACTGTGTTAGCACGCGGGCGTCACGCCTTTTATACGCATTTTATATTGACTAAGAATGTGCAGTGACCATTCTGTGTGAAGTACTTACCTATTTATTTTTGACACATTTGTACAGAGAGACAAAGCCTAAATAATTAAAGTAGAACATAACATGACATAACATCATGCCATTAATATCCAGAAGGGAATAGCAGAGGTGTATAATACCCTTTCACCTATTATGTTTTTCTGAGGTCCCATGTGATAGGGGCCTATCGCCATCCATCGGGCATGAATCTGACACCGTGATCTAAGAGTTCCCTAACGAGAAAACCCCAATAAAGGCGTATACGCAAACCAATAGACCAACTAGGCAGTAAGTAGAATTTAATATAAATACTTTAGCATCGTTGTTAATACGAACCAAAATAAGAAATTAGGTTTGTTTTTTAGTCAAAGCTTTATAAATGTTGGTTTCAAACTGGCATTAAAAATAAACTTTATTTTATTAAGAAAAAGTTTAAAATCAAGATCCTCTCGTAGCACCAGCTACGAGCTACGTGTGTCGTAGCAACATGTAACAACATGTGCTACGACGCTACGTCAACTGCGCATGACAATGTAATGTATCACAAAGTTTGAATTTAGTTACAAAGTATTTTATAGAAAGGAGAATAATTGCTTAGCTGTTCCATACTAAAGTCATATGGGTTTAACTTAAATATTATTACTTTTATATCTGTTTTTATAGACAAATATATATAATGTATAAAACACTAAAATGCATGTTTTATGGTGCCCTTTTCTCTAACATTGTTATTTTATTTTTTAATTCAATTAAGCATTACACAATTCTGCCAAAACGGCTACGAACAAACTTGCGCTTTAGTGTATAAGATATTATGATTTTTGTATATACATAAATATAAACTTAATAATATTAAAGTTAAGTATTACGTAAGTATGAAAAAACGGCGCTCGGGAGTCTACCTTTTAGCACTCATAATAAACTTATATGCCATACCTACTTATCTTTGCCATACTGCGGACATAAAGAGATATGTCATAATTTGTTAAAGAGCTTTTTATGTTCTTTTTGTTGGTTCCATTTATGGATATGACCAACATGTAGATAGAGATTCATTGAAGTCTTTCGATTTTTAAAAACCTAAAGGTACTTCCAGACTGACTGTACTGACTGAATGAAACGTTACAGAGTTGAATGTTCGTATCGAATTCAATTCAAAATTTGAAACTTTGTTCAGAAAATGTTAAATTACGTGCGAATGCTCGCGTGGTCTAAGCAAGAGAAAATACATTACATAGTGACACAGTCCTTCAGAAGATTTAGTTTCGATTTAAGTGGGACATGTCCCCATTGCTGGATACATCCGTCTTTGCATTATGCAGTGGTGAAACGTGCGTTCTCTGTCACTTGCAAAAAAAGTTGTCATCACTCAGGCATTGATACTCTATATTACACTTCTAAATTCAATGTTCTGGAAGCAACTTAAAATTAACCTATTAAATAAATTATACGATTCCTAATAAGGGATGGTGTTCTTACTAAGTTTTTTTTATGTACTTTTAGAAGAAGGATGGATTTTACCTAACAGTCTATTAAATACATAATAGCCATTGTAAACCGTTTTGGAGGTAAATATATATAGGTATAGGTAGGTTATAGGTATAATTTTTATATTGCTCACTGCGAGGGCTTTAGTTCGATTTACGGGTCGTGCAAAATTGTTATCTAGGATTTTTCCGCCAGGAAATTCTCAATGGCAGCACTGTTGGAACTGTACCCAGTGGATGGTAAAAGGGTCACCCGCTATCACATGGGACCTCACACCTCAGCCACACTCGTCTAGGTAACTAATATAAGCAGGATTTAATGTGATTTTCAGAGATATTAATGGTCAAAAGTACTGTAAAGCATCAATAAAATTATTAAAAGCACACAAGCTAAACACAGATAAAATTCCCATGAGTGTTGACCCAAAACTTTTAACCAATGACACGTCCGGTCATCCCTCGTATTATTACTTCCAACTTTTTACCAATAGGTTGGGTTGCAAACAAATAAGTTATCAGAAAATTTACAATCATGAGCATGAAATTATGCCTAATATTAGAGAATCTTAGAAACATAATTAGGTAATCGATATCGATATTTAAAATTGCTAAGATTTTCACTAAGGATAATTCCAATAAAGCCTACTTTATATTACCGACAAAAGTAACAATAACATGTCACGACAATTATTTATTTATTTATTTAACAGGTACATCAACAATATATATACAATAGTATCACTGTAACACGTGGTTGAAATTTTTGGGTCTTGTATGTATATCTTTTATAGATGTACACAACACTCTTTGTAATTTAAAGACACGTTATTAAATGAAAAAGAAAGAAAGAATACAAGATGCAAAAACTTCAATCTAAAGATAAAGATAACAAAAATGTAACAACTTAATGGCTAAGGTTATGTGAGATCATTTTTTAAAATGATAAAACAAAAAAAAACATAAGATCTACTAATATACTCAATCTAAAATATCACATTTTTTTGCGTAAAGCTTTCGTTTAAATTTAACCAAGGAATCGTGAAATATGTCTATAGTGTCCGAGTCTCCACACAGTGTGGAATGGAATGGAATGGAAAGTGGACTCATTTTTCCGCACTTAGACTCTCATTTGGTCCATTGTGCGTGGAGAGTCCTGGCTAACATAGCCAGCCTAACTCCGCCCAGAAGCACAGAAGTTTCCTGGGGACTTCACAGGCTTCGCGGAGTGACCTCATTGTTCCGAGGATTTGTTCCCGTTGAGAAGCAACGGCCCTACATTCCAGGACTACGTGGGAGACCGTTTCTTCGGCGTCAAGACATCCTCGACAGAGAGGACTGTCAGTGATTTTTATGGTGTATAGGTGTTTGTTCAAGGGACAGTGACCCGTTATTGACCCTATCATTATTTTTAGATTTGTTCTGTTTAGTCTTAGGAGGTTTTTAGTGAGTCGATGATTCGCTTGCGGTATTGCAAGTTTGGCTTGCCGACACTCAGCGATCTCTGACCATCGTTGGTTTTGGGTCTCTATCGATCTTTGGCGGATCCAGGTCCGGTATTGCGTGAAGGGGATTGGAAGAAGAGGTTGCGGGCCTTGTACTGTCGTATCTGATCCCCTTCTCGCTAGTTCGTCTGCAATGTCGTTACCAAGAGATCCACTGTGCCCTTTGATCCATTGCAGGGTGACCTGATTCCTGGAGCAAATTTTTTCTAAGGCATCGTGACATTCTATGATTAGTTTGTTGTTGGTTTTACTGTTAAGAAGAGCTTTGAGAACTGCTGCGCTATCAGAAATGAGTCTGATGCCTATTCCCTCTACTTGCCGTTTGTGAATGGCTTTTGCAGCGAGTGTTAGTGCAACACATTCACATTGAAATATTGAGCTGTGATTACCCAGCGGAATGTGGATGTTTATATTGAGGTCAAAGGAGTGTACGCCAGCACCTGAACCACTATCCGTTTTGGAACCATCTGTGTATACGCGTACTTCGTTGGCTCCTGATTGATCCTTTGCCTCCTCAATTAATTCTATGTTGTAGTTTTTGTTGAAGTTGTATACAGGAAGAGTCCTATCACATGGAGCAGCAATGAGTGGTTGTATCTCGATTGCCTGGTTCAGGATGTTCGTGTGTGGACTCGTGTGGTTTTTTCCCCATAGACCTAGGTGCATGAGCCGAACAGCAGCTATTGCTGCTTCTTGCTGTATGTAGAGGTCTAGGGGTAATATTTGTAGGGCCATCTCGATCGCTGTCGTTGGGGTTGTTTTCATACAGCCGCAGATGGATGCACATGCTAGCCTTTGGAAGCTTCTTAGTTTTGATATAGTGGTTGCTAGGATTGTCCTAGGCCACCATACTATAGCACCGTAGGTCAGCATCGGTCTAATTACGGCTGTGTACAGCCATAACGTAATTTTTGGCGATAGTCCCCAGTTTATGCCTATCATTTTCTTGCATTGGTAAAAAGCAATCGTGCTTTTGTTTATTTTGTGCTCGAGGTGCTTATTCCAGAGTAATTTGCAGTCTAGTATTACTCCCAAATACTTGACTTCCTCTTTGAGCTTAAGTTCGGTATTGAAGAGTCTCGGTAGCCTGTGTGGACCAGGTATTCTTCTGTTAGTGAAAAGGATGAGTTCTGTTTTGGTTGGATTAACCGAGAGTTCATGTACCGAGCACCATCTTTCGATTAATTTGAAGGCTTTTCTCATCAAATCGCAGAGGATGCCCTCAAATTGGCCTGATATTAATATTGCTATGTCGTCCGCATAACCTACCGTGTAGAGGTTGTGATCATTGAGCTCTGTGATGAGTTCATTGACCACCATGTTCCATAGCAGAGGTGATAACACACCCCCCTGCGGACATCCTCTTCCTACGATGCCTCGAGTGGTAGTACACACAGTGTGTTGTATTGGGCAAACATTCGTGCCAAAGGTGATTGTTTGCCTACGTTCGTTCTGGAGAATGGAATATTAAAAGACTTAGTGATAGGGTAGCGCGTAATTATGTCATACTAGTTGCCGCCCGCGGCTCCGCCCGCGTGGTATGTCAATTAAAAGTAGCCTATATGTTAATCCAGACTATAAGCTACATGTGTGCAAAATTTGATCGAAATCGACCCGGTAGTTTTGGCGTGAAAGAGTAACAAACATCCATCCATACATCCATACTTACAAACTTTCGCATTTATAATATTAGTAAGGATATAATGTCATAATATAATGTTATAGTGTTTATAAAGTATTTACTAAACTTGTTAGGCCGCTGTTTAAAAAACCTATCAAGATAAAAACTTCATAACAGTTTTAGGCAAGTTTAAAAATCTCTTACCAAAACCTTCACTGCATAAACCAACCTTTTCAATTTTGTCGACAAAAATTTTAATAGCATAGCAAAGCAAAAAAGGTCGCTATCTTCATTAGTCGCTCCAGGGATCAGACGCCAGGTTTTTGAATAAATCCTTATAATCACAGCCTCTAGATTAGAGTGAAGGGTTGCGAAAATAAATTAAAATATTGTCTCCTTGCTAATAGAATTACAGATTGTCAAGAGCGAGATAAAAAATGTCATTACTTTGTTGTTAAAGGGTTGGCAATCACTGGAATTAAACGAAACTTTTTCGCTTTACTGACGCAATTTACTTCTACGTTAAAAAGGTAAGGTTTATAAATAAATAGACTAAGGATGCGTGTCCACCAAAATATGTGAGAATGTGTAGATAAATATGTGGTATTTATTAGGACCCAATAGCATTGTTTCATGCGCCTAGCTTCGCTCAGTGTAATTTGAAACAAATAGCAACGTAGAATAGGGAATTCTTGGTTTAAATGAAGCTAAATTCTCGATTATAAGGTTATACTTAAAGAGACTAATCCTTTTTAAACACATCAGATCAGTGGAAAGAACTCGACGTCAGTCCTTTTTTTTGTAAAAAAAAAATAACGCAAACAGTTTTTATGTTTTTATTTTTATATCATTTGACATCAATCGTCTATTTACTTAATTTTAAAAAGTCAGAAGCATGAATAATATGTTATAAATCAATTTCAATGACAAGAAAAAATTCTGCTTATAAGAACTACGTAGTACATACACAATTGCCTTTAGACAAACATGAGTAATGTATCTTGATAAGTGCTTCCTCACTGTCTTGAGCTGGACCAAAGCCAAGCTTTAGTGATAGGCTTAAAGGCGGGCGCACACAGCCGAAAATTTATATTCTTAATTCCAGAAGCACACAATTGCATACAAATTACACACAATTTTTGAGTTTCTATACATCACTTTAAGACTACATACATACACTAATACATACACACACCGGATCATATAATAAATTAATAATTTGAATTTCTGGCTATGTACAGCAGCTTTGAAATAGAGCACACTCATGAATACCATCCCCAATCAACTATTATACATTAAAGTATCTTAAAAGTTTATTTATTTGAAAATAACACTCATTGGTTAAGTGCAACAATTCTCTTAATACTATTATATTATGTCTCTTACACCACTGTATTAAGTAACAATCACAAACAACAACACCAAATTGCTACATTCTCCTAAACAAAACAATTGTGGATGGGTTAAGGGTAAACCCGAAACTTTTTTCGATTCAGAGTTTATATTAGTTCGTATTATTGCCGTGACCGCTACCATGTCCTTGTAACATCTGTTTGGAATTTATTCCATTGAATTTTTGTTTGTTTTTTACTAACACAGTATTAAAGACATAAGAGAATTTCGTGGCGAAATGGAGGCAAGGCATCGGTCTTACGATAAAGAGTTCAAATCCTGGCAAAACTTCCTCCTAACACAAGTGAGATAAGCTTTCCTGGAAGGGGTTAACAAGAATACTAATAATAATACGCGTGATGCCCCTGGCGTTGCAAGTGTCCATAGGCTACGGTAACTGCTTACCATCAGGCGGGCCGTATGCTTGTTTGCCACCTCTGTGGAATAAAAGTAAATAAAAAAAATACTAGTAATTTGTATTTACGAATTATTACTAAGGTTTATTTCATTTTTTTTTTTTTTTTTATTTAGGACCATCAACAAAGATACACAGATGTCATACAGTTTGTGGTATTAATGTATGTATGTGTACCTTTACTTACAGAAGGCCACAGCAAGCACATTTAAATAAGTTACAGTTTAAAAACAAACAATTAAAAAAGAAATATTGCATATAAATTCAGATAACAATACACCGCCTTAAAATGGTACCTTAACTATACCTTTTAAACCGATTTAATGTTGATAAAAACTACATTATTACCGGTAAAAACTACTTCATAGCTAAACATAACCCAACAGAAAATGTCAAAACCAATAATAATTAAGGCCAAATGAACAAAATGAGCACAATAAGGCAATTTCTATGCAAGCCTCGAAATACTGACGGCGATAAAGTTCAATTATAGCCAATAATTGACGAGTAAAGCTGTGAAGCCTAGTAATGAAACTGCGGTCAAATCGAAAATCTCTTTAGAAAATCGATTCGAATGTATCAAATGTGGTCGGGCATTGGTTAGATACGGCAAAACTTTAGAGAAGTTGCCAGGTGAATCCTATAAGTGAAATCAAAATTTAGAAGTAGTTTCTGTCAAAACATTAATTTTTCTTACGATGATTTGATTTTACTTATGCAAAAAAACTATATCGCCACCAACCTTATGTCACGATATACGAAATATTTTTTAGTATAATGTATGTCGATTATCTAGTAATAAGAGACATAACTTAAACAAAAGTGATTTTCTATTTAAACATAAACTGGGCGCTGAAAAATCACGTGTTTTTACATTTATTCGCTAACTTTTTTCATGAAACCCAGCTTACTATTAAAATATCCGGATGACAATTGAATTTCATATACTTCATAAAATACAGCAGTTTTTTATCTTGTCACAGCCATAGAATAGATAGCACAGCAGTGATAAACAATCCCATAGTCGATGGATTGTACCCATATGCCTGCCAAGACCGAAGCACCATCGTCTCCGCTTCCACCAAATATAAGTCCTTGCAATATTGTGTTCCAGTTTAAATAAGGCATTGAACGCGCTAGCAAGTGGGCCAAAACATCATGACTACAAAAGCAGATTGTAAATAATACATTTTTGTGCATTGTGAATATTGATGGGCACAGTTGCAACTTACCATTACGTGGCACGGGACGTACTTTTCGTTACGTACGTCGTATAAAACAAACAAACAAGGTTCTAGACAAAATATCAGATATTAAAAAAAAAGGATTTTACGCGACTTGAAATAGCTGGTTTACAAAATCCTGGTAAGATAAACCATATTACATAAAGCCACATTTTAAATATTTTCTTTCTAATATGTTAAAATATCTAATTCATCCTTCTATGTTTAACATTATTATGATAACACAAAAGATTCAAATTTTGAAGTTTACAGGGCATCGCGTAATGAAAATGAAACAGACAAATAAATGAATGACCCTCTGTGGATGTACACCTAAATAGGCCAGGGCTAGCATCCCTGTGCCATATTTGCATTTTTCTTATTGTCTCATATACATTTGTCATATTTCAAACACTAATAAAACTATAGGTTAAATACTACCTTCCAGCCGATGCAGATGCTCTAAGTGTATGATATGTTGAGAGAAGAAGCAAAGAAATTTAAATCTAGAATATAAGCTACGGGAGTGCATAGACAAAATCCATCAAGTAGTTTTTGTATGGCAGAAAACTTAACATCCACACAAACTTTTGCATTGTTATATATATATCAGGACTTGTTATTCCTGTTCAAAAATTGTAGTTTTATTTTAACATTACGACACCATTAAAATTTTCCACGTCAAAACAAAGCTAAGAAATGTGAGGGTGGTTTTCAAGAATTCTGAATCAGTCTGCTTGCGACCGTGACGAAGTGCAACCTTGTCAAAACGTCAAGCACTGATAGGTAATAAAATTAATCACGTTAAAATCATATCAATAAATATGCAACGTGAAAGTTGAAAAGATATTATTTTCACGTCAAGTCGAACTTCTATTTCAATAAAATTTAATAAAAAGAAAATGTATTGAATCTGTAGAAAAATATTTTCATATCAATCAATTTTAAGGGTTATTCCGTCACGTGTGAGAAACTCGATACTTTACAAACTTATCTCTCGTCACAAGAAACCCAAACCTTTCGCCTTATTTGTAGATCATTAAATGTTACGTAACTCGTAACGTGACGCCAATCCTTCGATCCTTTGAGTACACAGACTTACAACACTTCAAGACTTGAACTTGGTTAAAGCCGCACTTAGATCTATTGCTGAGGCCTTGTTTTCAAACTATAAATTGGCAGTTATTAGTTAGCCTGACACGGCGATTGGATATTATCACGATTTGGTAATAAGTGTCTCATATTGGTTCGTTTATTTTATGACTTATTTCAAAATAGTGGCAAATGGCAGATACATTTACCTTTTTATGATTTATTAATCGCATACAATGTAAATTATCTTAATTCCCTTTTTAAGCAATGGCACGTTTTTAGCAATAGTTGCATGTGCAAAAATAATATCCGTAAACAGCACCAGTCTTATATTTTATAAGTCACTTTAGTGAAGAATAACGTGTTCTAATAACACTTTTAAATGACTTACGTAAACGACACTGCTCTCAGAGATTTTTCGGCATGTTGTTCTTTCATCTATTTTGATACTAAACTAGGAATTTTCTGGAAGCTCAACTATGCTCCTTAAAATTTTTGTTCTCGTGGTATTTGAACCTGAAAGATAATACTGCTGTGTTAAAAAGTGTTTTCTTGCAAGATATTTCAAGAGGAATGCGACCAAAGGCAATTTATTCCTTTTTCACACTTTTACAAACAGATTGCGAGAGTTAGTTGTGATTGGAACAGCTGATGCTAAAATTGTAAAGCTGGAGATTATTTTTAGTTTGTCTTGACGGTAAAAAACAAAATATGTTTTTATAAAAAGTAAAGACGTTATTAAAATGCGAACGAGAAATGCTCTAAATGTGTACATATTATACATGGATGGACATGGACAGTACTATTATAAGTCTCTTTTAATTTTGATTTTAGGATATAATCTCACAACGAAACCGGATAATATAATTATGATATTACACGTAATTTAGAAAATTGTGGTAAAGGATTATCTGCAAAGTTTAAAGGCTTTATAACTAAAGGTCCTTTAGGCCCTCGAGCCGTATGTGGCGTGGACACTTTTTACTCATACGCTCCTTGTAATGGATTCTAAAGGACACCAGCGTCCTTCGTCAAACTTTGCAATTATACTTAAAGTTATTATATAGGAAAATGTTAATTTTATTCACGATCCCGGGCAACTTGGTCTAAATTTCACTGAAATAGTTTTGCATACAAATTGACTTCAAAAAAAGGTACTATACATAAATTTTAGGCTCTCTAGTTTAATTCTATACAACATTATCTGAGTGTAAAATGAGCCGGAAAAGAATTATCGTCAAAAAAGTTAAAATTCGTAAAGAGCACATAAAAATCTTTAAGATAACTCATTTTCAAAACCCCTGAAAAACTTTTCAATGACTATAGCGTACTCACCCAAATGATTAAGCTATATAACGTGCAAAATCAAATGATGGTGGACGTAAACAAGTTAATTCAACAGAACATGTTGAAATTGAAGTAGCAATCAATACACAGTGCATTAGTAAAATTCGACGTGTACTGGTGCGGTGTTCCTTTCATTCGTTACCAATTAAATTATTGCAGTCCTTTTACCATGTGACACTATACTTCATGTTTTTAATTACTGGTTGTTCTGGAGAGAAATTTGTCTACTGAATTTAATTATTTTACCGTCATCCCTATTTTTCCCGTATATAATGTTTCGCTTCAACATGCAACCTTATGCGAACTGTCAAGTGGTGGAACGCTCGGTCTTAGTCAAGTTGTAACAAGAGTAAATTTCATAGATTTCTCATATGCAATCGTGCTCCACTGTAGACTATCATAACTATACCATCAGATGTGATTTCGTCCAAACGCTTGCCTATCCACAAAAACAATGTTGTCTGGAAAACTGTTATTTTTCTAAAGTGACAGTTATCGCTATAGATATTATTAAAAAATGGCCAGTGTTTTAACTCCAAAGCGTAATAGCCCATTCATATAACAGTTATAAAAAAATACGACTTTAAAGTAAGCAAGTGTATGTCGAACTGATTGCACGATATATAAAGAAAGTAATTCAAAAATGTTATAATAGTCGAGTGTTGATAACTCTTTTTCCACCAATCAATTATAAACATTAAGCCCCAATTTCACAGGCGTTAGATAAACCTTATTGGCAGGATAAGCCAATAACACACAACAATGAAAATGACAGCTGTGTTTTTATCAAGTGTATCTTGTATCACTTTTGTTTTAAGTCAGGTTATATTTAATGGGACAGATTTAGCTTTATGCAATGAAAAAATAAAAAATAAGTAAAAACTGCTTGGTAACTTTCAGCCAATAAATATGAAACTTAACTAAGAACAGCTTAGTCAGCGCCATACACAATGTTTAAAGTGATATGAATTTTGATAAATGGCCAATTAGCGTGATAGAGTCGCTAGACTGAGTAATGCTCGCGTCGTGGCATGCGCTCGAACTTTGATATATTGTCGCCATAATGAACATGGAAATAGTTTATAGCACACTAGCTCAACATGTCAAATAAATTTTATAAAGTATCATAATATAAAGTAATACAATAGAGCAGCGATAGCCGAGTGGGAGACCGTAAGACTGCAAAGTCAAAGGTCTCGGGTTCGAACCCACGGCACACACCTCTGTATATCGTTAAGATTCGTCTTTTCGAAGATATGTGTGTATTTATCATGTAAATTGTCGCTCGCTAACGGTGAAGGAAAACATCGTGAGGAAATCTGCATGCCTGAGAGTGCCTAAAAAGTGCTCGAGGGTATGTGAAGTCTACCAATCCGCACTTGGCCAGCGTGGTGGACTATGGCCTAACCCTTCTCATCATGAGAAGAGGCCCGAGCCCAGCAGTGGGACATGTATTAGATACAGGGCTGCTAATAATATAATATAATCACAATATGAACTAAGATTAGCAGTGGTTAGTTTATTATCTAATAACAGAACGTAAGATAACGACTATATTACCCAGGAGGTTGTAGCAGAGGTGTCTAACACCTACACTTCACCTTTTCAGTGTTCAGTTAAAGATTTATCTCTCTAAATAATATCTCACCTGTTGCAGGTTCAAGGGGTGCAGGTTCGAGTCCTGCTGGATTCTTAATTTTTCAACTTTAATATTATATAAAATACAAGAAGGCATAGCAAAGCTAAAATTTGCTTTAAAAATATTACAAGTATCTCACCTGTTCTTATTTCTATCTTACATCTCTCATTTGTAATCTACCTTCTATTGTCTATTATATATGTACTTAAATAATACATATTTTTAGGTATTTATATATTATCTAGTATGTAGGTATGTTATAATATTGCTTATATGTATTAGTATGTAAGTATTTCATTATTGTACCTATACGTAGGTATATTCATCATAATTAATATCTTTATGCATTTATATTCTGTCCCTATTCTCTCTAGTACACCTTGAACTTCCCTTTCGTGTCTCTTTCTTACTCTCCATCCAATGGTTGTCTATAAGAGATTGCCTTAGTTGCGATAAGACCGCCATTTGTACTATATATTTTCTTTTTTTCTGTACATATTTTTTTTCCTTGGTGTGCAATAAAGCTTTTTTATTTTTATTATTAAAGTTTATAACTTTATTCTGAAAATCCGTGCACGTAAAATTATTTGAAACCATTTATAATTTTAGTTGAAACTTTTTATCCATAAAGTCAGTTCTTTCTTTTCATGGCACACATATACTTCAGAATCAATATCAAGATGTGGTGACACCATATAATTTGGAAGTTAGCCAACATTGCTCCACTTGCGTAGAAACCTAATTCTATTCGGATGACACGAGACTGGGACAGCGGTCATGCCTCGTATCGGACATTTTATTTGAATCACAATAAGTTTGTTAGTCAAAGTGCTACTTTTAACCTCAGTTTCAGAGGTGTTAGATAACTCTATTGGCAGGATAAGCATATAACGAGTTTTTTGTATCACCTTTGTATTTGGTCAGGGCTTTATGAATCGGATAAAATCCATCCGTAACATTTCAAACTAGTCCTTAAAATCAGAATTGGAACTGAATTCAAATGCACAACCAATAGATATTTGGTTTTGATTCTGTTATCGCTATTAACTATTAATGTTTATCGTAAGCTGGTAAAATTTACTTTATCGAATCCCTTAGATGCTAGCAAAAAGTGGAAGCGTCATATTAACTACAGATTTTTTAACTGCAATTTCCAGAAATAGGTTGTTATTTACATACATAAAATTACGCTTTTATCCCAAGGGGTAAGCAGAGACGATGGACGTGTGTTATCTTTAATTTTATCACCAAACAAAGAAACTGCCTCGATTGTCTAGTAGTTTGCGTATGCACCTCTTACCGCGAGGCCTCGGTTTCGATTCCCGGGTGGGACAAAGTGTTATTTGTGAATTTTCCGTCACTATATTTAAAGCAGCAAGGAGCTGGAATTTTGCCCGGTGCATGGCGATTGGCTCACCTTTTAACCCTTGGGGCCTAAGCAAAACAGGTCAAATGTGGGTGTTATTCACCTCTGACACACCCTGTAAGGTAATATAGGCTTGATGTTATGTTTTGTGAAATTAGCGTTTTACAAAAAAACATTATTCATTTAATCGCAGCCTGCGGAATAAATCGAGTGATTCCCACAAGTCTTTGTTTTATCAGTCGTAAAAAACGGTACTAAAACTTGCACGGGAAATATACAACTTTTAGCTTATGTTTTCCACACTAAAAATCTCGGGACCGTTCCGGCAATTTTATAAAAAATATTTAAAAGGTATTTTTTTCTTTTTCTCTTTTATTAGTTTCATGCGACTATGAAACGTTGATTTAAATATATTCTTTAGCTTAAAGGACTTCGCGTAATGTTCATAACATAACACAAACAATACATATAAGTTACAATTTGCTTTTTCCTGGAAACATAATCTTGATAATAAAAGTAATTTATGCCCAAAAGCATTTCTCGTGTACACATATTTTCTCAGGAAACATTCTCTCAATTTGTTTGAGTAAACAAAGAAACTGCAAGCGAGAAAATATACAGAAGTATTTTAAAAGATGAATTCCTGGTTTCTAGTTAGTTGTTTTCATAAAATCATACTACCTCAGGAGAGGGAGAAAGGTACAAATTAATTAAGGACATTTTACTGCACGTATTTTATAAATAAGACTTCTTCGGGCCATATTATCTTACCGGCATAATAACATTACTTATCATAACATAAGCTTACTCTAAACACCTCCTGGTACAAATATATCGATTCTAAATACTACCTACTCGTGTGTAACATTTACAAGTAGTATCTAAGTACTACTAAGAAAGTATCATCTCTTAATTTATCTTGCTTTTATTATAAATTTTATTTAGTAACAAGCTGACCCGACAGACGTTGTCCTGTCTTAGCTATGCATACACTGTGACGATATTAGGATAAAAATTTAGGGTTGTATGTATTTTTTAATGCCACATTATAGAAAAATAAAAACAAAAATTATCGTCCAAAAATAAAAAATGGGTATGAAAAATAGACAGTAGCCGATTCTCAGACCTACTGAATATGCATGTAAAATTTGGTAAAAATCAGTGTACAACACCCACATTTCACCTGTTATGTTTAGGTCCCATAGAATAGTCCCAATTACAACTCCGTGCTGCTTTTGTTGCTGTTTTCTTGACGGAAAGTTCACAAATAACACTTTCCCCAACCCCATTAACTTAACAATTGCGATTTAATAACATTCTGTGACATACGTTTCCATTCTACAATATTACGCTTTTGAAAAGCTGAACCGTGAAATAGGAATGGTTAAGCCGATAAGTAAATCTTATTGGCGTTTATCGACAGGTAAGCAAAGCTGAAAATATGAGCGTTCATTATTGGGAAAAAGCTATACCGAAGCAACTTTCGTTGATTTATAGATTTTCAAATGAACGTGCATGTTTTGTGTATTTTGTATTTGTTTTCTTTAGTTCTTTTAATTGAATATTCAATGCTGTTCATGTTCTGCTTACAGATCCGATATATAAAAGTAAAGTTCATACTTAATTCCGTTATTTTTTTTTTATCCTCTATTAATTGCATTATTTGTATGTAAGTTGATTTAAACTTCGCGATTTTCGCTTTAGCTTAATTTAGATAAAGAAATGTATGCAGATTCTTTATGTTTTAGAAGTCCAAGGAATAAAGATATTTTCATTTATTTTTTTCATTAAAATTCCAATGTCTAGATAAAGAAATAATTGTATTGGTAACATTTTCATTTAATTTATTTTGAATACATTATTTATGTAAAATAAGAATGTTGCCTAAAATATAATTATTTAATGTTAATTTCAGGTAGAACCTTGTCATTTAAAGCAAGCACAAAAAAAGGTTAACAATATCAAGTAAAGGTTAAGTTTTCTTTTTGTTGTTTTTTTAAAAACACCCAAAAGTATTAGTTTCTGTGTCTTTGTTTTGTTTTTTTAAGTTTATAACTAATAGTCAAGCAGCATCAACCAACTCGCTCTTTTTACGAGAGTAATCCTACGTAAGTTATCGGCTTTCTAAAAAGGAACACCTTTAAAAGTAAATTAGGCAGGATTAGGCTTCCAAGCTGTGGAAATCCTCGGGCGGTTGAGTGGCAAAAGGGAGGCTTGCCGGATAAAGGAATAGCTATCTATCCATTCATCGGACGTTCGCGTTCGAGGTAATCTGAACGAATCTTCCTTTTTACTAGTCGAATGAAAAGCTTGGCTTTGATCGGCTGAAGTTTTGCATGAAATCCTGTCGCTAACAACCAGTTAGTGGTCGAATTTCTAAACTTTAAATTGCATGAGGCATGCCTAATGTGGAGGACGCCTTAGAAAGTAATAATAATAATAATAATTTTTATTGACATAACTTTGTTACAATGGTTTGTCCCTGACCCCCGAACTTGTGTAAACTTAATTTCGGGGATCAGTGTCTTCGCCTTATAATTATGTACATATACTTATATATTATTATGTCTCATATTTTATTTATTGTTTACATATTAACATCATGTGTACGTATGTGCGTGTGTGTGTGCGTGTTTATACAGCTGGAATTATAATATTAGCTTTTTTAATAATCATATTTTCAACATCATCATAGCTGAATTCGCTAAGCCATTTTAATAAAAAAGTTTTAAATTGAAAAGCGTTGGTATTTTTGCGGTCTTTATGTATTTTTAAAATATTAGTATATAAGTTTGGCGCTAATACATTAAAGTGACGTTGGGCAAAAGTAGATTTAATAGCAGGTACAGGACCGCGGTCAACACGTTAAGTTGTCAGGGGCAAGGTAGGTACAATTGTCTGATGGTATTTCAGTAGTGTTTGTTGGATGTACAGTTTTTGGACAGACAAAGTAATGGTTTGCGTTACTTTTACAGAACATTTATTTAACAACTTTTTAAAATGGTAGATCAATATTGAGAAAAGAAGTATTTTAGGGAGTTTCAGATAGTTGGAGAAATCAGCATCAATTCAAAAGCGTTTAAGCTATCAAAAAAAGTTCATTATTTTACATTCAATGTTGATAAATTTTATTATTTTGTGAAATACTTCATTTCGCTCACTTGGGTTTTTATTTTTTTTTCCGTAAGAAGGTCCAGTTTAGTAGTTCGTGTTATCGCAACATTTTTATGTAAACTGCATGTACTCTTAGTTTTATGTGAGGGATCTTAAAGAGAAGTTGATGACTAGTATGGGACATTTTTACGAGGAGGACAGAATGAGCTTTCACTGCGTCGTCAAAATCTTGATTGCTTTCTTACTTACTTATTTGATTTAACTATGTCTAAAAAATATGTTTGGTTGGATAAAATACATTATTAAGAATTTCAAATCTGTATAGTCCCAAGGTATTCGATGTTATTTTTTCTTTCTAATGATGCTTCAAAAGATCACAAAAGAAAATACTTTTTGTGTTACTTGAGAACCATATCATTTTATTTCTTGTTATATGCCTAGGGCGAAATGTAATGATGAAAGGCTTTGAATATGAAAACCTTTACAATAATGGATTTGTCTTAATTATTGAATAAAATATAGGGTGCATGAAAGGAGCCTCCCCGATTGACGTACACAACGATTCCCTACGTCCGGCGCACCCTGGGTAATTCGCGAGTTCTCCAAAGCGAATTGGCTAATCCTTTCACCACGATGTCAAGTCTAAATAAAGTTTGACTCAGTCATCGACACGACGAAGGAGATTGAATAACAGGTCGCATACATCTTTTGCGGGAATGTAACTATTTATTTTCTATTTAGAATATTTGTTGCACTTCAACAATCCTTTTGAAAATATTCCTTATTCTACGTCATATTTTTTTAGATTACTTACGTTATCGTATTTACTTCGTTCTCTGCTACCTTTTTCGCGCTGAATTAATTTTCACGGCGACATTTAAATTTTCCTTTTTCTTAGAGAGGTTGGTGTGATGGTATTTCACTTTGCATGCATAATTTAATTTAATCTAAATTCCAGACTTGTTACCTTATTTTTATGTATTATAGCTGTCGTTGTTTTTTTGCAACTTAATAAATTCGGAGAGTCAAAATTAGTATTTGTATCCATAACAACTAAAATTCCGTTAGGGAAAGTTTTCCGACAGAAGTCATCAAATAAAAAAATATGAAACTTTAAAAATGTTTATTCTTCTTTACCAAGGAAGGATTTCTTTTGTGTGTTCTTGTATATAAGAGCTTCCAAATTTAGTAGACCTATTTGATGAAAATTTGTGTGTAGATAATTCAATTTCAATTAAAAATTCAATCCCAGTAATAACAATAAATAATTAAATATCAACGTAAAAGGTTTGCGGAGCCGTGGACGGAGCAAATATTAATATTAAAATCTTAAGACTCGATATTTTAATGGGATCCCTGTTTTTCGCATAATTTATTTAAGCATAACACGTTACGCATATTTTTTCTTGGCACAGATGGGGGGTGAGCCTATCGCCATCCACCTAGAACATTTCCAACTCCATGCTATTGAGATTTTTTACTAAAGAGCACTTTGCCCGACCCGGGCATCGAATCCCTAGACAATTGAGGCAGTAAATATTGTATTGTGTAAATTCTTCATACTTTGCTTCATTTAATATCAACCTAATTAAGTTCAAAAATGAGCAGATAAATAACGTTTGTGCTTCGTAATTATTTCCTGGAGGACTCCAGAGTTCATAAATTAAGTAGAAGTGTCAAAGTGCCTAAAAACAATAACGTGAATCTCACAATAGAGAAAGATTCTTGCGTTTCCTCATCGTGAGTTCCTTAATACAAGTTTAATATTGAAATTCTTTTTGTAATACAATCTTTGTATTTGCCAGTGTTGTTTAATTTGATGTTCGAATATACCTAAAACTTGTGTAGCAATTACTTCGAAATAAACAGAGTGTGTTGAAATGTTTCTTATTGTTTGGAGCCATAAGCAAAATCGCACATTGTGGAAAGTTTTGGTGAGGCCCATTCCAGCAGTGGATAGTTGATGATGAAGACGATTAGCTGGAATTTACCTTTATGCAGTTAGTAAATGAGCATCGAAATAATAATGAAAATGTTAAATTAACTATACTATAGATTATATTAGTGAATTAAATGGATTTTATTTAAGTCAATCAATCTTGTATTGGAGACCATCTTAATATAAAAAGTTTTTCTATGAGTCTCGGAGAGCATGTTAAGGAATTGGTCCCGATTGCTATTTGTAGATCTATGGCAGTAGTTACGGGTAGTCAGAACCCAGTAATTTTGGCCGCTAGTTAAACAACTGAGTACTGGGTTGTGGAGGTCAGATGACAGTGGCTTCGTGTAAAATACTGAGATTCAGTTAAATCCGTCTAGAAGGTAACCCTATTGTAATTGGAAATAGGCTCAAAGAATAATTAGAGTAAAAAAATAATAATGTTGAAATTGCTAAAAATAACAGCGTAACGCCTGGTGTCTATTTACACCATCACCGATATTACGAGCTGACAGTGACAGTTATATAACAAAAGTACGCTCAAAGAGTGGAACAGTGCTAAATTTGATTTAAGTAGTGTATGCATTTTATATATGCCATGTCATATGTATAATATAATATATTATTACTATTATATTTATATGACATGTTTATAGTTCAAAATTTCATGTTTTTTTTTTAACATTTTTAATTATTTGTTACTTTATCCTTAAGCTTGCTTAGAGATTTTTCTGAATTTAATTACATCCCGAAGATGAGTGTCGTAGAAGCATTTAAAGTAAAATTATAATGAAAAAAAATACTTCTCATTAATCTACAATTCGAAAGTTTGTACCAAGAAAGAGAAAATATTAGATGGTACGCGAGCTTAGAACTATGTCACATATATCGAAATAGGCTGGACCATTATTTTAGGCAATTTGAATATGAAATATGAGTATAATAACCGTTTGTCTCTATAACCATGCAGAATGATGGAGGAATGAACCGTTATCTGTAATAATTCATAGCTATTAAGTTTGATCTGATAAAGTTTATATTATTGATGTTTAAATGAATTTGAGTAACACGTCGAGTGATTTATTTTAATTCGTGTTATCTACTAGACTCTAGAGAGATTAGAATTGTCTCTTGTTTCATTATTTATGTAAACATAATGACATAATACTCGATTATTGTCAGAAACATAAAATATTATCAGAATAAGGGTCTAGTTAACAATCTCTAATTTAGAGTTATTCTCGAAATGAATTATAAATTGATCAAATGTAAAACTGCCAGCTTTCAATGTGACAATCAAACATATCCGTCTCTATAATTTGTTTGTCTCATATTTTATGCTACGAAACGTTAACTTGCAGATTGTAAAAGAGACAAAAATTTAATTTTGACCTAGTATTCTATCTATCTATCCTATCTATCCTGTGCTATCTATTTGCAAAACAAAAACTACTATTTACCAACACACTGGCCAACAGTAGATTGTTGGACTTTTCATACTATTAAGAGACAAATGTAATAATTTTAATGATTAGCAGTTATCAAATACTTAGTTTAGGAATAAAAGCTTTAATTAATTACGATAAGACTGCCAATTGTATCTTTAACATTTAAGTGAACTATTTCTTAAATTTATGGTGTACAATAAAAGGTTATGTTATGTTATAATATTAATTTAAGAACCTAGGTACATGAAGTTTAATGTTACTCAAACGTAGCATCTTAGTTTGAAATCTTCAAATCTAACCTTATTTAACAAAAAAATACTGTTACACGTCATATTTGATTAATTCAGACTATAATAATATCTTTTTTCATCATAGGTTTATTTTCGGTTTTATCTCTTATTACACAGGGAAGGCTGCTCCGCTGTCGTCACAGCTAATGTGACGTCACCATAAATATAGCACACATATACCGGGTGTAAATGACATTGCGACGACGCTTACCAGTGATTCAGTACATGATTCTGAGACCATAGGTGCAATAATTTTTCACCGGAAATTAATGACTTTTCCGATGAAAATTTTCCAACTATCTATTATTCCTTTGTAAACCTGAAGATTTGCCACAAGTTTTGGCAGCTTTTACAAACGGCGAAACTAGTAATTTTCTCCACATTTTACACACCTAAAGCCCTGATCTTAGCCAAACTGAGATGCCTCTTGGTTTATATATATTCTTGCCATACAAGGATAAACAAACTCGTTGTCAACAGTATTGTGTTTTTGGTTTCTGTCTTACTTCAATATAATTAGGGGTACTTGACATTCAGTGACTGAAATTTAATTGTTGTGATCTCATCTTAAACTTCAGGTAACAAAATACAACGTTGTGTTTGTGGTTTTACTAACGTGCTTAGATGTAAGGAGTTGATGACATATAACAAGTTACGTGACACTTCTTTGTCGTTTGGAGATCCTTAGCCTTCTGAATAGTTCTTTTATTTGTGATTTACGCACGTTTACTAATTCGTGGATAATACCAGCCCTGTATCTAATACATGCCCCACTGCTGGGCACGGACCGCTATTCATGATGAAAATGCTGATCAAGTGCGTATTGGTAGACTTCATACACCCTAGAGTATTTCTTGGACATACAGGCTTTCTTACGATGTTTTCCTTCACTGTTAACGAGCGATAAATTATATATACACACATTTCTTTGAACAGACGAATCTAAACGATTTATTGACAGAGATGTGCGCAGTGTGTTTGAAACTTTGACATAGCAGTCGTACGGTATCCCACTCGGCTATCGCTGCTAGCTCCGTGGATTGTGTTGTTTGAATTGCTAACAACATTTAAGCCTTGCTCAAAATTTAGCTTACCAATTAAATGCAAAAAGAATAATGAAAAATCCATAGAAATCTTAATAATAAGGCAATAGAAATGTCAAAGACGCGTGACCTTGTCGCCGCGCATCTGTCAAGTCAAACACAAGTGCGAGTTGAGGAATTGTCGTCTTAATGTCATCGCAAAAAGAATAATTTTGTTTGCAGGAATACAAGCGCATTTGTCTAATCGAACACAAGTGCGAGTTGAGGAATTGTCGTCTTAATGTCATCGCCAAAAAGAATAATTTTGTTTGCAGGAATACAAAAAGTGGTATTTGAAAACCGGCGACATGCGTCCCAGTGTTAAAAGATAGTCGATAGCATTTCTATTGACTAGTTATTAAGATTTCTATGGAAAAATCCATCCAGATTAGCATATTCTACAAAATGTGCAAGCTTTTCAGCTATACATAGTAACTTTAGATGTTATATGCAATGATATTCTTTATTCGAGTTACATGACAATCAACCTATAAATAGATTTCATTAGTGTCAGTTCCATGAATTATCGTGACAAAGGCGGTGTTGCCGTGATATTTATTTGACGTGCGTTGCACACTCGTAGTTCATAAGTTACAGACATGACATACAGCGTGTGTCATCATTTTAAAGCGAGAGGCCGTGGAACCGAAAAATGGGTACCTACGTTGCAAATGTAAAAATCTAATTTAAATATTTCAGTCAGTATGTATGAATTACCTGCTTGTGTGGCTATCCTTAAACAAATAAAATATATTGTTCTTGGAAAATCGTAGAGCATTGGTATACAGTCAATCAGTTATATTACGGTTGAAGTTTTTTTTTAATCAGTTCACAAACTACGGAGAAATCACTGGACAATTATAAAACGAGAATATACGCGGCGAATATAGAACATCCTCCTTTTTGGAAGTCGGTAAAAAACTAATTAACACAATATGAAATGTTTAGTAAGGGTACAGTTACACGAGTGCTGGAATAGTTTCATCAGCCAAATATAATAGTATAATCTGATCGAATATTAAAGTAATACAGCTGTCACTTTAATTTGTGTGTGCTAACCTTATTAATATAAATGAAAATAATAATATTATTGTACATTCCCACATATAAGGTTCATCTGAAACTTGTGAAACTTGGCCTGAATTTAGCTATTATACATTATACATAATGTATATTGTTAAAGATTTAAATAGCTATTGTAAACATTATCAAATTCCTATGACTTTAATTTCATTTGCGCAAATATAAAATCCTAGACAATGGCTAAATGTTTGTGCCTTTTGGGGTAGAGACGCTCGGGTCGTGGGGTCCTAAAAGCTCACGCTCTGTATAAAGACGTCGCTCAACGTTTGGTTGAGTCAACCCGTTCCCGAAGTGCTGGCTTTTTCTTCGGTCAACGAATAAGCATTGCCATACAGCGTGGCAATGCTGCCAGCATTTCGGGGACGATGCCCACTGGTAACGGTTTGCTTGACTAGTGTGTATAGGTTTAGTTATTTTTATTTTTGTAGTATATTTGTAAAATAATATTTAAGTTTATTTTGTTCATACATAAAAAAATAACAAACGATTCCTAATGAAAACTTGTAATATAATTACTAGTGAAACCGCATTATAGAGTAACGCTGAAAATTATTACTAACAAGGTAAATTACAATATTCAGTTGGTATATAAAATAACTTGTCGATTGTATAAAGAGTAACTGTTATTTAGTTGGAATTTTGATTTAACAATTATGATGCATAATTATTGTAAATTGTAGGGTGGAACTTCAATAAAAGAATTGTTTGAGCTTTCGTTCGTGCAAGCGTGTGAAAAAAGAAGAGGCGTGAAGCGTGCGTGCTCTCTGCTACCAATGTTTTCGCCGACTACTGGCGCCGACTGCGCCGCCGCGCGCCTGCGCGGATGCGCGCGCACCTCAAGCTGCGCGCGCATCTTAGTATGATGATGAGGCCCGAATTCTCAAACGTTCGCGGACCCCCGCGTCCCATACCTACCCCTTTGTCGCCCTACACCTGTTCTCTTAGCCACGCTACACGTATAATTATTATTATAAAATATCAAACATAATATATGTACAAATTCAAATGTTCGCGTCGCTAACAATTATCTAGCTTTTGTCCACAGCTTCACTCTCATTTTTTTATAAAAAGTAATATTCTTACTTTTAAACTTTATTATTATATTATTACTTGATTATAATCAAGGCAGATAAAGTAAAAAATAAGTATAAATCTTCGTTGCCGTTATAATTTAGTTTATACCAACTAACTCATGTCCACTAGTGATTATTTTAATAATACAAGTTGTGGTGCGGCGGGCTTCGCCGTCTCAATGACGTCACGTCCGCCGGTGGTGACGCTATTTCCGGATGTCAACTTCCATCGACAACATTTCCGGCCGCGGGGATGGGTTGGTATTGACTGTCCCCAAGTGCAAACATTGCTTTTTATTTTTATACTTTACGCACAATAGCGTCCAAAGCTAGCGTTTTGAATTTAAATAGCATCTAGAGCTTGAAAAAATTATCACTCAAAATTATTATAAAACAAAGTTCTTCACCGCCTCTGCCCTTCCGTATTTCTATCTACCTATCAATTCATCCATTCTTTATTATTGTTGTCAAGGCTTCTATCTATTCTATTACCAGAACCTAAGGAGTTTAATGTGAACTTAAAGAACAGCTAACATTGCTTTTTTAACAAACTGGAACTAAAATGCTATTTAAAATATTCAAACTCGCAAACAAAGAAAGAGCGTGTCTTTCTTTGTTTGCGAGTTTGAATATTTAAAATTTTATTCACGTCATATCTCGGGACACAGTGTTAAATTCTTTGCAAACGTATTGTTGTGTTTGCATTCAGTTAGTTTCTACTTTGAAACTAAAAATTTAGTTTCTCGTAGGTCTATTGGTTAACGTATGCGGTTTTTTACCGCGAGATCTCAAATACGATTCTTGTGTCGGGCGAAAGTGCTGTTTAAGATTTTGCCGTAAGGAATTTCTTAATAGCAGTACTAAGTTGGAATTGTGCCTGGTTGATGACGATAGGCAGACACACATGGGACCTAAACATTACACGTGAAGTGTGGGTGTCATACACCTCTGACATACCCTCCTGGGTAATATAGGCTTGAAGGCAAAAAAACATATCAGTTCAGAAACGTGTAGAATAAACGTTGACATGGTATAAGTAAAACCAAGTCCAATAAAACATGAAGCGCCGAGCTAATAAATTCCTCTACCGCAGTTTTATTTGGATAGCATCTTTAAATTCCCAGAGATTAAAAAAAAATATGTTTGTAGATCGTCGACTCAAAGAATGATGATCTTCTTCTTTGCGTGTCAATCGAAAACACATGGAAATGCATGATATTTAAATTTTGTTTGACCAAAACTTTGCCACAAGAATAGCATTATCGGTGGCGCTGATACTTTTTTTTTATATACTACGTCCACAGCGAACGAACGTGTAGTCCACCTGATGGTAAGTGGAGTACAGCCCATGGACATCGACAATCCACAAAAGCAGATTATAGATGCGTCTGCTGCGTACGCTGCAGCTGAGGACTACGCTGTTATGCCTCATGTGCCAGTAATTTCAGGGCCTGATCTCATCACCAAACCGGAACACAGTAATGGAAGCACTACTATTTGGCGGCAGGTTAAAGGTGAGACGGTGGTGCTGCCGCCCTAGAGCTCATTCACAAGAGCTCTACCACCATATACCCTTCCTCTGCACGTTTTCATTGATTAAAATAAATATAGTATTGAAAATCGTTGAAATTTTCGTTTTAAAGTGCTCCTAGACCGCTCCTAATGTACAGCTTGACAATATAGCCGAAAAATTATGTTTCCTTTGCTGACAATATTGTCGCAGTAATGACGTATATATTCTTTCAGTTGTAACGCAACATAACGTTTAAAGGAAAGTTAAACAATCATGTTCAATACGACAACAGAAAATAAAATGTTGATATAAAATTTTAAATATAATTTAAAATAGCAAAAAAATATATTGCACTTTTAAAATATTTAAGGCTAAATAATATTGTTTTCTTATTTGGTTTCCGTGTGATTTTATGCCTTGTATGGCAGGTCCAGGAGTTGTCCATACAAAAAGAAATTGCTCTGTTGAATGAAATATAAATAAAAAAAATATAAAATATAAATAATATAAATTACTATTTAATCGGCAAAACAAATCAAACAAACACGCACCAGTCTACTTTCATGGCTGTGGTTGTTAGGGTTTACATCTGACATCTGACTTCTGACAGGACTAATGGAACGATGGTTTATTCGCCCACTTAAATGTCCGTCATCTGTTCAAAAATCATACTTCACCATTAGCAACTTTTTTGAATAAATAACCCAAAAGATAAACTTTTATTTTAACGTTGTTATTTTTCACTTAGGTGTAATTTATTTTTTATTTAATTTACAGATGAATAGATACTTTTATTATCATGTTGCTTCGATGTTTAATTTTAACTTTTGATTAAAATTATCATAACGTGTCAAAGCTGTTAAATAAATATTATGTCTACGTCATTCAGTAGCACGGGCAATCACAATTTAATCTTTTTATAGATTCTAAAGATGCTATTTACCATCTCAGAACTAATATTTAAGAAGTGCTTCACGATTTGTTGGATTTAAGAATCCCTCGGTAAATAACGATAGCCGGATAAGTCATCGATCGTCGCTTCCATTCTAAAGGATTCTTTGAGTTGACTCGAACGCTTTGCGAATATTAAGTACTTAATGGATTTCGTCGAAGAATTGAACTTTAGAAATTAATTTTGAGTAATAAAGTGCTAAACTAAGATGAAGTACCGATAAAGGCATTTATTTGTAAAAAAATTGGAAGCATAAATTTTTGCTTTTTTTCTTAAAACTTATTTTAATTTATTATGGTGTGGATTCGTAGAATATACTGGCTGTAAGTGGTTGTAAAGATATGTCCTATGATATCCGATTGTTGTGTCTGTAAGTCGTCGTCAGTATTTTTTATTTGCAAAATGTTTGAACCCCAGGCCATTCAGTTGCGAGTTCGACGTTTTTTTTCCATTACATTCAGGTATAGCCGTCAAGGCTATAATGAAATGAAAAAAAATCGAAACATGAAATGACACATTTAATGTATCTTTAAATGAGATGCTTCCAATATCTCCAAATCCATATCTATCCATATCTATCCATATCTCAAAATTCGATTCGTTACGATTGAATTACGAGAGATAGATTATACTTATTTGAGAAATTGAATATCTTAACGAGTTTTACATAACATTATTTTGTATTTTCGCAGTATTTTTATTGGGAAACGGTGTATGACTAGAATATAAATCATTGGTAAAAAAATTCCACTTGTTAGTAATTTGAACGGATAATGCAAGCTTTAATGAAAGCCGGGTAAACAAAGGAGATTGTGTGCAAATATTTTATTTTATATTTGTGTCTCCCAAAAATAGAGCAATAATATTGTGACAGTGAACTCAATACTGTTACGCAACCTGACAATTTGACAACATTTTACGAAGATTTATCTTATTTACAAAGAAAATCTTTTTTTTGTCTTCCTCCGTATTCGAATAAAATGAATATGGACATATTGTTTTTCATTCTTGCCACGTTTCAAATATTTTTTGTATTCTGCCTTTGTGAGATTTCAGTATGTGTGAAGCAATGTGTCTTACATATGAAGTAGTTATTGTGTATGTTTGTACCAAATAACAGAGGATGCAAAATAAAATGCTATTTAAGTAATAATATATCATAATACTAATATCTTTCTTCTTTCATACATACACGCGCATATTTTTGTGTGGTAAAATATTTGTACACTACAAAATTGCCAGTTTCCTCCAGGTTGGATTCCGCCAACATGTGAGCACAAAATACTTAAGCCTTTCGACTGCTTCTTGTTATTTTATACAGAAAACTTGTATTTTCTCATACTCTTGCGTGAGATTGTTTGCAAAATAGACATACAGCTTGGTAGATAATCTATTTTCTTTTCCATTTGTAAAAATGTACTTTAAAAGGTTCAGTCTCACTATAAGCTATAAGCAATCGCTTTAAGTTAGTAATTTATACTTTGTCCATTCCTTTATTTTCTTTTTGACAGATCACGCCTATGAATTACCGTTTCTTTTTGTCAGATTAATGTACTACAATAATAATGTACTTTATTGACAAGCGGCACTTTTTAGGGAAGTTCACTGTTTGTAACAAACAACCACAGACTATAAATCAAATAGTGAAATGAAATAAATCGATCATTATGAAAAAGAATAATTTGGCTTTTTTTTTTGTGTATTGTCTGTATTTATATAAAAAAAGAATATAATAATAGTATCATGATTCCATGAATCATTATTTGCAAGAAATTAAGTCGAAATCTTGGAATTAAAAATGAAAATGTAAACAAAGGTAACTAGGAAACCGTCATAGACTAAGTATGTGACATTATTATTATATTATTATTTTGTATATTTATTTTATCTAATAAAAACTACAAATAAACGAATAATTAATAATGAACCATACCATTTCGATGTAATTAATCGATTGAAAGTTCTTCTTAGACAACATCGATTATGATTTCAAATCGAATCAGTAACGTGTGAAGGCATCCCTAAATGTAATAATATATGTCAAAAAGAAAATAAAGAAATGGACAGAGTATAGTGTAATTATATCAGTTTTTATACATTAAATAATGTTTTGTGAATTATGACACGGTAAGATTAACCAATTCCTTAAAATAAAAGTAACCAAAGTTTCGTCATTCCTTCGTTAGGTATTCGTATTAAATCTCTTGAATTCATTACATCTATGTGTGCAATTTTTTTGTTAATAACAGAGTTTGTATTTAAATTTATAAATGCGTTATTTTAATTGATGTTGATTCACAGCCATTGTAATTGAATACCAAACGTCAAACTTCTAGGCGGCTCGCGAGAGTGAGACCGAGATAAATGTAAAACGTGAATCCTACACGAGTAACTGAGACAGTGCATTTTACGACCCACCTAGATCTTTAATTTTACCTATAGCTTATACTCAAATCATTTATTTTCATAAACATCAAGGGGCACCTGAACACGTCAAGAAACATTATAACTACAGAGCAAACCTAGAGAATTAAATAAAGTAACAATATTCTAATCAAAATAATATTATTTGAATAACCGAAGCTTAGAAAGCTTGTTAAAGATGTGTGAAGAGAATATAGAAATACGATAGTTGTTATTAAGTTTATGATTTAAATCACAATCGATAAAAAGGGGCTAGCATTTCGAGGGCAAGATAGATTTTGTCATATAATGGTATGGAGAAACATGACAAAACCGCGCTACAATCTAGCTGGCGCTCGTTATGATAGCCAAAAGGTCTGAAATAACCATCTCAGTAATTATATATTAAATATAATGCAAATTACCTATCTTACCTACCTTTCTTTGTTCAGCTTCGAACCACACGATAACACGCTTAGTAAGAAAAATAACAAAAAGCGAACGACAGAGCATTTCCATAAAAATTGCCACTTTGTAACTGCAGTATGTTATGAGCCATTTTCCTTGGAGTGGAACGACTAAGTATATTCCACGTTTGAGGAAAACTACTTCGTAAAATAGTCTTGGTAAGTGTATCCGGTCTCTTATTTCCATAGGTAGCTATTACTTGGATGGAGATAGCGGCGCTTCTACAACATCTCTATGTATTGAATGGTTGTATGCTAATCCCGAGGTCGGCTTCGAGGCGTTATAATAAAGTAATATGAAAGTTGGATGTATAAAGGTCAAGTGCGGTCGTTTTAACTTGATAGCAATCGTTAAAGGAAATATTTTTCACCTCATGAGCTCGACAAGTCTTTTCTTGTTGTATGAAAACAGTAAGTAGAACTCGATTTTTCTTCAAATTTGCTCTCGCTCGAAGAAAAGTTGAATTTTGCTCTCTGCATGCTTTTTTATTTATTTCATCATCGTCATCTAATCCCAAACTAAGCAGAATTTGTACTTTGGGTATTATCTCGAGCTGCTGAGATGAAAAGTTGTTTATGCGACACGAGATCAAAGTTATTTACATCCTATGCTCAGGGAATTCCTAATAGTAGCATGGAGTTAGAACTTTTCCTAATGGATGATGTTATGCAGCTTTATCCTATCAAATGGGCCTTAGGCATAACGTGCCGAATGGATAGTGCTTTGCCGCTTTCTCCTATTAAATGGGACATAAGATTAACACGTAAAATTTGGGTGCTATACTCATATCTGGCACACCCTTTTGAGTAATTTAGACGTGAAGTTATATTATGATTGTGAAAATAAAGCAGACATAATTTATACCACGGTATTATGGTAGGCAGTATTACCATCCTGTGGTCTCCAGTGCTCTCCGTGGGCAGCAATGTCAGTTTGTTACACCACATTAATACATTCATAATACAAATATACAAAGGCAAATTGGAATACATTCAACCCGGTAAATTTATTGTTTAATGAATGAATACATTTGTGTTACATAAAATCGGCGACGTTAAAATTAATGTTGCTTTAAATTTTAAATTGGATTTACTTCATAATTGTCGCACTGGGAGTTGCATATTCGCTTTTCTCTAGTGGGTTTTATTTTTAAAATGCAGTTTTTTTAATGTTAGCTCCTGAGTATTGTATACAATGATTAATATTACTTTTGTTTTTAAAATTCAAATTTAAGGGTAGACTCGCAAGCGACGTGTTTCCATAAACTAACGTAATATAGGTTTAACTTTGATATATTATTAAGTTTTTATCTATTTTTATAGACAAATCATATCTAAAAAACTATAATGCATGTTGTTCAAGTCAATTAATTGAGTTACATACAATCTGAAAAATTATAGTAATTATTTAGAAAAATGGGCGCCAAAAACATGCATTTTAGTGTTTAAGACATGATTTGTCCATAATAACAGATAAAAACTTAATATTATTTAAGTTTAACCCATATTACTTTTGTATGGAAAACAGCCAAGCAAGTTTTGAATTTAGCCCCTTGATTTCATAAATATAATAATTTAAATATGAAGTTTGAACAATACGAAGGTATCATGTATGTGCATGGTAAACTACCATAAGTAAAATATACATAATAAACTTGTTACACTAGAACATTTCCTTTTATAAATTTTAGCTTACGAATATTTAATATTTTAATATTAAATATTCTAATAAAGTTTTAATATACCTAATCAATCAATATCTTATTACACCGCGCTGGGGAGTGTGTTATGTAATAATAACCTAAATAAACGTTTATGAAAGCAACCTGGCAAAGATTAAAATTTCGACACAAAAACAATATTTTTGGTAAACATTTATGAATTTCTTCAAATCTCATTGATCAGTGTGTGGTCAAAGACAACCGAACATTTATTTCAAAAACAGTCCAACCAGTGGCCTTTCAGCGATGGCAATTGCTCTTTTTTATGGATCTCGGTCGGCGACAATGATAAATCGGCGGGCACCAAACTACTCACCCGTCACTTGACCCATTTTCCGAATGAGCTGCGAATCCTTTCAGCGCTACCCTACTGTAACCCCATACTACTTCTCTATACTACAGTACTGGCTCAGTGCTCACGTTGTCTCTCGAAGATGTATTGGTAATAGTGTGCGACACTTGACGCTCAAAGGCGAGCTTTATTTGATCAGAGGTTGGTTGTGAAACGTCTTAGATGGTCTCGGGTGGATTAAAGGTCTTGTGTTGATGTTATCTCTTGTGATTTTATATCTTTTGTTTATTTATGTATGCAGAGTTTGATGATAAAAATATAACTAAGCATTGTATTTTTTTTTCAAGATAATATATTATAGTTTCATTGCAGCAGTGATTAATAACCAATACATGTGCTACTGCTGGGCACAGCCTCTTCTCATGATAAGAAAGGATAGGCTTTAGTCTGCCACGCGGGCAAAGTGCAGATTGGTAACTTCACACACTTTCGCGTACTTTAAAGCCTTCTTAGGTATGCAGGTTTCCTCACGATATTTTCTTTCACCGTTGGCAAACGATAATTTTCATGATAAATACACACATATCTTTGAAAAGACGAAACTTTACGATTTATTGACAGAAGTGTGTATGTGTGGGAGATCCACGAGATCCCGAAACGTCGTGGTTTCGAACCCGAGACTGCTTCATTTGCTGATTAATACATATTTCGAACAAATTCCTCCAAATGTATATTCATCCTTCATAAAAAGACTAAAGAGCTTATGAAGGTATTACACGGCCGTTCGCCAGATTAAGCAGGCCTACCGGATTTGAGCCAAGGTAGAACTGAGCCGAGATCGTTCGCAGTGATACAGCACGATCGCAGTTCTGTGTACAGTGATGTGACGTCAACGGAGTTTTGAAATTGTGTTAAAAAAGTAAAAAGGCAGTTAGGAAAAAAGATACATAAAATAAATCAAATACCAATTTTTGTATTAGGATAGGTATTGGATATCCAAGTAAAATTGCCAATCAAATCTAAACAAATTGGGTTTTTATTTTACTCGTAATTTTAGCTTTTTGTATTGGTTTTTTAAATGTATCTACATTTTATAACCGTTTGTCGATTTAACCGATTTGTACTTACAAAAAGTTTGTGTTATAATTATAATAATATATATAATAAACCTTTTTGCATTTACCATTTGCAAAAAAAATATTCTGTCTGGTCTGATAAACGCGACCGCATCATATTTGTCCTTATTACCTATTGGCTTAAATAAGGATATATTACTAAAACTTAGGACTAAAAAAAAGTATAGTTTTACATGTAATCATTTTGAATTACTAGTTTTGTCTCTCATTTTATTTACAACGTGATTTTAATCATTTCAATTTGAATATTGAACCACGTAATGTTATTTCAAGGTAATGCCATAACTTCTATCTAGATGAAATTCCATATAAATAGGTAAGCGTGCTCCACCGTAGACCGCATCATCACTTACCATCAAGTGAGATCGTGGTCAAACGCGTGCCTACATCAATACATATTAGGCACTAATATAGCGATGGCCACAACAAATTAAATGATAAAAGATCAGGCAATAATATAAATTTTACGGCATTTTTCATGAAACCCTTTTCAGTTTCGGTACGGCGACTGTCATATCATCCCATCCTGCGAATAATTTGTCAAAAAAACACTTGAATATTATGCGTATTATTATAGTTTTACTAAAGGCTCTATATTAAAACCACTATCGTATAATTTTATGCTTTGTTGGAATAATATTCCTATCTGAATTTAATACTAGTAATTTCGTTAGCTATGCCGTAGAAATAATCATTACATGTTATGTTAGCTTTATGTTAATAGTTTCTATTATGTTAATTAGAATTTATAATAGGTATCTATGTGTATTCAGGCTACCAAGGATTGCCAATTTCAGTTAATAGTTAATTAACCGAAAATTAATTAATTTTAGATTTTGTACCTGTATATTAAGTATCACACAAAAAGTTTTTGATAGCAAGATCTTACAAACAAACATACATAAAATATTTGTTATAATATGAAGAATATCTATTAGATTAGAGGACAGCTAGAGGCGTGTTTTATAAAATGTAGTTTAAGCAATGTAAATGCGCACAGAAACATTTATTTATAACACAGATTTTACACGTGGTCAGTGTACATTTCCATTTGTGTGAGGCATTATTTAAATTGCATGCCCATTTTATATAAAAAAAATAATAATATGAGAACACAAAAAACTTTTAAAACTACAACCTGTTAAAATATTAAATGAAATAATGTTTAGTAATATTAATATTTATTAAAGCAAAACTATGTACAACCAAACCTAACAATCTCCATGACAGAACAGATACACTTTTTAATAACTTACTATGGCAACCATAATTATGATATTACCACAAAGTATTACATTGAAGTAGTTTCAACTTCCAACACCCCCCCTCAAGGTAATACTTGCGTTCTTAAACTTAAATAACAAATAACTTCCCTTCATACTAATACTTGTACTTTAAAATTCACATAACACAACAAATAATCTAACTCTACTAATAAAAAGCAAAAGACAAAACATTAACTTAACATTCATTTTCATACATACAACACTTATTTATGAACTTAAATAACAAGTTTTTATTTAGGGCTTTAGTAAACATTATCTGCAGTCTGATCTTCTGTCTTTCAACTAAAAGACATATTTTTTTAGAATTTTTGTCTGTCTATATGCCTATAAGTTTCTACGCACACTTTTTATGGACTAATTGTTAATTAAAGATTAACTTATTCAAACCATCTTGTTTTATTTGAAAATATCTTCACCACCACATAAAGTAAAATTATTTTCTGTATAATCCAAAGAAAAGAAGAAGAGAACAGCTATCTCCAATGTGTTTGTTTTTACAAGATCTTTCAATATGTACTGTGTATATGTGTATATGTTTTGAAATGTACTGACATTTCCTCGATATCAGCTTGGCAATTCACTTTACAGTAATTATCGCTGCATACGTCATGCAATAGTCTCAGTCGAACATCAGGCAGCTCGATTACGGTTCAATTGAGAAATCGGAACAATGCAGTAGGCTGATATCCGATTCGCAAATGATTGGTTAAACCAGCTTCTGAATTCTGACCATGTCAATCAAAATTACGTATTTCTAGGGTTTCTCGAGGATTGACTTGAACGTGTTCATTTATTATTGAAATTTAAGATGAAATTCATCTCAATGGAGCTTTTATAGCATTCATAACTTAGTTAATAATAAAATACTTTAAATACCTTAACCTTTTTACAATTATGTTTCGTTTTATTTAGAAAAGTTTTTATAAAAATAAAAAAGCCTTTTATTTCACCAGTAAGATCATATTTAACATTTCCATAATTTCAAATAAATTTTATAAAAACGTACATTACATGCTTTTTAAAATAATAATAATTTATCAATCAAATAATACAATAAGAAAGATTTCATTTTCATGCAGTAATAAATAATTAAAAAAATAAGAATAAAATATTACAATACTTAGACATTTTTCAAAAAAAGTTTATATTATAGTAGTATATTGGCCGCATTTGTTGACCGATTTTAATTTTACTATCACTTTTTGTCATTTCGACTTCGGTATTTTTATATTTTGCTAATAAATGCGAAAAAAATAATAATGCAAACCCTATGGTTCTTCAGATCAATCAAAATTTAATGGTTTATCTAACGTAGGCTGTAAAACCGAATCATGAATATTTTTACTGTTTTATAAAATGCATTGTCTTATTTCTATGACAGTATTATTTAAATTGGCGCTTAAAGAGCTAAAATTCAATATTAAGGTATACTCCGGTTTAGCGGTTTGAGAGTAACATGCTTACTTGCCAACGGCAAATCAGTATACAGGGTGTTAATGACATTATGTCGAAACCTACTACTACTACGCTAGCGAAAACACTGTCACATTCAGTGGTTATGAACATGATTTTAAAGCTCTAAGTGCGAAGATTTTTCTTAGGCAAATTCTACAAATAAGAACGATTTTCATTGGAAAACCAGAAGTTGTCTGAAAAATTTTAAATGTATTAAGATAATTTTAAGTAACGCTACTCTTTCATTATCAGTCAGAAAATCACGAAATCGAATTTTCTTCGGAAAATTCATGAACTTGCCGGTCAATATTGTTTGCACTCAGGGTCTTAGAATCATGTCCTGAATCACTGGTAAGCGGGTCCGTCACGATGTCATTTACACCCTGTATACTTAGTTCATACTTTAGGTCTGTTCGTTTATTCAGAGTACCAGTGCAGTTTTAGTAGTGTAGTCTCCAGGGACGCTGCGCTTCTGAGGAGGAAATTGAAATCCCCGTAGGACGCAGTACGGTACATGATATTGGGCACTCGAAACTAACATCCGTTACATGAATGTTGCTTTTAGTAGCTAAATGTTTCTACTGCATCGATGGTCTAGTGGTTAGCGTATGCGCTTCTCACCGCGAGGTCTCATGTTCGATTTCCGGGTCGAGCAAAGTAATATTTGTGAAATAACCTCCAGCGAATTCACAATAGCAGCATGGAGTTTGAACTGTGCCCGGTGGGTGGCGATAGGCTCGCCACCTATCCCATGGGACCAGAACATAACAGGTAAAATGTGGGTGTTGTACACCTCTGCCTTACCCTTCTGGGTAATATAGGCGTTGTTATGTATGTATATTTAGTTCCCAGTTTATCATAGAAGAAATGAAAAACTCCGAGAAAAACAAAAACTTAACGAATATTAAAACGAATAACAATACTGTACAAAACACTTCCTGATTTACCTCATAGGCGTTTATTAAACTTGTACTTCCTGTATTATATTTTCTTTTTGAGTAATAATGCGGCAATGATTTGGAGTGTCGTCTTTTGATCAATACGCAACGGGCCGCAATGTCTTTTTACTTTGTTAAATTTGGTGTGAGAATGACCCCACCAAATTTAACAAAAAAAAAAATCTAAGAAAACACTAGCAATTTTTAAATGATTTTATTATGATGTTTGTTAAAAAAGAGTAAATATTACTTACTCCGAGCTAAACATTTCATCATACTCAACGGCAGCCATGTTGGTAAATAAAACAAAAACGTAAATCGTGCACACGGCAGTGAATCCAATATTGATGCAGAGCCAAAAAAGCAGCTTTTCCCGTAATGTTTTAAAAGCGGCTCAGCCATACATAACATATGTAATATGAGTGATGTATGTAGTAGTCTGCAGGGACCCGATATACTTGGTGACTTGAGAGTACGTCGGAAATAATTCCATATTTCGTCCTTGCCAGACGATTCAAAGGTGGTGGGAGGTTGAAGAATTTAGACATAAAATAACAACAATCTCAGTACTAATATTATTAAAACCGACGTGAGGTGAATACATTATTATTAAGAATACGGGTTGCTCACATTACTTTAGCCGGGATATGCCGACTAGTTTCGAATCTAGTACGTAGATTCATCAACTGGGCTATTAATCGCGTGTCGTCGCCTCCGCGCGACGTCTCGCACTGTGAGTCTAGGGCACGTACTAGATTCGGAACTAGTCGGCATATCCCGGCTAAAGTAACGTGAGTAACCCGTATTCTCAATAAAATCTCAGTACTTACGTCCATTTTACAATTTATACAAAATAATTATTCCATAGGTCCAACCTCATAAAACTAAACTCAAAAAGAAAAAAAAAAAAAAAATATCACTTATATTTACGATCAAAACTAATTAAATTCCTTTTTATTTATTGTTTTAAAATAACAAACATCGCAATGTAATATCGGCCAAATCGAAGGTACCAAAACCTATCTCTTGACAATTTCTCTTTTTTTTACTTTCATCCTAGTCTATGATCTCGATGACATCAAATAACGTTAGTAGAGGAACGGGATATGATGTTCCTCCACCACAAAGGCATGATCCTCCGACCAGGCTCGATGGTGTTGCCTGGTGGACAGCTGTCCAACGGTAGTGCATTGGAAGTGGTATATATGTACACTCTCTCTAAACACTTCGTTATCGCGATTCAGTGCTCTTTGACATATGTGACGTGTGTGTCACTACTTGACGTTGTCAATGTCATGCGTCATTTATTATATTATGTACGAATACCGCCACAGGTTTTATGCCTATTCTCTAAAGAGGTTGCTAAAGCTTGGTTTCCTAGCATAGCGGTGTGGAATAATGCGGTCGATAACGGTACATCGCGTCACTAGAACGTTGACTATGTAAAACAAATGTAGTGGTTTCCTAGAGAGCGGTGATCGACCTAACGTATTACATATTAATCGTGTCACGGTAATAACATTACGGCCGCATTATTCCACACCGCTTTCCTAGGAAACTGAAGCGTAACAGTAGTATAATAATACTTTTGATACACTGAGTTGGTAGAGTAAGAACTTCTCAATAAATGGCGCACATCTACGTACTATTTCTGTGTAATTTTAAACACTCTATTTTGTTTGTTATCACATAACGTCTGTTTTTCTGTACGGTTACGCAGTCAGTGGTATTCGGCTTTTCCGTAATAGGGTTCAGACCCGAGCGTGAGCTGTAACGAAGTTATTAACATAACATCACGCCTATATTACCCAGAAGGGTGTGGCAGAGGTGTACAATACCCACATTTCACCTGTTATGTTTAGGTCCCATGTGATAGGCGTGAGCCTATCGCCATCCATCAGGCACAATTCCAACTCCGTACTGCTATTTGGCAATTTCTGACGAAAGTTCACAAATAACACTTTGCCTGACCCGGGTATCGAACCCGAGACCGCACGATGAGCATCGAGGCAGTTACTAGACCATTGATGCAGTTATTATCGTCAGTTATATTGCATAAACTATCAAACTCGACACTACACTTGTGTTACAAGTAACATCCCTATCCGGAATACCACGAATTATCGTCTATGCTAATATTAAACAATTAATTAACCAAAATGTTCCGTACCATTAGCATGTATGCACTGCAGGCTAATAAATTATTGCTCCCGTTTAGTACTCAGCAGATACTGAGATGGGATTTATTAATACCTTTGAGGAATGCTTTAGGTCGAAGAATACTTTTTGCCAAGGGACAAATTATTCAAAATTTGACTTGCCTTTACTGAAATTTCTGCGTTTAATGTCGTATTTACATACAATTCTTTCTAGACATTCGATCGTCACGTTTTCATTTAAAATGAATTTTTATATTCGACTAGCTTCCGTTCGCAGCTGTGTTCTTGTAGTAGGTCAATAAAAAACCTATATTATTTCTGAGCCTTGAATTATCCCCATACCAATTTTCATTAGGATCAGTCCAGTAGATTTGAAGATTTTTGGGTACGAACAAACAAAAAAATCTTTTATCTTTTTAATTAGTAGAGGTGGCCCCGAACCATGTATTGTCACTCAAACCTTTTTTTATTATTATTTAATTTTGGTTTCAAAAAAGGTTATAGCATCGGTTCCTCGCTGTTTCATTCTGCGACATGAGAAATACTCTGCGACTTCATACAATAAAAAAAAACTGTAACATACTAAAAATAACTTATCTGTAGCTTTATACGAACTTGTTGCCTTACACTGACTACGAAACTTCTTGTTGTTGAACTCTTATTTGTCAAGTAAAAACTAAAACTTGTACCAAAGTATGCAACAGAGAATTGCGATCTTGACAGGAGTGATAAATATTATGCTTTGAAAGTTTGGGTTTTAAAATAAGCGTAGAATTTTTAAAGAATTGTTCGTTTTTTTTTGAGCAGGTACGTAACTTATAATTATAGCAAGATAAGAAAATTTCTTCTTAAAAATAACATACACACAGCGTCATCTAATCCCAAACTAAGCAGAGCTATACTTTACTATTGTAAATACATACTTATTATACATAGAAACAGCCAGACCAAGACAAACCTCCATGTTTATGCCTACACAGATTTGTCTTGAGCAGGAATCGAACCCGCGACCTCGACGTTTTAGGCAGGCGCTTTACCGACTCGGCCATCCGGTCTTTCGTCCTTCATTCTTCGTCATTATGGAATTTATACAGGGTGTCCCATATTTAATGGATAATCCTTTACCTGCAGATTGGGGGCATCACGCCTGATAGGAAAATGCAAAATTTGTAGAAAAAAAGTATCATGGATTTTTAAATATCGAACATTTTAGATTTTTTCACAAATTAGCCACTTTCGTCCACTCTTCTTGATGCCATGTTCGTAAATCTCAGATTTTTTCAAGTCTGTTTTTGGAATTCAATTCTTGAATAGATGTACTATCAAATTTACTATCTCATTATTGTACAATTATTTCATTTAAAAAACTACAAAGATTAATAAAAAAAAAAATTACATGACATTTTTTTTTACAAAAAGTTTGAACCCTCATGGTGTAAAAAAAATGTATGGAGACCTGTGTGCCCATCACGGAAAAAATATGCCAGTTTCATTGTGATTCTAAAATGGTATAAAATATTTTATATTTTTTTTTATTTAAAAAAATAATGTGAGAAATTATGACCAGGGTCCGATTTTTTTTAAATCACTTTCTACCAAAATGATATCCTAGTTGATAATACTAACTACTTAAGCGTATTAAACTAAACTAAATAATTACGAATCGTTCCAAATACTGTTTTTTGTAAAAGTTATGCTTGATAACTTTTACAAAAAACAGTTTTTGGAACGATTGACAGCGATTATAAATCTTATAATACCTATCTATGAAAGTATCGATTAAGATCAAAATACTGAAAGTAATTAAACAATATTTTTTTTAATTTTGCTCATCACTTATCTGGGTAACGAAAAAAAAAAACGCTGACACTCAAATGTGTTCTGTAAAAAAGGCGCGCAAAATTTTTAAATTTGCGGATGTGAAATTTTCAGTTCTCTCTAAAAGATTTTATAATATTGTGCTGTGACTTCAGACTTGTTTTTTGCTACTTGAATTTGGACTTATCAACATCGGCAAATTAACAAACGATATTGTGCTGTGACTTTGGATTTGTTTTTGCTACGAGAATTGAGACTTGTTATCTTCTTTCGTAAAATGCCGCGATATCTGTATACACCAGGAGAGTATACACAAATGCTTTGCTCTACCGAGAAAGGTTTCCGAACGTTTTTTGTTAATTTGCCGATGTTGATAAGTCCAAATTCAAGTAGCAAAAAACAAGTCTGAAGTCACAGCACAATATCATAAAATCTTTTAGAGAAAACTGAAAATTTCGCATCCGCAAATTTAAAAATTTTGCGCGCCTTTTTTACAGAACACATTTGAGTGTCAGCGTTTTTTTTTTCGTTACCCAGATAAGTGATGAGCAAAATTAAAAAAAATATTGTTTAATTACTTTCAGTATTTTGATCTTAATCGATACTTTCATAGATAGGTATTATAAGATTTATAATCGCTGTCAATCGTTCCAAATACTGTTTTTTGTAAAAGTTATCAAGCATAACTTTTACAAAAAACAGTATTTGGAAAGATTCGTAATTATTTAGTTTAGTTTAATACGCTTAAGTAGTTAGTATTATCAACTAGGATATCATTTTGGTAGAAAGTGATTTAAAAAAAATCGGACCCTGGTCATAATTTCTCACATTATTTTTTTAAATAAAAAAAAATATAAAATATTTTATACCATTTTAGAATCACAATGAAACTGGCATATTTTTTCCGTGATGGGCACACAGGTCTTCATACATTTTTTTTACACCATGAGGGTTCAAACTTTTTGTAAAAAAAAATGTCATGTAATTTTTTTTTTTATTTATCTTTGTAGTTTTTTAAATGAAATAATTGTACAATAATGAGATAGTAAATTTGATAGTACATCTATTCAAGAATTGAATTCCAAAAACAGACTTGAAAAAATCTGAGATTTACGAACATGGCATCAAGAAGAGTGGACGAAAGTGGCTAATTTGTGAAAAAATCTAAAATGTTCGATATTTAAAAATCCATGATACTTTTTTTCTACAAATTTTGCATTTTCCTATCAGGCGTGATGCCCCCAATCTGCAGGTAAAGGATTATCCATTAAATATGGGACACCCTGTATATAGCGTCAAAATCATAATCACTTATAATATAATGTAGCGAACTGACAAAAAATATTTTTAACAAAATAAGTTAAACAAGTTTTTCATATACGGGGTGGATGCGACATAGCGACATTTATTGAAACCACAGCTTCTATACATGGTAAGTATCAATTTCCACCGGATAAAAAATCTCTGGCGAAAAAAAAAAATCACGTTCTCCGAACAATTTGAACATTGCGATCGTGCAATTTGTTCGGAAGACGTGGATTTTTTTTTTCGCCAGAGAATTTTTTATCCGGTGGAAATGCATACTGGCCATGTATAGAAGCTGTGGCTTCAATAAATGTCGCTATGTCGCATCCACCCTGTATATAGTCTTGTTTACGATTATGTATTTTTTTTTTTTGCGAAAAGATGTCTTAGAGATAAAAGACAGTAAATTAGCGTAACTAAGATCCATTGTCTGTTCAGAGATAAAATTAAATGGGATAGGATTATATGTGTAAGTCAAACTTGTACTCAGAAGCCGTCCCTATTACTTATTACTGTTTTAATAATTAAAAATCCGAACTTCAAACTTCAAACTTCAATATTTTATTGCAAATATGGGTATACATTGATGTTATAAAATAGTTAAGACCACCATATTTTACCCTAAGGCATGCAATAACAGATCATACTTTAATTAAAAGTTGCAAATTTTTTGTTTAAACTGGACATCGTTTGGTTTGGCCTCAGAATTAGCACTGACGATACGGTTAACATAGAATGAAATAAAAAACGATTGTATGATAATCGATGATTTTGTATGTTACAGAGCGTCACAAGAACAAAGTTTAACTAAATCTTAATACTCCAAATGCGTTATAATTAGCAACCAGTAGCGCCGTATTAGCCATATATAATGGAGCAGGCAAGATCAAAGAAGAAATGCTTCTAATATGTTGGGTAATTACGCGTTTTGTACTCACTTATTAAAATTGTTGCGGTACTGAAATATGCCTCTCTTGGTTATGTTGAGAGGGGTGTGTGATGTGTGGAGAATCAAAATACACTTTTGTAGAGTTCTGGGGTTTAAAAATACACGATGGCCCCTACTTTTGTATTTTCCTCTTAAGTTGTACACTTATCTTGTCCTCTATGGCATCATCTCCTCTATTACTCTAGGTTTGCTGGAAGAGAACTCAAGCACTGAGTTAAGCTTGCATTTTGTATACTTTTTTTATTTGTAATATTTTGTGTACAATAAAGTATTAAATAATATATAGATGACCACTATAAAGTTCTCGAAATGTTGAGCAAGATTTAGATCAGGTTCACTGAAAGATGATTGTTTAAAGTACATAATCTTTCCGTTAGTTTTATAGTTTTTCAGATTGTTATTTTTATGAGTTCCATAATTAATACCATAATCCTCATATAATACAATAACAGAATAACATAACATAATACATTTCATGATAGGTACCAGTGCGGTTTTGCGGATTGTGGTACCGCATGGCGACAATGTGCAACCACAGATTATAGTAATTATAAACGTGATGCCGCCGTTTTGCACTATTTCCATAATTAGCTTTCATGTTATTACGTGAACACGAAATATTAAATATAATTATTATAATGATATTGCACACTTAGAATTGGAATTAAAATTAAATAAATATAATAATAAAAAATAAATAAAAACGCATTGCAGAGTGATAGCGTCATCCACATGACATTGCAGTGCGGGGCCAATAGACAATAACAAACTATATTTTATGCTCAAATTTTATGTCTGGTAATAAACAATTTTATTTTTTATGTTTATTGTACGGCAGTACGTATTCTAATCTTATCAATATAAAGAGGTTTTTTGTTACAATTTACCTCATCAATCGTTCAGGCCCTTTTTCCTAATAAGTGTAATAATGTAAACATCTACTAAAGTCTACTTGAAAATATGTTTGCACAATGTCGGAGTAATTTAATTTAAACTTAATATTAATCTGGCAATATTAAGTGAATAACACTAAGTCCCAATTTTATAGGAGGTAAGATAAACCTTATTTGCAGTATAAGCATATAACACAGAAATGAAAGTGAAAACTGTGTTATTTTTATAAGTATAACTTATGTTACTTTTAAATTCGGTTAGGTTATATTTCTGTGCCTCTAGTGAAAAAGGAGATAAGTCTAAAAATGCAACTTTACAGGAGACGCAAAAAACGCCCCGCGCGCACCAATTACATGTTTAAGTACGTGTGGCATTTAAACAGCTGTCAAATTAAATACATGTGATGTGTTATATAGGTAAAAAATGTATGTTCTTTCTTATTCTGGTATTTATTTTTACATAAACCAAATAATTTTTAAAATAGCAACTTATACTTACCACAAAACAAACTACACAAGGGTATAAAAGAAGTTAGAACCCTTTTCACATACATAAAAAGTTAATTCACATTAGTGAAAAAGGATACGCATTTGGAATTATTTGTACGATAACTAAGAAAAATAATGTGAAAATTAGTATTGGAGTAACCCAAAAAAATGAATTTGATGTGTACTTTTCATCGACATGATAAAATTTAAAAAAATACCAAAATGAATATCTTGTCCCCTTTTTCACATAGTTATTAGACGTACCATAAGACGCAAGTAGACTTACGTGAGCCTTTAGTATAAGTTGTATCCATTTTTAAACCAAAATAAAACAAAAAAAATATGCAAACATTTTTTATATATTATAGTAAACAAGTATTTTAAGAAAGTTTTTAACAGTAGCTGCAAGTTGTCGATGCTTTTCCCTTTACATCTATAAGGTTACTTATGAACAAAACTCGTCTGTCGTGGTCTCCTAAGCTCCAATAATAATTAAAAATCTTATTTCTAAATTCTTCGGGCATTCTTTCAGCACATTTCATTCTACAAAGGTAAAATAGTAACAGAAAGGAGAATTAAAAGTCTAGGACTTTTAATTCTTCTTTCTGTTACTATTTTACCTTTCCCTGTCTCGTAACTTTTTCCTAAATTTCTCTTCTTTTTTCTTGTTTCTCTATTCTTCTCTTCTTTCCTTGATGCTTTTCCTAGGCTTACGTTTCCGGCCTTGTTTAATACCTTCTTTATCCCAAAATGACTTATTATAGCTCGAATCTGAACCTGACTCTGGAATTATGACATTACTATTACGTCACGTGCGCTTTTGTAAAACTGAACAATCTGAGCTACTTGTTTCATATGTATTTGGGATGAAATCATCACTACTGTCTGTAGAATAATCCAAGTTAGGGTATGGTAGCGTATCAACTAACTAAGACATACTAGGAACGTTTCATCAGAATAAGTGAATATATCGACATCATTGTCAGGGTCTGCGTTAAGGTTTTTGGAACATCTAGGTATTGGAGAACATAGGTTAGAGTTTCCTGGCATTGATGAGTTATTTTTGAAACATTCAAGATTTGGAGAATAGCTGGTTGAACATCCTGGTCTTGGAGAATAATCTCTGGAATGTGTAGCCTTTGGAGAATAGTTTTTGGAAGATACATGTACGGATATAAATTGGTCATCAATCCAATCTACTTCATCCATCATTGCCATATCTTTGGAAACAAGATCCATCAAACGATTAATACGACCTCAACCAGCCATTCTAAAACAATAGATATATTTATGAAAACATTACATCAGAGAACCGCGTTATGAAAGTTAGGTAGGTAAGTTGAAATAGAAGCATAAAATATGCCAATAACCTAGGTAGGGATAGAGATATAAATTAACTAGCAATGCCCTGCAGTTACACTTTATTAATTATCGTTTAGAAATCGATATCGATGTTTCCCCCTTCTTTTCTCCCCTTCCTTCATTCGCCTTTAGCCTTGCCTCCGTTCACCCCTCCACCCACAAAAACGTTACAAACATACAAAAACGCAAATGTTTCCTCTTAATAATATTAGTATAGAAGTTTAGATGTGACAATTTTACGTATCTTTATAATTACAGAAACAACTACATTTTGTTGTATACAAAATGTAGTTGTTTCTGTAAGGTTGACTCACTATAACCATTGTTATTAGTGTTTTGTGTGCAGACTTTAATAACATACATACAAAAACACAATAAAAAATCAATGTCTCCTCTTCATAATAAGTTACGTAATGGAGTTTTAAAATAAAACTCGGTGTAAAAGGGTACATTTAGACAAAAATCTAAATAACGTAACGTACACATTAAAATAATTCTCTAAAATATGTAATTAAGGGTACAACTTACCCACTCAATTGACAATTTTCTGCAGTGCGTCAAGTCCGTGGACGACTGACGAAGCGCGGGCGCTGCGCGCTCTCCACCCACCCGCACCGTACCCCGTAACGACCAGTTGTATCTTTTCTCACGAAAAATGACAGAGACGTTTCGGTATAGCTTTAATTACGTCAAATTGCATTTCTTAATACAAATATTTCAAACGTGAAAACGGATTTCGATAGACTTATTCTGGATTGTTATCATTTATTTTGGTGAAAACGGATTTATGTCAAGTGATATCGTTACTCACTGAACAATTTTTAAGGAACAAGTGTACTTGTACCCGTATTCACCAAATGAATTGAAGCTCTGACAATATATGTTTATTTATATAAAAAGGCACAAAATAAAACAATCATAGATCTGTGTAAAGAAATCAGAGTGCACTTACACCCCACTTCTGTAATATTTTTAGTGTTAGTTAACCCATTTTGCACATTGCTAACTTCGTTATTTTTAAAGATAAGCAAGTACTGTTTTCACGAATTGATAGATCATTTTTTTCTGAACCTTTTGGTATACTTAACTCATTTTCGTCAAAATCGGACTTATACCCTTTTTCACTAGAGGCACAGATTTTATGTCGTAATAACTATCCGAAACCTCAGAATTTGGCCCTAAATTCATTTAAGTGAGAACTGAACATTTTTTTTAAACACAATAACAGAAGGCAATTCATTTGATATTTGGTGATATACTTAGTTTTGGTTTTAGCTTTTTTAGGGTTCCGTAGTACCTACAAGGAACCCTTATAGTTTCGCCATGTCCGTCTGTCTGTCCACGGCATAGCGACGAAACCGTTGGTGCTAGAAAACTGAAATTTTGCATAAACATGTATGTTAACTAAACAAAGAAAGTCGTAGAGTAAAATTTGGAAAAATATTTTTTTTTCAGGTAGCTCCCCTACGTGTAAAGTAGGGATGTTTTTTTTTTTTGTCGCCTACCCCATAGTGTGGGGTATTGTTAGATAGGACTTTTAAAAACGTTTAGGGGTTGCTAAGACAGTTTTTTGATTCAGGGATCCGTTTGCGAGATAATTAACTTTAAAGAGCAAATTTTTGTTCGAGTAGGGCGTCCCCCCCCTCTAAAAGCTAAACTACTGGATCCTAAAATCTGAAAAAAATTGTGTCGGTAGTACATGTAATGAACTTTAAAGGAAAACTATAGCGGATAAGTTCACTTCATTAGTTCAAGAGGAATAGGGGTCCGAAATGTCAGATGCAGTTACTCAGAATATTTCGTTCAAAATTCTTGAAACATAAATAAACATACATAATACATATATAAAATCACGCCTTTATCCCACGGGGTAGGCAGAGACGATGGAACGCCATGTGCTTCACTCCTTACATACTTCTTTCGCTTCCTCAACATTCATACATCTCGTCATACGTGCTAGCTGGTTTCGTGTACTACAAACATTTCCTATCTGAAGGACGCTATTTATCTGGTTACTTTAACTTAATTAGTTCTAGAGTAATTGGGGTCCAAAGTGTAAAATGCAGTTACTTAGAATAATTCGTGCAAATTACAAAAACCTTTGAAAGTAATGACTTGTATGAAGATGTTACTTGTTTAATACAGATAGTAAATCCCTTTTAAGTCGAAATATGTTGTTACGACTAGCTACGGAAGCCTACTGCGCGTGGCCCGACACGCACTTGGCCGGTTTTTTTCTTGCTAAGATGCTCGCCTGCCTCGCTATCTCGATGGTCTAGTAGTTAGCGTATAGCCTCGATAGTTTTAATTCAACGTGATTTTTACAAGAAGCATTGAAGCAAAATATACCATAGCGGCAGATGTCAGAGCTGTAATAAATCGAATTATCATTCTGATTGTACTATAAATAAAATACTGGATCGATGCTTTAGTTGTTGGCATATACGCCTCTCACCGCGAGGTCTCAGGTTCGATTCCCGGGTTGGGCAAAATATTTTTGTGAACTTTACGTCAGGAAATCCACAATAGCACCACGGAGATGGAATTGTGCCCGGTGGATGGCGATAGGCTCACCCTCTATCCCATGGGACCTAAACATAACTGGTAAAGTGTGGGTGTTGTACACCTCTGCCAAACCCTCCTGGGTAATATAGGCGTGATATTATTTGTTAAGAGTTATTACAAGTATTTACAAGATGAATCATATTTTAATAGCAAAAACTAAATACAACATTGGGTTAAGTCAGATGTGTTATAATCATAACTTTATAATATGACTTGTTTACGCAAGTCTGAAAACATCTTTAGTACTTGTTCGTCTCTTACATTCTCAAAGTTAGAGAAAGTTAAATGTATCTTGGCGATGGGCTGTATATTGTGATAATAATATGAATTCTACTTTGCTTTTTTGAATATAAATTTTGTAGATACTTTACTGGTTGTTTTGACACTGCATTCAATTAATAGAAATATTTGTTGGCACAAGACAAGAGTGAGTGTGAACGTTATTCCGTTATTTACATTTTTTATATGAATTAGAATTTGAGGTTCTATTTTTTGCTGACGTGAGTTTGTGACATTATTCAAATTATGAAATACGGGTGTAACTCACTGAGTACAAGCTGCGACTCAGGCGCGACGTTTCGCATTCTCTTGAAAATGCCTAAAAGTATAGGTGAAACCGTGGTCGACTAAATAGACCAACATTACGTAAGTAACACCCGTATTTCATAATTTATTCAAATTATGAAATGCGGGTGTTTTTAATTATGAAATGATTTTACTGTTTGTGAGTTTAAAGGCACAATCGTCATTATTTGCCAAATATATGACAATTTGACTTTATATAAAAGTATACATTTCAAATATAAAATTTGACACAGCCGTTACTTCAATTTGTTTGTGTTGTACGTTATCCTTTGAGTTAAGTTTAGTGATGGAAGAGCTCTCGTGAACGAGCTCGAGAGCGGCAGCACCAAGTCTTTCCTTTTGCATGCCGCCAAATAGTAGTATTTGCATTACTGTGTTCCGGTTTGGATGGTGCGATCAGGCCCTGAAATTACTGGCATAGGAAAACACCTTAGTCATTAGCTGTAGTGACGTAACGTATCTTCAATCTGCTTTTGTGGATTGTTGATGTCGATGTACTGCACTCCACTTACCATCAGATGGACTACACGTTCGTTCGCTGCAGGCGTAGTATAATAAAACTAGGAAATTGTGAACCGGGCCCTAAAAGTTGAAGGTAGAAGGAAGTAGGTAACTAATAAAGGCTACTATTTTGTTTTCAGCCTGCTAACTTGTGTTGTGTATTATTGTATTTTGTACTGAAGAATAATGCCATCTGCATAATATACATGAAGCACTATCATGTTTAGGATAGTGTTTTACTAAGGCGCTGGTATTTATTGTCTTTTGTTAGTTAATATTATCTCTTCTTATCTTCCTAAGTAAATAAACCGCAACTACTTCCTTCAACGATCTTTGTAGAAATATATTAATTTTTAAATTGGTATTTTTACAATGGCAATTTTAGACCAAATTTTGTTACAAACTAAGATCCAATTTGACAGGTGTTAAATAAATCTTATGGGCTGGATAAGCATATAACAGACATACATGAAAGTGACAGCTCTGTCCTTTTTTCAAGTGTGTCACTTTTAAAATCGGTAAGGTTATATTTTTTGAGTCGAATAAAATCTATCCCAAACCTCTGAAACTTGCTCTTAAAGATTTACACAACCAATAATAGCAGCTCGTAATCAGCAATGAAACAAACTTTTTATTTGACTTCTTTAATTTTATAACGAAAATATTTCTTATAATTTGCTTTTAAAAACAACATCTAAGGCCCTTTGTGGGAGTAACGAGTACTAGGATAGCATGAAACAATGTTGTTTCAGATACTCTAATTACGATACACCCCGTTACCTTCGCTAACTTATTGCTCCCTGTTATAACTTGTTCTGAACTCATTCACGGCTGCCGTGTTTTCTGTGTACGACGAACCTTTATTGAAAGTTGGGCTTTGATTTAGTTGATGGTGAAGGGAGTTTATATATTTTCTTGTTAAGTAGATTCCTTAACGAGTAATTTTGGCCCGCTTTTTCGTACCTCAATATGGCTGTCAATATTATTTTTATGTTATAATGTCAAAATCAATGTACTGTTACGATTTATCTTGACCCTCAATCTCAATCAATATGTTTTCTTGTATTAAAATAAAGGTTGTTTAATTAATAACTTTTAATTCGTTGTTAATTTTTATTATTTCGAAACATTATCAAAATCTAAAAGTAATAATAGTTTTCGCAATACACGCCATTAAAAGCAAACAAGTTAAAAATAAAAACGTCTATCATTATTTATTTACAAGTATAACGTGAAAGAAATGTATTACGTAATGAAACCTTTGAACGGTCTTTGTTTTATTTTCAGATATTTTCAAATGAAAACTAGAATCTCTAATGATATAACATAAATAGGATAAATATACTTTGAATCATTGAATATAATAAATAGCGCTCTTAGCGACATTAAAAACAAATGTTTGCTTGAGGTTATGAGTAAAATTTAATATCAAATAGTTTCAAGTATTCTTGTTTACACAAATCTAAGTATTTCAGATCATCAAATTCAGATCGTTTTAATTAAACAGTCTGGACATGATAAAAATAAAATGTGTAAATAAAATCAATATTTATCTGACAGATTGGCAAATCGTTGTAAAAGTCTTTGGATCGCACTCAATTTTGAAAATTGTCTTTTTTTTAAAAAAATGGTTAAAGCTGATCATATACATAATAACTCAACAAATGGTAGACGTTGTTTGATGTCTGCTTGATGAATGCTAAGTAAAAATTTGCCATCGTGGTGTAAGGATTAGCCAATTCGCTTGCAGAACTCGCGAATTGCCCAGGGTGCGCCGGACGTAGGGAATCGTTGTGTATGTCACTCGGGGAGGCTCCTTTCATGCACCCCATAGATTCAATAATATTTTTTTATGATTATGATTCCACTTCTTATATAATTTGCTAGTATCAAAATAGTTAATAGTAGTTTTGAGAGTTCCATAAAAATATTAGTAAAGTATATTATGAAAAAAAATATGATATTATCATATTTTTAAGGGCCAGTTTCTGAAGTTCCGGATAGTTCTTATACGACCCTTTAAATATAACCTGAACTAATCAAAAAGTGACACAAGTTACACTTGAACAAAGAACACAGCTAAGGCAGGATAAGTATTTACATCAATTAAAGTACTTTTATTTATGAGTTATATACTTATCCTGCCTATAAGGTTTATCTAACAAATTAAAAAAAAGAAATTGGGGCTAAATTTCTTCAAGTACTGACAGATAACTAAATAAGAAATTGAAAAGAAATTAAAAAAAAGAAATTGGGGCTAAATTTCTTCAAGTACTGACAGATAACTAAATAAGAAATTGAAAAGAAATTAAAAAAAAGAAATTGGGGCTAAATTTCTTCAAGTACTGACAGATAACTAAATAAGAAATTGAAAAGAAATTAAAAAAAAGAAATTGGGGCTAAATTTCTTCAAGTACTGACAGATAACTAAATAAGAAATTGAAAAGAAATTAAAAAAAAGAAATTGGGGCTAAATTTCTTCAAGTACTGACAGATAACTAAATAAGAAATTGAAAAGAAATTAAAAAAAAGAAATTGGGGCTAAATTTCTTCAAGTACTGACAGATAACTAAATAAAACTAAGTCAGAAACAAATAATAGGCGATCAACTTTTGGTACAACGAAAAGTTCAGACGTATTTCAAAGAATAGTTCACCAAACCCGCGTCAAACTAAATTGTAGCCGTCAACAGTAACGACTAGGTCTTTGAAGTGTCAATCATCTGCCTAGGCCGAACCTAAAACATTTGTTAACTTTCTAGAGAATCGATGATGACGAGTGAAGGATTGCTCACAAGTGTAACGATTTATTCGATAACGTATATTTTACGTGTCATATTTATCATGAAATATTTCTTTTTAATGTAAAAATAAGCCAGCTTGACATTTTTACTTTTTATAAGTTTTTATGAGCGTCTATGCCTATATTTTGAGATAATTTTGCCATAGATACACTAAACAGTGTATGCTGAAGGTATCAAATCAGTACATCAATGTGCGTATATCTAATATGATAAATGGAACCTCAGTGCCCCGTTGTTGTTTCTTATGTGTAGATAGACTTGCAATGCCATCAGTTTACCGACAAAACTATAATGATTTATTTGAAGTTATTGCTTTGAAAGGTGAATTCAAAAAAAAACTCTGCCATCTTATAGTGTCATATTGTAGGTATTGGTTCATTTGTTGCCATATGACAAATACTTGTATTGTGATATTGCAAAATAGCTGATTACTAAAACCTCACTTTCATCTATCAAAACGAGGCACAAGTTTTACTTTGTACCGATATTTTCTCAAAATGGCGTCTAAACGTTACTTTTTCAATTTGGAACTTAATAATAGGAGTTGGATTGAAACGATTCCTTTTAAAACAAGCCGTCTGTCGCCTCACAGAAATGAGGTAAAGCGTTTGCAATTACGTGGACAAATGATCCGAGATGAGCTAAACTCGCTTATAAAATACTGAACAGAAATATACCTCGCGTTTCTGTTCGTGATCCTAGCGAGAAACGTTTTTCACTTTTATGTAACTTGTTAATTTAGCCTTTCTGGCTCGCTTCATTTTTCACTTCAAATATGACTGGTACGTATTGTCTTGATAAATCGCTTGAAAGTGGCTTCTTGTATTATATAATTACTTAGTATATTTACACGGCTATAATTGGTCTAAAAGTTAAGTAAAGATTTAAACTAGAATAATGACATGGCATTTGTAGCAGCGATAACCGAATGGGAGATCGTAGGACTGCGAAGTCAAAAGTCTCGGGTCCGAATTCACGGCACACACCTCTGTCAATAAATCGTTAATATTCGCCTTTTTGAAGATGTGTGTGTATTTATCATATAAATAATCGCTCGCTAACTGTGAAGAAAAACATCGTGAGGAAACTAGCCTGAGACTACCTAAAAAGTGCTCTGGGGTGTGTGAAGTCTATCCAATCCGCACTTGGCCAGCGTGGTGGACTATTGCCTAATCATAAGAGACCCGAGCCCAGCAGTAGGACATGTTTTAAATACAGGGCTGCTATAATTATTATTATAATGACATAAAAATGCGCTTAATATGTTTATTGTACAAATGAAAGAATGCGGCATTAGACCAGAAGGAAAATATAAAAAAACAAAATCTCAAAAACCGTTATACCATTAGCCAGGAATCATAAACGAAAATCTCCTGACGCCCATATGTCCGCAAAAATAGACGTGATAGACATGTGTCGCAAATGGAATCCAAATGACGTCAGCCGAAAAATGTTAAGATGCCGTAATATGAAACGAGCATTGATCCCATCACTATGAAATCCAAGTATAAAGACCATCATGAAAAAAGAATATGATCTATATTTGTGACGGTTTTTAGTAGAGTTAGGTTAATTCAATTATTAAGTTGTTAGTTCCAAAACTTTTGTTAGAACTGGTTTCGTTCTTTGTAAGTCATCGCCCGGACTAGGCTGGGATATAGGGCTTGAATTTGTTATTTAGTTGCTTCTATTGCTGTGGGACTTGGTAGGTGTGTATCTGCAAATATGATATTCTCAAAAACCGACACGAAGACTCAAAAGTAAGGCAAAAAATTCAAGTCTGAAACATAAGCAGGTAGCGGAAATACTTTCTGCAAATACCCATGTTTCAATTGATTCGTAACCCACCATATCCCTTAAATTCCTAAAAACATAATAATTACAGTAATATCAACACTTACAAAAGCTATCTGAGATTAAATTTAGTGGAAGAATTAATTCATCGCGGTCGAAGGTAATGGCGTGCCACTTGGAATGTTAATGTTCGTTATCTTAACAATGGTTTTTATGTGCCTTAATGTCGCAATTTCCTTTGGTAATGTATGAAGTTGTCTTATGATTATATAAGTGGTCGACAGAAATGACACAAAAAGAAAGAAAGAAAGAAAGAAAGTAGGAAACATTTTTTTTTGAGTAAAAAACTGACTACTTACTTAATACAGCGGGGTACAGGGTAGTAATTATAAAACAAACATTAAGATTTTTCCCTGGAATAGACTCCATCTCAGCCGTATAAGCCCTTATAAATGAATGCTTATAAGCCCTTGTAAATGAATTCTATAGAATAATTATATGACTAAATTGTGACAATTTGTAGACAATTATTTGACTGTATTTGATATGATAGGCCATAAATAGTGATAGGGCACTGGCACTTACTCTTTTAGTCACTAGATCGATACTGATGCTGTGTCTAAACTGTATCGATGGAAGCAGTCAGTGCCGGATTAAGCCGGCGAGGGGCCTGTAGCAAAATCTGTCAGGGGGGCCTTCAATAATTTTTATACATTATGGGGCCTTTGGCCTCCTTTAGGTTTTAACTGTAGTGTATAAGTATGTACCCATTAATATGTAGTTGTCATGTGACTGATGTAACCTATATATAAACCTATGTTATTCTTGGGTGATTCCTGGGAAGCTTGATTTTGACGGTCACATCATAATATTATCTAAAATAATAGACATACATAACTTAATTAGCACTCATACGATTCCTTGACTATTATAGTAATGAGACCTATTGATTAAAATAACAATGTAAAACTGAAAATTGGTTTAAAATCCATTTGAAACTGAAAAACGGGGTGATTTAGCTTGAATTTTACGTGTCACACGCGTAACCTGTACTTTGTAATGACGATTTATTTTGTCTACGCTTATAGCTTTATATTAATTCATATATTTTTGAATACCTAGAAAGTGCTGCTATCCTATTATAATCAAACTGTTATAAAAAAATTAAACTTATAGTAGCTATAGTCATTCAAAAACATGTCACGCGGCGGGCGTCGTTTCAACCGTGCGACGTAAAATAGCAACCAAATTCGGTTCAAACGTGGTAGGCATCTCGCGATTGGTTCGACACATCGCCAGTTTACTGGCAGTGCTCAGACGTAAAGGTGGTGTCGCTCAGTTTCGCGCAAAATAAGTTAGGTGAGTTCTTTGACTACTACACGTTTTGGTCCTACAGGGTTGATACATTCCATAGCTTGTTTTACTACGTAGTTGAAAATACTTTCACCTTAATGCTTTAAGATCATGAATACTTATATCCTTGAGTAAACTTTCAAGTAAAAATATGTATAATATTATTAATAGATTCATTGTTATATCCTAAAATGTAAATTGTCGTGAGATCCGTGGGCGCAGATCCGTGGGTTTTAAGCCACGGATCTTTGTTTTCGGCCATGAATCTTTGTCCTGTACGCTGGCGAGTTCTGCCAAAGGTACTACCTTGTAGACTGACACTGTTCTTGCTATTTATCTATTTACTAATGATGTCAATTAATGAAAGTGTTTTTTAGAGTTCCGTATTATCTACTAGAAAGCCATATAGTTTCACTATGTTTGTCTGTCCGGGCCCTAGCTTCTAGACTGTTAGTGCCGGTAAGCTGAAATTTTGTAAACATATGTATGATAACTATGGCTACAAAGTGATAAAATTAAATCTTGAAGAAAAAAAAAATGGGGTAGGTACTTTTGCTAAGAGTAAAGGGGTTTTTTTTTCTTTCACGTACCTCTTAATGTAGAGTATCATTAAATAGGTCTTTTAAAAGCATTAAGGGTATGCAAAGGTATTTTTTTACTCTGAGATCTGCTAAAAATATTTTAACCATGGATAGTATTTTTTTGTTTAAATAGCCCTCCCCCTCTAAAAGCTAAACAATTGGCTCAAGAAATACAGAATAATTCGTTACTTTGGTATTACTGAATACGGTACAGAAGACATGCTACATACGTTGCGCGCTCTATGTTTGCGTTGCTCGGGCATCGCTCACAGACACAATTTCTAAGACTACTTTCGTTCGCACGCGTACGGCCCCTGGACCCCCGCGTGCCCGCCGAGTGTAGGTATAGCAACTTAGGTATATGCATGAGCTAGTTTTCTGTAGCCAACGATTTTGTGGTAGTATTATAATATAATGAAGGAAAAGTGTCACGGCTAAGTCCGAATTGAAAAATGCAATTACTTGAAATAATTCGTACAAAATCCATAACCTTTGTTAATAATTAATTGTTTGAAGTTGTTACTTATTTAATAAAATCAATTAATACAAGTATATTTAATACAAGTAGGTCAAGCAGTGAGCCCCTCTTAAATCTGTATTGGTATGTTCTAACGGTTGATTATAGAACCCTACACTGCATTTGGCCCAACAAGCACTTGGCCGGTTTATAATTATGCTTTTCCATGCACTGGGAAAAAAAAAACTGTAGTCAATTGTCTAGTTTTTATATTTACTTTATACGACGTATGTAGCGAACGAGCATGTAGTTCACCTGATGTTATATGTAGCTGTAGCCCATGAATATATCTACAATCCACAAAGCAGATTGTAGATGCGTCGCTTCATCTGAGGGCTACGGTGCTTTGCTTCATGTACCTGTAATTTCAGGACCTGATTTCACCACCGAACTGGATCACAGTAGTGAAAGCATTCGTATTTGGTGGTAGTTTAAGGTAGGATGGCGGCTTTACCACCTCTTGAGCTCCTCTACCACCATCCCTGACTTACCTTGAAAAAAAAAAAAAAAAAATGCCATGGATCTTACGCCAGGAACGCTTCTCTCAGGAATCACTTAATAAAAGTTAGTATCATTTCGTACTGCTTGGTGTTTCATTCCAAATGCAATCCTAACATTATATGGCGACCCTGCCGAAACGAATCAGCCTCGCGCGTGTATTTTGATACCATGTCCCTATAAGGCGGCCGAATTATAAACTTTGTCTCTAATATACGCGGTGCAAAGATGAATTTTTGTGAGGAACTTTGTCGTGAACTATTGTGTTCGTTGATACAATTTCGTCGTTCTGTTCTCTACGTTAAATATGGGCAACACTGAGAGCCACACGAAGGAAGAAGTGGTGATCGCGCAGACTGCTGCTGGTGAAGGCAGTAATACAGCGAAAACTGACCAGTTGCTGTTCCACGCAAGTACCACAAACACAATCCTTTTGATTATCACACTGCTGCTGTGTCTTGGATGTATTTTCGTGGTATATAAGGCGTACTGGAGATGTCACGGGAGACTGGTGCAAAAGGCATGTTAACGACATCGTTTTGAGGAGATACGCGAGTATTCTTCGCGGTCAACGTAAAGCGGTGCAGCCGGGCGATATCGCGTAAGCGGCGTGTGAGAAAACGGCAACAAAAATATCGGTACAAAGTTCGTGAAAAGCAAAAAGCGTAGTATGTAAGAAGTGCGTATAAAAATCGTAGTATCTAAGAAGTGCGTATAAAAATCGTAGTATGTAAGTAGTGCGTATAAAAGTGCATATTCGCGTAAGCCTTTGTAAAAAAGAAAAAATAAATAAGAAAAATCTCTGTCGTGACGTAAAAATGAATGAACTTTGAACTTTATTTTAAAAGTAAAGGTAAAGGGTGTAACGGTGACAGTATCGATGGCTATCCAGTTATATTGGTATGTATTAATTTTAGGTAATTATTTCTATTTTTATTTATTATATAAAAACATTACAAAGTTACATTAAAAAACTACAACGAATGCAACATAAATCCGAGGGATTTTTCCGCACATCCGATTCATCGCAAGACGATAAGCGTACATATACACAAACATTACACTACAATTATACATTACATCACAATACTACTTTTTAACAACATAGCTGGAACATTACAATCACTCAACCATTGAATGCAGGCTTCAAAATAGCAAAAACTTAACTAAAACGAAATATAGTGTGCATAAGTGGGTATATTGAAAAAAAAAATCCGTATCATCGATATATTGGTGTGGAATAGTGTGAATGTTGTTTACGTTCTCTGTGGCGCGTCGTCATCTACTGATATTCACAGGATGTTCACTAGTTGGGATGATATTATGATTTAATTTTGTTGTTTGTTTTTTAGGTAAGTACTGTTTTGATTTATGTTGGATTAATATAAAGTGGCTATATAACGTTAATGGCAGATTTTATCAAAGAATTGTACGATGAATTATAGACAATACGAAAATATTTAATTAAAATTGGACCTAGTAGGAGGCAAGGAAATATATCTTGTAAAAAGTTGGAAGAAGCTAATATTTTGTTTAAACAATTTAATAATTATCTAGAAGAAATAAAAAGGGTTAGGAAATTTAAAAGTGTTTCAGAAACTGAAGATATTGATCAAATTTGTGAGAAGTTTCATAATTTGTTTTTAGAAGTTACTACGTTGTGTAAATACGAGACAATAAATTCTACCACGATGTCCAAGTTCGATTTAAAAATAGCGATTAGCTTATTACCAGTAATGAACGATACTGAATTAGTGACTAAGCAATTAATAGATGGTTTAGAATATTACGATTCAGTTCTAGAGGATGCTTCAAAGAAGGAATTAATAGCATTTGTTTTAAAAAGTAGATTGTCACAGTTCGCTAAATTAAGATTATTGAAAGAATATAAAAGCGTTTCAGAATTATTAAAGGACATGAAATTACATTTACTACCGAAAAAATCATTCATGGCCATATCCAGTAAATTACAGTATCTAAAACAAAATGAAAAAACCATCACAGACTACGGTCACGAATTATCGAGCTTATTTGTTGACCTTACGATTTCGCAGTCCGAAGGACATGAAGAAAGCTACGATGCCTTAAAACGCGTAAATGAAAAGCTTGCGATCAAACGCTTTGCCGACGGGTTGCGAAACCGTAGGTTAAGCACAATTATAACAGCTAGAAATTTTGACTCGCTTAATGATGCCATACAAGCTGCGATAGATGAAGAAACTTCATCATCAGGTGACCCTTCTTCAAATATTTTGTCTATGAAAAGGTCTAACCCTAATCATTTTAGTAATTTTAGGGGTAACCATAGAGGTTTCCGACCAACCACAAGAGGTAGGTGTTACAACTATTATAATAATAGCAGCAACCAACGAGGATCTGGTGGACACTATCACCAGCGCGGAGCCGTGCGTGGCAGAGCGACACCTTTCCGAGGGAATCAGTCCGGGCGAGGATTTGCACAAAGAATCGTGCACAATTGAACTGGCTGCCGATCCGCCAGCGTCGAAACTTGCGTGCCCTTACCACTTTATATTCTATCCTGACTTCCCCTACTTCACCATCTTATTTAATTCCTTACTTTCAATATCTTAGCTCTAATCACAATAGAGATCTTCGCTCTTCTAATAATCTTCTCCTCCTAGTTCCCTCTCATACTTCTGGATTTGTTAATTCATCTTTTCCTGTCCAATCAGTCCTTCTCTGGAATGCACTCCCTCTTGAGATCAGGACGGCTACGAGTCGTTATGCATTCAAAATGAAAGTTCGCCAACTATTCCTTAAGAATATGGCAGAATTGTCACAACAGACTGTGGTATAATTTGTATTTATGTATCGTTTTAAGTATTTATGTATGTTTATGTGTATATTTATCACATTATATCTATTTATGGTTAGTATTTATATTTTATGTTTCTAATTATAATATTTATTGCTATAATCTCATTGAACTATCGAGTACTTGACTTCGCCTACTTTGTTATCTCTGCACCACCTGAAGGTAGACTGGTAGAGAATGCCCTAGGCATTAAGTCCGCCTATATACACTGCTGTATATGAAGTTTTATAAATAAATAAATAAATAAATTTCGAGGTCAGTACTATAATAATTACCGTAATTACAACCAACAAAATAATAGTAATAAAAGAGGTCCTCAGGAAAATGGTAACAAAAGGGTGATGACGGCGGCGACTCAAGATAGTGATGTTGCCGAGGCAAATGTTTTACAATTTTTTCGAGACTAAAAGTAAATTTATTTTTGCTAATGATAATTCAGTAGTTGCTAGGCTATCCTTAAATGGTTTAAAGTACTCTTGGTTAATTGACACTGGGGCATCGATTTTAGCCGTTGACTATAATAGCGTCTTAAAACAAAACATTCCAATACATAAATGGAAGACGTCAATAAATGGTATCGGAGGCAAAGTTGACGCAATCGGTTTCGTTTATTTACAGTTAGAAACGCAGGGATACTATTTCAGTCACAAGTTTTATGTTTTTAATTCTTTGCCATGTAAGGCAGATGGCATAATTGGGTATGACTTCTTAAACAAGTTTAGATCACGTATCAATCTAGAACATAAACAATTACTTATTTATACACCGTTAAATGATGAGATTGTTTTAAAATTAAGTAGCCCTGAAAAAAAAACTTGTAATATTCCGTCGAGATCGGAATCGATACATTACGTAGAAACCAATTTAAAAGACGAGTGTGTAGTCTGTGCAACAGAGTTATGCGAAGGTGTCTTTATGGCTAGTAGTATAGGGGCACCAGTCAATGGAAAAATCCCAATAAAAATATTAAATACAACAGAAAATTCATTAACATTGAATGAAATTAAACCTAATTTACATAAGTTAAGTGATTATAATATCTGTACATTTGATAGTTGTTTACGTAACGCGGATCGCGTGAAGTCTTTGTTATCACAACTTAAGTTGCAACATTTAAACTTAGAGGAACAGGTTTCCATTGAAAACTTATGTGCAAAATATGCGGATATTTTTTATTTACCAGGTGACAGATTAACTACCACACCTTTAAACAGTCATAAAATTAAATTAAACGATAATAGTGACACTTATGGTATTAAGTTATGTTTTAATAACTATTAACAATTAATTATAAATAAACGTTTTTCATATCTAGTTCTTTAAGCAAATCCTGCTCTAAAAGCTAGCTCATTTATATCGGTCAGTATGGGCAAGTCTGTATTTACAAAACATTCACAAATTTGTTCTTACAAGCAAGATATTTTACACTACTATTAAAATTTAATTAATTTTACGGTCAGACAGGCGTTGGAGCGCGAGGCTCTTCATTTCGCGGGACCCGTAGCATTTGCTACTCTTGCTATATGGCTAATCCGGCACTGGAAGCAGTCAATTGTTTTGTGGTGCCAAAAGTAGCATTTGTGCTATAACTATTTTATAGAGATCGAATTTATCACAGAACATAACATAACATCACGCCTATATTACCCAGAAGGGTGTGGTAGAGGTGACCAACACCCACGTTTTACCTCTCATGTTTCGGTCCCATGGGATAGTAATTTTGCCTGGTGGATGGCGATATGCTTACCCAGCCTATCGCCATCTACCTTTGCTATTGAGAATTTCCTAATTGCAGAACCCAGAAATTAAACCCAAGGCCAATAATTAAGCAAGATGTGTAATCTTAGGAGTTTGAACTTAAATTTCATTTTAATATTATTTAACCAAATAAAAGTTTATATGGCAAGAAATTATTTCAAACCTGAACTAAACATAATTTTATTCTACTTCATTTCCATTCCTCTCTTACTCTGGCCTGAGACGTTTCACAATTCACTAACAAACTCATTGTGATTCAAATCAGTGTCCGATACGGCGCATGTTAGTGTCACTCAAAGTGAGTTAACTTGGTACGCAAGTGGAACTAACCTGGCTAACTTCCAGTTGGGTAGCTCAACTTTATATGAATCCTGATATTTGTAGTTTGGCAATGAGATATTTAATTGTATTTTGCAATTTTGAATGGATGTGATATTATTAAATTTTGTCAGATTTTTTTTAAGTTCTAGACTTATGTTTATCGATTAGGCGCAATTAAGCACAAATTTACATTTCGAAACTAGTTGAATAAAATTAATGAATGCATTATTTACACGTAAAAGTGTTACTGACATTTGTATCGTGACATTCAGGGAAAACAATTGGTTGACTGTTTTACATACAAAAATGATATGGGTTTTACTTTAATATGATTATGATTTAATCTATCTTTATAAACAAATCAAATCTAAAACACTAAAATGCATGTTTGTTGGCGCCCATTTTATCAACATTATTACATAATTTTTTCAGGTTGTCTCTTACTAGGTAAATTTTACAAAATGGCTATGAACAAGCATGCATTTTAGCGTGTTAGATAAGATTAAACTATAAATTAGATAACAACTTACTAATATCAAAGTTAAATCCTATATTAAATATCTTAGTACGAAAACACGGCGCAAAATTTCAACGAGTTAAAAATCATCAACCTTAATAGCTGTACCATTCGTGACCACGAAAAATGCAAATGGATTGAAATATGGAAACATTAAAAAAGGTTTTTAAACTTTAGCGATTTGAGAACATTTTCAAAAATTAGACAACGGGTCTAAATCGAGCTGAGCTTCACCAGTCGGCTCGTGACCAAGAATGATGCAAGTCATTCGAAACGTCGAGCATAGGTATTTATTTACCTTTATAATAATTACTCGATTTAGACCCGTTGTCTAATTTTTGAAAAATTAAAAAAGATATTTCTCTAAAACAAATTGTGTTGCAAAAATTTTCTAAAAAATATACGAAATTTTAGGTACTTTTTATCCCCGTGATGCTTCCTTAATTTACAAATTGGTATTATTACTTTATAGGTACAGCCGTGCAGGGGAAATTAATAGGGTTTCGATGGAATAAACTCGTGGGCAGTGTTTGCGGTCCGATGCAAACACTGGAGTGTATTGTCCAATAAAGCTAATGTATCGTATTATTGAAGTTGTAGCACTCAATATACATAGCTTGGCCAATTAATTATGGTCATGTCAATAAACTTTGCAAACAGTTCATGGATGAAGATATTTTTACTGTAAGGACTTTACTAAGTAACTATGTTTTATGTTCAATAGAGTTACAATATTAAAATATATCAAGATGAAATTTTCGATCAGATAATAATTCGACTTTAATACAAAATAAACGGAAAAACAGTTATTGTATACTAAACAAAAAGAGATAAAATTTTGGGTCCTTTTTTACTGATTTTCACTTCGTAACTTTAACGAGAAATATGTATTAATTATGTATAGACTTTTCAATACGTACGTCGTTTTGAATTGTGATTATTCACTCGATTTTTTGAAATCCTAAGATTGCTAAAACAAGTCAAGGTTTTATGCAAAATTTTGAAATCACTTGTTTTTAAACACAATTTTCCTTTTCATCGATCTATTCTACGATTTCTAAATTAGGCCCATATTTTGGTATTATAAGCGTTCGTTGTTTTTATTATGATTTATTTCTTAACTTTATTAACTTTCATGAAATTATTAATCAGCATTACATTTTCATAATACAAACAATGTCAATTACATCTCATCAGCTCAAAATCCAATAACATGTTCGTTATTAGCAATTGACAAGGTTCTATATTGGCATAGTTACTCATAATGGAATAGTTAATATCGCAAGCCGAAATTAGTGAGTGATTTTCACGTTAAATCAACTACATATTTCATTCATATTATACAGTATAGAATTTAGAATTATGTCTAAAAACCACGATACTTAAAGGATATTATTATCCTTTCTTACTAGACATTTCTTTCCGTCGCTTACCATTTTTAGGACCAAAAGTTATTACAGCAATAAATCTTTTTATAGTTCATTCTAGTACTTTTAATATTGGCTCAACCATATGATACACTTTCTTATATGTATAAATGCATTAGTATTATAAAACAACAGTATGTGATGTTAGATTGATAGTTGTGCTACGGGAAAAGGTAAGGTTTGTTTAAGCTCTTTTTATGATTTATGAAAAAAAATAGGTTTAAACAAGTGTGTTGTTATTCTGAATTGAAGCACTTTTATTGCTGTTGTAGAAGTGTTTTTGTGAATTCGTTTACCGCCTGCGACAGTACGCAGTGAAGTCCGCTCACGTGCAAAGCAAATGCAGACATCGTTGTACAAATAGATTGCTTATACATACCTTAAATATCTGTGTAATTTTCACGTATAATTCGATTCGATTTGCGGTAGCAGTATTTTATTTAAATTGTGTTTAATATATAAAATAATGTAATATTTAGGTAGACGTATGAGTTTTGCGATCCTACAGAAAAATGTTATGTTACTAAAAATATGAATAAATGTCCAATCCTTAACCAAAAGATTTAACATACCGGTTCCAAGTACATAAGTTAGCATAGGAAATAATAATATAGATTTCAATTAACTCGAATCAATGGATCACCCACTGTCCATAATTATTCGACTTAAATTGTAAATTATTCGATTCGTTTATTTTTTAAGTATAAGACAATATTATTTTTGCAAATTTACCTTATTTTTCTCCTACGGAATCTCTACTCCTTTGGAATATGAAAAGAATTGTGGTCGCTGTTTTCTCATTACTGCCGAAATCACGAAAGATTATGAATAAAAACTAAATTAATTTATATTTTCGTAGCCTAATATTCTAAAGGTCAAACAAAAATGTAATGTGACAACTTGTTTCAATTTTAGACGATTTTTTGTATTTGAATAAAATATTAGCTTGTAATTCTTAAAGTAGGTAGCCACGTTTTTAAAATCACTCACCTTTTTGTTAGAAAAAATTACAGTAAGTAAATGCTTCATTACATATCCTTTATATACTTTGAAGATTAAGGGCCAGTTTTGGAGGTTCTGGGTAGATCTTAACCAACCCGTAAAATACAACCTAACCGAATTTAAAAGTGAGACGCAAGCTACACTTTAAAAATAACACAGCTGTAACTTTTGTGGCGGTATCCGAACATAAGTAGTGACACACACGTGACATATGTCAAAGAGCGCTGAATCGCGATAACGAAGTGTTCACAGAGAGTATACATATATACCACTTCCAATACGCTATCGTTGGACAGCTGTCCGCCAGGCAATACCACTAATACTGCTCAGACCACTAATACTGCTCAGAGGATCCTCCCTTTGTGATGGAGGAACATCACACCCTGTTCCTCTACAACTTTCATTTGTTTGTTTAATTTGCTTATCCTGCCAATAAGGTTTATCGAACCTGTAAAATTGTGGCTTTGTTTAGTAATTTTATATTTATTACTATTTTAGTTACAGGGACCTAATATAACATTAACAGATATAAGTCTTGTGCTAAAGTCCTCATTTCAAATCCTTATCAAATCTGCGGCGCCGTTTTCAAATTACACTAGGGTTGGCTTTTAGTCTAATGGATTTATCTGAATATCAGTATTTTACGTGAAAGGGGTGGCATCAGACCTCCGTAACCAGGACGAGGTGATACGGTACTCTTTGTTAGACTAGTTGTCAGAGTTTCTGACCTCTGACTACCCGTAACTACTGCCATAGATCTTCCGATGGCAACCGCGACCAACACGGCTTCCTCTCTGAGGCACGGAGGTAAACTCGTCATGTAGAGTCTGTCCACGCGGCCTTCATTTAGCCACAAGCTCCTCATATCCCTATATCCTTGAGAGTTTGGTTATTCTAGAATTTGGCTGATTTTAGACTGTAGGTGGTCTTTTAGTATAAAATGATAGTCTCATCATTCACCTGCCATTGTCTATGGAAAATAATATCTACGAACAATATTACAATTTATATAATATTAAAGTTGAAAAAATTCAGAATCCAGCAGGACTCGAACCTGCACCCCCGGGTATACGCCCCAAGTGCTTTGCCAATTCAGCTATGGATTCGTATGCTGCCGGACTCGAAATTTCTCAACTCGAGAAGTAACTTATTACATCGCATAGATGGCGCTAAAACCAAGTAATGGTTCGTCTAGCTTCGGCTGGCACAAAAGAGTTGAGAAATTTCGAGTCCGGCAGCATACGAATCCATAGCTGAATTGGCAAAGCACTTGGGGCGTATACCCAGGGGGTGCAGGTTCGAGTCCTGCTGGATTCTTAATTTTATCAACTTTAATATTATATAAATACAAAAAGGCATAGCAAAGCTAAAATTTGCTTTAAATATTCCAAGAATATTACAATTTGTAAATAATTTACGAAAAAAATTGTTAGTGTGTGAGTTGCGGTCTGTTGTTTAGCAAGAAGAATAAACCTTATAGAACCTTAAAACCCTGATTTCTTATTAAATATAAAAGTGGAAATAAAAAGTACAAAAAGTGGCCGTCTTTCATAACATTAATCATTAAGGAAAAATATTTTACAAAACGTCGGGTCGACTTGGAAGGTATTTGAATAAAATGTGTAAATTACGGTAATGTATTGCGAAGTGGCATTAAAATGTCGTTAGAAGCCTTCATTGAGTAAGTTATTGATGCAATTCATCTTTACGAGCTGGCAAGTTTAGGGAGGCTAAATAATCATTAAAATCTATGAGAAAAAAACGAACGTAAATGTTATAACATGTATAGTCAGCCAATGAGTTGGCTATGCAGGGCAAAACCTTCTAAGTCATAGTAAAGACTTACGACACCAGTTATGGATAAGTGAGTTATATATCTAAATAGTGGGTATATTACACTTATTAAATATGAAATACAAACTTGAATATCTATTGCAGTCAGTTTTTACTATGGCGTAGAAGTTTTTGCCCTGCATACCCAACTCATTGGCCGACTGTACTATCTTAATTTAAAGAATTATAACTTAACAACCCCAAAAATGAGCAACACAACATACATCTACTACTAAGACTTAATCTGGCTACGATAATGCCTTATAAAAACCAAGTATTTAGAAAATCCCAGTTATAAATGCCAAACCGTGCGAAATCGACAGATTGTGAAATTCCTCCAATCGTAGAGACTATTAGATTTTTTCACGTTTTATAAGCTTCCAATGGCGCCAATAAATGTTAGTCCAGTAAATTTCAGGCGGATATTTGTCTCATTTAAAACAAAGCGTCGATTACAGTAAAAAAACTAAATGTATTAATGCTCAGACACGATATTAATGAATTAAAATATAATAATCCTAGTTTTTAAATAAATATAATCAAAAACCCCGAAAATCCTCACAAATACGATTTAGGCTTGACAAAGACTAAAATGAAACATGTTTATATATATATATATAGTCCTCCTCACCGTATCCGGTGACAGCCACCCTGATTAAAATTATCGTCTTGAGTGGGCTCTTTGATGACTAGCAAAGCCAAACTTAGTCTAAAATGTGCGATTACACTGCAAGCAGGAAAGATGACCATCCACGTCATGTTTATATAAAAAGCAATCAAAACTTAATATTATATTATAGAACAAAATATGCATAACAATTTGTCAGAAATGGTCTCCATCTCAGCCATAAGCTGCAGTGCAACAAAGCCTTAGAGCGCTAATTTTCTGATGGAGAAACAATTCAGCTAAGTCTCTGTAGCTGAATTGTTTGGGTATAACCGCGCCTCAACCAATAACAGCGCCTGACATAAACGAATGTTCGATGAGATTCCTATTTACGACCGCTAGAGGGCTCTGGCGTCCTAACACAAAGTTCTTTTCCCTCCCTCCAGCGTATTATTTCCTGAAATCAACACCCCTATTCGATTTAATGGAACTATTCTTCGACTATACTGCTTTGTAAAGGTCTTTTTATACAAACGACCTATTGTATTGCCTCTAAGAAATGTTCTTGTTAAAGTCTTTCGAACACGTACCTTAGTGACCCATTTTCAAATGGAAATTGGACGATAGTATTTTTGATAAAAATATCAATTAAATTCAGTAAAAAGAATATGAGAGTTTTAGAATTCAGACACGATTGTAACTGTAAAGTGAGATGGTATAGTTAATGACACACATTTAAAAAACGGCTTTCATCAAGGTTTGAAGCTATATTTTATATTACTTTATTCTAATTTAACGCAATTTAAGTTTAGTGAATTGTTTCGAGCTTGTAGTTACTGCGCGGGGCACAGCCGAGCTTGCCGAATGACATTTAAAATTGTACTGCTTAAGTCAGTTCGTTCACTTTTATTGATATGTTATTTTATTAAAACTTGTATTTATTGACTGCACAATATTCTTTACTGTTAAAGATTGTCTCAAGAGGGTCCTAAATATATCCATTTGAAATCGAGTGAGCATCCAAGCATGTAAAATCGATGAAGGATGTTTGCATTATTTGAGTACGGTCCTATGAAAACACCGCAATACTGAAGTGACGAGAGGTTATGCTATATTTTGCCGGACTGAATAAATGTCACCTTTATATAGAATATTAAATTGTTGTTTATTGAGGTTTATTGAGCTTTGCTGAGCTCTATGTTTTTCAAAGGCAGCGTGTGTAATTAAATTACAATTTGTATACATTGTTTAAGTTAACTTTACCACGTGTTGTTTATCTTCTTTGAAGGCTTAATTAAAGAGCATAAAAACAGTACAATTATCACAACAAAAAAACAAACCATAACATCCCTATATTACCCAGAAGGGTCCACACCCTTCACCCAGAGATGTATAACACCCAAATTTTACGTGTAATGTTTAGGTCCCCTGGGGTAGGGGGTGAGCCTATCGCCATCCACCGTAACCAATCCCAACTCCGTGCTGCTTTTTGAGAATTAAAATCTCAAATAACATTTTTGTCGGCCCTGGAAATCGAAGACCTAGAGGTAAGAGCAAACTAGACCAACGAGAGAGTAACATGACTGTAGAGAACACATCGTTATCCCTGGTTGTAGCTTGTCTTTTTCAAAGCACGATTTTTGCCTCCTGTTTAAATAAATAAATATTAAATAAATATCTCTCAACTTACACACAACTTCATCTAGTCCCAGAGCTTGTACTATGGGTACTAGAATAACTGATACTAATACATATATACTTTTCTTTTGTAAATACATACTTATTATACATAGAAACACCCAGACTAAGATAAACCCTCACTGAATTCGAACCCGCGACCACGGCGTCGCAGGCAGGTACACTACCCACTCCGATATCCGGTCGTCAACATTACCTTAATACTTACTTATAAGAAAGTATTCTAATGTCGCTTTTATAATATAACTCACTGTTATATTTCTTAATATAAAAATCACAGAACCAAAATTTAAATTCTTCTTTTTTTAGAACACCAAATAAAATAAAATGTTGTTCTTTCTTTTATGCCAGCTTTGCTTACCTGTCGGCGAAAGTAAAAGAGATTTTCCTTAAAGAGTTAAGCCTCTTATGTTTCATGGTTCAACTCCTAAGCTCTGCATGACATATGTCGCAGATTATTGTTACAATTATTAAGCTGATAACTGGTGACTCCCGTTTATTTCTTCATAGTTCAAAAGTTGCAGCGTGTAAAAGTGTCTTGTTTATTTCGGACTGCCACGCACTATGTACAGTGGGCCAAGCAATTAGGTATTCAGATCTAAAAAAGGGCTTTACGTCTACGATCACTCACAGCAATGTAGTATATATTTTGAAGGAACAAATTTATATGACTATTTCAATTTCAAAAGGCAACAGGTAAGTTTTATGAAAAATTACAAGGTTCACGGTTTTTCTAATGTAGGCTTCTTAATTTTTATCTTTGTTATTGATAACACTTTTTTGTATGTGATAATGCTTTTTTCTTGATAAGAAATCCTAAAAAAATCTGCTCTTCTTTCTAAATTAAGGTTTAATATTAAAGTTGAAAATTAAGAATCCAGCAGGACTCGAACCTGCACCCCCTGGGTATATTGCCACTTACGCTTGCATATGGTCTTAGTCATGTCAGTGACCCGGGATCTTCTGTGGATTTCTTTGTTCCGAATCCTATCACGCAGAGAGATACCTAACATAGCTCGTTCCATAGTTCGCTGTCAATTTTGTGCTTCTTTACGAAGCTATACGTTTCTTATATCGATATGTATTTAAATTACATCAATCATTCATCTAGCCAATTGCAATCGGTAGATTAATCTAGTGAAGCATAAACTATTGCTACCGCAAATATAATGGAGATGATATATCAAATGTTCTGTGCACGTCACGAACCAAACATTACTCAGTCTGGCGGTGCTGTATTAAGCTAATTGGTCATTAGTCAAAATGTACATTACTTTAGATCTAGTGTTGGTGCGGAGTTTGGTGTTTGGCTTGTATTTAATTGACCTTGTGTTGTGAATTTTTATTAGCGGTAGCTACCTTTTTGGTAGAACCATTGTGTTTGTACGCTTTTCATAAATTATATTAAGTCGTTTGAATTGTAATTAAAAGTAGACTCTAACTTTAGCAAACGCAGATGAAACAAACACAAACACGGTTACATATTAAGCTTTAATTTCCAGTATAATCTGGTGTCCCATTGTACAGGAAGCCTATCTTAACAGGGTGGATACGACATATCGACGTTTATTGAAACACAGATTGTAGACGTGCTCCGTGTTCATTTCCACCTATTCAAAATCAAATTATGATAAAAAAACGTTTACCAAACAAATTGAATGCTCTCAATATCTCAATGCTCGATTTTATCAGCAAACTTAAAAAAAATATTTCGTAAAACGTAATAACAAACCGGTGTAATAAACACTGGACACGTCTTAAATTTCTGTGGTATCAATAAATATTTTTTATGTTGCCTCTACCCCGTGGAAAACGAGACCATCTTATAATGAAAGTGTATAGCTTGATGTGTTTACCGTGTTTACCTGCTCTGATGTTATGCATCTAATCAGATAGTCACAGGCCGATATCCATATCAGTATATTATGAGCTCAACAGGAAATAATACTTCGACGTCGGAAATTTGGAATGTGATGGGATCATCATTTCAGCATTCGCTTCATATGTCATCTTATCTTTTTTTTAGCGCCAGCATCATTCGGATTCCATTTGCGACACCTGACTATTATGTCTGGCAGCCGTCAAGAGATTTTCTTTAATGATGATGGGGTAGTAAAATAATATTAAATTTAAGGTTAAGCTATAAATTGGTTCGCCGAAGTATTCACAAATTGTGAATTACAAGTCAAAAAAAAAAAAATAAGCAAGTCGAAAAACATTTGAAATCAACGAAATTTTTACGAATTTTCGATAGTTGTCAGTGGTACTTAATATTTTCCATAGTAGTACAGTTTTTAGTTTAAATTATTATTTAACCAAAATATAAGCCTTACATTGTAATACAAGCTAAATGAGCCAATTTAGCGTAGGTAATTTATTAACACAATATGTAACAGTCATATTTACACGAGATGAAAAAGCGAAGCGAGTTCGAGAGACTAAATTAACTAGTTACATAAAAGTGAAAAACGTTTCTCGCTAGGATATCGAACAGAAACGCGAGATATATTTCTGTTCAGTATTGATAATAATAATAATATTTCACAACTCACACAAGGCGCCATCTAGTCCCAAACTAAGCAGAGCTTGTACTATGGGTACTAGAATAACTGATACTATTACATATATACTTTTCTTTTGTAAATACATACTTATTATACATAGAAACACCCAGACTAAGACAAACCCCCATGTTTATGCACACAAAGATTTGTCTTAAGTGGGAATCGAACCCACGACCTCGGCGTCGCAGGCACTACCCAATCCGCCATCCGGTCGTCATTTTATTATCGAGTTTTGCTCATCTCGGTACATCTCGGTACATGTGTCCATGTAATTGCAAACGCTTAACCTCATATTGAAGTTTGAAGTTCATTTATGGGAGGCGACAGAAGACGGCTTGTTTTTATAAGGACTCGGTTTACCTCTGTGAAGAGTTACTCCATAGTGGTATGCAGTACGTAATTTATTGTACCATCTATTTAAGATTGTTTAAATATATTTCAGAAAACATCATGGTGCTTTATAATTGCAAATTAATGTGTATTGTGTTATTCATATTCATTTTTTAGGTACAACATATTTTTTATACCTACTGAGTTATTTGTTCGAAAAACGTAAAAATTTTATTTCGTATTTGTCTTGTAGACATAGAAAATGATTTCTGTTACTAATTCTGAACCAACTAATTGCAGGATAAAGTAAGTATGTTTTTGTATTTTATCTGAAAAATATACACTATCAGACTGAAGTTCACTAGAAAGATAAGAAATATTGAGGCCTAGGCAGATGAATGACGCTTCAAGACTAGTCATTACTGTTGAAAGATACCTACTATTTAGCTAGACATGGGCTCAAGGCACTATTTCTTTTGAAATATATTTGTACTTTTTGCTGTATATATATTGTTTTTCACTTTACTTCAGCTTTTCATGTGATATTGTCAGTCAATATTAAGTTATCTACTATATCTACATATTTGTCAAAAGATACATTCATAAAAACTAATGGAGCCGAATAATGATTTTCTCTGCTGCGTCTATTATGGAATTCTTTTTGATTTTAGAATTCATAGAGATCAAACGAAGTCTACTCTTTGTTGAGGTATTATGTAAATGACCAGCTTACGCATTTTCTCCACTAAATAAATCGAAGGTCTTTTATCGAACTCGCTTTAAAATATGAGTGATCTTACGTTTAATATTGTTTATGACTACATTAATACTAAACGTATACATTTATAAGACAGAAATATTTTATCAAAATGTGTTTTTAAGTAGGTACTGAACTGAATACTAAATTTAAGTTAAACATTTTAGTTTTTTCTTTGTTTTCGAAACAAATAAAAATAAAGTATTCTTTTAGTTAAATATTTTTAATAATTAACTACAAAATGAGTCTGTTATCAGTAGTAGCGTAAAATATTTCATAATTTTCGACAATCTGAAGCAAAATTTTCTATTTAACTTTTATTATTATTAGGCAAACGCCTGCCCTTACGCTATATTTATTTTATAATCATGTCTAGATAGTAAATATAGCGTAAGCGAAATAGAAATCCTAATTATGTATCAAATAATAGCAAATACACTCATATTTGTATTACTATACTGTATATAAAATACAGTATAGTTTTTATAAAGAGTGTCTAGAAATAAAACAAACGCCAACCAAAGGCTTCATTAGGCTTTCACAGTGTGTTTGTAAAAGAGTAATAATGAATAACACATTTTTTACCATCGCTACAAGCCTATTTGTTATACGTAAGCAAACGGCTGATAAATGTTTTTATGAATTTTAAATTATGAACGATACTTTGGGGCTCAAAGGGTGTTAAGTGCCAAAAACTCACCGTTCAATTGCAACTCTAGAGTGGCTAGATATGTTTCGATGATAATCATTATTATAGTAGTAAGATATAGTTACAATTTTTAGACAACAATGAAACAAATAATTATTTTTTATCGTCTACAAAATAATCAGGACACATCTTTAAATAACCTAGAATCAGTGTGAGACGTCGCGCGACGGTGACGAAACGCGATTAATAGCCCAGTTGATGAATCTACGTAATATATACTGCTAAAAACATTGCTCTTGAAAATATGAGTATTTTGTTACAATAATGACAATAAAAAATATTTTATACTTTCGATTGCTACATTACATATTGACAATTCGTTTAATAAAGCTCCGATATTGAAATATTAATCATTTTTAGTCGAATAAATCAATATATATTTCTCACAACTTTGTTCAAAGTAAGACAATTCAAAGTCTACATTAGAGCGTACATCATTAGCTTAGATGTCTTGTTTTATTAATTTTTAGTAGAAAACAACAATAAAAATATTAGCACTACATTCATAAAACGTGATCACGTAATAACATTAACGGTATTATTGAAATTTACATAATAACGTTGGAATAACGTTATTCTGTGGTTGCACATTGTCGCCATACGGTACCACTATTCGCAGAACTGCACTATTGGTATGGTCAACATAATATTAAATATATTACTGTGTTATTCTTTTATTACCAGTTACTCCAAATATTATGTACAAATGCTTAAAACAGACATTTATAATGCTCCAAATATGTAACCGTTTTTTTATATTTTTTTTTCACAATGTTGATCCCATTGTTTGTGCTTGTCAAAATGTATGAAGTACGGTATTCATGTTACTTTTGTTATTTGTTTAGTATTATTTTCTATGAAAGACTATGAAAATGGAGGTAAGTGTAATTTTTACTTGTTATAAAAAAGCAATCAATAATCAAATTTTGGTATTATCTGGAAGGAAAAATAAAACGATAAGATATGTTTTATGCCTAAATGCTACAAGCGCGTATTCTTCTTCAACAAACATCCAAATAAGCATTTATATCAAGACATTTCAGTGACGTAACTAAACTAATAAGTACGTTCAAAACGCGTCATTAGCTTTCTTATTAAAACGTTTATTCTTTGATCTTTGTAAATACCCACTTCTAATACTCGGCGCTACTTGATACTAATTATAACGTATTACTAAAAACTATATTTTGCGCGCGGCTTTGTCAGCGTGAATTATGTTGTAGGTATTACCACAGATAATATAATACTAGTGTATTGCGTACTAGCTGCTCCAACGCTTTGACCTGCGTTCAACCTCACTGCTTCGCTCCCGTAAAGTTTAGGGTAATTTTAAATATCTTAAGACCTTTATTGGAAGTTAGACTAAGAAACACAAAATTAATTATCAAAATTGGTATAATTTAGTATTATTTATGATTTATTTTTATATCATTTTTTGTAATGTTTTGACGTGTTCAAGCGCCTCCTCAGGACCAAGAGAGTAAAAATAAGTGATTTGAATTTGAATTTTGAATTCGACTAGTTGTTCTCAAGATTGGCAATATCAAATAAAGAAATTAACTTTCGTCCGCGGTTTGGTCTACGTGGAAGGTACAAACAGAGACTGACGAACAGACAGACAAAATCTTTAAAAACTGTATTTTAGGCAAAGGTATCGTGCAAACAGACACTGCTATTTAATTTATTCGTATTGATTTAAACAAACTTGTTTAGCGTTATGTGTATGTCTGTGAGGATCAATAATTAATGGGTATTTTAAGAATCGTCACAGTGACATGTTGTTTGAGTTTTATTTTCACTTCTATTAAGGCGTAAGGTCAAAAACATGTAGAAAATATAAAAAATAAGTTCATTGAAGTAAATTAAGCATTTTTAGTGAACTAAAACAAATAATATTATTCGTTTCTGAAATAATAAAGATTACTTTTAATGATATATAACTAGCGATAATAATATTATCCTAAATACATAATAGCCATAATACTTAATAAGACGGTAATTTATGCAACAACATAAAATTATTTTAATGGCGAATTCCTGAGCATAAGTCTGACTCAAACATTCTATCCAATCTAATCTTATCTCAGAACAGACAATGGTACATCGCCACGCTAATTTAATTACTTAATTAACCGAGTCAATTTCATTTTATCCCTCAAGATTCCTTTCAACGAAAATTTAGATATTTATGTCTTCGCATTTATGGCATCGCTCTGGATCTTCTTACTTCATATCTAAGCGATAGGATTCAGAGAGTAGATGTCAATGGAAAGCGTTCGCATGGATCAGCTGTAGCAATGGGGGTGCCACAAGGCTCTATTTTAGGGCCTTTCCTGTTTCTCTTGTATATTAATGATTTACCTCATCTTGTTAAGGATAATCATGAGATAGTATTGTTTGCGGATGACACTTCTTTAGTTTTTAAGGTAAAAAGACAACAATCAGTAATTGACGATGTAAACAATGCTTTATCAAAGATAGTGAACTGGTTTAGTGCTAATAACTTGCTTTTAAATGGTAGTAAAACAAAATATATTAGATTTTTTACAAAAAATGTTAAGCAAGTCAAAACTAGTGTGGTGATGGACAATGAGGAATTGGAAATGGTCAATAAGGTTGTCTTTCTTGGTATAACATTAGACTCTAAATTACAATGGGGCCCACATATAGAAACGTTGTCTGGTAGACTCAGCTCAGCAGCTTACGCCGTAAAAACAATTCGTCAACTGACCGATGTTGACACTGCGCGTTTAGTTTATTTTAGCTATTTTCACAGTATAATGTCATATGGTTTATTGCTTTGGGGTAGTGCCGCGGATATAGATTCAATATTTGTGCTCCAGAAACGAGCTATTCGAGCTATCTATATGATGAGTCCCAAGGAGACACTAAGAAATAAATTTAAAGAGATACATATTATGACGTTACATTCTCAATACATTTACGAAAATTTAATGTACGTTCACAAAAACCAAACGAAATTTAAGAAAAATAGTGATCTCCATAAATTAAATCTAAGGAACAAAAACAAACTCGCTGTGCCCACTACTAGGCTCCATAAAATCTCTAACTCGTTTCCAGGTCAATGTATACGCTTTTACAATAAACTTCCTTTAGACGCAATAGAATTATCGATAGGTAAATTTAAAAAATATGTTAAAACTAAATTATGTCAAAAAGCTTACTATAGTATTTCAGACTACATAAATGATAATAGTATTTGGAAATGAATTGCTCTTCTTATGTGATTTTTTTATGTACTTTTATATTGTTATATTTTTCATTTTAAAAGATGGTGCACATGAGTTTCTCACCAGCTCTTCTCATAATGCAATACCCATCGGAGCTGGTACTTAGATTGATTTTAATTCGATTCTAAACAGTTTGATTAAAATTAATCTGAGCCCCGGTTATTCAAATCATTGTAATTAGTATAATTTAGTATTATTTATTATTTACTTTTATATCATTTTTTGTAATGTTTTGACGTGTTCAAGCGCCTCCTGGGGCCTATGAAAATAAATGATTTGAATTTTGAATTTTGAATTTTTGAATTTCATTATTTATAAACTTAAACTTCATTAACAAGAATATTTCGAGGTTATTACTAATCTCAGAATTGTATGTATTATTTTTCTAAGTTTCAGCATTTGCTTGTAATGTAATGCCGACTCAAGGCGTCATCATGTGGACTGGAGTTTGTTGATATTTGTCTGTTCCGCCATGTTGGCTGATCAGTAATATACTGACATGTTCGCCGAACGCGAGGAAGCCTGTTTGTGCCATCACACATCACGCTTGGGTGTTTGGTGTTTAGCTGTTCGGAGTTTGTGATAAACAGCCAGTGGCACCCGCCATAAACGCTCGTGGTCAGGGAGAACCTTTATAGTGCATTACACGTTACGCTTTTTTTTTCAGACGAGGAGTCAGTACAAATATTTGCGGATCACACAAAGATTTGTCCCGTGGTGGGATCGAATCCACAACACCAGTGTAGGGAGAACGGTGATGTGACCGCATAAACCACTACGCCAACCGTGCATACGTGAAACAGTTCTTCTATATCGCCACCTAAGTTGAACACCTACCCTAAAAACAAAGGAGGTCTGTAGAAAAGCTACGCTCATTTCTGAAGCAAAACTTAGAAAACATGTATTTATCACTCCTGTCGGGCTATTCACGATTCTCTGTTGCATATTTTGGTACAAGCTTTATGTTAAGTTTTACTTTTTGTTTTTACTGGGTAAAAACAAGTGGAAGAACGAGAAGCCTGGTTTGTTTGAGACAACTTGTTGGAACAAAACTACGGATACGTTATTCTTGTAAAGAAAAATTTACAGTAAACAGTTTTAAAATAATTTTGTTAATGCTAGAATAAAATATCATAATTATCATTTCTGAATCGGATAGATTGAACCATTTTATTTTTAATGTCACACAACTTTCACACTACGACATCTAGTCCCAAACTAAGCAGAACTTGTATTATGGGTAGTATTTTGAACTACTAAGGTGAAAAGCTTCATGTGCGACACGAGATCGAAGTTATTTACATCTCGTGCTTTTAAGTCCCTCACTACGCTGTTGATTCTACTATAGAATCATTCGCTTAATCGGGACTCAAAATTAGCACTCGAAGCAATTACGTACTTTGCTTTCTTGTTGCACAAATAACTTTTTTTGCCACTCTAGACTTTTAAATTGCTCTATGACGTAGTTCATCATCAACACAGAAATATCAAAAAAAAAAAAAATAAAAAAAACAAATAAAAAAAAATAAAATAAAAAAAAATAAAAAAAAATGTACTAATTTTTTTCAAAGAAAAAGGAACCGCCTTCAAAAACTCAAAAGTAAAAAATAAAATATTCGCTTAACTTTGCTTACCTTTATATTAATTTGTTTAAAACAATAAACCCAAATAATTATGTAATACCAATTAATTATATTTTTTGAAGTCGGCGCCAAATTACAAAATCAAATACCAATTAAAACCGTATTTACCGAATTATTTGTTGAAAAAATCACAAAATCAAATACCAATTAAAACCGTATTTACCGAAATAATTGTTGAAAAATCATAAAATCAAATAACAATTAAAACCGTATTTACCGAAATAATTGTTGATTGATTGATGAATTGTAATTTGGCGCCGACTTCAAAAAAATATAATTAATTGGTATTACATAATTATTTGGGTTTATTGTTTTAAACAAATTAATATAAAGGTAAGCAAAGTTTAGCGAATATTTTATTTTTTACTTTTGAGTTTTTGAAGGCGGTTCCTTTTTCTTTGAAAAAAATTAGTACATTTTTTTTTATTTTTTTTAATTTTATTTTTTTTTATTTGTTTTTTTTATTTTATTTTTTTATTTCAAGCTTTTTAGTGTCTTAGTTTTTTAGATTTAACGATGGGGTTAGGAAGAAATACTAAGGCATCATTACGCATGAAACACAATAGAAACAATCAAAATAATCAAAAAATTCTTTCTGAGATCTTCATGATCATAAGTTATCACTACGATAATAACAAATGTGCTGAAACGTAAGCCCCGTCCAAACCTAAGCAGAGCTTTCGGTACTTTAAGGGTAGGTAAGTAGGCTGTCTCTGCTTACCCTTCAAAGCATACACAGGCATGATGTTATGTTATGTAGTGGTGAAAACAATACATAGATACACGATTGCACAAAACGTGGTTCATTAGCTATTCGTTTTTGAAGAGTTCCGTTGCCTGTCTCCAAAGATCTTCATCAGATTCTGATAAATTATATACTAAAACCTTCCTTGAAACACAAGGATTAAAATACCGAAAACTGCATTCAAATCGGATCAGTAGTTTCCGAGAAAATCGCGAACATAAAAAGGTGACATACATACGGATCGAATACAGAACCTCTTTTTTTTTTTGAAGTCGGTTAAAAAGACAAAGTAAATTGACGTTTCTGTGTGTGTGATAACTTACATAGCTATACTTACTAAGTGTGGTTGGTATGTTTAGGTTCTATGGGATAGGGGGTGAGCCTATCGCCATCCATCAGGCACAATCCTAACCCCGTGCTAAAAATTATTGTTGAGTATAACACTGTGCCCGACTGTGCTCCGGGAATCCCAGTCTCACAGTGAGAGGTGCATACCATTAGACCATCGAGTCAGTCTGTTATAGTTAAATCTTAATGCCAAGAGTGGCAAGCCATGCTAGGGGGCAGGCATGGCAGATTTTGAGTTATATGTTGCTTCAAAATCTGTTTAAATCGACCAACTTAAGTGCACGGTTGGAATGAAACAATTACTTGAATAAATGGAACATATTGATATAGATTTCATTACTGTAAGCTTAGAAAAAAGTGCGTGCTAAAAGCAAATAGTTCTTTAAATTAAAATGCGAGTGCATAGTCTGCGTAATGGTAAAAGCGGTCGCTTCACCGCTTTCTTCCGCTGGTGTTGTGGGTTCGACACGTGTCCCCACACGGGACAAATCTTTGTGTGATCCGCAAATATTTGTTCTGACTCTTGGTGTGCTTAGTGTGTGTGTAATGTATGTTTGTGAACAACCCCGCAATACAGTTATCGCTAGTGCGTTTGTCGTTTTAAAAAATAAACTTAGATCGCGATTATTTTTTTTTATACTACGCCCACAGCGAACGAACTTGTAGTCCACCTGATGGTAAGTGGAGTACAGCCCATGGACATCAACAATCCACAAAAGCAGACTATAGATGCGTCGCTGCAGCTGAGGACTACGGTGTTATGCCTCATGTGCCAGTAATTTCAGGGCCTGATCTCACCACCAAATCGGAACACAGTAATGGAAGCACTACTATTTGGCGGCAGGTTAAAGGTGAGACGGTGGTGCTGCCGAAGAGCTCTACCACCACTGGCGAACGCTTCGGTACAATGACTACTACTATTACTTTCCGCTCACTGCAGACGCAAAACGCGTCGCTATAGGGTATCGTAGCTCTAAGTAAAGTATTATTAGTCCTAAGGCATTAAATTCCTCAAAGGTATTAATAATCCTATCTGATGAGTACTAAACGAAAGCAATAATTTATTAGCTTGCAGTGCATAGATGCTAATGGTATGGAACATTTTGGCTAATTTGTTGTTTAATATAAGCATTGAGGGCGGCGATTCGTTGTATTTCAGATATGAATAGAATTAATGAGAGTTGTTACTTGTTACAGAATTGCAACTTCGATTCCGATAAACGATTATTAACAATAATATGTATGCTGCTTTCTATTTTTAAGATTAATAGGTAATTTCTATTTAAGTTTCTCTTGTACTCTTGCAGCCAAAGTGTATAATATTCTCTTGTCAACGATACGTTAGCGCTACTTTGTATAAATAGTTATTAAATTTAAAATAATTGACGGATCTTTTTTAAATTATTGTATTGCAAAGCTAAGTATTCATACGTTTAAAGTAAGCGTGTTTTATAGCATAGAGATTTAATGCCAATATCACCATAATTTGTAGCTGTTTTTAAATATAATGAAAAAACTTGGAAAAGACAACAGAAGCAACCTTTTTATTGTGTAGTAGTGTATACACTCGTAGTTGCTTAAAATCAACCCCTAATTTAACTCTTTTAAAATTCAGCTTTTGTACCTTCCTAAGCACTCTTAGGAAGGTACAAAAGCTGAATTTTGTCGGAATGTGAAGTTGGGTGATACTACTAGTCAAATTATACAGTAGATTTGATTTTTGGTCCAAATGTAAAGCGATCTTAAAAATACATGTATATAAGCCCCTAACTTTTACATTGTAATAATGGTTGTAATACTGGTGGTAGAGCTCTTGTGAATAAGCTCGAGGGCGGCAGCACCACCGTCTCACCTTTAACCTGCCGCCAAATAGTAGTGCTTCCATTACTATGTTCCGGTTTGGTGGTGAGATCAGGCCCTGAAATTACTGGCACATGAGGCATAACACCGTAGTCCTCTGCTGCAGCGACGCATCTATAATCTGCTTTTGTGGATTGTTGATGTCCATGGGCTGTACTCCACTTACCATCAGGTGGACTACACGTTCGTCCGCTGTGGGCGTAGAATAAAAAAATGGTTTAGTCAAAGATGTTGAATGAAACATTGCCTTTAGTAAGTAAAACATATTGACATAGATTTCATTACTGTAAGCGTAAAATAAGTGCGTGCTAAATAGTTAGTTAAATTAAGATGGAAGTGCACATTTGGCGCAGTGGTTAAAGCAATCGTGTCGCCGCTTTTAACTGCGCTGGTGTTGTGGGTTCGATGTGTGACCCGCAAAGATTTGTTCTGACTCTGTGTGTGCTCTGTGTCTGTGAAATGTATGTTTGTGAACACCCCCGCGACACAGGAGTAATTTCTAGTGCTGGCGTCGTTTTTTTAACAAAAGAAAAATGAGTAAATGATAAATGCCGTTGTACAGGCTAAATATATGATTTAACTCCAAATATTATAATTATTTTGACTCATTTTAAAAACTTCCGCTCATCGCTCATCCCTTGCGACTCTCGAGTTGGAAGCATGAAATATGGATCTACCTCGGACGTGCTCTCGAGTCACCAAGTATATTGGGGGTCTGCAGACTGCTACATACATCACTAATATTACTTATGTGCGGTTGAGTCGCTTTTGAAACATTACCAAGCAGCCTCATTGTATTTCTCTGCATCTATATTGAATTCGCTGCCGTGTACGCTACATTTCTTTTGTATTTGCAAATTTTAAAGCCGATTTTTTTTTATTAAGCTTTGTTTGTTCTTTGAAGCAAATAAAAATTCATCTTATTTTGTACACTTTTAAAATTTTTTACAGATATTATTAACAATGTAGATCCATGATCCACCTTAAAACTATTTTTGTAAAGACATCAAACGCTAAAGTCCAAATTCACTTGTTCTGTCAACAAATGTCAACCTGATCGACTTAGACAATTTCAAAGGAAATATTTGTTAAAAAGGTCATGAATCAATTTTGCTGGTAACAAACAAAAATATATCTTGCCGTTTACTTTTCTTATATGACTGCAGAATCGAATTTTATGCATAATGCAATGCAAACTTATTTAAAATATTTTATTCCTTTGTAAATTAAAACAGTCAAAGTATGGCAAGTGTCTTTGATTTCATTTTATATTTGAAACCCCCAAGAGGGCTGTAGCACCAAAATTTCACAAAGTCAAAGGACATTGCGGACCGCTGCGCTATGATCAAAAGACGGAACCCCAAATTCATTTCCTTAATTATTCAAAAGGAAAATGAAATAGTACAGGTTTAATAAGCACCCGTGAGCTATTCGAGCACGTGACGAGTTGAATTTTCTTTACGATGAAAAATAACGATTTTCATGGTCTCAATGACTATGACTGCCTCAAGGCAAGGTCACGGATTCGATTCCCTTGTCGGGCAATGTGTTATTTGTGAACTTTCCGTCAGTAAATTCACAATAGCAGCACGGAGTTGGAATTGTGTCCGTGGATGGCGATAGGCTTACTCCCTATCCCATTGGACCTAAACATGAGAGTGAAGAGTGGGTCTTGTTCATCTCTGCCCGACTTTGCTGGGTAATATAGGCGTGATATTATGGTGTATGTTATTTTTGTATTTGATTTTCCTCGTATACGTAATAGGTTTCGGCAATACAATTTTGCCGCTGTAGCAAATTTGTACGCTGTAGTCCAATACCATCATCTGAATAATGGAGGTAGGTACCGTTTTCTCTCTTGAAAACGATCATTACCAAACTAAAAAAAAAAAAATATTCTCGTCAAAAACTGAGGTTTATGACTAATCGTGCTAAGGCTGAATTAAACAAATGTTACCAAACCATTTTAATACCAAAATTCTACTTACATACAATATCAGCAAACATTTGCCTAGGATTAATAACTAAAATGAATATGCTTATGATCCCTAACTTCAAAGGTGGATACAATCTTAATAAGTTATCTCAACGTCAAACATGGATTAAATGAAATACCGGCATAAAATGTAAAACTACTCTAAGTTGATATAGTTGATATATACATTTTCATAAACATTTGATATTGAATAACAAAAAAATTGTACTAATGAACCTTTATAAAAATGGCCGTGCCACGTTGTATTGGGATCGATCTATCATCACTGACAGGACTATTGTCGCCAATAGACCTGATATAGTGTTGATAGATCGATTGGAGCGCCGCGCCGTGCAGTGATTGTCGACATCACCATCCCCCATGACGGGAATCTCGTGGAAGCCGAGAAAGATAAACAAATTAAATATCTTTATCTGGCACACGAGATTGTCGACATGTGGGATGTGGATTCAGCCATCATTGTACCGATAGTCATATCAGTCAATGGACTGATAGCAAAGAGCCTCGACCAACATCTTAAGAGGCTCGCGTTAGGCGGTTGGACCAAGAGCCAGATGCAAAAGGCGGTCCTTTTGGATACGGCACGCATCGTGAGGAGGTTCCTCTCTCTGGAGCCCTAACCATCGGCAGCTTGGTCCCTGCACCTGATGTCGGTGGGACACTGTTTTTTATATTTTTAAATGTTTTTTTGTATTTTTTATAAATCATATTTAAAAATATATAAAAAAAGTTTAAAAATAAATAAAGAGGAATAATAATAATAAAAATGTTTATTCTTCTCCACAAATTACAACATGCTTATACAATATACAGTTGACAAGAAAAATTTACAAGAAATTCGTGTAATAATGTTCATGCTAAAGTTATTTAGTCAGTTAATAATTCTAACTGAGGCAACACGTTCTCGAAATGCTGGCTTATATTTCGGCCAACGACTTAGTATCGCAATACAACGCGGTAATGCTGCCAGCATTTTGGGTACGAGGCCTTCTGACAGTGACTTATTAAGTTTAGATTAAGTTATTAGGCTTATTTAATTAAAGATCCTATATGTATATTTTTCTGTAAATAAAGAACATGATTCAAACGCATTTTAATTTGTTGCTATTGAACCCTTTAACCTGCCGCCAAATAGTAGTGCTTCCATTACTGTGTTCCGGTTTGGTGGTGAGATCAGGCAATGAAATTACTGACACATGAGTCATCATAACACCGTAGTCCTCAGCTGCAGCGACGAATCTATAATCTGCTTTTGTGGATTGTTGATGTGCTGTACTCCACTTACCATCAGGTGGACTACACGTTCGTTCGCTGTGGGCGTAGAATAAAAAAAATACTATTACAGCAAATCTTATGTCGAAAATTTAAAGCAATCTTTGGTACCTACCTCTTATTTATCTGATAAACTAGAACGACTTTGCGAATACTGCTACTAATAGCAGTCCTCGCAAATTCCAGTCTGTGTAACGGATGTTAGTTCCAAGTGCCCAATATGACGTACCATACATCGTCCTAGGGGGAATCCAATTTCCTGCTCAACTGCTGTCCCCTGGTGACTCCGCTACTAAAACTGCACTGATGTTCTAAATAAATAAACCAACCTATATAATATCTATGCAAAGAAACAGTTGAAAAAGATATGGGACCGGCAGGATTTGAACCTGCGACCTTACTGCACACCGGGCAGCCATCCAGCTGAAGCCATCCAGCTACGGTCGCCTCTTACCAGAACTCTAAATTTCTCAACTGTATGATACGTCATTTCGTGACGAATAATGAACGGATGAACGTGACGTCACGAAATGACGTATCATACAGTTGAGAAATTTAGAGTAAGGTCGCAGGTTCAAATCCTGCCGGTCCCATATCTTTTTCAACTGTTTCTTTGTATAATTTGCTAAGCATAGCTAAATGCTATAAAAATAACCTATATAAATATCTTTTAAAAGATTCAATTTAAAAAGGTCTTTTATATTTAATCTTTTAAAACTTTATTAAGATTTAGACCTAATTTTAAAAGATGCGATGCAATTTTGTGCGTTATGTTTTTAAATTATTATTTTAATTTTAGGATAGTAATATTATATGTTTATTTGTTTTAAACTTTGTTCACAGAATTGCCTCGATGGTCTAGTGGTTAGAGTATGAGCCTCTCACCGCGAGGTTTCGGGTTCGATTCTCGGGTCAGGCAAAGTGTTATTTGTGAAGCTTCCGTTAGGAACTTCACAATAGCAGCAGGGAGTTGGATTTTTGGCTGGTGGTTGGCGATAGGCCCTATTCTCTGGGACCAAAACATAACAAGTCAAGTGTGGGTGTTTTACTTCTCTTCCACTTCCACAGGCTTCTGGATAAAATGGAGGATGTTATGTGTTTGCTCACAAAATTAGTACATGGTCACAATGGGTGGAAATATTGCCAGAGGGTACAATACAATTAAGGTAAAATACAATTCTTAGAAATAAGAAGGTACTCAAAACTTTTAACGTCGATTTTTTTTTCGTTGCTTTAAAATCGTGTTATTCATTTACGACTATTGTTTTGTTCATGAACAAGGCTTACAACCTAATTGCTACAAGATGGCCAAATTTCCCCATCCGACTTCTCTATAAAACGCTTCCATTAGGAGCTCCTATCATGTCAAAGATGACACCGCAAAAACAGTCAAAAGGGGTGAAGTATAGCAAAGCGGGACAAGAAAATTTGGCCAACACGAAGCAAATGTGCATTAAAGGAAAAAAATAACAATCTGCGATTCTCATTTTAATAAAGCAATCCTATTAATTTTATCTCAGACTCTCAAGTCTAAAGTGTTTCTAATTTGAACTTAATCGTAGCTCCAAACATTTTTCTTAGAAAATGGAACGTTTTGGGCTGTATTTTCAAGAGTGTACGTTGAAATTGTATTAAGTTCCTAAGAACGTCTAGTCTTAAATATACCAGCTTGTGAACCTGTTACGTACCTATCTAAGTATATTAAAAATCAAGTTAAAATGGCGATTGTACAGTGTTGCTAACTTCTTCTCTTCTTCGTCGTGTCAATGGCTGAGTCGAATTTAATTGGCCCAATAAGTGGTCACTGTTATGGCGCTCTCATCGGCGATCATGAGCGCCTTGGTCAAGGTTTGACTTGCCATCGTGGTGAAAGGATTAGCCAATTCGCTTTGAAGGGTGCGCCGGACGTAGGGAATCGTTGTGTACGTCACTCGGGGAGGCTCCTTTCATGCGCTTCTTACGCCTTGTAAAAAAGTAATTCTATATGTATCTACTTATTACAAAGATTTATTACGTCATAATTGCAACAAAATATAGTCGTATTATTTTTTAGACCATGTTAAACAAACCTCTTGTTTCCAGATGGTAACATCATTTTAAACGACCACCATGTTTTGTTAACTGCCAGAATGGCGCTGATTCAAATAACAGACTTTCTTCTGAGGTCTTTACATATATTAATACTACCTGCTCTTTATTTAAATACTCCTCCAAGAATGTTGTAACTAAAAAAGTAATTAGTTCGCTCTTTTAATTACTTTTGACAGTTTCGTCGGCCAATAGGTTACGTTGAATTATAATAAAAAACAGAATTGTAACTTGACTCTAACTGCCATCGTTTTGATAAATAATTAAATCTATCATCATCTAATCGACATATATCAAAGAAATGTTGTTTCTCGAATATTTTTCAAATAAATCGTCTTAAAAAAAATCTACACCAGGCACTAAAAACACCAATTCCCCAACGCATGTAGATTTCAGTCGTTTGATAAATGTAATGTCCAGACCACAGACGGATATGACTGATGGCTCGTGTTTCTTGCTCCGAGTTAAGTTTTGACTTGATATAGCAAAATCTGGTTGTATCAGGTCATACATAGCATCATGATTTTTCTACCTAGAAAGTAGTAGCAAACGTGTACAGCACCCATACTGCACCTATAATGGATAGATCCCATGTGAAAGGAGGTGAGCCTTTCGCCGTCAACTGGGCACAATTACAACTCCGTGATGCTAATAAGAATTTCCTGACGAAAAACAAGCCCAAATAACACTTTTGCTCTACCCGAGAATAGAACTAGAGACTTCGCGGTGAGCGATATGCAAATTATACCGCTTAACCAACAAGGCAGTTATCAGGTTTATGATTTGACAAAATATATATAAGTTAACTAGCTTTAAACAATTGTAGATATCGCTGACCCATTTTGGTAGGTATAAAAAGAACCATGCCAATCTTTCAAAACCCTAGAAATACCTACGTAAATTGATCGAACGTCAGAATCGAGAAGATAGTTTAATCAATCATTTGCGAGTTGGATATCAGCCTACTGCACTGCACACGATTTCTTAATTGAACCGTATTCGAGCAGCCTGATGTTCGCCTGGAACTATTACATGGTGTATGCAGCGATAATTACTCTAATAAGAACTGTCAACCGGATATCATAAAGTCCACTGCTTCACATAGTATAGAGCTACTTTCCTTTGTGCTCAATCTTCGGTAAAACTTGCTAATTTCCAACGAAAACTTTACTTACGTCGAGAACAAAGAAATTTCCCTAACAGCATGATTTATCAGAATATGTATTAGTGAATGCGGGCACTATATTACTAACTACTATATTTTTTTAGAAAACAAATAATACCTCTTTAGATTTTTTATAAGTAAGTTTTTTAATAACGAAGTTTTAACTATTGTTTTTTATTCTTCTTCTTCTTTCGTATCAATGGTACTACAAACTTTTATTACTCCTGCCCAGTGCTTGACCACACTAAATGGTGTGATTGTGAAATACTAACCTACGATTTATGATTGCTGTTACAATGCCTTTTTTCCTGTATACCATTAAATTAAATATTTAATATTTTCTTGAGTAGGAGAAAGTATGAAGTCAATATTTTATGTATAGTGGCAATTTTTTGTTTCGGAAAAAAAAAATCAATTCGTGTGTATTGAAAAAAAAAGTCAATCTTTATTATGATGTTAGGAATTTAGCTCTCTTCTATAGTCTGAAAGTGTATATAAAATATTGTAAATATAAAGGGCCTCTTCATAATTTACTCCACATCTGTATTCGTACGAGCAAGGCCACAGAAAAGCTGCGTTTTGCACATTATGTATTTATTTTGTTTGTTTGTATTGTTTGTTGTGTGTATTTTTCTCTCATTATTAATGAATGCTGTGAAATATTTAACCTGGCGCTATAAATATTTTATTTAAGTATCTGATTCTGTTTGGCAACTAACAAAGTTTAAAAGGAAAACGTCAGATTTGGTTTTGTTGAATCATTAATCTTCCTTTGGGATCATTACGTCCAGCTGTCTGTCACAAAAACTTATTGCTCTTAAATTTTGACCGATATTATTCTCCTAAGAAGTAACTTTGTGCTGTGATTTTGAAATTACTTATTTTGCTGGGTATATGTTGTAACGTAGTCTACTAATGACTAGTTAGGTAGGCAGAATAAATAGAAACAATCGATAGATTAACAAAGGTATTATTATTCTATATATTTATATCTATTAAATACAAGGTAGTCTCAAGGCGTAGGTTGGTAGGTAGGTAAGTGGTTTGATAAGTCCTGGCGCAGTGAAGTGAGGAACACTTAACTCGGCGCTGGTGACCGCAGGCAAGAAGGCCGCGACGCTCGCGCAGGTCCTTTATATACCCCACAGGGGTCTGCAGTGGGGGGCGCATCTTGAGTTTGCGGTGGCCGTGCGGTTGCGACGTCACACACCCCCTCCGTTAGGGCAGAATTTTTCTTAAAAAATTCGGCTCCTGGCTGACATGGAAGACCTCAGGAAGCAGTTCTTAAGCAGCACCGGCAGCTCGATCCGGCTTTACTGAAATCAGAACAATAAGTGTATATAAAAAAAATAACTAGAAAAAATATGAAGTTACGATACCTAAATAAAATTGAAAAGAACCGGAGTGATCGAGCCAAACGCATTCAATACAATAACAATGTCATGATGTCATTAAAAAATAACACTACGTGCAACCTATTAAGATTGAATTTTTACTAATTAAAGAAGATTATTGAAACTCATTCTTATCTAACGGAACTAAATATAACTAAAAATGTAAGTATAACAACTTGTTTACCAAGTAGCGCGTTAGCGAAGTAGTATTGGGTGTGCGCGTCTACACAGAAGGCATGACACATTTCAAGATGAATGAATGAACAACATCGTATAGTTGAAAATAATAGAATTCGACATCATTAGTAGATGTGATTCTAAAGGAATTATGAGCGTGAAGAATATTAGCGAACAAAATGGTATACCCGATTCGACAATGAGAATTTTAACCACTGAACCATAGGGTAATTTTTTTTTTTTTTTTATACCATTATTGTTTATAGTTTATTTGTTTAATATCCTTTATATGCCATTCGCCAAGTGGCTTATCAGACATATCTGCTAGTTTGTACACTAATGGAGACTTTTTTGCTACGATTTTACATTTAATAAATTTAGGAGCGAGTTTTTTACAAAAATATTTATCCTTATCGCTCAAGTAAAAGGTACGTTTCCAAACAATATCACCAACATTGAATTCTGCCGTTTTACGGCGAAGATTATAAGAATGACAATTACGCTTGTGTGCACCTATTAGCGCTGCCTGTACTCTCTCGAAAATAGAGGATAAGTAGCCTAGTGACTCAGCATAACTATCACGTGGCTCATGAATTATATTAGTATCAGATTTACTAGAAACATAATGAGAACCACAGGTTACCGTTTCACGCCCGAATACGATCATAGATGGTGTAAAACCGGTTACTTCGTTTACTGCACAATTCATTGCGAACTGAATTTTAGGTATAAGTGTATCCCATATGCGTTGATCGTTTGAAATGAACGTAGAAACAGCTGTTATTATAGTTTTATTATATCTTTCTACCGTATTTACATGAGGTGCATAAAACGGTGTGTAATGTAAATTTGGAATTTTATATTTATTTAACAAGTTTTTAAAAGTTGCGCTTATAAATTGTTTGCCATTGTCTAGTACTACGGTAGATGGAATACCATGTACCAGAAAAACTTTTTCCTCTAAGATTCTAGTTATTACGTCAGCAGTCGCACGTTTAATAGGGAAAAGTAAACAATATTTTGAGAAACAACAACAAACGACAAAAATAAAATTGTTCTGTTGCCTTGTAGAAGGCAAGGGACCAATCAAATCAATACTTATCATTTGTAAAGGTTTAGAACAAGACTTAGGTTCACCCATAAGACCCAAAGTTGCATGATTCTGATGCTTATGTGCGATGCAACTATCACAAGAATTTACCGCTTTTACAACATCGGAATACATTCCAGGCCAATAATAATTGAGGGCTAAACGTTTGAAAGTTTTGAAAATACCCATATGACCCGCCGTAGGGGAGGAATGGCTCTGAAGTATTACTTCGTTTCTCCGTTCAGATGGAACTACTTCCTTCCACTGAAATTCTCTGGTAAGAGGATTAAGACTCTTTTTGAAACGATATAATTTATTACTGATCACTTGATAGTCAACAAAGGATGTAGGAGACTGCGAACAACCATTAAAAATATTCAAATACCAAGTGTCATTAGTAGATAAGGAATTACCATCTGGGAGGAGATTACTATCGATATCCATAATATTAGGTGATCGAGAAAGAAAATCTGGTACAATATTATCTGAACCACGACGGTGTCTTATTTCAAAGTTATAAGAGGAAAGACGAACTCCCCACCTGGCTAATCGCCCTGTAGGGTTGTTCAGTTTTAAAAACCATTTCAAAGCAGCATGATCGGTGTACACAATAAATTGTTTTCCGTTTTCAACATAACACCGCCAATGTTCGATAGCAGATAAGACAGCAAGCGCTTCGCGCTCAGTAGCACTGTAATTTTTTTCCTGGTCCGATAAGGATTTACTATAAAAGGCTATGACTTTTTCCTGTCCCTCCTTGACCTGGCAAAGTACAGCTCCAATGCCGTAATCACTAGCATCGGCGTGTATTTCAAAAGGCTGATCAAAATCGGGACAACATAAGACCGAGGAAGAAGATAAACATTTTTTTAATTTATTAAAAGCTACATCCGCCTCTTGCGACCATGCGAACAGTGGAGCCTTTTTGCCGTTGGAAGTTAATTTATTTAAGGGAGCCGCTAAAGTACTAAAATCGGGTATGAACCTTCTATACCACGATGCAGCACCCAGAAAACGACGTACCTCTTTTTTATTTGTCGGAGTGGAATAACTTGTAATTGATTTTACCTTCTCAGGATCTGCATGAAGACCTTCTGAATCCACTATATAGCCCAAATATTTAAGTTTGTCTTTGAAAAAATTACATTTTTCTAAATTTATAGTTAAGTTTGCATATTTTAATTTGTTAAGTATTTTAATTAGAAGTGAAATGTGATTTTCAAAGGAATTTGTCACACATACGATGTCATCAACGAAACAAAAGACCTTGTTTTCAAATTCGGGCCCGTAAAATAAAATATCTGCTAAACGCTGTTGTGTCGCAGGAGCATTTGTTAAACCAAAAGGCATGGATTTAAATTGAAAAGTTCCACGTGACGGAATGTAAAAAGCAGTTTTACAACGGTCCTATGCCCTTATTGACGTCTGCCAGAAACATTTAGATATATCTAAACTAGTTAGGTACTTAGCGTCTCTCAAGTTATCCAGAATCTCAGAGATATAAGGCAAATTGTACGCGTCTTTTTTTGTTACCGAATTTAGTTTACGGCTGTCGAGACAAAAACGCAATTCACCATTTTTTTTAGGCGTTAAAATGACGGGATTAGACCAAGGGCTTTCAGATGGTTCAATGACATCTTCTGCCAACATTGCATCGACATGTTTTAACAAAATACGCTGTTTATCGGGAGACATACGATAGTATCGCTGACGAATAGGTGGACTATCACCTGTATCAATCGAATGAGTAATGAGTGAAGTTCGGCCGAGCCCTCGCCGTTCATAAGATATATCGGTGAATTGGGCGATGATGTCGTTAGCAGTACCTCTCTGCTCATCAGACAAATGATCAAAAGATACCAAGTGACTGGTAGAACTAGGCTGTAGTTCCGAAACAACAACGTCGTTATTATTTTTCGTGAGTAAAATAGATTCCAATTGATCAGGGAACAACCCAAAACCCCTCCAGAAATCCATACCAAGGATTAAAGTTTTCTTAATACCCGGTACAATATGAGTAACAAGAGAAATAATTTTATTTTGAAATTCAAAAGGAAGTACCACTGAGCCAAGTGAAGAATATTTGTCGCCACCAGCGGTGATAAAATCCAGAGGTTTAGAATGTAATAATTTAGATTTATCCAAAAAAAGTTTGTGGGAATTATTACCCAAAATAGTTACACATGAACCAGTGTCTAGTAAACCAACAGTGTTCTTCCCGTTAACCGTAACGGGGATAAATGGAGTATAATTAATGTTAGAATTAACGATTGAGGAAAGTTGATATGAATTAAAAAATTTAGATACATAATTTAGCCAATTATGCCATTCATTTTTACATATTTTAACAATTACTTTTGATTTTCCCCAACCGTATTTTTAACGTTTTTTGAATTTTTATTAGTTTTATTGTTACAACTAGGACAGTCTAAAACTCGATAGCCAGGTAATCCGCATTTAAAACAAACCAAAAAACGAGGTTGACGACAATATTTTAAAGATTGTGAATCTGTTCTGCATCTCGGACAGTATAATTTAGGTATAGCAGTACTAGTGACAGAAACAGCATTGACGCTCGGTTCAGCAGAATTACTATTTTCTGTCGAACATTGATCTGTATTTAAAACATTGTAAGTTGGTTTAAAGTACTTATGTTTTTTGTAAGAATTATTGTTATAAGAAGTTTTTTTCGAATTCGTATCATTGGGATATCTATAAGCAAAATCTGGCGCTAGAGTATTGGCAGTAATTTTAGGTGGTTCCGAAAATTCCTTGCTACGACTGTCATACTTCTCAAAATTTCTACAAACACTAATTAAAGAAGGAATATCCACAATATTGCCAGTTTAGAGTGAATTTGTATAACACGGCCTGATATTATTTAATAGTATTTCTAATTTAATAGACTCGCTGATGGGTACGTCCAGACAGGAAAATAACCCTTGCATTTTAGATACATAGATGGTTATGTTCTCTTTTTCACCTTGAGTACGAGCCCTAATTTCCGACATTAATTTAAAGTCATAGTTATGAGGACTGAAATCGCGTTTTAACAAAATACACAAATCCTTCCAGGAACGAACACTATCTTTAATTGAACGAAACCAATGCAAAGCATCATCACAAAATACCTCAAAAGCAAAAGAAAGTATTCTATCTTCGGGTATACCTCAACACGACATGAACTCGTCAACCTTCTGAATAAACGCCCTCACACAGGTTCGACCGCCATATTTAAACTTGCAGGTTTCAGAAAACATTTTGCGTTCATTTATAAAATCCACGTGTTGAACTTCACGTGGTAATGAACACGTTGGCTCGACCACATGACACGGTACATTGGTAGGAACCGACCACGTAAAGATGCTAAGATTTTATAATTAGCGTGAAACATATCCCATACAACTTGAATTGATGATTTATCAGTAAGCAACGAAGTATCTATTCTTGATAATCTATGAAAAACATGATGCATAATAGATTCCGATCTAACAAACAGGTTTTTATCATAATGAGTTTGCAAAGTCAAAAGGTTATTTGAAACGCGCAACAATGAGCCATTACATGCGGTAATATCAACATCTGGCGAAAAGCACGACGATATTATTTCATCAAATGCCAGGTCTGACAATTTAGCAATTTGTTTACGCAATTCCTCAACCGTAATTGATTTTTCAGGCACAACACCACCTCTTACAAGCACTTCATATTCGAGCTCAGCCTTACTTAAATGATTAAATTTGATAGCATAAGCCATATTTAAAAAAAATAGATTGGGAATTACGCATACAGAGATACACAATGAGAGAAAAAAAAATGAATCCGTCCAAAAGGTGATAAGAATGTGTTTCTTTTTTTTTTTTTTTTTTTTTTTTTAGCACATAAAAGTAGAAGTTTTTGTAGGTTATTTAAAACACGAGGTGAAACGAGTGAGATAATAGAATAAAAAAAAAACACCGTACGCACCTTTCGGACGAAGAAAAGAAATATACACAGAAATAACACACAATTAAATAACTGCCAAGACTTAACCAAACCATGTACCATATAACCTCTATTGTTGGGCGCCGCTGTAACGTAGTCTACTAATGACTAGTTAGGTAGGCAGAATAAATAGAAACAATCGATAGATTAACAAAGGTATTATTATTCTATATATTTATATCTATTAAATACAAGGTAGTCTCAAGGCGTAGGTTGGTAGGTAGGTAAGTGGTTTGATAAGTCCTGGCGCAGTGAAGTGAGGAACACTTAACTCGGCGCTGGTGACCGCAGGCAAGAAGGCCGCGACGCTCGCGCAGGTCCTTTATATACCCCACAGGGGTCTGCAGTGGGGGGCGCATCTTGAGTTTGCGGTGGCCGTGCGGTTGCGACGTCACAATGTAATGTAGAAAGTGTTGTAATTTTTTCGTCAAATAGGGGCGTTTAGCCTTTTACCCCACCCCGTGCTCTAAGATGTACCTAGACTTTGAAGTTAGTGGTTAAAGAGGGGTGCTATTTAATAGTTAATAAAAAAATTAAAAGAATAAAACATAAAATATTACCAAATTTCTTCTACTTGCCCCCGACGGTGTTGAAAGGGTGTTTTAAATTTGATTCGAGAGATTCTAAATTACATAAAAATACTTAAGGCCAGTCAGACTATGACAGTTCAGTCGGACCATGTCAGTTTAGGCAGACTACGTCAGATATAACACCATGTCCAGATAGTCAGACCACGTCAGGTCTGCCGTGAGGTAGAAACGTTTGTCGAAGTTAGTAATGTAAAGTTCCAATAAATTAGTCTGGGTCATTACGTCGAATATTGAGTCGGGTGGCTGTTACTTACTATCTATATATATAAAAATGAAACCCGTTTTCCGTTGTCACGACATAGCATGAAAACGGCTTGACCGATTTGGCTGATTTTTTTTTTGTAGTTTTCTAATACTCTGTACAAGGATCTTAAAGAAAAAAAAATAAAAATAAATTTTCTGTAAAAATATAAGTGAAATTATTTAACCCTACGGAATAAACACTATTATGAAAATATATATTTTGTTTTTTATTTAATAAAATTAGTAAAGTCCTTCTCAGGTATGACGAGACCAGGGAAATAGGTATTCATTTTTATATGGAGGATATTATAGATTCCAGTTCAAATTGAATAGGTACGCATACAAAAGATAGGTCAGCTATACAAAATAAAGTAGTGCATCAAATTTACGCTAAGTCGGTACGAAGTTCGCTGGGTCAGCTAGTATCTAATGAAAGTGCTTAAATATCACAGGTACCTAATATTTAAGCACTTTCGACACAAGTTTTTTAAACTTAGTACAAGTAACCAACCATGCGTGCCTTGTATTTATTTTAATTTTAATTTCATTATGTTCTGAATAAATGATTGATTTGATTTGATAGCTTATCCAATTAATAGAACAGTAACTAAGCTCCTTACATCGCTTCGCGCGGAAGACACCTGCCAACTTTTACTACACCCTTTTCCCATCGACATCTAAAGCATCAACTAAAATTAAGCATTTATTAATTTAAAGACAAACTCGGTAGTTCGGTATACTCAGTAATTAACTTAGAAACTTCAAACTTGAAGGTAATGAAGTCAAGCGAGAGACTTGATACGTATAACGAAGGTATGGAGTAACTGACAGTGCCAATTTAATCTTAATCACATAACATCAGCGAGCAGCGATAGCCTAGTGGGAGACCGTAGGACTGCGAAGTTAAAGGTCTCGGGTTCGAACCTACGGCACACACCTCTCGTCTTTTCGAAGATATGTGTGTATTTATCATATAAATTATCGCTTGCTAACGGTGAAGGAAAACATCGTGAGGAAACCTACATGCCTGAGAGTGCCTAATAAGTGCTCGAGGGTGTGTGAAGTCTACCAATCCGCACTTGGCCAGCGTGGTGGACTATGGCCTAAGCCTTCTCATCATGAGAAGAGGCCCGAGCCCAGCAGTGGGATATGTATTAAATACAGGGCTGCTATTATTATTTTATTTATATACATAACATCACGCCTTCACTACCCGGAAGGATGTGGCAGAGATGTACAACACCCACATTTCACATGTTATGATTAGGTCCCATGGGATAATGTCAGGCAATTCACAATACTAACTCCGTGCTGATATTTGAATCGCCTGACGGACAGTTCACAATTAACACTTTGCACGACCCGGGAATTGAACCCGAGACCTCGCGGTGAGAGGCGCATACGCTAACCACTAGACCATCGGGGCAATCTTAATAAAGGGTACAAAAACTTTTGCTGCAGCTCGAATTAACGGTCGGTTGTAAGTGACGTTATTAACATACAAGGGCAATCACTTAAGAATACGCCTTTTTTTGTCCAAAATACCTCACAACTTGCATGGAAAGTAAGCAGTCGGAGGGATTAATATTTTGTGCTCACGTCAGCGGGGCTGAACACAAAGGAAAACCGCCAATTTCCTATTTGTATATAATTTTGCCACGCACGACCAAACGCGTGTGTTTTTGGTAAGAACTGAGTTAAAATACTTGAAATCTTAATATTTTATTTTTCCTTATTGCTGTAGAATAACAACAAAATGAAGTTAATCACGTCTCAATACTCGCCTTACTATTACTTACTTGTAATGAAAAATAATAGACTTTGTTAACTTTTAAACTATCGCGTTGCATGATTATTATTATAATTTTGACGGGAATTAACGCGAAACATGCATATTATTTACCTTTTGGCTATACGTTTCGGCAACGGGTTACACCGGCCGTTTTCTATAGCGTACTGAATCAGCAACTCTCCGCCTCCGTCAGTGATGTCGATGAATGTTCATCCACCCTCACTTTTTGATTTTTTGATGTAAAGCCCTTACACACTACACTAACCGTATCGGCATTGCGGAACGGACCGGCATTCACTTTATTAAGGGTTTTTGTGATCGCGATCACCGGATTCCATGCCCCAGATAACTTGAAGCCGTATAGCCAAAAGGTAAATAATATGCATGTTTCGCGTTAATTCCCGTCAAAATTATAATAATAATAGACTTTGTGCCGAAAGCGAGTTCAGCACCGAATTTAGGAATATTCTTTCTCTCTCTTTCTGTCATTCAATGTTTGAATGGGAAGGAGAGATCGAAAACTTCAGAAGTCCATGTTCTGCGGTGAAATTGGCCCTTGTTCACAAAGCCAGAATACAAAAAATACATTGAACGTAGTGAGAATACTAAGAATCAAACGAAATGTATCCATATTTATTTGATTGGAGTAAAGGAGCAAAAACACAAAAAGGTTTTTCGTGTAAATTAAATAAATCTTGGTAAAATGCTGTCGAATTGTCAGTTTATGTAATAATATTGCTTCAGACTTTTCCTTTTACCTATTTTCGTTACCATTGACTTAGCCACTTTTACGTTCCTCCGACGGACGTCAGCATAAGAGGAATAAGTAAATATAAGCATAGTAGTTGTATGCAAGAGTCAATAGGTATCTCATAGGCAAGCGTGTTCCACCGTAGACCGCATCATCACTTACCATCAGGTGAGATCGTGGTCAAACACGTGCCTACCCACCATAAAAAAAAAATGTAGCACCACAATAGTCAATGAATTAGTGTGTATTTGTACGCTCGACCGAAGTCGGCGACCGACGTCAGCGAAACAGAAAATCAGCTCTTAAACAACATAGATGGTACTATTTACTGCTTCCATCGCATTCGCAGCACCAAAAGTTACTGGCAAGGAAAGCCTTCTACAACAGCTATACAACTGTAGAGAAACGAGGTGTGATGTTTCTTCACCACAAATGGAGGTACTGATGGTAGAGCTCTTGTGAATGAGCCCGAGGGCGGCAGCACCACCATCTCACCTTTAACCTGCCGCCAAATAGTAGTGCTTCCATTACTGTGTTCCGGTTTGGTGGTGAGATCAGGCCCTAAAATTACTGAGGCATAACACCGTAGTTCTCCGTTGCAGCGACGCATCTATAATCTGCTTTTGTGGATTGTCGATGTCCATGGGCGGTACTCCACTTACCATCAGGTGGCCTACACGTTCGTTTGCTGTGGGAAAGTATAAAAAAATATCCTCTAACCAGGCTCGTTGGTATTGCCTGGCGGACAGCTGTCCAACGGTAGTGTGTTGGAAGTAGTATTTATAAATACTTGCTGTGAACATTTCGTTATCGCGATTCAGCGCAATTGTGACGTGTGTGTCTCAATTGTCATCCGTCATTTATTATGTGCGGATACCTCCACAAAACGGCCTTTAAACGGTATTTGTTTGAGTGTCGGCGAGGAGGTTATATATCAAACTGAATTTAGTTTACTAATCACTTTTAATAAACACAGTAAAAACAGTAGGTACTGACTTGCTGCTCACATCAAAAAAACAAAAAAATCATCTCCTTATATACCCCTGTTGGTAACGAAACCATATCGCGATCTAATTCGACGCTAACGCCATCTAGTTACTAAGCCCGACCAGTGTAAAATCAAAATTAATTGATCGCGATATGATTTCGTTGACCTTTTTAACGTAAACAGTTTTATATATAAAGTTAAAGTAAATAATACAAAAAAACTAGAAATATATAAATATCTATTAAGTTACTTATTTCATAAAAAGATTAAAATATAAACGGCTTTGTTTGCCAAACACGTAACGTAAAATTTAAGCACCGAAATTAGTTTAGAACCCTGCCAAGTTTTTTAAGACGCATTCATAATTTTGTTGTTTTGCTTCTCTCATAGAATTTTACGACATCGTTACGTCCAAAAGTTATACCAGCAATGTTAATACCATAATAATAATATGAGTTTTCTGTTGCTACAATAAAGTATTGGAAACAAAATAATTACATATTGAACCACATATTCAGAAATGTGGTTCATTATGTAATTATTTTGTGCTTTTTATTTGGCGCTATAATTCTCAAACTGCCTCGATTGTCTAGTGGTTACCTTATGCTGTCGGAAATTCACAATAGTTCAACGGAGTTGGAATTGTGCCCTGTGGATTGCGATAGACTCACTCCCTATTCCATAGGACCTAAACATAACAGATGAAATGTGAGTGTTGTACACCTCTGCCATACCCTTCTGGGTAATATAGGCGTGATGGTATGTACAAATTCAAAAAAAAAATCTATAGTTTAATAATTGTTTGACGGAATTCATTGGTTAGGTACTTAGTATTCATAGCAAAGCGTTCGAGTCAACTCAAAGAATCCTTTAGAATGGAATCGGCGATCGATGACTTATCCGGCTATCGTTATTTACCAAGGGATTCTTAAATCCAACAAATCGTGAAGTACTTCTTAAATATTAGTTCTGGACTGGTAAGTAGAATCTTTACAATCTATAAAAAGGTTAAATGGTGGCTTTTAAGCTTTCGCTACTTAATAACGTAGATATATTTAGAAGTCGCTTAAATAGAATTATGCAACTACTCAGTAACGTATTTCTAATAAAATAATATTATTATAAGCTCTCGTTTTTCTAGTGGCATATGCGGCAAAAGAGCTATTTGGGATTATTCTCTCAGGTATTTCTCAATAACAGCACATAATCAGAATTTTGGTTATACACCCCTGCCACACCCTTCTAGGTAGATAACATAGACGTGATGTTAAGTTATGTAACATATTATTATAGTAAACAAATTCTGCAGACAATATTATAATTCCTTTGAAACATCAAAATAATGACTTTTGATTAGGTAAAAGTTGAAATTAAATTCCTCATCAAAAACTTTGAAACAAAATTAATATGAAAATACTCTACTTCAATTAAGAAAGAAGTAAAATAATACCACAGTTATTAATAACAGCGTTAAAAGAAAAGTTTCCTTTTTCGTTTATTGTAAACCAAAAGCGTCGACCCATTTCACATTTAAGGGCTGCTAATGGTAAAGTACGATTTCCGAACCGACGAACATTTAAATGAAAGAAAAAGCCGCTGTCCCATTAGTCCCATTAGAGGTCAGATGTCAGGATTCAAATGTAAATCCTAACAACCACAGACATCAGATGATACTGGTGGTTTCATAGGTGCTTCCGACAAAATTGTATTTTTAAATAAATTTGAAAAAGACAGCTAACAATTGCAGTCGGCCATTAACAAATTAAAATAATATTAAATCAGAATTAAAAATCATTTCATACAAAATATGAAATTATTAAAAGCCTGCGCGGAAATGTTCACAAAAGTATTTATTTTCATAATTTTTTAGTGAAGCTGTTGCATAAACACGGATTATTTTTAATTATCTGAACAAAAATTATATGAAAATACCCTACTTCAATTAAGAGAGAAGTAAAATAATACCACAGTTATTAATAACAGCGTTAAAAGAAAAGTTTCCTTTTTCGTTTATTGTAAACCAAAAGCGTCGACCCATTTCACATTTAAGGGCTGCTAATGGTTAAGTACGATTTCCGAACCGACGAACATTTAAATGAGAGAAAAAGCCGCTGTCCCATTAGTCCCATTAGAGGTCAGATGTCAGGATTCAAATGTAAATCCTAACAACCACAGACATCAGATGATACTGGTGGTTTCATAGGTGCTTCCGACAAAATTGTATTTTTAAATAAATTTGAAAAAGACAGCTAACAATTGCAGTCGGCCATTAACAAATTAAAATAATATTAAATCAGAATTAAAAATCATTTCATACAAAATATGAAATTATTAAAAGCCTGCGCGGAAATGTTCACAAAAGTATTTATTTTCATAATTTTTTAGTGAAGCTGTTGCATAAACACGGATTATTTTTAATTATCTGAACAAAAATTATATGAAAATACCCTACTTCAATTAAGAGAGAAGTAAAATAATACCACAGTTATTAATAACAGCGTTAAAAGAAAAGTTTCCTTTTTCGTTTATTGTAAACCAAAAGCGTCGACCCATTTCACATTTAAGGGCTGCTAATGGTTAAGTACGATTTCCGAACCGACGAACATTTAAATGAGAGAAAAAGCCGCTGTCCCATTAGTCCCATTAGAGGTCAGATGTCAGGATTCAAATGTAAATCCTAACAACCACAGACATCAGATGATACTGGTGGTTTCATAGGTGCTTCCGACAAAATTGTATTTTTAAATAAATTTGAAAAAGACAGCTAACAATTACAGTCGGCCATTAACAAATTAAAATAATATTAAATCAGAATTAAAAATCATTTCATACAAAATATGAAATTATTAAAAGCCTGCGCGGAAATGTTCACAAAAGTATTTATTTTCATAATTTTTTAGTGAAGCTGTTGCATAAACACGGATTATTTTTAATTATCTGAACAAAAATTATATGAAAATACCCTACTTCAATTAAGAGAGAAGTAAAATAATACCACAGTTATTAATAACAGCGTTAAAAGAAAAGTTTCCTTTTTCGTTTATTGTAAACCAAAAGCGTCGACCCATTTCACATTTAAGGGCTGCTAATGGTTAAGTACGATTTCCGAACCGACGAACATTTAAATGAGAGAAAAAGCCGCTGTCCCATTAGTCCCATTAGAGGTCAGATGTCAGAATTCGAATATAAATCCTAACAACCACAGATATCAGATTAAACTGTTGGTTTCATATGTGCTTCAGACAAAATTGTATTTTTTTTTTCATGCAAATTATATCTCAAGAATAATGACGCATTCAATGAATATGTTAGTAGTTAAATAGTTTTTGATATTTTAGTGTAAAATAACTAAACTAAAATTAATAAAAAGATACACAGATTATTTATTATAGAATACTGTATAAAAGAAAGAAAGAAAGAAAGAAAGAAAAATCATTTATTCTGGCATAATTGCCTTTAAAACTTTAAAAATTATAACAAAATAAAAACATTATTTAATATGCCGGAAATGGTACGCATCTCAGCACAATACTGCAGCGCTAAAAGCACCGCAGCGCTGATAATTCTGATGCGCCCAGTGAGTGAGGATCAGTGTGACAACAGAAAAAAAAATACATATTATAATATTTTGTGTCACAAACAAAATATACCCTTAAACTACTAAATCAGATTTCATAAATAAAAAACAACTAAATTACATAAATAAGAAACTAATACACCTATATAATAATAGAGCATTACATAAATAATAATACTTATTTTTAAAATTAATAAGTACATTATTTAAAATGTAAAACATGGAACGCACCCATACGCTTTTGACATTTATAAATAATAGTAAACAATGAAATTCCGGGAAGAGCGGGGTTCTCGTATCACGTCCAAGCCAAATATACTATAGCTGTTGTATTAAATAAGCTATTGAAAAACAAACAATGTGCCGTGTGTTTTGTTTAGTCTGTATAGTGTAAATAGTTTTAAAATGTATATAGAAAACATTTTAATAAGGCAGCCAAAACTTGCAGTCGACCATTACCGAATTAAATTATATGAAGTCAGGATTAAAATCATTTCATTAATGTAATAAAATTATTAAAAGCCCGCGATGATGCGCACAATTTTTTGCGAAACCTCGGAAATGTTCACAGAAAGTATTTATTTTCATAATTCTATGAGTGAAAATGTTGCTTATTTTTAAGGTTTTCACTTGCGCTATTTAATTCAGGAAATGTAAAAAGCTTTTAGAAATAAAACTTCGGTGAAAATGAAACTAATGAAATTAATAAGATTCCTGGTGAGAGATTGCGATTTATGCTGCAAGCGTACGCGTTCATTGATTTGGACGATGGAGATTGATATTTTAATATATTACTACATCTGTGATCAACGAAGACGACGATTATATTAGGTGCATTCATACATAGATAATTTCTCTGATAATTCTTTTAGTCATATTTTATTTATAGTTGTATAAACACGAAAATTTTCAAGCATCGGAACAAAATTTGCAGCCGTTGCCACCATTTTTATTTCAATAAAAATGTGCGTTCAGGCGATGTACACACATGCAGTACGGCGGGCGTCATGCAGCCTGCATGCAGCTACGCACGCACGTACCCAACGCTGACGCTCCGTGGACACAGTTTCATAGTTTTGTTGCTGTCGTGGACAAAGGCCCTGTCAGTATAGATTTCACTAGTCTTATCTAAAATCTCTATTCAAATGAGATTTAGGGCCAATTACCGTCAGCCTAGAACAATCTTGCTTTAGCTCTGTAACACGTTATCCATTAAGGGCATTAAGGCAGCTATAAATGAATAAATTTATTAAAATATATTTATTTCAGATAATTAAAATCTTAAAGTTGATTTTAAAATTGTACCTATTTGTCAAATGCACATATGACACAAATGTATATGAAAAATAGTTGATTTGTTTTTGATTTGTTTGACATTTAATTTGTTTCTTGTAGCTTAATTCTACTAACTGGTACTGGTCCGGCGCTATACCTAGCTTACTACTTAGTGGTAGGTAGATTCGATATAAATAAGTCTTAGATACAAATTAAAATATCAGAGCCAGATATTTTCCTATTTTTTCTGCATAAAACCAAGTTCACAATAAAATTAAAGACACATTTTTGGAATCAAACTCGAGGCGGAGCAGCGTACAATCAGTGAGTGTCAAGACTAAACTGAATGCAAACACGACGTGACGGTACATGAATGTAATGAATGGACAGGACAGAATGTAACATTGTGTCCCGAGATATGACGTGAATACATGCTATTTCTTTATTTGCATGACGTTTCAAAGTTTTGTACACAAAAAAATATTACATAATATAAATTTAATTTTAGTTTGTATTTATATAGTTAATTTAATTAACTTATACAACTTGTTATTGAAAATACGGTATACTCACGTTTTTTAGCCGGGATATGTCGACTAGTTTCGAATCTATTACGTAGATTCATCAACTGGGCGATTAATCGCGTTTCATCGCCGTCGCACTACGTCTCGCATATAATCTCTTCTTAATAATAATTTCTTCACATCACGTCGGTTCTAATAATATTAATACAAACTGAATAGCATTAGATATGCATTTTCCTGAAAAACACGATATGAGGTCTTTTTTCGGTGCTGTAAATAACCACAAACGCCTCTAGACATAGTAAGTTCCACATCTTTCAATTTCGGCTTTAGGGACTTTGTTTTTTAAAATTAAAACTGATTAAAAAGTATTATCATATGCTAAATAAAATGTGATACTACATTCAGTCAAAGAAAGAAGATAAGAAAGAAAGAAAATTATTTTTATTTTCTTACATAACTAACATATATATACAGCAAAAAAACAGGTAAACAATAAACAAATATGTAAGAAAACAGTGGCGGTTGCTCAGCTTTAATGCTGTGGAGTCTTGCATTTCTGCAAAACTTTCACAGCGCTGATTTTCAGCAACCACCACGGTTGACGGCACGAACAGAAAACAGGTACAGTAACATATAAAGAGACAGTGACGTAAAATTAAATTAAGCTAAGTTCGAGAAAACACAAAAATATACACTTAAAAGAATAGGTACATTATACGAGAGAATAATATATAATAAATAATAAAACATAAATTAGGTTATAAATACATGCTTAGAAAATTATAATTTTATAATATATGGTTACAAAGTAGTTACACAGACGGCAAGAAAAAAAAAAGAAAACAAAACAAATAAAAATAGTAAATTTAAAACAATTATTATCTAGATATTATTATCTGATCTAACTAAACTAATAATAATTTAATAAACATAAAAAATATACGGATGGCGCTAGTATCGCCTTGCGCTGGCGACGCGACGACAGTTGGTACACTGTTTATGGCCTGCCTGACCAATCACAGTGAATGTCAGTTCAACGCTTAATTGTCTTTTCCGGTTAAAATACTTCGCATTCTTTGCAGTGTTGAAATAATATCAAAGAATTTGTAAACAAGAGAAAAAAAAATGTGATTGTATTTTGTGTATTGAGTTTTGTGCTGTAAGTAAAGAGTTGTGATGTTGTAAAATATACTTTATTGTGGTGTGATCGTCGTGTGAAGATGTGTTATTTAATTTTTCAAGCGGAGCGTCCTTTTTGTGGAGATGGAACATTTTTTGTTGTACGAATAGAGGTAAGAAATTCAAATTGTGTATTGTAGAATATTAGAATTGTATAATAAATTAGCTGAAACTCTATTATCCTGGGGATAAAATGCCAACGTTATTTCTATATAGCATTATTTGTTTGTACCTTTTCTGTAACACAACGCCATCTTTGGTGTGTATAATCGCGTTTATTCATAAAAATAAACTGAAAACACATCCATAATCATGAGTGACGAAGAGTTACTATTAGGTCAGTTTGATTGTATCATTTAAAATTATAGGTATTGAAAAATTAATAATTGTATCAAATTAGCTAAGTACTAAAAATATATGAGAACAGAAATAAAAAATATTATATTATTATGAAATAATAATATATGGACTGAATGTGCAATTATATTATAATGGAATATATTTAAAAAATGGATAATATTATTATTGATTAATTAATTATTAAATGTATATATAATAATATTATATTAACAAATTACTAAAGTCATGCTTTCATTATCCTATGATGCTTTTCAGGTTGGTGAGCAGAAATGAAAAATAAAACTGAGTCTGTCTGTGCAGATAGCAGCAGAAAAAACAAACTAAGAGCCATGAAACTGGAGTGTGTCACACTCACATCCCATACTAATAGTCAATAACCTGTTGGTAAGCATAATTACTTGAAATGAATACAATTCTAAAATACAAAGCTATTTACATATAAGACATTATCTCATTCCACGTGGAAACTCTAGCTATGAACACTATTTTACGTGCGTTTCGGGCCTTTACATATTCAAGAAACAAAAACACATTGTCGGTATAGATAATTTAGATATTTATTATGAACATTATTACAAATATAATATATTTATATTTATAAATTAATATTATATAAATTTATAGTTTGTTTATGAATTTGTAGTAATAGTACTGATTTGACTAAAATGGCAACTTTGCTCGGGGATGAAACGATCAACCAATCAGAACACATTTAGTAAAATGGGGCTATTTCAGTAGTGGGAGAAATTACTTTGTTGGTCGTGACTATCCTGAACACCAGTATTTTTCTAAAAGCCGTAATAAGAAGTGATAATAGTCAACCAATAAGCGTGTGTTAAAAATAAAGTGCTGTGATTTACTTTGAGCGTGTATAAGTGGTACTCCTGTGTGTAATTTGAAAAATATAACGGTAAGTGCACTACAAAAGTTTGTTATTTATATTCCGTACTAATTTCCCAAAGCCAAGCACCCAGGTAACAGTAAGTTTCCTTACGATTCTTTACATATTCATGCAAAATTTTAGCTCTTAAACACTGATGGTTTTGACGCCTAGCTCGGACAGCCAGATAGACATGACGAAACTATAAGGGTTCTCATAAAACTCATAAAACTCATTTATTCGTAATTGGTTTACACGTCATTCAAGTGAGTAGGTAATATAACATAATAGATAAATTAATAATATTGTCATAAACATTCATATTTAACATTAAATTACATATATTATATTAATTCCAAAGTCATATAAAATTATAATAAAAAAGTCCAAAATGATCATAATTAATAAATAATAAAAATTGCAAACACATGTCCAAAAATAATAAAAATTGTCGACTTGTCAATTAATCACTTAACAAATAAAATAAAATAAATATAATTCAAATTCAATATTGCAATGTCAATTAAAAATAGATTATTTAAAAAAATCGTCAACAGAGTATAACGCCTGTTCAGCAAGCCATCGCTTCAGACGATATTTAAAACAACTATCGGTTATAGCGTTTTTTATATTAGGTGGCAACTTATTGTACACTGCCGGACCCATGACATGCGTAGTTTTGGATGATTTTGTTAAAGTTCGAGATACGGCAGATAACTTATCCCGATTCCGAGTTTGGTACGAATGCACACTGCCAATTGTAGTGTATGCCGCAGCGTTCTGCCTAACAAATACTGCGACCTGATACACTACTATTGCAGGAAGAGTAAGTAGGCCTAGTTTTATGAAATATGGCCTTGCAGAAGTGTCTTGCGATACACCAACAATCGCACGCACGGCACGCTTTTGCATCCTGAAAGCTCGCTCCCAGTCGGCAGCGCGACCCCACAACTCCGCACCGTATTGCAACAATGAATGCACCGTCGCATAATAACATGCACGCACTTCGGCCCCCGACACTACACGCGCAACCCTGCTCAATGCAAAACAAGCACTGCCCAACTTGCCACATATTTTATTGATATGGGCTTCCCACTTGAGTCCTCTATCAATCTCAAACCCCAAGAAAGTGGTTTTTTCTACCTGACAAATACTCATTCCACCCGCAACAACAGTCAACGGCTTTAGTGGCCGTCCTGACAAGTCGAAGTGGATAAAGTGAGTCTTTGTCAGGTTGAGTACAAGCCCATTCATCCGAAACCACAGGGCTAGCTCATTGGCAGTAGCATTGAGGTTGGACTCCAGCGCATCGACGGAGCTAGCAGTCACCACGGCGGCGACATCATCAGCATACATCAGTATATGTCCACTACTGACCGCGCTTGGCAGATCATTGAGTAAAAGTGAAAACAGTATGTTGGAAACTGATGAACCCTGCGCTACCCCCACATTTGACTTCAACGGGTCTGACTGGATTGCACCTCCGCATCCTACTACAATTTGATGTCTGTTCCGCATTAATTCCGTCATTAGTGCATGAGCTGTGCCGTTTACGCCATAATGCTTCAGTTTTACAGCGAGTATGGTGTGGTCCGCCACATCAAATGCCTTCGACAGGTCGCAGCATAATACCGCTACCTGGTTCTTGCGCTCCCTAGCAGACAACACCAAGTGAATAAGCTCGCGAGTTAAAGTTGTTGTCGAGCGACCTTCGCGGTAAGCATATTGACGGTCAGACAGAGCATTCGTTGCCGCAAGGAATTTAGTAAGGCGATAACTCAAGCCATTCTCAAATACTTTAGCAATGGCTGGAATAATTGAGACTGGCCTGTAGTTATCTATGCTGTCCTTTTTTCCCTTACCTTTGAACAGTGGAGTTACTTTACTCACCTTCATGGGATCAGGATATGATCCATACCTGATACATATATTAAATAATTGTGACAGTACATGGGCGAGAGATCCCGCTGCCATTTTCAAGACCTTCATCGAGAGGCCATATGTGTCTTTTGACGGTTTAGGTGGTATCCGTTTAGTAATTATGTCATAGACCTCTCGCGGGCTAAAAAGCATTAATCGCAGCGAGCAATCGACTGGTGGCACCGCCGCACACAAATCCTGTTGTACTTGCCGTACATCAGGTCGCGGTGCACCACACGCCGCTGCAGCTCCTAAAAACCTGCAGTTCATAGCATCAACAGCTGCTTTTTTTGACGAAAAACGTAAGCCGTCGTAGTCTTTTATTACGTCCGTGAAGTCTAATTGGGGTACATTGTTTTTCCCTCTTTCTTTATTCACAACTGTCCACATAGCTCTAGGAATATTGGTTGATTTATTAATTAAGCTATCGTAATATTTAGTCTTCTTATTAATAATCAAAATGTCATAGTATGCCTTCATGTCAATAATAAACTCATTAATTCTATCGTCAAAATTGCGGTTACCCATGTCAATAAATTCAAATAATAATAGTTTGTAGTCAATAACGTCCTGCGATATCCAACATGAGTCATTATTTGTGCTTGTACTTACTTTCTTTAAAGGAAAGCAAGTATCGAACTTGCCAGTCACTATACGTATAACAGAAGTCACTAAATTACCCGGATGAGTGTATCGCGTCATGATCTCATTCCAATCAACACTATCCAATGACGCAATAAAATTTGCTTTATTGGCCTGCGAGTATCTCCTACCTAAGCGTGCCGTTACGATTGGTTTGTTGTTTATGCAAGTCACTTCACTCATTACGGCGAGGTGATCGCTAAGATTGGTGACAACAGGTTTTGTATGCACGAGCCCAGCCGCTAAATTTGTGTAAACGTGATCCAAACTCGTAGACGAAGACGTACCGATCCGTGTAGGAAAATCTACTAGGTTCGTCATGTCATAAGACGACAGTGTATCAAACAACCTTTTCGATTCGGCAGTGAACCCACCCAAAATATTTATATTAAAATCGCCTACAATTACGCACGCAATGCCAAGATCGTCAATCTTGGCAAGTAGGCGTTCTAATTTGTCCAAAAAGTCACATGCATTAATTAAATTAGTCCTGCTAAGGAACCCTAAAAAGCAATGTTTGCACTTAGGTATGGCCGAACGGTTCACTATGGAAGTTGACAGCCGGAAATAGCGTCACCACCGGCGGACGTGACGTCGTTGAGACAGAAAAGCCTGCCCCTCCGCAACCTATAGCCATGACAAGTAGTTATACATAACTACATTTGCTATCCTACGTCCATAGTAGGTTAGACAATTTTATTAAAAATGGAAAAGCCGTTAATTTTTTTTGTTAAAGGATTTTTTTTGAAAAAACATTTGAATACTTTAAACCATGAGAATAATTGATCGATCTGTTTCAAAAATTTAATAGAAATTAAATGACAGTATAACCCCTTGTTGCAAACTAATTTCATATTTTATCAGTCTGATGGTCGATTTAAAAATAATACCGAATATATGTTTCTATATTATATTATAATAATTTTAGTAAACAAACAAACTTAAAGAGCTCTTGTGAATGAGCTCAAGGGCGGCAGCACCACCGTCTCACCTTTAACCTGCCGCCAAATAGTAGTGCTTCCATTACTGTGTTCCGGTTCGGTGGTGAGATTAGGCCCTGAAATTACTGACACATGAGGCATAACACTATAGTCCTCAGCTGCAGCGACGCATCTATAATCTGCTTTTGTGGATTGTTGATGTCCATGGGCTGTACTCCACTTACCATCAGGTGGACTACACGTTCGTTCGCTGTGGGCGTAGTATATAAAAAAAAAAAAAAAAAAAAACTTGTCGGAAAACCACCACAGAAAGGATTTTCTTCGTTTAGCAATTAGCGAGAATCTTCCTTATTATTCCCTGATCAGTTTTGAGTGACACAAAGGTTTTCGTGAACCGCAAATACCTACTAATTAACTGAAGATGAACGAGAAACCCGAAAATGGACAAAGAAATTGTATTTGTATTACCGTCAGTTTTCGTATATACGTTATATGGTAAGGATTTTCGTAATTGTAATAATGAGTGAAAAACAAATGATCAAGTCTACATAAAGGTGGATGCACATCTGTCCGCATTGGATGATCAAATCAAATAAAATTTTAGAATAAATTTTATGCAATGTTAGCATTTGAAAGCTCGCACCCATTTGTTCGATTGAAATTGAACAAATCATCGCCATAAACTAGATAAGTTTAGTGTGAGAGGTTAACTATTTTCATACAACTGACTCGATTTCGACAAAATTCGATTCAAAGGGTGCGTTTTATGCGGTCATATGGTGTTCACTGGCCGCCTGTTATGTAGCATTTTTGGAATAAAACTTTAAATTTCGAATTGTATCTTAGTTCAATATTCGAATCTGTTACCGCTATCTAGCTATATCTGTTACAGTACAAGAGATTTTTTTTTACTTTAAAAATAAATATTTTTTTTTGTCATCATTATGACAAAGTCACAAACAGAAGCAAAAAATACTATAAAAAGGCTCTTAAAATTAACAAAAGGCCCATACTGATAGTTAAGTTAACTTTATATTCATACAAACTTAAATTAAATTTATATTATGTAATCATTCGTTAAGACCGGATGGCGGAGTGGGTAGTGTACCTGCCTGCCACGCCGAGGTCGTGGGTTCCATTTCCACTTAAGCCAAATCTTTGTGTGCATGAACATGGGGGTTTGAGTGTTTCTATGTATAATAAGTATGTATTTACAAAAGAAAAGTATATATGTATTAGTATCAGTTATTCTAGTACCCATAGTACAAGCTCTGCTTAGTTTGGGACTAGATTTGAGTGTGAGTTGTAAAATATTTTAAAAAATATATTTATATTCTTTTTGTACTTCATAATTATTGCGGTGGTCACAAATGAATTATATTTACCAATTCACCAGTATATCGGAATTCCATTTGTTTATAGAACTCACGGCTACTCATCATGCTATACATCCAGTATGATATTATGGTCTCGCATTGTATAGCTTTCCCGTGCACTGGTATAAACTGGTTTCGTACAAACCAGTTTATACTGGAAAGACATTACACATTTATAGTTAAATTAAAGTATTTGTAATTAAGTATATTTTTAATACACGATCCTTTTAAAAAGTATACAATAAAACTCGCATTAAAAACTTATCTCCGCGAGCAGCGGAGAAAAGCTAGTTATGAACTAATTTCATGGCTGAAAAACTAGATAAAGACATGACCATTTTTGCAGCAAAGCTATAATTTGCTTTAAAATATAACAAAAATAATAAATATCTAAACCATAGATCGTAAAGTTTCACTTTCGTTAAATGTTTTTAAATTTAGAAAAAAATGAAATAACAACAGAAAGAAAGGGCTTTTTCCACTGGTAGCAGAGCCTTACACGCCAAACAGCACGCACCCCATCTGCTTAGAGTCTGAATGACTGATTGCAAAATAAGAAGAAAAAAAAATAATTTAGATACAAAATTGTGGATGCCGTAAACGAATTTATGTAGGGGCCAGAGAGAACAATAGTTTTGTTGACTAAATAAACTAAAAGCCACGTCACTCAAAAGTCTGAAACAGAAAAGTTTCAGCTTTTGACCAGAGAAAAGATTAACTGGCTTTGAATATTTAAATAGTGAGAATACTGGGGCTGGTTTTATTTCATTAATAGCAAATCTAAAAAAACATACAATATTTAATAAACGACTATAATGGTAGAGCTTTTGTGAACGAGCTATATCTTGAAGGCACTATTGTCCTTATTTTATTCATAGTAACGATGTTCAGGAAAATTGCTATTTTAATAAGTGTGTTTGCAATATTTTTTTTAAATACACTAAACTAAAAAACGTTTGTTTCACATTAAAAATATGAACCGTTGTTTCGTTTCAACAGAAATATTATTTTTTGTTTTGAATAATTGAAGTTCTGTATAAAAGTAATAATTTTTATTTGAAAGCCAATGGTTGATTTGTTAAGACCGCCAAAATGAAATATTTTCTTAGCAGTCCGGTAAAAAACATGTTTTTTAAAGTGCTGCAAAACTTAATTTTATCAGTATATAATGTTGTTAAGTGTTACATGAAAAAACGGCGCCGCGATATCCCACGATGTTCCTTTAAACAAAGAAACATCATTCAGCATGAACATTAACACAAAATGCTTACAATTTAATTCCATAAGTTTTTTTAGAGATCCGGCATTTGCCCTAGTGTTTGCGCAAAAGTTCAGCGGATCCAAGCCTTTTGTTAAAAAAAAGACATCCGTCAAATCACCCGGCGATTCGGTCCGACAGGTGGAGAGAGCTGCGCCACTGTTATTCTGTAATGCCTTTGTTGCGTCACATCTCTCCACCTCGGATTTTCACTAGTCGGATGCTACATCCACTCTAATTAACTTGCCAGGTTTTTCTGTAGAAAAAGTTACTAAACTCATTCTCCTGAATAAGTTCAGTAACATTACCTTCTATAAAAAAACATAGGTCTTTTTCTATTTCAAATCTAATCTACTCAATATAACAACAAACCGTGTTGATAAATTTGATATTAAGTCTAAAAAGCGGTATTTTAAAATATATGTCTCTTTCAATAACTGTAGTCATAATATAACAGTTATCGCAACATATATATATATATACTTATATATTAAGCAGAATATTTATAGCTAACAACATTACGATTTATTGGGCAATTAATAACCTAAAAGGATATTTTATTGCATTCAATACATTATTTTTATTATCATAACAATGCTTGCAATATTTAGACAATTTGGCAGCTAACTCACATTGCGATTGTTACTCCAACTACCTGTGCCTATGACTTCAGGGTGCTGATAACACGTAAGAGGTTTATTCTTAGCAATGAGTCAAAAAATGAAACGGCCCTATATTTCTTATGCGAACTGCCAAAGAATGATACGCCTTGCCCGAGTCTGTGTTTCCACATGTGGACAATTTGGATCTCTTCAAAGCAAGAGTTAATACTCGTAGTTATCTCATAGGTAAGCGTGACTCCACCGTTGCCATTATCATTTAATTACCATCAGGTGAGATCGTGGTCAAACGCGTGCCTATCCATTATATAAAAAAAAAAAAATCGTATACGCTTCATAGTTTCACTAGTTGAAAGTGTGTTTTGGGAAATTAGGAAAATGGTTTTTTTTAATCATTGGTTTTCGGACTCTGCGCCTACATATAAAGAGTTACAGATAAAAGAAAGTGTGGATAATATATTGGCATGACATTATACCATATTTTTTTATATTATAATATAATTCAAAGCTGTGAATTGGGTAGTAAAGCTAACAGGCTTTACTACCGAAACCGCAGCTTTGAAAAATGCGGTATACGGTCAGGTATTGTACTGCCACAATAATTGACTGCAGTCATCCGTTATGAAGTGATTCCCTATAAAACAAACGAACGATAATTTATTTCTGAATGATCTATCTAGAATCACGTTCTATATGTCATGTTTTTGTAACCCACAAACAATCTACGCGCGTTAAATAAATATCGCGACAATACCGCCATTTGTCGCGATAATTCACGAAGCGATTCACCTGACACTATCAATAGTGCTCCGTGTCAATATTTCAACTGGTAATGTATGTTGATATTGTTGTTTGGGCTACATAAACCGTCATATTGCTAAAGACATAACTCATAACACTAATTTGTGTTATAAAGGACATTTATCAAAAACAAAACTGTGAGTGTTAAAAGATGGGGTTAGCTGTTATTACAAGAAAAACCTTAATAATGGATACCCTAAAAAAATACACCTACTTAAAATATGTGCTGCATCAATTGATTACAAAGGTATATTTTTAACTAAAGCATAATTCGATATTTTATCTTGCACGCATATATTATTTTCATTCTGAATAATATTCATTATTGCATCAGTTAAATATAAAAACGTAGGTACAATAATATTAATAAATATCACTATCACTCCTCAAAAGTTAGGAGTTCGAGGATAATCATTTAAATATAAGCACTTAAACGTTTCTTGTATTCTTTAAAATTATACACAGATGAGGCGAGACGTTAAATAATAAGTAGCTATATCCATATAAGAACTTGAGTAACAAAATAATCTACATAGGATAAGTCACTTTTTTACCCGTCCTTCTAACTGCTGGACAAGTCGTCTTAAACGAGAATGACTCATGAATTAGTAAATATACTTCACTAAAACGAGATAAATATAAAAGTGTTTGAAAAAATATACACTGGCTTCAGAATACCTTGAAAAAGTCAAATAATAATGATCAACACACACTTCTAAAAGTATTTATTCGACTTTTTGCGTTATTAAATGCTTCTTCAAGCTATTTGAAGTCGGTTTAGTTGTTATATACTTACTTTAACATACGAAAACCAAAGAATAAAATGCAAATAATCATAATTATGTATATTTTGCACCTAAATGCCGAAAAACCGTTTATATTTTTTTCGTGTAAACATATTTTCTTTAACTATCTTCAAATACAAGATGATCTCCAAACGACAAAGCAGAGTCATGTAACTTGTTATTTGTCACAAAGTCTTAAAATCTAAACAAGTTTGTTAAACCAAAAACACAACGTCTCAGTTTGCTTTAAATTTGTTACCTGAAGTTTAAGATGATATCACAACAGCCTTGTGGAATCGCAACATCTTCAGCTTTGTAGAGAACTTCTAATTAAATTGTTTTAAAGCAGAAACCTGAAACACATAACTGTTTTTGAGTTCCTAGTACCGTTTAGCAAGGATCTTCGCAAACACAGGTATATTTCAAAAACAAAATTCTAATCAGCTTAATTTTATAATTAAATACCTTAAATGCTTGGTTACATTATCACGGTGGATTTTTTTGAATTTATGGCTTTGTTGAACAAAGTACTTACCTCCATAACGACGGGTTGCTGAACGACTCACTGATACAGTATGTTATAGTTTCAGCGACCCTCCCAAAAAGTGTGAGTAGATGCATGGTGTTGCTTTGGTTGTCGATGGCCTCACATAACTACACTATCTCTCCAAACGGTGTGGTATGTGTTCAGATACATTTCACCACCTAAAATAAGATAACTACGTTTTGTAAGTAAATAGAAAGAAAGAAAAAGTGTCAACACAATATTAAAATTACAAACATTTTCTTTATTTTTCTTTCTTTCTTTAACATAACATTTAAAACATTTCAACACAACATTTAAAAAAAGCTACAAAAGTAAAATAAAAATAAGTAACTAAACAGTGGCGGTTTCTGTTTCTGTAAGACTTCCAGAGAGCTGATTTTCAGTAACCACAGCTGATTTTTGACACAAATAAAAAACAGATAGGGTAACATAAAATATAAAAAAATAAAATCAAATAAATAGGTACTATACCACAGATATAGATCTACATAGATAACGCAAATGCATGTACTTCGCGTGTCCGAACCTCGACCAAGCGTCAAGGTTGGTCGCCGCTAACTTCAGTCAACGCGCGTCTTTTGTCAGAGAAAATCATAGCGGACGGCTCCAGTTGAACGTACTGGGCGGAAGGGCATCGGCGGCATCGGTGTCTTTGAATCGGTTTAGATTTCCCGTCACTAAATTTCGGCTGTGACGTCACAATAGGTATTAAAAAGTCGGCACGCTTGGTTTCAATACAAATCGTGATTGCGATATCTATGTAGATCTATATCTGTGTACTATACAACAGAGAATAATATTTATATTCAAAAAATATTTATACTGAAACATAAAAATGGCGCTAGTATCGCTATGCGCCGGCGGCGCTTTGTCCGCGACAACAGTTGCGGCTGGCAACTGAGGCTGGTTTGTCCCATAAGAATTAAGGACATAATTTGTAATTTTCTTCGAAAAAAATACCTTATTAGTAAACATTACAAACATTTGGGACACACGCTAAGAAAAAATTACGGCACTATAATACTACTACGACAAAATAATAACAGGAACAAAAGAAATGTTGCTTTTGCCATCTTTATAATGTTTTATCCCACTTGTAACATTATTTATTAACGAGGGTTGATAAATGGCCACTTATTTCCTGTGAGCTGTGTTTGTGCTAGTGTAGCAAAAACCACTTATTGGTATTGTTTTTTGAGTATTCTCTAAGTTGTTTGAGCAAATTTTGAGACAATCTCGAATTGTGTGCGTAAGAAGGCTTTTAATCTTGAGAAAAGAGATGTCGTAAATTGCAAATGAATATAAAAAAAATTTAAAAAAAATAATCTCCCAACTTACACACAACGCCATCTAGTCCCAAACTAAGCAGAGCTTTTTCGGTCAAGACTTACTAGCAAAAAATCTATGATGATAATTAAAATTTGTGTATTTAGGTAACGTTTTACATGTATATAAATAATGTTTTTAAAATAAATAAAAACTTTTAAAATAATACGAGTTATCTGTCAAGTAGATATCAAATAAATTTAAGCTACATTCAAGTTATCGTTACGTAAAGAATATCAAGTTATCAGATTAAACTTAATAGCAATACATTATTTCAGATATCGTATCATTTCATCATTCTGAATGGTTATAGAGACAAACGGTTATTATACCCATATTTCAAATTCTGATCGACTGTAATAATGGCCTATTTTGATATACGTGGCACAATTCTAGGGTAGCGCGTTTCCAAGGGATCTTATTTCTACACTGTAAGGAGATTGCTGCGTCCAAACAATTACAACGATAAAAGTTATAATAATGGATAGGTAATATTTTACGGTTTGTTTGGTCCACTTGTAAAAATATTGGCCTCTTAAGAGCCCAATTTATGTTTAATTTATGTTAATTTTTATTTAAATTTATTATCAACATTTTTATGTTGGAGTAGTAACACATTTTTACAATAGGACTAGAGGTTGCACAAATACCGGATTTTGGCATACAGATATTTCGGTATTTTTTTTATGACTGGTATGTGCAAAATGATCCTATACATTTTAATTTCAATTATTAATCAGATATATATACTTTATTACGGTCTAGTAGCTGATTAAAGTTATATGACCACAATTCTTGTTTTTTAAAAATATACACGTAATTCTTTGTTGTAATATATTTTGTCCTTTTAATTACGTTTACTTGATAAACTGGGCCTTTGTCTTAATTCTTAGCATCCAAATCCAAAAATTTAAGAGATAAGCACGTTTAAAGAAGCTATCTTTTTAAATAATAAGTTTTTTATAGAACCCCTGTCCATTGCCTTGATCAAACCGAATTTACCACTGCCTCATTGTGTACACACGATTTGTAGGCACCTGTCTTTTCTTCGTTCTTTTGTTATTTAATAACTGTCACTGTCAGCTCGTTATATGCGGCGATGTTGTAAATAAACAGCGATGGCGTCGAGCTATGTTATTAGAAATAGAAATAGAAATATTCTTTATTTGTAAATGTAGGTATTATTTTACAAAAGATCTTATAATGAATTAAGTTCGCTACATTTTACCAAAAAGGTATACAAATCATGTTTGACATATAAAACAATATCTTATAACTAATATAAAAGCATTTAAGTTCTCTACACATATTTATGACCTTATAATTAATTTCTTATCTACCACTATACAATTTACACGTTTTAACCTACTAAATTTCTACCAACATTTTTTAAAACTAAACTAAATACATATATATATAGTAACATACTAATATTTAACATTTATGAATCAGATAAATCAACTTCCAAAAATTCAGCCGTGGAGTAAAAACATTTTTTTATTAACAATTGTTTTAGTTTTTTTTAAACATTACTATGTTTAACTCTTTTATGCATTTTGGAATGTTATTGTATATTATTGGAGCCATGCGATATATGCTTTTATGAAGTAACGCTGTATTGGTGTATGGAATAAACAGAGCATTGTCACGATTTCTTAATCTTTGATCTATTGTTGGCTTAAGTTCAAAAAGATGTGGGTTTGTTTTAACGAATACGGCTACTTCGTAAATAAATATGTAAGGGAATGTGAGTAGTTGCAGCGATTGAAAATACGGTTTACAACTATCTCGTGGACGTAAACTACAGATAGCGCGAATGCATTTTTTTGTACTATGAAAATGTGATTCTTGTCCGTGGAGTTGCCCCAAAATATAACTCCGTATCTTAAAGTTGACTCAACATATCCTTGATATGCTGTTAACACTGCATGACGGTTAGCAAATTTGGAGAGTTTAAAAAGTGCAAAAGCGAAACTATTTTTTTTTTCCCAATTCTTCAATGTGAAGTTTCCATGTTAAACTATTGTCTATAATTAAACCTAAAAACTTACTACTATTATTACTTGCTATTGGTGTTCCTTCAAAGCTTATATTAATTAATTTTTGCCGTGTTCTTTAGTAAAAATGTGTTTTGTGAGTTTTATCTAAGTTTATCTGTAATCTGTATTGGATTTGACATCTATGTACTTTGTTAAAGAGTGAAGACCTCTTTAACAAAGTACGTACGTAATTAAAATAGTTTCCGAAAAAAAAAACCGATTTCAACTACAAACATTTTAGACTTATATGGTTTTCTCATGGATGCTATTGTCAAAACTGTACCACAGGGGCAGCACCAGCATTTAAAATAAAAAAAAATATCATTAAAATCGCGTTGCCCAGTCGAAAGTTATGAGGTAAAAAACATAAAAAAAAGTACAGACGAATTAAAAACCTTCTCTTTCTTTGAAGTCGGTTAACAAACCGAAATCGTGAAAATGGAAAAATAAAATCGGCGTACCATTGTTTTTTGTCAAGTTATACCAACAACACTTGTTTTACTGGCACGGTACTTAATTGTACTTGATATAACTTACAGATATTTTCAACTTTAAAAAAAACAACAAACACTCTTTACTTTTTTAATATTTTTCATCATGGTCTTTTAAAGTTTTTTAATAAAACTCTTATCTGGTAGCGAAAATGAAAATTACAACCGTACTTTATTTTGAAATGCAGGACATTAAAAAAGTTGTGAGGGTGATAAATTGTTATACGGGATCTATTTCGGTGACATTTTTGTAAAGTACAGGGGGGCGTTCAGATGATTACGCCTAAAATATTTTTAGAAAATGCTAATGAACTTGATTACATTAACAAACGTTATATTGTCAGTTGTACAGAATTTTGTAATTGCACAATTTTTTTTGATAATAATAATTTCGTTATATAATAGGAGGTATGTTATGACGTTATGAGTGAGAAAAATATATTCAAAAAGCAGCAGTAACAGTTAAATACTTCTTAACAACAATATTAAACTAAGTAAATAAATAGCATGAAGAACCAAATTAAACAACTCAGGCTAAGACAAAGATTGTATTGCTAGAAGAATTTCATTTTCAAACTTGTAACAAGGAATTCGTGATGTGAAAGCACAAGAAGCATAGCTATTGTGTTATTTATCTTGTTTTTGACAGAAGTGTCCAGAGTTCATAAATTAAGGGGAAGCCCTTTATTTATGAATTCTGACCCCAACAAATCATTACGAAGCAGAGGCATTTACCTTTCAGGGGGGCGTTCAGATGATTACGCCTAAAATATTTTTAGAAAATGCTAATGAACTTGATTACATTAACAAACGTAAAAACGTATATTGTCAGTTGTACAGAATTTTGTAATTGCACAATTTTTTTTGATAATAATAATTTCGATATATAATAGGAGGTATGTTATGACGTTATGAGTGAGAAAAATATATTCAAAAAGCAGCAGTAACAGTTAAATACTTCTTAACAACAATATTAAACTAAGTAAATAAATAGCATGAAGAACCAAATTAAACAACTCAGGCTAAGACAAAGATTGTATTGCTAGAAGAATTTCATTTTCAAACTTGTAACAAGGAATTCGTGATGTGAAAGCACAAGAAGCATAGCTATTGTGTTATTTATCTTGTTTTTGACAGAAGTGTCCAGAGTTCATAAATTAAGGGGAAGCCCTTTATTTATGAATTCTGACCCCAACAAATCATTACGAAGCAGAGGCATTTACCTTTTAATTTACAAGGAACTTAATTAATTTGAAGTTGATTGAAGCGAAGTAATTAAACGGGTTTTGACATAAACATACATACATTACATCACGTCTATATTACCCAGAAACCCTTACTGGGTTGCAGTGGTGTATAACACCCACATTTCACCTGTTATGTTTAGGTCCCATGGGATAGGGGGTGAGCCTATGCCATCCACCGGACACAATTCCAACTCCGCGCTGCTATTGTGAATTTCCTGACGAAAAACAAACTTATATATAAATGGAACATTTATATTTATTAAAAAAAGAAAATATGCAAACACCAGTGACCACGATTTATATCTGTAGCTATTAATTCTTGGAGCCAGCGGTTTCCTCTGGGAGCATTTAAAAGAAAGAATTCTAATAGTTGCATCGCATTTATCTTCGGTAAGAAAATGCTCCCGACGTGTTGTCTTCTCGTGGAATATCATGATTAAATATCGTACAGATACAGGCTTTTTAAGAACAGGCAAAATGTTCACCTAATTTGGTAGGGTTGACACAGAAGGATAAACTTCTTCTTCTTTTCGTGTCAATGGCTTGTTCATACTGTTTTAGACCAGTAGGTGGCGACTTCAACCCCTTTTTTGTTTGCCTGCATTAGATCATCGCGGGTGCAAGTGGCGGGTAGAAAAGGGCAGGACATTAGATGGGCCATACTCTGGCTAGGGGATCCACATTCACACCTAGTATCGGATGAGTTTTAGTTTAGTAAAGGATAAACTACAATTAGGTAATCAAACAATCTTTGGGATAGTTGAAAAATGATAAGTATGTGTATTTTGAATACATACAGTACAATAAACCATAATACTATAACTTGTGAACTTAAAACAGGACTAAGCTATACTTACTTTTTAAACTAAACAAGAACAACTTATGGTGCGAGCCCTGCGCTTGTGCACTAGCCGAGCCGGTATAAACTGGTTTCACTCCGTACGTGGCAGAATCGCTAGTGCACACACGTGCAGACGTGACAAGCTTGGAGTGGTGTACTTATCATAGAGAGATTCATTTAAGCTTAGCCCCTGTATACTATCTACTCATGAGCTAAGAACTATCCAAAACATTATATACATACACAATTTTATTGCTTTTAATTTATTTGCGATTATCAGTTGCGTAGCCAAATTATTCTCTTAAATTGCCTATAAGTACTTATCATAACATCAATTAAAAAAAGGTGTTGAGCACTACACAATACTAATCGGTCAAAGGCAATCAGAAGTATTCCTTTTTCTAAAGTTGTTTAAGTTACTTCCTTAAAGGCCTTAATCAATGTAAAATTTCAGAAATCCAACAACTAACTTATAGTTATTGATGAAAAAATCACAACGCATATCAAAGAAAAGCTTTTCATTCGACTACTAAAATGGAAGAGTCGTGCAGATTACCTCGAACGCGGACGTCCGATGTACGGCTAGATAGCTATTCCTTTATCCGGCAAGCCTCCCTTTTGCCACTCAACCGCTCGAGGCTTTCCACAGCTCGGAGTCCTAAGCCTGCCTAATTTACTTTTAAAGGTGTTTGTTCCTTTTATAGAAAGCCGATAACTTATGCGGGATTACCTTAGTAAATAGGAGCAGCTTTAAACTTATACGGGGTGAAATGGATAGAATAGAAAACCCAGATTCTAGACGTGGTGTGACGTGATGGGTTGGTGTTTATTTCCAATGATTAAAATTAATAATGCGAGAAAAATAGTGTTTACACGTGGTCTTGGTGAGTCAACTCATTACTGGGTCTAATGCAAGCTACAAGCAAGGGAGTTGAAGTTGTTACCTACTGACTGAGCAAAAACAATTTAAATATGAAACCGGCCCTAATGTAGTAAGAAAAGGCTTGGAAGATTGATTGATCAATTTAACAAAACTTTCAACCAATTCATGGCTCATATTCAACTAAATACGAATAATTTTCCAACGTGTTAGTTCACTAGAAACTATTGGATTCTAGTTTAACTCTGATTAATTTGATTCAGAACTTATGAGGAAATAGTTTAGTTCGTGTTTCGTTCGATATTAAATGTCGCTTCTAATTTATTGACGTTGATTTTCATTTCAGGTTTTTTTAATTCGATTGTTGTTATTTATTAAACTAGTTTTAACCGAGTTTTATTTTTTCTTGGAAAAACACACATACCATCATCCCTGGGTAGGTTATGCTTTAGAATATCCAACATTAAAATATAAATATATTTTTTAATTTAGGCCCATTTAACTTACTAACGAATACATATTTTTCCATTTGTTTACTTCGTTTTTCGTTCGATAATTTAATGTCGATTTTTGTATGGTTTGGTTGTAATTTATTAAACAAGTTTTAACACAAGTTTGCCCAAGTTTACATGACTTACAGCATGTAGTTCAGCAAAAAGAGTATAAATAAGTTTTTTTAAACGTCGGCGACTCACGACATGAAATGCCTTATATAAGCTAGCCGCACACACGCATTACGCACATTGACTGGTTTTCTACGAAGCTAGTTCTTACTGTTTATTAGTATAATAAATACTAAGAAATAGTTGAAAAATTTATAATATATATATAATATAATAACGTAATGACGTAAGATACAGTTGAGAAATTTAAGGATTTGCAAGAGGCGAACGTAGTTTAGTGGTTTAAAGCGGCTACCCGGCATGCAGAGGTCACAGGTTCAATCCTGCCGGTCCCATCATTTTACAACTGTTTTTTAGTATAATTTGCGAAGCATAGCTAAATGCTATAAAAATAATCAATAAGAAACTGATAAACTTGCCATTTCTATTGTTATTTATTTGTATAATTAAACTTTATTATGTAAATGCGTTAACGACAACAAACTAACAGCTTTGTTTAAATAAAAATATACAGGCAAAGGTCGTTATGATAACATAGAACCAACCCGAATGTATTCACCGCCTTGCAACAAATTAATCAAAACGTCTAAGAAGGTATTGCTGAAACACACACACGCTCACACACGCACCCACACAAACACACTTGCCTAACACCAAATTGTCTGGGCCGAGCTGCAGCCAGATGGTGTGGAGTTTATCGTCGCACTATGCTATTACCCACAGATATAGATCTACATAGATAAGGCAGATGTATGTACTTCGCGTGTCTCAACCCGACCAAGCGTCGAGGTTGGTCGCCTCTAACTTCAGTCCACGCGCGTCTTTTGTCAGAGAAAATCATAGCGGACGGCTCCAGTTGAACGTACTGGGCGGATTGGCATCGGCGGCATCGGTGTCTTTGAATCGGTTTGGATTTCCCGTCACTAAATTTCGGCTGTGACGTCACAAAAGGTATTAAAAAGTCGGCACGCTTGGTTTCAATACAAATCGTGATACTTGCGTTATCTATGTAGATCTATATCTGTGCTATTACCCCTTGCAAGCGACAGATAGCACGTTAGAATATCCTGCAGCTACTGAAAATTTACATTCTATATAATATATATATATATACAAAAGAATCCCTATTTTCCTTGGTCACAGCATCACGAACGGCTAAACCGATATATATACAAAAGAATCCCTATTTTCCTTGGTCACAGCATCACGAACGGCTAAACCGATTTCACAGATTATTTTTATGTAGTAGTATTTTGCTATAGTCAGGAGAGGGTTCTTAAGAAAAAAAGATTAGGCAACTTGCGTGGAAAATTATAAAATTTAAGAATACTTAACCACTATATAAAATTTTTTAATGATTTTCTAACGTAACCTTAGCGCTTTTAACAATATGAACTTTTTGAATGTACCTTTATGGGGTTTGACATATCGGAGCGGACGACCTCGAAAACGCTTACGATTTTAATTAAACTTTCAGAAAAGTTAAATTCTGGGCCATAAATAAGATCTAGATTCTCGATATTTGATTTTATTTCAGTTTTAAGTTAATATGGATATTCTTAGCACATTTGGTTGAAATTGCTTTTTTGTGATCTGAACTGGTAAAATTTGGTATACGTAATATAATAATAGTGTTTTTACTCTGTTAAAGAATTTTAAATTATAAATTTAGTACCTAAATTTTATTTCATATTGACATGAATATAAATTATATTGTATAACAAATTGATAAATATGATAAAATAAGGTAGGGAAAGGTAGTAGATATAATAATATTGTGATTAGTGAACTCTGATATTTTTATGTATAATATAATCTAATTCTTTCATAATATAATATAATTATTTGATCATTAGACATTTACATAAACAAGACAATACATATTAATATTATTAAATCTTATTTTTTTTTTGGTTGACATGTTTGTTAATGCAATTTAATTCTTATGTATAATATTTGCATGCCATAATCTAGTTGGTAAATGTGCTGATGTTACTTTAAATTTAAGAACATTGTGACCACATTTAAGCAAATAAATTATTTGAAAAAAAAAAAAAACATCAAGCCAATATTTCCTAAAAGGGTGTGGCAGATGTGTATTACATCCACACTTCACCTGTCATTTTTCTTACGTACTACCCATTGTGTTTGACTTCTTTAGATTTGTCTCAATGAGCACTTTCAAGACAAATTATGTTATATAAAAAAACACGATTTTTGCTGCATAAGAAACTTATTTGAGATGGAAACTCCTATAAAGAAATATGTATGTATAATTATAAGTTTAGTTATAATTTTGGTTTCGGTGGCGGTACATAATAATGAATCTACTAAATGTTATATTATATATTCTCATGTAAGTGGCTTTGTCTTTTTCAGAATAAATGATTAAAACCTGTAGTACCTGAAGACCTAGCCTATCTAGATAGGCTAGGTCTTCAGGTACTTGTTATTAAACTGACATCTGACCCAAGCATCTATTGTGCGTTCTCGTTTCAATTCCGCTCCAATGCTAACTTTAGAAGTAACGATTGAATAACAATCTCATTGTGATTCAAATGAGTGTCCGATACGGCGCATGTTAGAGCCATCCAAAGAGAATTAGGCTTGAACGCAAGTGGAGCAATGCTGGCTAACTTCCAAATAGATGGTGTCAGCACTGTCAGCTTATCTTTGTTGATTGTGGAATATTTGTGTATTGGTTCCGTGGAAAGAGGTCACTAGCGACGATTTTCGTTGAAAATCTAATTTTGGATCCAAAACAACATGACATAACATTACGCTTATATTTCCTAGAAGTGTGTTGCTTAGGTGTTTAACACCCACACTCCACCTATCCCATGTGACAGTGAGGGTGAACCTATTGTCATTTGGATACAAAAAAAAACAATATTCAGAAATTCAATATGATTAAAATCTTATTAAAACCGACGTGAGGTGAAGACATTACTATTGAGAATACGGGTTACTCACCTTATTTTAACCGGGATATGCTTATTAATTTAATTAATTACCCGCGATTAATCGCCCAGTTGACTAGATTCGAAACTAGTCGGCATATCCCGGCTAAAATAACGTGAGTAATCCGTATTCATTTTAATTAGAGTTCATTTCATTGTCTGCAATACCGACACTACAAAAAGTAAGTGCTTATTATCCTAATTAATGACTGCTAATTATGAGTTGGCACAATACATATTGAACTGTAATACTAATTAACTTGACTGTAACTCATAGTTACTTTACAAACTTGGATCGGCGAATGGAACTAGTGAGGTAGGAACTATTGTCTTCAGGTACGAGCATTCAATGTGGTGACAATATAATTATATTAAATGACGGGTGCGAAGACAAACGATCGAAGCGAAGCATTACTTAGTCAAGCACTTCTTGATAAAGCAAATTGGTCTTTAAAGTTTTGGTTCTTTTTTTAAATGTATACCACTCGTGATGAATTCTTGGCGGCTCACGAGAACTAGAGCGAGATATACGTAAAGCGTGACTCTACACGAGTGACTAGAGACAGCGCATTCTGCGACCCACCAAGATCTTTGATTTTACCTATAATGCGTATTTTTTGTATAAAGCTGAAAGTCCGTTTTTTAATGGTCATAGCGCTTGATACTCTGTCCTGCCTCAAAGGACGGTACAAGTAAAACAGTGAGCCAACCACGCCATTAAAGTCCATTGACGTAGTTTTATGTAAAATAGTTTATTTACAGAAAAAAATACATATAAAATCTTAAATAAAACTAGACTAAAAACTTAATCTAAACTTAATACGTCACTGTCAAAAGGCCTCGTTATATAATATAATATAATATAATCGTAATATAATACCTAGTTTTATGTTCAATCTTTATAAATCAGATCTGTATATTCTACGAAAATAACAACGAAATTAGTTTGAAGCGAATTTAATTAGTTCGAATATGTTGTCACATGGTCAAAGGCATGCAATAATTTAATTGGTATAGGATGAATGGAACACCGCTCCGGTAGGTACGAGTACATACACGTCCAATTCGACTAATGCACTGTGTATTGATTGCTACTTCAATTTCAACATGTTGTGATGAGTTAGATTCACTCTGATTATGTAAATACACCGTATATTTATTATTAATCAATTGATAATAATTAATATATAACTTCACTAGCCTCCATTCGCGACTCCGCCCGCGTAGTAGTTCGATAAAAAGTAGCCTTTATTAATTCTAGGGCCTTGAACTATCCCCACACCAATTTTCATTAAAATTGGTCTTATAGATTCGTTGATTTTTTGGTACAAATAAACAAAAAAATCTTTCCTCTTTATAATTAGTACATATAACTACCATTTATAATTACAACAACAATGAATTTGTGTAATGGTATGTTAATTTTCTGTGTACGGAAACTTTATAAAATTAAAAAGTTTACATGTTTCTGTGTCAATTTTTTTCAAAACAAATTTTTGGACACTATTATGAATTACTTTTATCATTTACACGATACTCTACGTACAAACAAAGTTCAAATTCGAAGATACCAATAAAATTCGTAACAGTATACTGAGCTCAAAGATCAAATGTTTTCATGCAATTTTCATTCGAAAATGGGGCACTAAGGTGCGTGTTCGAAAGACTTTAACAAGACAATATCTAAAAGGCAATACAATAGGTCGTTTGTATAAAAAGGCCTTAACAAAGCAGTATAGTCGAAGAATAGTTCCATTAAATCGAATGGGGGTGTTGATTTCAGGAAATAATACGCTGGAGGGAGGGAGAAGGAAATAATACGTTGTATTAAGACGCCAGAGGCCTCTAGCGGTCGTAAATAGGAATCTCGTCGAACGTTCGTTTATGTTAGGTGATGTTATTGGGTGAGGCGCGGTAATACCCAAACAATACTACTTGTCAAGCCCAGAGTGTGTTTGTTAGGATGTTAGGGCTTCTTTTATCTCTGCTTTGTGTGATTCTGTCATTCTTGTTAAACCTAGGATTTGTCTGGTGTGTATTGTGAAAATAATATTCACCCACTACTCATGATAAGCGGTTCACTTCATGATTCTCAGAGCAAATTAATAAGTTATTAAGATAAATACATAAAGTGAATTTTATTTAACCGTATCCCGGCAAAGCGCATAATTAATTTGAAGATTGTATTTTTTTTTTCATTCTCTTTAAACAGACGTTTAGTTTTAAATGAGAAAAATATCCGTCTGCAGTTTACTGGAATAACTTTATTGCCGCCAGTAGAACTAATAAAACGTGAAAACACCAATAGCTCCACGTTTGGTCGAAAGAATTCAACAATCATACGATCTTGTGAACGTTTTAGAACAAGGATTTTAGGACTTACTTTATCTGGAAGTTTGCTTTTAGACTAGCAGCTTAAAAATCCAAGATTCAGAAAACTTTTTCTCAATTCAAATCGGTTTTTTCATCGCAGTATACCAGACAAGTAGAACAACGTATAATATATTTTCTTTTACCCACAAAATGATGTTGCTATTAAGAAACGGTATACCGAACTTTCGAATGATGACTTAAAGAGATCTATAAACCTGTGTAATAAATACAACAACCTAATCAGGCAAAAGTCAGTAACTAATTAACACATAACATGTTTTATCGCTAAGCCTTTTACACCCAAAGGCTTGATACGAATGGCATTTGAGTAAAATATAATATATTTAGCATATACAGGGTGGATGCGACATAGCGACATTTATTGAAACCACAGCTTCTAAACATGGCCAGTATGCATTTCCACCGGAAAAAATTTCTCTGGCGAAAATAAAAATCCACGTCTTCCGAACAAATTGCACGATCGCAATGTTCAAATTGTTCGGAGAACGTGATTTTTTTTTTTTCGCCAGAGAATTTTTATCCGGTGGGAATTGATACTGACCATGTATAGAAGCTGTGGTTTCAATCAATGTCGCTATGTCGCATCCACCCCGTATACAAGTGGTTAGCGTATGCGCCAATCACCACGAGGTCACGGGTTCGATTCGATTTTCACCAGAAAATACTCAATAGTTGGAATTGTGCCCGGTGGATGGCGATAGACTCACCCTCTATCCCATGAGACCTTAACATAGCAAGTGAAGTGTGGATGTCGTAGGTACTCCTCTTCCACCCTTCTGGGTAATCCAGGCTTGATGTTATATTCTGTTATGTTATAAAGCACTATACGAAATGAATAAAATGTAAAGCCTTTATCGAATGAATGTAGCAAAATGGATGACAGTTTAAATCACACGCAGTAGTTCAACGCGCGGCGTGGCTCACTCACACCGTTCGATGCGGGCACACATTTACATTCGTTCGCTATATTTTTGTTGCTTTTGCCACTCGTAATCCTCGCGACGCATTATGCAAACTGTTTTTTCGTGACCTGGTTCTAAACGAGTGAACAGTTTATTTTCCAGTAAGATTATTGGATGATAATAATCATGTATTTGATCCTTGTGGAATGGGCTCGCCGTCAGAATAATTTTTAGTATTTAAACTGCTATATAAAATACTGTCTATCTATTTAGTTGAGTGGCCGCTCAACTTGAAGTCTTGGGTGACCCCTGAGATGGATAAAAATGTTTTTTGGTAATTTTTCGTCAGGCAATTTACAGTAAAACTGTTGCAACAGTATGACAAAAGACTCACCTATTATTATTGTTGAGCCGAAGCTTTAAGTACTCACATCGACCTCCGTTGGTCTATTGTGAATTTAAATAATAATAAAAATATATAATTGTCAAACCGTAACTGATGAAATGAGGATATTATCTTTAATCTGTGGTATTATACACTTCTGACAAAAAACATGATACATGAACAATATTATTACTATAGTTACAATAGCTTAACTAAATTATAGTGAATTGATTAACATTTTGTAAATAGTTTTGTGTACTATGGCTGGCTCATGTATAGGCGACCATTCAATCGAAATCGACAGAACACGTGAAGCGGTTGGTCCGGACTAGTGGATACTAGTATAAATTACTACTGGCATGCTGCTTTTTATAGCATTTTTTAGAATAACGAAAATGTCAAACATATAAATTTGTATTAAATTCTTTTTCTGTTACGCGCTGAAATGCTTTTTAGTTAGACTTTCACAGATTAATATTTCATATACATACATACATAGACTGCCAAAATCATTAACATTAATTTTTGCTTCGCCGTACTCGGATAAAACCACCCTACTTGCATTATGTAACTACAAAGAAGGTTACTAAATAATTCATGCTATCATAGTCATCATCAAGTCTTATATTTTTAACGACGTCCGTCCAGAAATAAGTCTTGTATAAGACCTTTCTACAATATTTTTGCGTCTGTCCGACCATACCAAGGATGCCGATTTTTAATATATTTAACGGAGAAAGCTTTCCATCGATGTCAACTAACTACTATACAATAATAGCAGCCCTGTATCTGAAAGGAACATGTCCGACTGCTAGGCTCGGGCCTCTTCTCATGCGGATTGGTAGAAATCACACACCCTTGAGCACTTTTTAGGCACTCTCAGACATGCAGGTTTCCTCACGATGTTTCTCGTGACCGTAAGCGAGCAATAATTTATATGATAAATTTACACTCATATCTTCGAAAAGACGACGATTTATTCGCAGACGTGTGTTCCGCGGGTTCGAATCCAAGACAAGACCCTTTGACTCCGCAGTCCTACGGTCTCCCACTCGGCTATCGCTGCTATAATAAAAATAAGGGTGTAATAACATCGATCAATCGATCGACGATTGATAAGATTAATGTAATAGCAACCCAGTTAAATTTACCACAATTCATTCAAAACTCCTTCATTCACTGCCAGTGCCGGTTGTATAAGATTTTATCCATCACAACAAGAATTTATGACACTTGGAAATGAGCGCGATCAATAAGTGCCCGGCTCTTTGACATAGTTTACATTGTGTCAAGATTGAGTGGTTATTATAACTCAAAGATAATATCGCCCACTCAAATTTTGTAGCTTGGGGTAAAATGAGTCAAGTTAATTACGACTTTGAAAATAAAGGGAACTTCATTAGTATTATAGGAGCGAGTTGTTACCGAAATATTATTACTTTTTATAGTTTTGGGCCAAACTAAAATTACCTCGCAGCCGTAAAATTTTATGGGATTCGCCGTGTAGTAGTATCTGGGTTTGATATAATAGCTTAAGATAATGAAAATTTCGGCACTAATAAGTATAACTGTAGTGACGTACACAACGATCCCCTACGTACGGCGCACCCTGGGCAATTCGCGAGTTCTCCAAAGCGAATTGGCTAATCCTTTTACCACGATGGCAAGTCAAAATAAAATTTGACTCAGAAGAAGAAGACTGTAGATGTAATTTTTGTTACAAAAATGCCACTATTCACAAAAATCCAAGTTTATAAGCTCCTTGTCTTTCCCACTGGCTAGTAATTGACATGTTCTATCACCAAATTTGATTCATGATCAATTTGACAAATATTTCCTTTGAAATTGTCTAAGACTGTAGAAGTAATTTTTGTTACAAAATGCCACTATTCATAAAAATCCAAGTTTATAAGCTCCTATATGTCTTTCTCGCTGTCTAGTAATTGACATGTACTATCTCCAAAATTGATCAATTTGACAAATATTACTGTCAAAGTTGATAAGGTTGACATTTGTTGATAGAAAAAATGTTTTGAAATGTTTATACAAACATAGTATTACAGTGGATCATAAATCTACTCTGTTGATGTTTCATAATAATAACATAATTACCGACAACACTTACAAAATCTACTTTTTCAAAAATGCAAACAGTTAAAATGAAAAATAAATCTTTTAGCTAGCTATTAAACAGAATATGAAATCAACCATTTACTTACTTTTAAGTTATCTAACAAAGCTTAGTAATTTCTTAAGTCGTGGCCACTTACTTAAAGGATTACTAAATAATATTTTATTAAAAACGGAACGGTTATCAAATAATAAATGGTTTCATAATAAGTGCTACGTTTTTGTTTGATATTTAAAATAAACTAGGTACTACAGAAAAGAAAATTATTCCGTTTGTTCAAATAATATTTCGTTATTTTTGCACTAATGAGAAAATGGCGACCACTGATTGTTGGTAGAATCTAATATTATTCTAAATAAAATATTTTCATCTTATTTTCTTAAATAAACACGCATGATTGTTTTCTTTTTTTTCCAAATTTGACCCAGATTGGATTGGATTTCCAGATTGGACCTGGACCTAGTTTTGTGCAATGACCATGTTTCCGTGTCTGCCTGTTCCGACTCACTTGTTAGTGAAGACCCCTATCATAAAAGCCTGTTAATCAAACTTTCATTTCTTTTTTCAATCTCACTCAAGGAGCGTCCGCGTACAACATTTTGCTATCAGCGTGGAGACTACAGTAGCATTTGCAGAGAACTTACTGATCTCAACTGGGAGGCGTTGCTTAGTGCTCAGTGCTTTGATGATGCTGTGGGTGCTTTCTATGATACATTGTACCATCTTAGAGACAAATATATTCCCTCGCGCCTGCCCAAAAGTACCCGTTACCCTCCTTGGTACAACGCTGCACTGATTAAATGTATTAAAGAAAAATTCAGATACTTTAAAAAATATAAAACTTATAATAATAGGTCTGATGGAATCACTTTTAACTTACTTCGTGACAGAATAAAGAGGATGGAAGATACATGTTACAAAAATTATATTATGAGTATTGAAATGTCTATAACCGAAAACCCTAAGCGTTTTTGGTCATATATTAAGGACAAACGAGGTAACAGCAACTACCCAGCACTTATGACCTATGCCGATTTGCATAGTGATACTGGACCAGGCATTAGTGAGCTATTCTCGGATTATTTTGCATCCAATTTTAATAACAATACTTCTATGCCACCGCACTCTGCCATGTTAACCAGTAGCCAAGTCTGTGACATTTCCACTTTTCAGGTCAAAAAGGAACAAGTCCATGAGCTTTTAAAGACACTGGACCCATGCAAGTCTGCCGGTCCCGACCTAATACCAGCTACTTTTTTGATTGCTTGTGCTGAAGCCCTATCCACGCCTATCACTATGCTTTTCCAACGGTCATTGAATGAAGGTGTTGTGCCAAATGTGTGGAAATCAGCTTTCGTTACACCTATTCACAAGAGTGGGTCGAGGACCGCAGTTTCAAATTATAGGCCTATATCGAAATTATGTTTACTTGCGAAGGTTCTCGAGCGTGTAGTTTACAATCAAATTTATGATTTAATAAAATCTGTGTTTATACCCGAACAACATGGCTTTTTGAGGGGTAGGTCGACTGCTTCCAATCTGCTGGTATTCAATGAGTACCTAACCAGTAATATGGATAGTGGCGACCAGGTTGACGTGGTCTATACCGATTATAGTAAAGCCTTTGATCGTATAGACCACCAAATCCTCCTTTCAAAACTTCTAGATCTTGGTATTCACGGTGGTCTCCATAGGTGGTTCTCGTCATATCTCCTGAACAGGTCTCAGGCTGTAGTGTTGAGTGGCTACGTTTCGTCATGGGTCAAAATCCCCTCAGGAGTCCCACAAGGTTCTTTGTTGGGCCCCCTGCTTTTTGTTATTTTCATCAATGACATTGGCTCCTGTTTTTTAAACTCAATGTTTTTGTTATTTGCTGATGACATGAAAATATTTCGTACAGTTAATATTACTCAAGATGCTAACTTAATGCAGGATGACCTCCAACGTCTTGATTTATATTGTCACTACAACAAACTAGATTTGAATGCATCTAAATGTTTTACTATGAGTTTTACACGTAAGCGCCATATATATAAATTCGACTACTTAATCAAAAACCATAAACTGGAGAGGAAAACTGTTGCAAGAGATTTGGGAGTAGTGCATGATAGCAAGTTGTTATTTGATCACCATGTTAACCATGTGGTCAACAAAGCTTTTAGGGCTTTAGGTTTCTTGATTCGCTGTTCCAGGGACTTCAGAAATATGAAAACCATCAAAATACTGTATTGTTCCTATGTACGAAGTCACCTGGAATATGCTTCTCAGATCTGGAACCCACGATATGCTTGCTACTCTAATGATATCGAGATGATTCAAAGAAAATTCATTCGATACTTAGGTTTTAAATTTAAATTGTTCCATCTAACTGATCTCACCTATGAGCAGCGTTGTGTTAAATTGCATATTCTTCCTTTGCATGAAAGACGAAACATTTCGGACATAACTTTTCTTCTCAATATTGCCCAGGGTATGATTGACTGTCCTGAGCTTCTCTCAAAGATTAAGTTGCGAATACCACAAAGAAATTTACGCAAAAATCTCTTGTTATACAGACCTCCGAGCCGCTCAAACTTTAGAATAAATAGCTTTATGCCTAGAGTGTCTTGTGAATTTAACAAATTGAATGTTGACAGTCATTTTGATCTCTTTACTACTAGTAAACATTCTGCTAGAACCCATCTAACGAATTACTTTGTTAAAAATGTGTAGATTTGTAATTACTAAATTTAATTTTAGATACTGTTGTGTGTATTTTTTTGTAGGCATGTGAAACCTTTTTTTACATTTTTTTTTTTAATATTAAGTTTTAAGGTGTCAGTTGGGTACTCTTTTCTTTTAACAACTATATAGTGATTTAATTTAAAATTTTGTAATGTTACCAATATGTTGCTGACTGTATGTGGAAGCTTGTAATTGGCGTTTGCTGACCTATTTTGTTCAATTATTTGTGTGTGGCTGTTAGCTCCCCTAATAAAATAAAATAAAATTTCATACCGTCTAACGAGATACCGTCAAAACGCTCTACAAAATGAGCTATCCAACCACCCTCCATACTTTGCTCGGCCCAGGAATCGAAGCCTCGCGATGAGAGGCGTATACGATAACCACTAGAACATCGAGGCAATTTTAAGTGTAGTTTGTGAATAACCGTGTAAAGTTTCAACACCTTAATTTATTGAAACATAATTTGTTTTTTTTTTTTTTTTCTTTCTTTTTTTAAAAATCGACTCCCGCACTAGGAATAACTCCTGTGTCGCGGGGTGTTCACAAACATACATTTCACATACACAAAGCACAACCAGTCTCAGAACAAATCTTTGCGAATCACACAAAGATTTGTCCCATGTGGGGATCGAACCCACAACACCTGTGCAGTGGAGAGCGGCGAGGCGACCGCTTAAACCACTAGACCACACGTGCAGACAATTAAATAAATAAATATTAAATTGGGTTCAATGAGTCAAAGCCAATTAAGGCATTATCGCCACAGTTAATAAAGCTCGATGGCGTTGAACATTGTCCGTTACACTTTATTTACCATTTGTACCCTACAGCGTTTGAACTCTTGGATATTTTCGATTTTGACCATCGAAATTCTTTCAATATTGTTATTGACATCATGTAAAAAAACTTTAATATTTTAATAATAATTATTTGGTTTTTTTACATTAGATAGAACACCATCCCAATGACATGGCCAAATACACATATTTACTCACACAAGCAAACACAGTCTCAGAACAAATCTTTGCAAATCACACAAAGATTTGTCCCATGTGGGGATCGAACCCACAACACCACACGTGCAGACAAATATATATAATTATATTATACTTTTACGTAAAATATTGACCCGAAGTCACTACTCTAAACAAAAAATGTGTGCTCTTTTGTTTACTAGAGGTAGGTAAAGATTCTGTCAAAATCTCTTAATAAAGTAACAAGTTTTTTTTACAAATTATATTACAAGAATGATGCTGGCAAGCAACCGATGTTAAGAACAATTTTTCCTTTTCTTGTTTTGACATCAGACCTTTTGAGGCCAAAACCAATTGATCCTATTATTTAAAAGGAAGGAAGTCGCATCTTGTTATCTTCCATGACAAAAGAATTTAATCCATTCATTTAGTTTAAATATCTTTATTACCATTTTTTTTTAGAATTAACCTATGACGACAATAGCACCAATGGCTATTTATTACGCCACTTAAAAGAACCGTGTATATAGTTATGTTCATGACATATATTATTATATTTTAGTAAACTGAACTATACACTATTTATACTATGACGCAACACCAATATTAAATTACTAGAAATCTAAAAGAAAACTTTATTTGTTCAAATAAATGGGTGGTTCCAGCAGTTGGGCGATCGCCAATGTGGCAGTTAGTCATATCAGATTACATTGAAAGCTAAGCCCGGCTCCTAACTTAGGAGAAGCTTGGATGACACTTTTGTGTTTTGGCATCTAAGATAAATGACGATATTGGCATACTGCCCTTTAGCAGGCTGGCAATGCCTAATCTTTATTAGGCATTGCCAGCCGCTATACTGTTTCAGAGACCTATTATTATTGTAGTGATGAGGCTTTGGGTGATGACGTCGACCTCCGTGGGTTTATAGTGATTGTAGCCTAGTACTCTCCTTTAGGTCAATAGCCTCCATTAATTAGAACAGTCGGCCGGTCGGGAGTGACTTGACATCATCCGGATCCATCATTTAGACCTAACATTTTTATAGTATCAGTAGAAATAGTCTAGGCTGTTAACTTTTTTGAACTCAATCTGTTTTAGGAGTATGTGGTTTTTAATACGTTAGTTATTCATTTTAATTATCTTTTAAATGTGTATACTTAGAAACTTGAATCTTTTACGGCATAAAAGGAACGTAAATCTACGTATTACGTATCAATTTCAACTTCATAGCTTCACGCGTTTTGGAGTAAAAGGACAGACGGACAAACGAATGTTATAAGGGTTTCATTTTTACTTTACGAGGTAAGAAACCCTAGAAAGTAACATAGAGCTAATACTCGTTACACCCAATAGGATCAAAGTTGCAAAGCAAATTCTGCAAAAGTTAATGTTGCAAGGACGTAGGAACTGAATATCAGGATCCTATTTTTTGACTTTAGTTTACTTTTTTTAGGACTTAGACTTTAGGAAGCTATACTTTGAGTCAAAAATTAGCGCCTAGTATAACATAAATGAAACTGCCAATAATTTTACTTTAAAACACAAGAGCCTATTGAATTACGTGTATAGTTCAGCCAACGAAACGAGATAATTTTCATGATTTACAATTATAAACCCAATTAACAGGCCATAAAGTTTAATTTCTATTGCAATTGAGATTGTTTAGGACATTTTTAACAGTTTTTATTATACGAAAATCAACTTTAATAACAAAGCAATAGAATTTATATTCGTGTGTTTTGTAATAACATAAATCACAATAGACCCACGGAGGTCGACGTGAACACCCAAAGCCTCTTCCCAATAATAACATAAATTTATCTTGTTTCGTTGGCTTTAGTATAGATAACACAAGCATTCAAAGTACGAGTATGTACAAGCAATGTATTTGTACAACGAAGTCTGCATTTGCTTTGCACGTGAGCTGACTGCACTGCGTACTGTCGCGGGCGGTAAACGAATTCGCTGAAACAATTGCACAGCAGCAATAAAAGCGCTTTTATTTAGAATCGGCACTTGTGTAAACCTCATCCACTTTTCTCAAGTTCTATTGTCTTACAAGTAGACTGTTTTGACTGCACCGTCTTATAGGACGGTCGTCTATGTGTACGTTAGATCAATAGGTATATTTTAGCACTTTCATCAACGTCTTAAGCTTAAGTGTAACGCAAAACTTTCTGTCCCGTACAAATATTCAATGAGAGAGAGAGATAGAGAGATGTAAATACGGGTTAAATGAAGCCGTAGATTCAGAATATTGGTGGAATCGAGGCTTAGTTTTAAATTAAGCAAACATTCTTCAGAAACTAGAAACAATAAATGGAAAGAAATAACACAATTATACAATTACGAAAATAAGACGCAAGAGCTAAAAAAAATTCGTACCTGTTTTATTATCATTAAATAATATCTAAATGAAGGCAGCAATTAAATAGCTGAGTGGGCGACCGTAGGACTGCTAAGTCAAAGGTCTCGGTTCGAACCCACAGCACACACCGTCAATATAATATGTCTTTTTAAAGATATGTGTGTATTTGTCATATTTATTATTGCTCGCTAACGGTGATTAAACCTGCATGCCTGAGAGTGCCTCAAAAGTGCTCGAGGGTGTGTAAAGTCTACCACTCCGCACTTGTCCAGCGCGAGCGTGGCCTAACCCTTCTTATCATGAGAAGAGACCAGAGTCCATCAGTGGTCTATGTATTGGATACAGGGCTGCTATTATTATAGTTTTAATATCTAAATATTAATGACAGATTTATCAGAAAAACGTTGAAAATGAAAGCTAATTACCCTTTATGTAATCGTATCACCAACATCTATCCGTATAAATTTCAGCGGTTATCCATCCATCCCCAGATAACACAACGTACACATTATCATTGTATTCACACTGTATCCATTGTGTTCCGAGGCAGACACAAAAACTCGTCCGTTTCTTTTCACGGGGATTGAGTAAATAAATCTCAGTGATGAAAAGAAAATCTGGAGGGTCACACTTTTGTTGCATTCTGTTTTCAGGCTGTGACAGCTGTAATAAATTGAATAGCATATACTTATTATATGCGTATACTTGTGTCATTGTGTAAGCGAGTGCCTAAATTATAGTACACTTGGCCAACGAGTTCGGTATGCAGACCACACTACTATATAAGCTTGTGTGAGTAACGTATAACTAGTGTATTATTGCATACCTACACGCATACATACTTTACCTATTACAGATTTTACACTCACTCAATTGCATACTATTAAAAAACATCATTATAAGAACTGTAATTGATGTAAGCATTACTAGCGGGAGTCGTTTAAGAGGTGGAAACAACATAACGTGAATGTGTCGAAGAGAGTTCTAAACAAAGTGGGAATAATATTCTTTTTGTTACTTTTAATTTTTGGACCAAATCTGCAATATATTGTAAACATATTTCGGGAATCGGCTTTTCCTGAAATCTACAGCAGAGCAGGCTTTCATGCTATAATTTACTAAATAATAATAATAGAACATGAGGTTTAAAGTATAACCTTCAAACTTTTTCTGTTTAGACCGACTTCCAAAAAGGACGAGGTTTTAAATTCGACTCATATATATATATTATAAAGTTGAATAAACCTACTTTAAAAAACCCTGAAAAGCATTAAATATTGCAAAAATTCTGTTAAATCGTTCTTAATGTCGGTGCTCAGAAATTTCATTTGGAAGAAAATCAGCACCGGCTTCAAGAATATAATATACAGAAAACGGACCTTTTGAGTTATATAACGGTTTTTGGAGTCGTTTTTTTTTTTAAAAGAAATATCCCCAATTTTTGATGCCACATAATAATTGTATTGTATCATTATATCATTATATTATTCTTTATATCACTCAATTTGAATCGAGGAAATCACTTTAATAGAAGAAGTAAATATAAAGTAAAAGTTCACTATTTTACGTTTACTTAATAGATTTAATTACGGTTCAAGTGGTCGTGCCCCCGACCGGTTATAAATGTTAAACGGACCGTTTAATATAACTGAGATGGGTAGTTTAATTAAATCGGTATTCTGAGACAGGCTTAGCTCAGTGATGAAGACCTCCTGACGTTATTGTTATTGCTTGACACTATCTACTGCGACAATTTCAATACGGATACGTAATACGGGTATGTTTTAATTGCCTAATAAGTTATAAGCCTCCTTTACTCTATTTCTTGAGCCTTGAGGCTTTTAAATTATCATGACATCACAACTTTATTAACCAAAACAAAAAAAACCCGATTTCAAAAAGTAGGTAAACTAAAAAGCAAAAAATAAATTTACTTCGCACAAAATAATACGTTTTTTCATTTAGTTAAATAGAAATTATTTAATAATTATTTTATAATTCAATATATAATTAAATTAAACTAAACACTAAAAACATTACATGTGCCTAAATACGAGGGTTGCCCTCGATTTCTCTAAGATCCCATCATCAGATGACGACATGCTGACAATAGGACCTCTTTGGAATCATCTCCTTTCTAACAAAAAAAGAATCATCAAAATCAGTTCATAAATGACGAAGCTATCCGTGAACAAACATAAAAAAGCAACATATATACGAATCGAATTGAGAACCGCCTCCTTTTTTTGAAGTCGGTTAAAAAAAATATGAAAGAGGTATATCGCAGCCACACTTCACATGTTTACGTTACATATGATATAAGATAAGCCTATCACCATCTTCCGGGTACAATTTTATTTGTTATTGAAAATATATTGACGGAAAAATCCATAATAATACTTTTACCCGGCTTTTGACTTTTAGTCTGCATGAATATTATTCAAATCGATACTCCATGTGTTTAATAAAATATAAATTAATAGTACCTATATCTAAAATTAACAGGAAGGCCTACGATGATTGTTTTATTTGTAAGCCATCCCATTAATTCGCAATAATGTTACAATATAATCGATGAAAATATAAATTACACTGGTAGTTACAAAACTAATCCATTTGCTATGTCATGTTTGCTAGGTACAGTCAGTGGGTACGCACTGCTATTTTGAAACTCTATTTTTAATTATCATACATTATATTCATTGTGTTTTGTTGTCTAAAAGGCAAAACTAGGTATAAAAAGCAAAATTTCCAGCAGCAGAATAAACAATCTTATAAAAATAATTAAATACCGTTTGTCGAACAAATTAAACATTGAGAGCATTTAATTTGTTCGGAAAAAGGTTGTTTTTTAAATTGTGAAAATAAACACTTACCCTGACCTCATCAGAATCTGTGGTTTCAATTATTGTCGCATCCATCTTGTTTTTTTTTGTATAAATACACAATAGTTCAATCATTCTAAAGAAATAGGTAGGTACCTACATGAAAACATAACCCAACTCAATTTAAGTTTTTGCCGCAGTGCGTGCTCATAGAATCGACATTTCAGACCATTCAAAATTTCGGCTTTCGATATACAGCGTCGATAGCTATATAGCAATAGCTAATAATACTCCAATGTACCTTCCTTGATAATGTGTATCGAATAATTTCTACTAATCAAACGTAAAACGCAATCAGCTAAATGAAAATATTTATAAATCTTCTAAAAAAAGTTCTTGTAAAATTACTCGTAATAACCTGATCTTCTTCTTCTTCGTTGAGTCGATGGCCGAGTCAAATTTTATTTTGACTTGCCATCGTGGTGGCCAGCCAATCGCTTTGGAAAACTCGCGAATTGCCCAGGGTGCGCCGGACGTAGGGAATCGTTGTGTACGTCACTCGAGGAGGCTCTAATGGCTCGAGAGAGGCTACAATTATTATGCTCAATCAGTTTTACTTTCTTCTAGTTAAAGACAAGCTATTCTAGTGAGTTCTGAAGCCAGTACTTTAAAAAATTAGATGCTGTATTTACCGTCATCTTGTGCAGAATACAGAGAAAAATAATTAGTTTCGCGTTCAGGCAAACAGTCGTTCAATATTTTTTATTTATTACTTATTTTGCAATATCGTGGACGATACAGGGGACGATTCCATTAATGTCCTTGTACATTTTTATTCAATATAACTTTATGTTGACTAAATGAATTTTTTGCAATGTTATCGACATAAAAAAATAAAATAAAATAAATAAATATCTCACAACTTACACACAACACCATTTAGTTCTAAACTAAGCAGAGCTTCTTAGCCCAGGGTAGATCCCTTATAAAATGATAAAAAGTCAAAAAAATAATAGTAGGATGAAACCCATTAGAAAAGGAGGAGAATATTATAAAAATTTAAGGACAAATAATTTACGGGCGATCTGAGGTCGGGAAGAGGGGGAGGGGGGGGGGGGGGGTTTAAGGGTAAAAAACGGATTTTCTCGATTTCCGGCAAAACTAAAAGTCCTATGGAAAAAAGTCGAATAGCAAAGTTGTTGGTAATAAAAAATCTAAAACTTTTGTATTTACACTTTTTTCATATAACCTCAAAATTTATGTAAAAAATTCAAAAAACCAAGTTTTTGGTTTTTTATTTTTATCTCTAGAATAATTATGATTATGGATTATAATTTAATTAATTTTTTTATTTATCAAAAAATAGTTTGATTTATAATTTTTATATTTACATTATAATAATTGTACGATCCAAAATGTAAATAATTATTACAATAAATAATTATATTATTACTTAAACATACCTAGTTTGTTTGTATCAGATACTCACTATACTTTGTCCATTCCTTTATTTTCTTTTTGACAGATCGCGCCTATGAATTATCGTTTTTTTTGTCAGATTAATGTACTACAATAATAATGTACTTTATTGACAAGCGGCACTTTTTAGGGAAGTTCACTGTTTGTAACAAACAACCACAGACTATATATCAAATCGTGAAATGAAATAAATCGATCATAATGAAAAAGAATAATTTGACTTTTTTTGTGTATTGTCTGTATTTTTATAAAAAAAAGAATATAATAATAGTATCATGATTCCATGAATAATTATTTGCAAGAAATTGAGTCGAAATCTTGGAATTAAAAATGAAAATGTAAACAAAGGTAACTAGGAAACCGTCATAGACTAAGTATGTGACATTATTATTATATTATTATTTTGTATATTTATTTCATCTAATAAAAACTACAAATAAACGAATAATTAATAATGAACTAAAACCATTTCGATGTAATTAATCGATTGAAAGTTCTTCTTAGACAACATCGATTATTATTTCAAATCGAATCAGTAACGTGTGAAGGCATCCCTAAATGTAATCTGTCAAAAAGAAAATAAAGAAATGGACAGTTTTACTATGACACTGGCTAAATTTTACTATGACACTGGCTAAAAGTTACAACAAATAGCCATATAAAAAAAAAAAAAAAAAAAAAAAATGGACAGAGTATAATTAAACTTTCCATGAATTTACATAGAGTTCTTACAACACTGTACAATACCCTATGGTTTCAGAACATTTATAGAGAATATCATGGGTGTAGATAAAGTCTTGTATGCAACTGTTATAAAAAAATTAGGTATTAAAACACTCATGTGATACTATTATCACACTCGGCTTCGCCTCGTGTGATAAACCCACACTCGTGTTTTAATACCCCTCATTATAGAACAGTTGCATAAATAACTATTAAAATATTCAATTTAAATTTTCGCGCTAAAACCTGCGAAAACATACGCCGCCATATTTTGTTCCCCCCGCCCGAGCCTGTGACGTCACTCGCAGCGTAAACAATAAGCTCACGAGAAGAAATTTGTGTATTTTCTCTGGTATTTTCCATTAAATAATGAGTTACAGTCCATTTCATTGGTGTCTTGTGCTTGAATGCAAAAATACCAGTGTTAAAACGCCGGCAAAATTATGGATTCAAGTGCCAACCGATTTAAAAAGGAGAAACACTTGGTTGAAACTTCCACGTAGAGATCCAGTCTTTATCCGCAAAGGTTAATTATAAGCAAACTATTTCTGCGAAGATCATTTTGATGTAAGTATAAATTAAATAAGATTTATTTCACTCATAAACGTCGCTTAATATTGCAAATAATAGTTAACATTTACTTATTGATAGGTTATGTTTTGATAATTATTATTGGTAACTTTAACATAATTATATATTAAATTGGTTTGTATGAATAATATTTTATGTTTCAGCTGGAAAATGACATGGAGAATTATATACAATATAAGATAATGGGCTCAGTAAAACGCATTCGTATGAAACCGGACTGTTTACCATCGAAATTAAACTACCAGGCTGATAGAAAACGCAAGTTCACTCAAAATGAACCTCGAGCTGCCTTAGTTAAAAGACAAAGACTTTCTATAAATAAGGAGATTGAAGAGACAGAGAGTATCAGCGAAATTTGTGATACACCCCTGCCTTCTTGTAGTCAAGGTAAGTCATTTTAATTGGTTTTATAGTCAATCACATTCTGTTCTAATCAAAGGACAAGTTAAAAGAGATTGTTTTGCTTGTAAATGGGAATAGCTTTAGCAAAATTTTAAATAATTGCAGTCAAATGTCTAAAAGAGAATAATATAACACCCAGAAGTTTTTATGGGGATGCACTAAAGTAAAAATTCTGTTATTGCTTTTATAGACTAGAACAATCATTCAAGTCAGGCAAGGTTTGTTTATACTCTTCCTTTTTTGAAGTTGGTTACAAAACTGAAAAAACATGCTGCAAAAATCATGAAATTCCATTCAAACTTGCACCTTTTGCTCTATTACCAACTCCTTCTTTTTTTTTTAAGTCGGTTATACAGTATCTTATGTGTTAATCGAGGGTGTCAGCTTCCTGCATACCAAATCAAATATGGCCTAGCAATATGTGCATGAAGAAGTAACAATCATACATACACTCATAAACTTTCGCCTTTTTAATATAATTCAGTGGGATGTAATTAATGAATTATCTTAGTGAATAGAAACAGCTAACATCATTTCATATTTTCCAGATTTTCCACTGCCTGAAAATAAATCTAAAACTGATAAAGCTGTTCAGGTAGTACCAGCACGTGAATATAAGGCAACTCAAGTTAGCCATATGACACATTACAGAAGTAAATATGCTCAAATCAGTAAAAGGGTCAAAGACAGTACAACATCCCCTTTCAAGGCAACAGTGTGTAAAATAGATGAGGCAAGTACGAGCAAAACATCAACAGCAAAAAGAAAGCTGCGTTTTTTGGAAGACATATGTGAGAGTGATGAATCATTCACACCAGCAACGGAAGGTTCAGCTGTTGATTATGAGTCTTCTCCATACAAAATATCCAGTCAATCGAAGACCACTTCCGTTACAAGCTCTCAAGAGGAATTTAAGAAGGTTGACAAAATTAACCTCAAGGCTACTTTATCTAGAGTAAAAAATAAGCCGCGTTCATATATAGGAATTCCAAAGGAACTCTATCTCGTGGTTAATTTGATAGGAAAACATACTAATATCTGTGAAGAACATATAATATTATGCTTGACATTTTCACAGCTAGCTGATGATTTTGATTAATCATTAAGTCAAACTAGCTACATATTTTTTAACAAGATGCCAGAAATAGTTAATGTACTTTCACCATTTATTAGACAGTTTTCTACTCAAACTATCAAAAGAAACCTTCCTATTGCTTTTAGACATAAGTATAACTGTATCACATGTATTATAGACTGCTTAGAAATCGAAGTTCAAAAACCAAAAAAAGCAATGTTTCAAGCTCTTACCTGGTCAGAGTTCAAAAAAACTAACACTGTAAAATATCTCATAGCATGCACTCCGGATGGTCTAGTTAGTTTTGTTTCGAATGGGTATGCAGGAAGGATAAGCAATGTTCACTTGGTAGAAAATAGTACCTAAGTTTTTAGATAGTTTGCCAACTCATTTTTTTTTTTATCCAAAACATATATTATGTAAATGGTAAGAATATTATTCTCACCATAATATGATAAAGGTATTTACTACTATGTATGTACCTACCAATTATGTTGAATTTAGTAGTATCTTATTCTTATTTTTTAAAACAAAAAAAAGAACGATTCTTTTGACCTAATTTCGCCTGTTTCTAATAAGGTTTCGGATGGTTAAGTGCTGGTTAATTATATAAATTTGCATACAAATTTGACATCGTAACTGTCAATAAAGTTGCGATTAGCCTATCGGAGACTTGTTCGGAACTGGTGAAACTGGCCCTTACATTTACAAATTAGCACCTGGAAATTAAAACTATAAGATAATAAACTAATATGAAAACATTTCTTGGTAATAAGTTAATTCTTATATTGCTATAAAAAACCATAACAGAAATGGAACAATGATAACTTCATATTAACATTGGTTGCAAATAAGCGACGCTTTGAATCGTGGCTGTTATTTAAATATAAACTTTATAGTAATTTAGTTAAGGTCAATCTTTTCTTTTCTTTTTTTATCATTATGGAGGAGATAAGAGAACAACTATTAATATGATTGTTGGTAGTTGTTCTCTTTCTTGCAATGTGTACCTACTAATGACATATATGTACTACAACTATCTCATTTGTTTATACTATCTCATCGATTTATCACTTGAGTAATTTAAGTTGTTGATATAAGTGCAGATGACTTACAAACACTTTTAATTAAAGTAAACACTGTTCTTGATGATATTTATGAGTGGTTCAAAACAAATCAATTAGTTATAAATAAATACTAAGAAAACTAATTTAATGTTATTTAAATCTACCGCTAGAAATAATGATACGCTTAATGCTACCTTAAATGGAAATAAATTAGAGGTGACTAACTCGGTAAAATTTCTAGGAGTTCATATAGACTCTCTCTTAAATTGGAAAAAAGAACTGAATGCGCTGGATAGTTCAATATCGTCAGCGTGCTACGCCTTAAAAAGCTTGAGAGAGGAAATCAGCGTTAAAGAACTTAGAACTGTTTATTTTGCACTTGTGGACCCTAGGCTAAGGTACAGCATACAATTATGGGGAGGTAGTTATAACTACAATACACAGAGAGCGTTTGTGTTACAAAAAAGAGCTATCAGAATTATCACTAGAATTCCACAAAGAACGTCATGTCGCGAACATTTTAAGTCTTTAAAAATACTCACAATACCCAGCTTGTGTATATTGGTCACTCTATGTGATTTTGCCAAGCATATTCATCTTTTTGAAACTGACGACGATCGTGAAAATAGAGAAAACACTAGGCGAAGGAATTTGAAACATTGTTCAAAGTATCAAGCTGTTGAACTATTTAATAAGTTACCTAGTTATATTAAAGATGCAGTATATTTTATGCCAACATATTTCAAAGTAAAGCTGAAGGCTTTTTTACTGGAAAAGTGTTTTTATACATAATAATAATGAGTTCATTAGTTGTAAATATGAATAAATATACTTATTGAATAAATATGACATGTTAAATAATCGCATATTATATTGTAATGTATTTTTTTTAATTTTACCTTTTTAATTTTTATATAATTATACAATTTTATTGGTATTTATAATGAATTTGTTTTACATCTTTAAATTTTATTATCAATTCATTACTTAACTTTTTAATATTATATTTGCCTTGTATTCCTCTTATAATCATTTTTGTAATAATACTTAGGTACTAATTGTTATGTTTAAGGTGCCTAGTTTTAAGAAAACATTATATTCAAACACAAGTGTATTTGTTTATGAATAAAATAAATGGAATGAAAAAATGAAAAGTTGGGTTACCCTATTGATATAAGGATTCAACTTAAAATCGTTACGTATTTTAAAGACAAATAAACATATTCTTGTTCTTATTCATGCCAGCATTTTAGCAGACAGGGGTTTCAAGCATTTAGAACATTATTTATCTCTTAAAGGATTTACTTTGATGAGGCCTCCAAGTGTTTCTAGTGGTTCTAAACTAACAAAAGCTGAAGCTAGGCAAACTAAACAAATAGCCAGTCCCCACCCACGTAGAAAGGGTCAATAAGAGACTTAGAGAATTTAGCATGTTAAAGATGCATTCAGTCATCAATTTACATTTAATTGGTATGCTGGATATGTGCATTACAACAGCTTGTGCTTTAATTAATTTACAAGACTCTTTAATTAAATGAACGATGACAGCTGTACAAGTTAGGAAAAATGAGATTAAGATTTGTATGCCTGATTATTGAAAATTAAACATCTGTTAAATATAATGTTGTTTTTATTATATTATACACTCACATTTTAATAAATGTTGCTTAAAGACTAAGACATAAATTTATTTTTAGTAATCTAATTGAACACTTATGTAAAATTGGAAATATGTTACCTATTTTTCCAAAAAGAAACTACAGTCTCTAGCAACTCCATCACATATTCATAGTTATAATCAATATGAACAATAGCGACCTAATTATTCTTTTCATTGTCACAGCTTGCAACACAAAAACAACTCGAATTTGCTTTGGCACAATACATCTGAATTTGTACTTGTGCATACCTAATACCTTGGTGTTATTACTCCATCCTTATCAATATAGTTAAATGATGTCTTTTCAGTTGAGGGACACTTGATCTCAAATGTGGTTTTATTATTAATACCATCTGGTGAGCCGGCAACAATTGGGAAATATTCAGAAATTTATAGACCACATTTGGTAATTTTCAATCCTATAGATTTTTCCACTGATTTCCTCACTTGATCTTCTAATTTTTCCCTCGTAATATAGCTTGTGTTTCAGGAATTCTTGCTCCCAGGATCATAGCTACCAGAGTCCCATCAACAGTCTTGCACCGAATGACCTCATAGCATTTTGAGGCTGTGATCCTGCCGTATCTTAATTCATGCCACAGACTGCTTTTATCTTGGCCTCTGTTTTCCTTTTTCATCTCTAAAATGATTTCTTGTTTGAAAATACCAGATATATTTTTTAACAGTTTTGGTGTCCATAATCAATAATAAGGTGATGCAGTGATAATTTTAAATTAGTAGTTATGAACATTTGGTTCATGTCTCAGGAACTGGCATGTATAAATTTTTCTTCTTTTACATTCGGACACAAATTCTGAAACCACACTATCATTAGGAATTATTTTCTTAGGTTTTCTTTTCAACCGAAGTGCATGATGGATCTTCTGTTCGGCGATGCAACCACATCAAAAATGAAACACCATGCTTGCAACCACCTGCTGATGCGGGGCAATCGTGGCACCGGTGGCACTGAAGACTGGTCACAGTCTCTTCTGCTTCATTTCATTCACAATTTACAGTTGCAGCATATGGTTTAGAACGCACTTTGTGCTCAGGGCATATTGTGCACTTGACAATACATGTATTGTGATCCCGCTTGAGTTGCACGTACCCAATAGCGTTATCCCCGTAAGATTCCCTTCCGGATCTGAGAACAAAAAAAAAGTAAGGTTATAAAAAAATAAAAATATTTCTGATTAATAAATATTAAATTATTGGAGTTTAGAATTGCCTTTGGCCTTAGTATTTGAGTCAGTTTCTGAAGTACCGGATGGATCTTATCCGATCCTTATAATGTATGTGTGCTATATGCTCATAATGACAATAAGGTTTAGGTATCTTACACCTGAGAAATTGGGACTAAATAGCATATTATCGAAGTGATGATTTAAACATATTACATACATTTGTATACTCGCCTTTTGTATACAATTACTGTTTTATGTATATTTCTTTGTAATCTTTTGTGTACATACACTAAAGTATTAAATAAATAAAATAATAAATAATACATTTGTTTTTTTGTATTTTGTCTTTAAAAAACGACGCCCACATAAGGAATAACTTCTGTGTCGCGAGGGTGTTTACAAACATACATTTCACACACACAAAGCACATCCAGAGTCAGAACAAATCTTCGCGGATCACACGAAGAGTTGTCCCGTGTGGGGATCGAACCCAAAACACCAGCGTAGTTGAAAGCGGCGAGGCGACCGCTTTAACCACTACGCCAACCATGCACTCTAATAGGTACATTATTTTTTCTTTGAGTAAAGATCCCTTTGTCTTTACACTTACAGCCTGTTAAATATTATGGAAAATCTCAGTAAAGGTAGAACAGTAGTCAAAGAGCCTGCAACTGTGTGTACTGTCAAATACAATCCAACTGGCATAATACGTTTATTTCCGTCCTTTATTGAATTAATTTGTCTTTGACACAGAATGGATGGAGTTATATTAAAAAAAAATGTCTTTTGGTAACTTGCAACTGATAAATTAATGTACGTTTTGTTTATCAATTTATTTTATTTATTTTTATTCTTTGTTATACTCAAAGAATTTTTAAAGAAATAAACAAATGTTATTTTATTTAGCAGTGTAACCTATTCATTAATTTTAGGGTATAATTAACTACATATACTAATAATTTACCTTACCTCGATATCGATATTATTGTTAGATAGTATTATCGATATTAATCGATTTAAATTCTATAGATATGGTGTTAAATAAGTACCAACATTTTAAGTATATTATAAACGTTATACGGGCGAGTAAGTCAGCTTCTCGATCATTTTCAAGATAATAAGTGTAGGGTTTTTTATGTTTTCCTATAATTACCAACTGTTTTAAATAATTAAATTGTATATCCATAATTGTAAATTTAAGTAATGAAAAGAAGTCTTTTCATTACTTAAATTTACAGTTGTGGGTTAATTACGAATTGAGTTATGGCAACACCGAGTAACGCCTATCTTTAAGGAGGGATAACAAAAAATAAGGTTATAAAAGGACACGCTTGGCCGTTAGAGGCAGTTTTTGCTACCAGTTTCTAGAGAGAGTAACTAGTGATATTACTGTGTCTACGCGTCGGTTGGAAGTATTTTTATACCTAGTTTAAGTTGTGCTGTGATAAGTAAAGTAAAAATAAAGCCATTGAACCCTCAGTGCAGTTTAAACACTTCAGAAGTGGGATAAGAACAGGTACGTGACTCTAATTTATGTAATTTTAGAGAATATATAAGTGACAATGTGTAATTTTGGCGCCAAATTTTGTCTTTTATTGCTGAGTTGGGGCTTTGTGGTTATGTTATTATTCTGTAAAAACAATGTAATGTATTTTGAATAATGATTTCGCGGTAGCATTAAAGAACTTATGCGTTTGGGTCCTGGCCGCTGGGGAAGGAAATGACGCCAAATTTAAATACATTGTCCGTTAGGTTAAAATTATGTTTAGATTTTGACGATGTGTTATGGCATGGCTGGGGTACTCCCTGGTGGTTATGGCATATTGTTTTAATGACCTGCTGCTGCGGTTTTATTTGGCTGGGGCACACCCTGGTAATATGATCGTAGTTTATGGTTATTTTGTAGATACAATTTTAAATGACATGTGAATTTTAACGATGTGTTATGGCATGGCTGGGGTACTCCCTGGTGGTCATGGCATATTGTTTTAATGACCTGCTGCTGCGATTTTATTTGGCTGGGGCACACCCTGGTAATATGATCGTAGTTTATGGTTATTTTGTAGATACAATTTTAAATTACATGTGAATTTTAACGATGTGTTATGGCATGGCTTGGGTACTCCCTGGTGGTCATGGCATATTGTTTTAATGACCTGCTGCTGCGGTTTTATTTGGCTAGGGCACACCCTGGTAATATGATCGTAGTTTATGGTTATTTTGTAGATACAATTTTAAATTACATGTGAATTTTAACGATGTGTTATGGCATGGCTGGGGTACTCCCTGGTGGTCATGGCATATTGTTTTAATGACCTGCTGCTGCGGTTTTATTTGGCTGGGGCACACCCTGGTAATATGATCGTAGTTTATGGTTATTTTGTAGATACAATTTTAAATTACATGTGAATTTTAACGATGTGTTATGGCATGGCTGGGGTACTCCCTGGTGGTCATGGCATATTGTTTTGATGACCTGCTGCTGCGATTTTATTTGGCTAGGGCACACCCTAGTAATATCATCGTAGTTTATGGTTATTTTGTAGATACAATTTTAAATGACATGTGAATTTTAACGATGTGTTATGGCATGGCTGGGATACTCCCTGGTGGTTATGGCATATTGTTTTAATGACCTGCTGCTGCGATTTTATTTGGCTAGGGCACACCCTGGTAATATGATCGTAGTTTATGGTTATTTTGTAGATACAATTTTAAATTACATGTGAATTTTAACGATGTGTTATGGCATGGCTGGGGTACTCCCTGGTGGTCATGGCATATTGTTTTAATGACCTGCTGCTGCGGTTTTATTTGGCTAGGGCACACCCTGGTAATATGATCGTAGTTTATGGTTATTTTGTAGATACAATTTTAAATGACGTGTGAATTTTAACGATGTGTTATGGCATGGCTGGGGTACTCCCTGGTGGTCATGGCATATTGTTTTAATGACCTGCTGCTGCGATTTTATTTGGCTGGGGCACACCCTGGTAATATGATCGTAGTTTATGGTTATTTTGTAGATACAATTTTAAATTACATGTGAATTTTAACGATGTGTTATGGCATGGCTGGGGTACTCCCTGGTGGTCATGGCATATTGTTTTAATGACCTGCTGCTGCGGTTTTATTTGGCTAGGGCACACCCTGGTAATATGATCGTAGTTTATGGTTATTTTGTAGATACAATTTTAAATTACATGTGAATTTTAACGATGTGTTATGGCATGGCTGGGGTACTCCCTGGTGGTCATGGCATATTGTTTTAATGACCTGCTGCTGCGATTTTATTTGGCTAGGGCACACCCTAGTAATATGATCGTAGTTTATGGTTATTTTGTAGATACAATTTTAAATGACGTGTGAATTTTAACGATGTGTTATGGCATGGCTGGGGTACTCCCTGGTGGTCATGGCATATTGTTTTAATGACCTGCTGCTGCGGTTTTATTTGGCTAGGGCACACCCTGGTAATATGATCGTAGTTTATGGTTATTTTGTAGATACAATTTTAAATGACGTGTGAATTTTAACGATGTGTTATGGCATGGCTGGGGTACTCCCTGGTGGTCATGGCATATTGTTTTAATGACCTGCTGCTGCGATTTTATTTGGCTGGGGCACACCCTGGTAATATGATCGTAGTTTATGGTTATTTTGTAGATACAATTTTAAATTACATGTGAATTTTAACGATGTGTTATGGCATGGCTGGGGTACTCCCTGGTGGTCATGGCATATTGTTTTAATGACCTGCTGCTGCGATTTTATTTGGCTGGGGCACACCCTAGTAATATGATCGTAGTTTATGGTTATTTTGTAGATACAATTTTAAATTACATGTGAATTTTAACGATGTGTTATGGCATGGCTGGGGTACTCCCTGGTGGTCATGGCATATTGTTTTAATGACCTGCTGCTGCGATTTTATAACTACTTATTGTGACTTGTTGTGGCTTGGCTGGGTTACTCTCTGACAGTTATATCTTGTTGATCTAATGGCATAGTGCTGCGGTTCATATAGTTGAGTTACGCTTTGACTTTATTTAATTCGTAATAAAGAACATTCATGTCCGAAATGATATTCCCATTTCAGTTCTCCACCATGGATCACGGTGATAACAGGCATAGCCGGGCGAATAGTGAAAGAAATAGAAGTAAGTGAGGGAAAAAGTATTTATTTGGTATTTAGTTGCTGCCAACAATTATAAGTTATTTTAGATTGTGTGTTTATTATTATTAATAAAAAACAGCCATGAGTAATGAAGATGGTTTTACTCAAGAAAATATCCCTCCTCTTATAAATATATTAATTATTTATTTAATAATTTAAATTGAAAAAATCGATACATGAGAATTAATATTATTCTATTTTCAGATTATTATGTGATGCAGGCGCAAGGACGAAACTATCATTAGAAAGGCGTCATTTGACTGTCGGCGCTCAAGTCAAACAGACCTCGGTAAGCAAGTTACTTTGATTTTGTTTTTCATTTAATGAATTAATTTGTTATTGAAGTTTTATTTAATTTTAAAAAGTATTCATTTGGTATTACGTTGCTGCCAACAATTATAAGTTATTTTAGATTGTGTTAATTATTATAAATAATAAACAGCCATGAGTAATGAAGATGGTTTTACTCAACAAAATATCCCTCCTCTTATAAATATATTAATTATTTATTTAATAATTTAAATTGTAAGAAATCGATACATGAGAAGTAATATTATTCTTTTTTCAGATTATAATGGATGCAGGCGCAGGAACGCACCTTTCAGAAAACAGTGTGATAAACGCCTGATTAATCGTACGATTACGCCATAGGTGTTCGTGTAACAAACAACTCGTCATCGCTCCCACCTGCCGGCTTTATAAAAGGCGAGCGCAGCCAGAGCGGGTCATTCGTTTGTCGGCGCTCGAGTCGAACAAACCTCGGTAAGAAAGTTACTTTGATTTTGTTTGTTTTATTTAATGAATTAATTAATTTGTTATTGAAGTGTTATTTAGTTTTAAAAAGTATTTATTTGGTATTTAGTTGCTGCCAACAATTATAGGTAATTTTAGATTGTTGGTTTATTATTATTAATAAGAAACAGCCATAAGTAATGAAGATGGTTTTACTCAAGAAAATACCCTCGCTCTTATAAATATATTAATTATTTATTTATTCAAATGTAAAAAATCGATACATGAGAATTAATATTATTCTATTTTCAGATTATTATGTGATGCAGGCGCAAGGACGCAACTATCATCAGAATGGCGTCATTTGATTGTCGGCGCTCGAGTCGAACAGACCTCGGTAAGCAAGTTACTTTGATTTTGTTTGTTTTATTTAATGAATTAATTTGTTATAGAAGTGTTATTTAGTTTTAAAAAGTATTTATTTGGTATTTAGTTGCTGCCAACAATTATAGGTAATTTTAGATTGTTGGTTTATTATTATTAATAAGAAACAGCCATAAGTAATGAAGATGGTTTTACTCAAGAAAATACCCTCGCTCTTATAAATATATTAATTATTTATTTATTCAAATGTAAAAAATCGATACATGAGAATTAATATTATTCTATTTTCAGATTATTATGTGATGCAGGCGCAAGGACGCAACTATCATCAGAATGGCGTCACTTGATTGTCGGCGCTCAAGTCAAACAGACCTCGGTAAGCAAGTTACTTTGATTTTGTTTGTTTCATTTAATGAATTTATTTGTTATTGAAGTTTTATTTAATTTTAAAAAGTATTAATTTGGTTTTGATTGCTGCCAACAATTACAAGTTATTTAAGATTGTGTGTTTATTATTATTAATAATAAACGGCCATGAGTAATGAGGATGGTTTTACTCAAGAAAATATCCCTCCTCTTATAAATATGTTAATTATTTATTTAATAATTTAAATTGTAAAAAATCGATACATAAGAATTAATATTATTCTATTTTCAGATTATTATGTGATGCAGGCGCAAGGACGCAACTATCATCAGAATGGCTTCATTTGATTGTCGGCGCTCGAGTCAAACAGACCTCGGTAAGCAAGTTACTTTGATATTGTTTGTTTCATTTAATGAATTAATTTGTTATTGAATTTTTATTTAATTTTAAAAAGTATTAATTTGGTATTTAGTTGCTGCCAACAATTATAAGTTATTTTAGATTGTGTGTTTATTATTATTAATAATAAACAGCCATGAGTAATGAAGATGGTTTTACTCAAGAAAATATCCCTCCTCTTATAAATATATTAATTATTTATTTAATTATTTAAATTGTAAAAAATCGATACATGAGAATTAATAATATTCTTTTTTTTAGATTATTATGTGAAACAGGCGCAAAGACGCACCTATCATCAAAATGGCCGTATCTATTCAATTATAAAAAATCGATACATAAGAATTAATATTATTCTATTTTCAGATTATTTTGTGATGCAGGCGCAAGGACGCAACTATCATCAGAATGGCGTCATTTGATTGTCGGCGCTCAAGTCAAACAGACCTCGGTAAGCAAGTTACTTTGATTTTGTTTGTTTTATTTAATGAATTAATTTGTTATTGAAGTTTTATTTAATTTTAAAAAGTATTAATTTGGTATTTAGTTGCTGCCAACAATTATAAGTTATTTTAGATTGTGTGTTTATTATTAATAATAATAAACAGCCATGAGTAATGAAGATGGTTTTACTCAAGAAAATATCCCTCCTCTTATAAATATATTAATTATTTATTAAATAATTTAAATTGTAAAAAATCGATACTTAAGAATTAATATTATTCTATTTTCAGATTATTATGTGATGCAGGCGCAAGGACGCAACTATCATCAGAATGGCGTCATTTGATTGTCGGCGCTCGAGTCAAACAGACCTCGGTAAGCAAGTTATTTTGATTTTGTTTGTTTCATTTAATGAATTAATTTGTTATTGAAGTTTTATTTAATTTTAAAAAGTATTTATTTAGTATTTAGTTGCTGCCAACAATTATAAGTTATTTTAGATTGTGTGTTTATTATTATTAATAATAAACAGCCATGAATAATGAAGATGGTTTTACTCAAGAAAATATCCCTCTTATAAATATATTAATTATTTATTTAATAATTTAAATTGTAAAAAATCGATACATGAGAATTAATATTATTCTATTTTCAGATTATTATGTGATGCAGGCGCAAGGACGCAACTATCATCAGAATGGCGTCATTTGATTGTCGGCGCTCGAGTCAAACAGACCTCGGTAAGCAAGTTACTTTGATTTTGTTTGTTTCATTTAATGAATTAATTTGTTATTGAAGTTTTATTTAATTTTAAAAAGTATTAATTTGGTATTTAGTTGCTGCCAATATTTATTAGTTTAGATTGTGTGTTTATTATTATAAATAATAAACAGCCATAAGTAATGAAAATGGTTTTACTCAAGAAAATATCCCTCCTCTTATAAATATGTTAATTATTTATTTAATAATTTAAATTGTAAAAAATCGATACATGAGAATTAATATTATTCTTTTTTTTTAGATTATTATGTGATACAGGCGCAAGGACGCAACTATCATCAGAATGGCGTCATTTGATTGTTGGCGCTCGAGTCAAACAGACCTCGGTAAGCAAGTTACTTTGATTTTGTTTGTTTCATTTAATGAATTTATTTGTAATTGAAGTTTTATTTAATTTTAAAAAGTATTAATTTGGTATTGATTGCTGCCAACAATTACAAGTTATTTAAGATTGTGTGTTTATTATTATTAATAATAAACGGCCATGAGTAATGAAGATGGTTTTACTCAGGAAAATATCCCTCCTCTTATAAATATGTTAATTATTTATTTAATAATTTAAATTGTAAAAAATCGATACATAAGAATTAATATTATTCTATTTTCAGATTATTATGTGATGCAGGCGCAAGGACGCAACTATCATCAGAATGGCGTCACTTGATTGTCGGCGCTCGAGTCAAACAGACCTCGGTAAGCAAGTTTCTTTGATTTTGTTTGTTTCATTTAATGAATTAATTTGTTATTGAAGTTTTATTTAATTTTAAAAAGTATTAATTTGGTATTTAGTTGCTGCCAACAATTATAAGTTATTTTAGATTGTGTGTTTATTATTAATAATAATAAACAGCCATGAGTAATGAAGATGGTTTTACTCAAGAAAATATCCCTCCTCTTATAAATATATTAATTATTTATTTAATAATTTAAATTGTAAAAAATCGATACATGAGAATTAATATTATTCTTTTTTTTCAGATTATTATGTGAAACAGGCGCATAGACGCACCCTATCATCAAAATGGCCGTATCTATTCAATTATAAAAAATCGATACATAAGAATTAATATTATTCTATTTTCAGATTATTATGTGATGCAGGCGCAAGGACGCAACTATCATCAGAATGGCGTCATTTGATTGTCGGCGCTCGAGTCGAACAGACCTCGGTAAGCAAGTTACTTTGATTTTGTTTGTTTTATTTAATGAATTAATTTGTTATTGAAGTGTTATTTAGTTTTAAAAAGTATTTATTTGGTATTTAGTTGCTGCCAACAATTATAGGTAATTTTAGATTGTTGGTTTATTATTATTAATAAGAAACAGCCATGAGTAATGAAGATGGTTTTACTCAAGAAAATATCCCTCCTCTTATAAATATATTAATTATTTATTTAATAATTTAAATTGTAAAAAATCGATACATGAGAATTAATATTATTCTTTTTTTTCAGATTATTATGTGAAACAGGCGCAAAGACGCACCTATCATCAAAATGGCCGTATCTATTCAATTATAAAAAATCGATACATAAGAATTAATATTATTCTATTTTCAGATTATTATGTGATGCAGGCGCAAGGACGCAACTATCATCAGAATGGCTTCATTTGATTGTCGGCGCTCAAGTCAAACAGACCTCGGTAAGCAAGTTACTTTGATTTTGTTTGTTTCATTTCATGAATTAATTTGTTATTAAAGTTTTATTTAATTTTAAAAAGTATTAATTTGGTATTGTTTGCTGCCAACAAATATAAGTTATTAAAGATTGTGTGTTAATTATAATTAATAATAAACAGACATGAGTAATGAAGATGGTTTTACTCAAGAAAATATCCCTCCTCTTATAAATATATTATTTATTTATTTAATAATTTAAATTGTAAAAAAGCGATACATGAGAATTAATATTATTCTATTTTCAGATTATTATGTGATGCAGGAGCAAGGACGCAACTATCATCAGAATGGCGTCATTTGATTGTCGGCGCTCGAGTCAAACAGACCTCGGTAAGCAAGTTACTTTGATTTTGTTTGTTTCATTTAATGAATTTATTTGTTATTGAAGTTTTATTTAATTTTAAAAAGTATTAATTTGGTTTTGATTGCTGCCAACAATTACAAGTTATTTAAGATTGTGTGTTTATTATTATTAATAATAAACGGCCATGAGTAATGAGGATGGTTTTACTCAAGAAAATATCCCTCCTCTTATAAATATGTTAATTATTTATTTAATAATTTAAATTGTAAAAAATCGATACATAAGAATTAATATTATTCTATTTTCAGATTATTATGTGATGCAGGCGCAAGGACGCAACTATCATCAGAATGGCTTCATTTGATTGTCGGCGCTCGAGTCAAACAGACCTCGGTAAGCAAGTTACTTTGATATTGTTTGTTTCATTTAATGAATTAATTTGTTATTGAATTTTTATTTAATTTTAAAAAGTATTAATTTGGTATTTAGTTGCTGCCAACAATTATAAGTTATTTTAGATTGTGTGTTTATTATTATTAATAATAAACAGCCATGAGTAATGAAGATGGTTTTACTCAAGAAAATATCCCTCCTCTTATAAATATATTAATTATTTATTTAATTATTTAAATTGTAAAAAATCGATACATGAGAATTAATAATATTCTTTTTTTTAGATTATTATGTGAAACAGGCGCAAAGACGCACCTATCATCAAAATGGCCGTATCTATTCAATTATAAAAAATCGATACATAAGAATTAATATTATTCTATTTTCAGATTATTTTGTGATGCAGGCGCAAGGACGCAACTATCATCAGAATGGCGTCATTTGATTGTCGGCGCTCAAGTCAAACAGACCTCGGTAAGCAAGTTACTTTGATTTTGTTTGTTTTATTTAATGAATTAATTTGTTATTGAAGTTTTATTTAATTTTAAAAAGTATTAATTTGGTATTTAGTTGCTGCCAACAATTATAAGTTATTTTAGATTGTGTGTTTATTATTATTAATAATAAACAGCCATGAGTAATGAAGATGGTTTTACTCAAGAAAATATCCCTCCTCTTATAAATATATTAATTATTTATTAAATAATTTAAATTGTAAAAAATCGATACTTAAGAATTAATATTATTCTATTTTCAGATTATTATGTGATGCAGGCGCAAGGACGCAACTATCATCAGAATGGCGTCATTTGATTGTCGGCGCTCGAGTCAAACAGACCTCGGTAAGCAAGTTATTTTGATTTTGTTTGTTTCATTTAATGAATTAATTTGTTATTGAAGTTTTATTTAATTTTAAAAAGTATTTATTTAGTATTTAGTTGCTGCCAACAATTATAAGTTATTTTAGATTGTGTGTTTATTATTATTAATAATAAACAGCCATGAATAATGAAGATGGTTTTACTCAAGAAAATATCCCTCTTATAAATATATTAATTATTTATTTAATAATTTAAATTGTAAAAAATCGATACATGAGAATTAATATTATTCTATTTTCAGATTATTATGTGATGCAGGCGCAAGGACGCAACTATCATCAGAATGGCGTCATTTGATTGTCGGCGCTCGAGTCAAACAGACCTCGGTAAGCAAGTTACTTTGATTTTGTTTGTTTCATTTAATGAATTAATTTGTTATTGAAGTTTTATTTAATTTTAAAAAGTATTAATTTGGTATTTAGTTGCTGCCAATATTTATTAGTTTAGATTGTGTGTTTATTATTATAAATAATAAACAGCCATAAGTAATGAAAATGGTTTTACTCAAGAAAATATCCCTCCTCTTATAAATATGTTAATTATTTATTTAATAATTTAAATTGTAAAAAATCGATACATGAGAATTAATATTATTCTTTTTTTTTAGATTATTATGTGATACAGGCGCAAGGACGCAACTATCATCAGAATGGCGTCATTTGATTGTTGGCGCTCGAGTCAAACAGACCTCGGTAAGCAAGTTACTTTGATTTTGTTTGTTTCATTTAATGAATTTATTTGTAATTGAAGTTTTATTTAATTTTAAAAAGTATTAATTTGGTATTGATTGCTGCCAACAATTACAAGTTATTTAAGATTGTGTGTTTATTATTATTAATAATAAACGGCCATGAGTAATGAAGATGGTTTTACTCAGGAAAATATCCCTCCTCTTATAAATATGTTAATTATTTATTTAATAATTTAAATTGTAAAAAATCGATACATAAGAATTAATATTATTCTATTTTCAGATTATTATGTGATGCAGGCGCAAGGACGCAACTATCATCAGAATGGCGTCACTTGATTGTCGGCGCTCGAGTCAAACAGACCTCGGTAAGCAAGTTTCTTTGATTTTGTTTGTTTCATTTAATGAATTAATTTGTTATTGAAGTTTTATTTAATTTTAAAAAGTATTAATTTGGTATTTAGTTGCTGCCAACAATTATAAGTTATTTTAGATTGTGTGTTTATTATTATTAATAATAAACAGCCATGAGTAATGAAGATGGTTTTACTCAAGAAAATATCCCTCCTCTTATAAATATATTAATTATTTATTTAATAATTTAAATTGTAAAAAATCGATACATGAGAATTAATATTATTCTTTTTTTTCAGATTATTATGTGAAACAGGCGCATAGACGCACCCTATCATCAAAATGGCCGTATCTATTCAATTATAAAAAATCGATACATAAGAATTAATATTATTCTATTTTCAGATTATTATGTGATGCAGGCGCAAGGACGCAACTATCATCAGAATGGCGTCATTTGATTGTCGGCGCTCGAGTCGAACAGACCTCGGTAAGCAAGTTACTTTGATTTTGTTTGTTTTATTTAATGAATTAATTTGTTATTGAAGTGTTATTTAGTTTTAAAAAGTATTTATTTGGTATTTAGTTGCTGCCAACAATTATAGGTAATTTTAGATTGTTGGTTTATTATTATTAATAAGAAACAGCCATGAGTAATGAAGATGGTTTTACTCAAGAAAATATCCCTCCTCTTATAAATATATTAATTATTTATTTAATAATTTAAATTGTAAAAAATCGATACATGAGAATTAATATTATTCTTTTTTTTCAGATTATTATGTGAAACAGGCGCAAAGACGCACCTATCATCAAAATGGCCGTATCTATTCAATTATAAAAAATCGATACATAAGAATTAATATTATTCTATTTTCAGATTATTATGTGATGCAGGCGCAAGGACGCAACTATCATCAGAATGGCTTCATTTGATTGTCGGCGCTCAAGTCAAACAGACCTCGGTAAGCAAGTTACTTTGATTTTGTTTGTTTCATTTCATGAATTAATTTGTTATTAAAGTTTTATTTAATTTTAAAAAGTATTAATTTGGTATTGTTTGCTGCCAACAAATATAAGTTATTAAAGATTGTGTGTTAATTATAATTAATAATAAACAGACATGAGTAATGAAGATGGTTTTACTCAAGAAAATATCCCTCCTCTTATAAATATATTATTTATTTATTTAATAATTTAAATTGTAAAAAAGCGATACATGAGAATTAATATTATTCTATTTTCAGATTATTATGTGATGCAGGAGCAAGGACGCAACTATCATCAGAATGGCGTCATTTGATTGTCGGCGCTCGAGTCAAACAGACCTCGGTAAGCAAGTTACTTTGATTTTGTTTGTTTCATTTAATGAATTTATTTGTAATTGAAGTTTTATTTAATTTTAAAAAGTATTAATTTGGTATTGTTTGCTGCCAACAATAACAAGTTATTTAAGATTGTGTGTTTATTATTATTAATAATAAACGGCCATGAGTAATGAAGATGGTTTTACTCAAGAAAATATCCCTTCTCTTATAAATATATTAATTATTTATTTAATTTAAATTGTAAAAATTGGATACATGAAAATTAATATTATTCTTTTTTTCCAGATTATTATGTGATACAGGCGTAGAGACGCACCTATCATCAGAATGGCCGTATCTATTCAATTATAAAAAATCGATACATGAGAATTAATATTACTCTTTTTTCAGATTATTATGTAATGCAGGCTTAAGGACGCAACTATCATCAGAATGGCGTCACTTGATTGTCGGCGCTCAAGTCAAACAGACCTCGGTAAGCAAGTTACTTTGATTTTGTTTGTTTCATTTAATGAATTAATTTGTTATTGAAGTTTTATTTAATTTTAATAAGTATTAATTTGGTATTTAGTTGCTGCCAACAATAATAAGTTATTTTAGATTGAGTGTTTATTATTATTAATAATAAACAGCCATGAGTAATGAAGATGGTTTTACTCAAGAAAATATCCCTCCTCTTATAAATATATTAATTATTTATTTAATAATTTAAATTGTAAAAATTGATACATGAGAATTAATAATATTCTTTTTTTTCAGATTATTATGTGAAACAGGCGCAAAGACGCACCTATCATCAAAATGGCCGTATCTATTTAATTATAAAAAATCGATACATAAGAATTAATATTATTCTATTTTCAGATTATTATGTGATGAAGGCTTAAGGACGCAACTATCATCAGAATGGCGTCACTTGATTGTCGGCGCTCAAGTCAAACAGACCTCGGTAAGCAAGTTACTTTGATTTTGTTTGTTTCATTTAATGAATTTATTTGTTATTGAAGTTTTATTTAATTTTAAAAAGTATTAATTTGGTTTTGATTGCTGCCAACAATTACAAGTTATTTAAGATTGTGTGTTTATTATTATTAATAATAAACGGCCATGAGTAATGAGGATGGTTTTACTCAAGAAAATATCCCTCCTCTTATAAATGTGTTAATTATTTATTTAATAATTTAAATTGTAAAAAATCGATACATAAGAATTAATATTATTCTATTTTCAGATTATTATGTGATGCAGGCGCAAGGACGCAACTATCATCAGAATGGCTTCATTTGATTGTCGGCGCTCGAGTCAAACAGACCTCGGTAAGCAAGTTACTTTGATATTGTTTGTTTCATTTAATGAATTAATTTGTTATTGAATTTTTATTTAATTTTAAAAAGTATTAATTTGGTATTTAGTTGCTGCCAACAATTATAAGTTATTTTAGATTGTGTGTTTATTATTATTAATAATAAACAGCCATGAGTAATGAAGATGGTTTTACTCAAGAAAATATCCCTCCTCTTATAAATATATTAATTATTTATTTAATTATTTAAATTGTAAAAAATCGATACATGAGAATTAATAATATTCTTTTTTTTCAGATTATTATGTGAAACAGGCGCAAAGACGCACCTATCATCAAAATGGCCGTATCTATTCAATTATAAAAAATCGATACATAAGAATTAATATTATTCTATTTTCAGATTATTTTGTGATGCAGGCGCAAGGACGCAACTATCATCAGAATGGCGTCATTTGATTGTCGGCGCTCAAGTCAAACAGACCTCGGTAAGCAAGTTACTTTGATTTTGTTTGTTTTATTTAATGAATTAATTTGTTATTGAAGTTTTATTTAATTTTAAAAAGTATTAATTTGGTATTTAGTTGCTGCCAACAATTATAAGTTATTTTAGATTGTGTGTTTATTATTATTAATAATAAACAGCCATGAGTAATGAAGATGGTTTTACTCAAGAAAATATCCCTCCTCTTATAAATATATTAATTATTTATTAAATAATTTAAATTGTAAAAAATCGATACTTAAGAATTAATATTATTCTATTTTCAGATTATTATGTGATGCAGGCGCAAGGACGCAACTATCATCAGAATGGCGTCATTTGATTGTCGGCGCTCGAGTCAAACAGACCTCGGTAAGCAAGTTATTTTGATTTTGTTTGTTTCATTTAATGAATTAATTTGTTATTGAAGTTTTATTTAATTTTAAAAAGTATTTATTTAGTATTTAGTTGCTGCCAACAATTATAAGTTATTTTAGATTGTGTGTTTATTATTATTAATAATAAACAGCCATGAATAATGAAGATGGTTTTACTCAAGAAAATATCCCTCTTATAAATATATTAATTATTTATTTAATAATTTAAATTGTAAAAAATCGATACATGAGAATTAATATTATTCTATTTTCAGATTATTATGTGATGCAGGCGCAAGGACGCAACTATCATCAGAATGGCGTCATTTGATTGTCGGCGCTCGAGTCAAACAGACCTCGGTAAGCAAGTTACTTTGATTTTGTTTGTTTCATTTAATGAATTAATTTGTTATTGAAGTTTTATTTAATTTTAAAAAGTATTAATTTGGTATTTAGTTGCTGCCAATATTTATTAGTTACTTTAGATTGTGTGTTTATTATTATAAATAATAAACAGCCATAAGTAATGAAAATGGTTTTACTCAAGAAAATATCCCTCCTCTTATAAATATGTTAATTATTTATTTAATAATTTAAATTGTAAAAAATCGATACATGAGAATTAATATTATTCTTTTTTTTTAGATTATTATGTGATATAGGCGCAAGGACGCAACTATCATCAGAATGGCGTCATTTGATTGTTGGCGCTCGAGTCAAACAGACCTCGGTAAGCAAGTTACTTTGATTTTGTTTGTTTCATTTAATGAATTTATTTGTAATTGAAGTTTTATTTAATTTTAAAAAGTATTAATTTGGTATTGATTGCTGCCAACAATTACAAGTTATTTAAGATTGTGTGTTTATTATTATTAATAATAAACGGCCATGAGTAATGAAGATGGTTTTACTCAGGAAAATATCCCTCCTCTTATAAATATGTTAATTATTTATTTAATAATTTAAATTGTAAAAAATCGATACATAAGAATTAATATTATTCTATTTTCAGATTATTATGTGATGCAGGCGCAAGGACGCAACTATCATCAGAATGGCGTCACTTGATTGTCGGCGCTCGAGTCAAACAGACCTCGGTAAGCAAGTTTCTTTGATTTTGTTTGTTTCATTTAATGAATTAATTTGTTATTGAAGTTTTATTTAATTTTAAAAAGTATTAATTTGGTATTTAGTTGCTGCCAACAATTATAAGTTATTTTAGATTGTGTGTTTATTATTATTAATAATAAACAGCCATGAGTAATGAAGATGGTTTTACTCAAGAAAATATCCCTCCTCTTATAAATATATTAATTATTTATTTAATAATTTAAATTGTAAAAAATCGATACATGAGAATTAATATTATTCTTTTTTTTCAGATTATTATGTGAAACAGGCGCATAGACGCACCCTATTATCAAAATGGCCGTATCTATTCAATTATAAAAAATCGATACATAAGAATCAATATTATTCTATTTTCAGATTATTATGTGATGCAGGCGCAAGGACGCAACTATCATCAGAATGGCGTCATTTGATTGTCGGCGCTCGAGTCGAACAGACCTCGGTAAGCAAGTTACTTTGATTTTGTTTGTTTTATTTAATGAATTAATTTGTTATTGAAGTGTTATTTAGTTTTAAAAAGTATTTATTTGGTATTTAGTTGCTGCCAACAATTATAGGTAATTTTAGATTGTTGGTTTATTATTATTAATAAGAAACAGCCATGAGTAATGAAGATGGTTTTACTCAAGAAAATATCCCTCCTCTTATAAATATATTAATTATTTATTTAATAATTTAAATTGTAAAAAATCGATACATGAGAATTAATATTATTCTTTTTTTTCAGATTATTATGTGAAACAGGCGCATAGACGCACCTATCATCAAAATGGCCGTATCTATTCAATTATAAAAAATCGATACATAAGAATTAATATTATTCTATTTTCAGATTATTATGTGATGCAGGCGCAAGGACGCAACTATCATCAGAATGGCTTCATTTGATTGTCGGCGCTCAAGTCAAACAGACCTCGGTAAGCAAGTTACTTTGATTTTGTTTGTTTCATTTCATGAATTAATTTGTTATTAAAGTTTTACTTAATTTTAAAAAGTATTAATTTGGTATTTAGTTGCTGCCAACAATGATAAGTTATTAAAGATTGTGTGTTAATTATAATTAATAATAAACAGACATGAGTAATGAAGATGGTTTTACTCAAGAAAATAACCCTCCTCTTATAAATATATTAATTATTTATTTAATAATTTAAATTGTAAAAAATCGATACATGAGAATTAATATTATTCTATTTTCAGATTATTATGTGATGCAGGAGCAAGGACGCAACTATCATCAGAATGGCGTCATTTGATTGTCGGCGCTCGAGTCAAACAGACCTCGGTAAGCAAGTTACTTTGATTTTGTTTGTTTCATTTAATGAATTTATTTGTAATTGAAGTTTTATTTAATTTTAAAAAGTATTAATTTGGTATTGTTTGCTGCCAACAATAACAAGTTATTTAAGATTGTGTGTTTATTATTATTAATAATAAACGGCCATGAGTAATGAAGATGGTTTTACTCAAGAAAATATCCCTTCTCCTATAAATATATTAATTATTTATTTAATAATTTAAATTGTAAAAATTGGATACATGAAAATTAATATTATTCTTTTTTTCCAGATTATTATGTGATACAGGCGTAGAGATGCACCTATCATCAGAATGGCCGTATCTATTCAATTATAAAAAATCGATACATGAGAATTAATATTACTCTTTTTTCAGATTATTATGTAATGCAGGCTTAAGGACGCAACTATCATCAGAATGGCGTCACTTGATTGTCGGCGCTCAAGTCAAACAGACCTCGGTAAGCAAGTTACTTTGATTTTGTTTGTTTCATTTAATGAATTAATTTGTTATTGAAGTTTTATTTAATTTTAATAAGTATTAATTTGGTATTTAGTTGCTGCCAACAATAATAAGTTATTTTAGATTGTGTGTTTATTATTATTAATAATAAACAGCCATGAGTAATGAAGATGGTTTTACTCAAGAAAATATCCCTCCTCTTATAAATATATTAATTATTTATTTAATAATTTAAATTGTAAAAAATCGATACATGAGAATTAATAATATTCTTTTTTTTCAGATTATTATGTGAAACAGGCGCAAAGACGCACCTATCATCAAAATGGCCGTATCTATTTAATTATAAAAAATCGATACATAAGAATTAATATTATTCTATTTTCAGATTATTATGTGATGAAGGCTTAAGGACGCAACTATCATCAGAATGGCGTCACTTGATTGTCGGCGCTCAAATCAAACAGACCTCGGTAAGCAAGTTACTTTGATTTTGTTTGTTTCATTTAATGAATTAATTTGTTATTGAATTTTTATTTAATTTTAAAAAGTATTAATTTGGTATTGATTGCTGCCAACAATTACAAGTTATTTTAGATTGTGTGTTTATTAGTATTAATAATAAACAGCCATGAGTAATGAAGATGGTTTTACTCAAGAAAATATCCCTCCTCTTATAAATATATTAATTATTTATTTAATAATTTAAATTGTAAAAAATCGATACATGAGAATTAATATTATTCTATTTTCAGATTATTATGTGATGCAGGCGCAAGGACGCAACTATCATCAGAATGGCGTCATTTGATCGTCGGCGCTCGAGTCAAACAGAACTCGGTAAGCAAGTTACTTTGATTTTGTTTGTTTCATTTAATGAATTTATTTGTAATTGAAGTTTTATTTTATTTTAAAAAGTATTAATTTGGTATTGTTTGCTGCTAACAATTACACGTTATTTAAGATTGTGTGTTTATTATTATTAATAATAAACGGCCATGAGTAATGAAGATGGTTTTACTCAAGAAAATATCCCTTCTCTTATAAATATATTAATTATTTATTTAATAATTTAAATTGTAAAAAATGGATACATGAAAATTAATATTATTCTTTTTTTCCAGATTATTATGTGATACAGGCGCAGAGACGCACCTATCATCAGAATGGCCGTATCTATTCAATAATAAAAAATCGATACATGAGAATTAATATTACTCTTTTTTCAGATTATTATGTAATGCAGGCTTAAGGACGCAACTATCATCAGAATGGCGTCACTTGATTGTCGGCGCTCAAGTCAAACAGACCTCGGTAAGCAAGTTACTTTGATTTTGTTTGTTTCATTTAATGAATTAATTTGTTATTGAAGTTTTATTTAATTTTAATAAGTATTAATTTGGTATTTAGTTGCTGCCAACAATTATAAGTTATTTTAGATTGTGTGTTTATTATTATTAATAATAAACAGCCATGAGTAATGAAGATGGTTTTACTCAAGAAAATATCCCTCCTCTTATAAATATGTTAATTATTTATTTAATAATTTAAATTGTAAAAAATCGATACATAAGAATTAATATTATTCTATTTTCAGATTATTATGTGATGCAGGCGCAAGGACGCAACTATCATCAGAATGGCTTCATTTGATTGTCGGCGCTCGAGTCAAACAGACCTCGGTAAGCAAGTAACTTTGATATTGTTTGTTTCATTTAATGAATTAATTTGTTATTGAATTTTTATTTAATTTTAAAAAGTATTAATTTGGTATTTAGTTGCTGCCAACAATTATAAGTTATTTTAGATTGTGTCTTTATTAGTATTAATAATAAACAGCCATGAGTAATGAAGATGGTTTTACTCAAGAAAATATCCCTCCTCTTATAAATATATTAATTATTTATTTAATAATTTAAATTGTAAAAAATCGATACATGAGAATTAATAATATTCTTTTTTTTCAGATTATTATGTGAAACAGGCGCAAAGACGCACCATCATCAAAATGGCCGTATCTATTCAATTATAAAAAATCGATACATAAGAATTAATATTATTCTATTTTCAGATTATTTTGTGATGCAGGCGCAAGGACGCAACTATCATCAGAATGGCGTCACTTGATTGTCGGCGCTAAAGTCAAACAGACCTCGGTAAGCAAGTTACTTTGATTTTGTTTGTTTCATTTAATGAATTTATTTGTTATTGAAGTTTTATTTAATTTTAAAAAGTATTAATTTGGTATTGATTGCTGCCAACAATTACAAGTTATTTAAGATTGTGTGTTTATTATTATTAATAATAAACGGCCATGAGTAATGAAGATGGTTTTACTCAAGAAAATATCCCTCCTCTTATAAATATGTTAATTATTTATTTAATAATTTAAATTGTAAAAAATCGATACATAAGAATTAATATTATTCTATTTTCAGATTATTATGTGATGCAGGCGCAAGGACGCAACTATCATCAGAATGGCTTCATTTGATTGTCGGCGCTCGAGTCAAACAGACCTCGGTAAGCAAGTTACTTTGATATTGTTTGTTTCATTTAATGAATTAATTTGTTATTGAATTTTTATTTAATTTTAAAAAGTATTAATTTGGTATTTAGTTGCTGCCAACAATTATAAGTTATTTTAGATTGTGTGTTTATTAGTATTAATAATAAACAGCCATGAGTAATGAAGATGGTTTTACTCAAGAAAATATCCCTCCTCTTATAAATATATTAATTATTTATTTAATAATTTAAATTGTAAAAAATCGATACATGAGAATTAATATTATTCTATTTTCAGATTATTATGTGATGCAGGCGCAAGTACGCAACTATCATCAGAATGGCGTCATTTGATCGTCGGCGCTCGAGTCAAACAGAACTCGGTAAGCAAGTTACTTTGATTTTGTTTGTTTCATTTAATGAATTTATTTGTAATTGAAGTTTTATTTTATTTTAAAAAGTATTAATTTGGTATTGTTTGCTGCTAACAATTACACGTTATTTAAGATTGTGTGTTTATTATTATTAATAATAAACGGCCATGAGTAATGAAGATGGTTTTACTCAAGAAAATATCCCTTCTCTTATAAATATATTAATTATTTATTTAATAATTTAAATTGTAAAAAATGGATACATGAAAATTAATATTATTCTTTTTTTCCAGATTATTATGTGATACAGGCGCAGAGACGCACCTATCATCAGAATGGCCGTATCTATTCAATTATAAAAAATCGATACATGAGAATTAATATGACTCTTTTTTCAGATTATTATGTAATGCAGGCTTAAGGACGCAACTATCATCAGAATGGCGTCACTTGATTGTCGGCGCTCAAGTCAAACAGACCTCGGTAAGCAAGTTACTTTGATTTTGTTTGTTTCATTTAATGAATTAATTTGTTATTGAAGTTTTATTTAATTTTAATAAGTATTAATTTGGTATTTAGTTGCTGCCAACAATTATAAGTTATTTTAGATTGTGTGTTTATTAGTATTAATAATAAACAGCCATGAGTAATGAAGATGGTTTTACTCAAGAAAATATCCCTCCTCTTATAAATATGTTAATTATTTATTTAATAATTTAAATTGTAAAAAATCGATACATAAGAATTAATATTATTCTATTTTCAGATTATTATGTGATGCAGGCGCAAGGACGCAACTATCATCAGAATGGCTTCATTTGATTGTCGGCGCTCGAGTCAAACAGACCTCGGTAAGCAAGTTACTTTGATATTGTTTGTTTCATTTAATGAATTAATTTGTTATTGAATTTTTATTTAATTTTAAAAAGTATTAATTTGGTATTTAGTTGCTGCCAACAATTATAAGTTATTTTAGATTGTGTGTTTATTAGTATTAATAATAAACAGCCATGAGTAATGAAGATGGTTTTACTCAAGAAAATATCCCTCCTCTTATAAATATGTTAATTATTTATTTAATAATTTAAATTGTAAAAAATCGATACATAAGAATTAATATTATTCTATTTTCAGATTATTATGTGATGCAGGCGCAAGGACGCAACTATCATCAGAATGGCTTCATTTGATTGTCGGCGCTCGAGTCAAACAGACCTCGGTAAGCAAGTAACTTTGATATTGTTTGTTTCATTTAATGAATTAATTTGTTATTGAATTTTTATTTAATTTTAAAAAGTATTAATTTGGTATTTAGTTGCTGCCAACAATTATAAGTTATTTTAGATTGTGTGTTTATTAGTATTAATAATAAACGGCCATGAGTAATGAAGATGGTTTTACTCAAGAAAATATCCCTTCTCTTATAAATATATTAATTATTTATTTAATAATTTAAATTGTAAAAAATGGATACATGAAAATTAATATTATTCTTTTTTTCCAGATTATTATGTGATACAGGCGCAGAGACGCACCTATCATCAGAATGGCCGTATCTATTCAATTATAAAAAATCGATACATGAGAATTAATATGACTCTTTTTTCAGATTATTATGTAATGCAGGCTTAAGGACGCAACTATCATCAGAATGGCGTCACTTGATTGTCGGCGCTCAAGTCAAACAGACCTCGGTAAGCAAAATACTTTGATTTTGTTTGTTTCATTTAATGAATTAATTTGTTATTGAAGTTTTATTTAATTTTAATAAGTATTAATTTGGTATTTAGTTGCTGCCAACAATTATAAGTTATTTTAGATTGTGTGTTTATTAGTATTAATAATAAACAGCCATGAGTAATGAAGATGGTTTTACTCAAGAAAATATCCCTCCTCTTATAAATATGTTAATTATTTATTTAATAATTTAAATTGTAAAAAATCGATACATAAGAATTAATATTATTCTATTTTCAGATTATTATGTGATGCAGGCGCAAGGACGCAACTATCATCAGAATGGCTTCATTTGATTGTCGGCGCTCGAGTCAAACAGACCTCGGTAAGCAAGTAACTTTGATATTGTTTGTTTCATTTAATGAATTAATTTTTTATTGAATTTTTATTTAATTTTAAAAAGTATTAATTTGGTATTTAGTTGCTGCCAACAATTATAAGTTATTTTAGATTGTGTCTTTATTAGTATTAATAATAAACAGCCATGAGTAATGAAGATGGTTTTACTCAAGAAAATATCCCTCCTCTTATAAATATGTTAATTATTTATTAAATAATTTAAATTGTAAAAAATTGATACATGAGAATTAATATTATTCTTTTTTTTCAGATAATTATGTGAAACAGGCGCATAGACGCACCTATCATCAAAATGGCCGTATTTATTCAATTATAAAAAATCTATACATAAGAATTAATATTATTCTATTTTAAGATTATTATGTGATGCAGGCGCAAGGACGCAACTATCATCAGAATGGCGTCATTTGACTGTCGGCGCTCAAGTCAAACAGAACTCGGTAAGCAAGTGACTTTGATTTTGTTTGTTTCATTTAATGAATTAATTTGTTATTGAAGTTTTATTTAATTTTAAAAAGTATTAATTTGGTATTTAGTTGCTGCCAACAATTATAAGTTATTTAAGATTGTGTGTTTATTATTATTAATAATAAACAGCCATGAGTAATGAGGATGGTTTTACTCAAGAAAATATCCCTCCTCTTATAAATATGTTAATTATTTATTTAATAATTTAAATTGTAAAAAATCGATACATGAGAATTAATATTATTCTATTTTCAGATTATTATGTGATGCAGGCGCAAGGACGCAACTATCATCAGAATGGCGTCACTTGATTGTCGGCGCTCAAGTCAAACAGACCTCGGTAAGCAAGTTACTTTGATTTTGTTTGTTTCATTTAATGAATTTATTTGTTATTGAAGTTTTATTTAATTTTAAAAAGTATTAATTTGGTATTGATTGCTGCCAACAATTACAAGTTATTTAAGATTGTGTGTTTATTATTATTAATAATAAACGGCCATGAGTAATGAAGATGGTTTTACTCAAGAAAATATCCCTCCTCTTATAAATATGTTAATTATTTATTTAATAATTTAAATTGTAAAAAATCGATACATGAGAATTAATATTATTCTATTTTCAGATTATTATGTGATGCAGGCGCAAGGACGCAACTATCATCAGAATGGCGTCATTTGATTGTCGGCGCTCGAGTCAAACAGAACTCGGTAAGCAAGTTACTTTGATTTTGTTTGTTTCATTTAATGAATTTATTTGTAATTGAAGTTTTATTTAATTTTAAAAAGTATTAATTTGGTATTGTTTGCTGCCAACAATTAAAAGTTATTTAAGATTGTGTGTTTATTATTATTAATAATAAACGGCCATGAGTAATGAAGATGGTTTTACTCAAGAAAATATCCCTCCTCTTATAAATATATTGATTATTTATTTAATAATTTAAATTGTAAAAAATGGATACATGAAAATTAATATTATTCTTTTTTTCCAGATTATTATGTGATACAGGCGCAGAGACGCACCTATCATCAGAATGGCCGTATCTATTCAATTATAAAAAATCGATACATGAGAATTAATATTACTCTTTTTTCAGATTATTATGTAATGCAGGCTTAAGGACGCAACTATCATCAGAATGGCGTCACTTGATTGTCGGCGCTCAAGTCAAACAGACCTCGGTAAGCAAGTTACTTTGATTTTGTTTGTTTCATTTAATGAATTAATTTGTTATTGAAGTTTTATTTAATTTTAATAAGTATTAATTTGGTATTTAGTTGCTGCCAACAATTATAAGTTATTAAAGATTGTGTGTTTATTAGTATTAATAATAAACAGCCATGAGTAATGAAGATGGTTTTACTCAAGAAAATATCCCTCCTCTTATAAATATGTTAATTATTTATTTAATAATTTAAATTGTAAAAAATCGATACATAAGAATTAATATTATTCTATTTTCAGATTATTATGTGATGCAGGCGCAAGGACGCAACTATCATCAGAATGGCTTCATTTGATTGTCGGCGCTCGAGTCAAACAGACCTCGGTAAGCAAGTAACTTTGATATTGTTTGTTTCATTTAATGAATAAATTTTTTATTGAATTTTTATTTAATTTTAAAAAGTATTAATTTGGTATTTAGTTGCTGCCAACAATTATAAGTTATTTTAGATTGTGTCTTTATTAGTATTAATAATAAACAGCCATGAGTAATGAAGATGGTTTTACTCAAGAAAATATCCCTCCTCTTATAAATATATTAATTATTTATTTAATAATTTAAATTGTAAAAAATCGATACATGAGAATTAATAATATTCTTTTTTTTCAGATTATTATGTGAAACAGGGGCAAAGACGCACCTATCATCAAAATGGCCGTATCAATTCAATTATAAAAAATCGATACATAAGAATTAATATTATTCTATTTTCAGATTATTTTGTGATGCAGGCGCAAAGACGCAACTATCATCAGAATGGCGTCATTTGATTGTCGGCGCTCAAGTCAAACAGACCTCGGTAAGCAAGTTACTTTGATTTTGTTTGTTTTATTTAATGAATTAATTTGTTATTGAAGTTTTATTTAATTTTAAAAAGTATTAATTTGGTATTTAGTTGCTGCCAACAATTATAAGTTATTTTAGATTGTGTGTTTATTATTATTAATAATAAACAGCCATGAGTAATGAAGATGGTTTTACTCAAGAAAATATCCCTCCTCTTATAAATATATTAATTATTTATTAAATAATTTAAATTGTAAAAAATTGATACATGAGAATTAATATTATTCTTTTTTTTCAGATAATTATGTGAAACAGGCGCATAGACGCACCTATCATCAAAATGGCCGTATTTATTCAATTATAAAAAATCTATACATAAGAATTAATATTATTCTATTTTAAGATTATTATGTGATGCAGGCGCAAGGACGCAACTATCATCAGAATGGCGTCATTTGACTGTCGGCGCTCAAGTCAAACAGAACTCGGTAAGCAAGTGACTTTGATTTTGTTTGTTTCATTTAATGAATTAATTTGTTATTGAAGTTTTATTTAATTTTAAAAAGTATTAATTTGGTATTTAGTTGCTGCCAACAATTATAAGTTATTTAAGATTGTGTGTTTATTATTATTAATAATAAACAGCCATGAGTAATGAGGATGGTTTTACTCAAGAAAATATCCCTCCTCTTATAAATATGTTAATTATTTATTTAATAATTTAAATTGTAAAAAATCGATACATGAGAATTAATATTATTCTATTTTCAGATTATTATGTGATGCAGGCGCAAGGACGCAACTATCATCAGAATGGCGTCACTTGATTGTCGGCGCTCAAGTCAAACAGACCTCGGTAAGCAAGTTACTTTGATTTTGTTTGTTTCATTTAATGAATTAATTTGTTATTGAAGTTTTATTTAATTTTAAAAAGTATTAATTTGGTATTTAGTTGCTGCCAACAATTATAAATTATTTTAGATTGTGTGTTTATTATTATTAATAATAAACAGCCATGAGTAATGAAGATGGTTTTACTCAAGAAAATATCCCTCCTCTTATAAATATATTAATTATTTATTTAATAATTTAAATTGTAAAAAATTGATACATGAGAATTAATATTATTCTTTTTTTCAGATTATTATTTGAAACAGGCGCATAGACGCACCTATCATCAAAATGGCCGTATCTATTCAATTATAAAAAATCGATACATAAGAATTAATATTATTCTATTTTCAGATTATTATGTGATGCAGGCGCAAGGACGCAACTATCATCAGAATGGCGTCACTTGATTGTCGGCGCTCAAGTCAAACAGACCTCGGTAAGCAAGTTACTTTGATTTTGTTTGTTTCATTTAATGAATTTATTTGTTATTGAAGTTTTATTTAATTTTAAAAAGTATTAATTTGGTATTTAGTTGCTGCCAACAATTATAAATTATTTTAGATTGTGTGTTTATTATTATTAATAATAAACAGCCATGAGTAATGAAGATGGTTTTACTCAAGAAAATATCCCTCCTCTTATAAATATATTAATTATTTATTTAATAATTTAAATTGTAAAAAATCGATACATGAGAAGTAATATTATTCTTTTTTCAGATTATAATGGATGCAGGCGCAGGAACGCACCTTTCAGAAAACAGTGTGATAAACGCCTGATTAATCGTACGATTACGCCATAGGTGTTCGTGTAACAAACAACTCGTCATCGCTCCCACCTGCCGGCTTTATGAAAGGCGTGCGCAGCCAAAGCGGGTCATTCGTTTGTCGGCGCTCGAGTCGAACAGACCTCGGTAAGAAAGTTAGTTTGATTTTGTTTGTTTTATTTAATGAATTAATTTGTTATTGAAGTTTTATTTAATTTTAAAAAGTATTAATTTGGTATTTAGTTGCTGCCAACAATTATAAGTTATTTTAGATTGTGTGTTTATTATTATTAATAATAAACAGCCATGAGTAATGAAGATGGTTTTACTCAAGAAAATATCCCTCCTCTTATAAATATATTAATTATTTATTAAATAATTTAAATTGTAAAAAATTGATACATGAGAATTAATATTATTCTTTTTTTTCAGATAATTATGTGAAACAGGCGCATAGACGCACCTATCATCAAAATGGCCGTATTTATTCAATTATAAAAAATCTATACATAAGAATTAATATTATTCTATTTTAAGATTATTATGTGATGCAGGCGCAAGGACGCAACTATCATCAGAATGGCGTCATTTGACTGTCGGCGCTCAAGTCAAACAGAACTCGGTAAGCAAGTGACTTTGATTTTGTTTGTTTCATTTAATGAATTAATTTGTTATTGAAGTTTTATTTAATTTTAAAAAGTATTAATTTGGTATTTAGTTGCTGCCAACAATTATAAGTTATTTAAGATTGTGTGTTTATTATTATTAATAATAAACAGCCATGAGTAATGAGGATGGTTTTACTCAAGAAAATATCCCTCCTCTTATAAATATGTTAATTATTTATTTAATAATTTAAATTGTAAAAAATCGATACATGAGAATTAATATTATTCTATTTTCAGATTATTATGTGATGCAGGCGCAAGGACGCAACTATCATCAGAATGGCGTCACTTGATTGTCGGCGCTCAAGTCAAACAGACCTCGGTAAGCAAGTTACTTTGATTTTGTTTGTTTCATTTAATGAATTTATTTGTTATTGAAGTTTTATTTAATTTTAAAAAGTATTAATTTGGTATTTAGTTGCTGCCAACAATTATAAATTATTTTAGATTGTGTGTTTATTATTATTAATAATAAACAGCCATGAGTAATGAAGATGGTTTTACTCAAGAAAATATCCCTCCTCTTATAAATATATTAATTATTTATTTAATAATTTAAATTGTAAAAAATTGATACATGAGAATTAATATTATTCTTTTTTTCAGATTATTATTTGAAACAGGCGCATAGACGCACCTATCATCAAAATGGCCGTATCTATTCAATTATAAAAAATCGATACATAAGAATTAATATTATTCTATTTTCAGATTATTATGTGATGCAGGCGCAAGGACGCAACTATCATCAGAATGGCGTCACTTGATTGTCGGCGCTCAAGTCAAACAGACCTCGGTAAGCAAGTTACTTTGATTTTGTTTGTTTCATTTAATGAATTTATTTGTTATTGAAGTTTTATTTAATTTTAAAAAGTATTAATTTGGTATTTAGTTGCTGCCAACAATTATAAATTATTTTAGATTGTGTGTTTATTATTATTAATAATAAACAGCCATGAGTAATGAAGATGGTTTTACTCAAGAAAATATCCCTCCTCTTATAAATATATTAATTATTTATTTAATAATTTAAATTGTAAAAAATCGATACATGAGAAGTAATATTATTCTTTTTTCAGATTATAATGGATGCAGGCGCAGGAACGCACCTTTCAGAAAACAGTGTGATAAACGCCTGATTAATCGTACGATTACGCCATAGGTGTTCGTGTAACAAACAACTCGTCATCGCTCCCACCTGCCGGCTTTATGAAAGGCGTGCGCAGCCAAAGCGGGTCATTCGTTTGTCGGCGCTCGAGTCGAACAGACCTCGGTAAGAAAGTTAGTTTGATTTTGTTTGTTTTATTTAATGAATTAATTTGTTATTGAAGTGTTATTTAGTTTTAAAAGGTATTTATTTGGTATTTAGTTGCTGCCAACAATTATAAGTAATTTTAGATTGTTGGTTTATTATAATTAATAAGAAACAGCCATAAGTAATGAAGATGGTTTTACTCAAGAAAATATCCCTCCTCTTAAAAATATATTAATTATTTATTTATTCAAATGTAAAAAATCGATACATGAGGATTAATATTATTCTATTTTAAGATTAATGGCCGTATCTATTCAATTATAAAAAATCGATACATGTGAATTAATATTACTCTATTTTCAGATTATTATGTGATGCAGGCGCAAGGGCGCAACTATCATCAGAATGCGTCATTTGATTGTTGGCGCTCAAGTCAAACAGACCTCGGTAAGCAAGTTACTTTGATTTTGTTTGTTTCATTCAATGAATTAATTTGTTATTGAAGTTTTATTTAATTTTAAAAAGTATTAATTTGGTATTTAGTTGCTGCCAACAATTATAAGTTATTTAAGATTGTGTGTTTATTATTATTAATAATAAACAGCCATGAGTAATGAGGATGGTTTTACTCAAGAAAATATCCCTCCTCTTATAAATATGTTAATTATTTATTTAATAATTTAAATTGTAAAAAATCGATACATGAGAATTAATATTATTCTATTTTCAGATTATTATGTGATGCAGGCGCAAGGACGCAACTATCATCAGAATGGCGTCACTTGATTGTCGGCGCTCAAGTCAAACAGACCTCGGTAAGCAAGTTACTTTGATTTTGTTTGTTTCATTTAATGAATTTATTTGTTATTGAAGTTTTATTTAATTTTAAAAAGTATTAATTTGGTATTTAGTTGCTGCCAACAATTATAAGTTATTTTAGATTGTGTGTTTATTATTATTAATAATAAACAGCCATGAGTAATGAAGATGGTTTTACTCAAGAAAATATCCTTCCTCTTATAAATATATTAATTATTTATTTAATAATTTAAATTGTAAAAAATCGATACATGAGAATTAATATTATTCTTTTTTTTCAGATTATTATGTGATACAGGCGCATAGACGCAACTATCATCAGAATGGCCGTATCTATTCAATTATAAAAAATCGATACATGAGAATTAATATTACTCTATTTTCAGATTATTATGTGATGCAGGCGCAAGGACGCAACTATCATCAGAATGGCTTCATTTGATTGTCGGCGCTCAAGTCAAACAGACCTCGGTAAGCAAGTTACTTTGATTTTGTTTGTTTCATTTAATGAATTAATTTGTTATGGAAGTGTTGTTTAATTTTAAAAAGTATTTATTTGGTATTTAGTTGCTGCCAACAATTATAAGTTATTTTAGTTTGTGTGTTAATTATTATTAATAATAAACAGCCATAAGTAATGAAGATGATTTTACTCAAGAAAATATCCCTCCCCTTATAAATATATTAATTATTTATTTAATAATTTAAATTGTAAAAAATCGATACATGAAAAGTAATATTATTCTTTTTTCAGATTATAATGGATGCAGGCGTAGGAACGCACCTTTCAGAAAACAGTGTGATAAACGCCTGATTAATCGTACGATTACGCCATAGGTGTTCGTGTAACAAACAACTCGTCATCGCTCCCACCTGCCGGCTTTATGAAAGGCGTGCGCAGCCAGAGCGGGTCATTCGTTTGTCGGCGCTCGAGTCGAACAGACCTCGGTAAGAAAGTTACTTTGATTTTGTTTGTTTTATTTAATGAATTAATTTGTTATTGAAGTGTTATTTAGTTTTAAAAAGTATTTATTTGGTATTTAGTTGCTGAAACAATTATAAGTAATTTAAGATTGTTGGTTTATTATTATTAATAAGAAACAGCCATAAGTAATGAAGATGGTTTTACTCAAGAAAATATCCCTCCTCTTATAAATGTATTAATTATTTATTTTATAATTTAAATTGTACAAAATCGATACATGAGAACTAATATTATTATTTTATTTCAGATTATTATGTGATACAGGCGTAGGGACGCACCTATCATCAAAATGGCCGTATCTATTCAATTATAAAAAATCGATACATGAGAAGTAATATTATTCTTTTTTTTCAGATTATTATGTGATACAGGCGCAGGGACGCACCTATCATCAGATTGGCCGTATTCAATTATAAAAAATCGATACATGAGAATTAATATTACTCTTATTTCAGATTATTATGTGATGCAGGCGCAGGGACGCACCTATCATCAGATTGGCCATATTCAATTATAAAAAATCGATACATGAGAATTAATTTTACTCTTTTTTCGGATTATTATGTGATGCAGGCGCAAGGACGCAACTATCATCAGAATGGCTTCATTTGATTGTCGGCGCTCAAGTCTAACAGACCTCGGTAAGCAAGTTACTTTGATTTTGTTTGTTTCATTTAATGAATTAATTTTTTATTGAAGTTTTATTTAATTTTAAAAAGTATTAATTTGGTATTTAGTTGCTGCCAACAATTATAAGTTATTTAAGATTGTGTGTTTATTATTATTAATAATAAACAGCCATGAGTAATGAAGATGGTTTTACTCAAGAAAATATCCTTCCTCTTATAAATATATTAATTATTTATTTAATAATTAAAATTGTAAAAAATCGATACATGAGAATTTATATTATTCTTTTTTTTTCAGATTATTATGTTATACAGGCGCTTAGACATACATGAGAATTAATATTACTCTTTTTTCAGATTATTATGTGATGCAGGCGCAAGGACGCAACTATCATCAGAATGGCTTCATTTGATTGTCGGCGCTCAAGTCTAACAGACCTCGGTAAGCAAGTTACTTTGATTTTTTTTGTTTCATTTAATGAATTAATTTGTAATTGAAGTTTTATTTAATTTTAAAAAGTATTAATTTGGTATTTAGTTGCTGCCAACAATTATAAGTTATTTAAGATTATATGTTTATTATTATTAATAATATACAGCCATGAGTAATGAAGATGGTTTTACTCAAGAAAATATCCTTCCTCTTATAAATATATTAAATATTTATTTAATAATTTAAATTGTAAAAAATCGATATATGAGAATTAATATTATTCTTTTTTTTCAGATTATTATGTGATACAGGCGCATAGACCACCTATCATCAAAATGGCCGTATCTATTCAATTATAAAAAATCGATATATGAGAATTAATATTATTCTATTTTCAGATTATTATGTGATGCAGGCGCAAGGACGCAACTATCATCAGAATGGCGTCATTTGATTGTCGGTGCTCTAGTCAAACAGACCTTGGTAAGCAAGTTACTTTGATTTTGTTTGTTTCATTTAATGAATTAATTTGTTATTGAAGTTTTATTTAATTTTAAAAAGTATTTATTTGGTATTTAGTTGCTGCCAACAATTAAAAGTTATTTTAGATTGTGTGTTTATTATTATTAATAATAAACAGCCATGAGTAATGAAGATGGTTTTACTCAAGAAAATATCCCTCCTCTTATAAATATATTAATTATTTATTTAATAATTTAAATTGTAAAAAATTGATACATGAGAATTAATATTATTCTTTTTTTCAGATTATTATTTGAAACAGGCGCATAGACGCACCTATCATCAAAATGGCCGTATCTATTCAATTATAAAAAATCGATACATAAGAATTAATATTATTCTATTTTCAGATTATTATGTGATGCAGGCGCAAGGACGCAACTATCATCAGAATGGCGTCACTTGATTGTCGGCGCTCAAGTCAAACAGACCTCGGTAAGCAAGTTACTTTGATTTTGTTTGTTTCATTTAATGAATTTATTTGTTATTGAAGTTTTATTTAATTTTAAAAAGTATTAATTTGGTATTTAGTTGCTGCCAACAATTATAAATTATTTTAGATTGTGTGCTTATTATTATTAATAATAAACAGCCATGAGTAATGAAGATGGTTTTACTCAAGAAAATATCCCTCCTCTTATAAATATATTAATTATTTATTTAATAATTTAAATTGTAAAAAATCGATACATGAGAAGTAATATTATTCTTTTTTCAGATTATAATGGATGCAGGCGCAGGAACGCACCTTTCAGAAAACAGTGTGATAAACGCCTGATTAATCGTACGATTACGCCATAGGTGTTCGTGTAACAAACAACTCGTCATCGCTCCCACCTGCCGGCTTTATGAAAGGCGTGCGCAGCCAAAGCGGGTCATTCGTTTGTCGGCGCTCGAGTCGAACAGACCTCGGTAAGAAAGTTAGTTTGATTTTGTTTGTTTTATTTAATGAATTAATTTGTTATTGAAGTGTTATTTAGTTTTAAAAGGTATTTATTTGGTATTTAGTTGCTGCCAACAATTATAAGTAATTTTAGATTGTTGGTTTATTATAATTAATAAGAAACAGCCATAAGTAATGAAGATGGTTTTACTCAAGAAAATATCCCTCCTCTTAAAAATATATTAATTATTTATTTATTCAAATGTAAAAAATCGATACATGAGGATTAATATTATTCTATTTTAAGATTCTTATTATTTAATGCTGGCGCAGGAACGCACCTATCATCAGAATGGCCGTATCTATTCAATTATAAAAAATCGATACATGTGAATTAATATTACTCTATTTTCAGATTATTATGTGATGCAGGCGCAAGGGCGCAACTATCATCAGAATGCGTCATTTGATTGTTGGCGCTCAAGTCAAACAGACCTCGGTAAGCAAGTTACTTTGATTTTGTTTGTTTCATTCAATGAATTAATTTGTTATTGAAGTTTTATTTAATTTTAAAAAGTATTAATTTGGTATTTAGTTGCTGCCAACAATTATAAGTTATTTAAGATTGTGTGTTTATTATTATTAATAATAAACAGCCATGAGTAATGAGGATGGTTTTACTCAAGAAAATATCCCTCCTCTTATAAATATGTTAATTATTTATTTAATAATTTAAATTGTAAAAAATCGATACATGAGAATTAATATTATTCTATTTTCAGATTATTATGTGATGCAGGCGCAAGGACGCAACTATCATCAGAATGGCGTCACTTGATTGTCGGCGCTCAAGTCAAACAGACCTCGGTAAGCAAGTTACTTTGATTTTGTTTGTTTCATTTAATGAATTTATTTGTTATTGAAGTTTTATTTAATTTTAAAAAGTATTAATTTGGTATTTAGTTGCTGCCAACAATTATAAGTTATTTTAGATTGTGTGTTTATTATTATTAATAATAAACAGCCATGAGTAATGAAGATGGTTTTACTCAAGAAAATATCCTTCCTCTTATAAATATATTAATTATTTATTTAATAATTTAAATTGTAAAAAATCGATACATGAGAATTAATATTATTCTTTTTTTTCAGATTATTATGTGATACAGGCGCATAGACGCAACTATCATCAGAATGGCCGTATCTATTCAATTATAAAAAAATCGATACATGAGAATTAATATTACTCTATTTTCAGATTATTATGTGATGCAGGCGCAAGGACGCAACTATCATCAGAATGGCTTCATTTGATTGTCGGCGCTCAAGTCAAACAGACCTCGGTAAGCAAGTTACTTTGATTTTGTTTGTTTCATTTAATGAATTAATTTGTTATGGAAGTGTTGTTTAATTTTAAAAAGTATTTATTTGGTATTTAGTTGCTGCCAACAATTATAAGTTATTTTAGTTTGTGTGTTAATTATTATTAATAATAAACAGCCATAAGTAATGAAGATGATTTTACTCAAGAAAATATCCCTCCCCTTATAAATATATTAATTATTTATTTAATAATTTAAATTGTAAAAAATCGATACATGAAAAGTAATATTATTCTTTTTTCAGATTATAATGGATGCAGGCGTAGGAACGCACCTTTCAGAAAACAGTGTGATAAACGCCTGATTAATCGTACGATTACGCCATAGGTGTTCGTGTAACAAACAACTCGTCATCGCTCCCACCTGCCGGCTTTATGAAAGGCGTGCGCAGCCAGAGCGGGTCATTCGTTTGTCAGCGCTTGAGTCGAACAGACCTCGGTAAGAAAGTTACTTTGATTTTGTTTGTTTTATTTAATGAATTAATTTGTTATTGAAGTGTTATTTAGTTTTAAAAAGTATTTATTTGGTATTTAGTTGCTGCCAACAATTATAAGTAATTTTAGATTGTTGGTTTATTATTATTAATAAGAAACAGCCATAAGTAATGAAGATGGTTTTACTCAAGAAAATATAAAAAATCGATACATGAGAATTAATATTACTCTTTTTTCGGATTATTATGTGATGCAGGCGCAAGGACGCAACTATCATCAGAATGGCTTCATTTGATTGTCGGCGCTCAAGTCTAACAGACCTCGGTAAGCAAGTTACTTTGATTTTGTTTGTTTCATTTAATGAATTAATTTTTTATTGAAGTTTTATTTAATTTTAAAAAGTATTAATTTGGTATTTAGTTGCTGCCAACAATTATAAGTTATTTAAGATTGTGTGTTTATTATTATTAATAATAAACAGCCATGAGTAATGAAGATGGTTTTACTCAAGAAAATATCCTTCCTCTTATAAATATATTAATTATTTATTTAATAATTAAAATTGTAAAAAATCGATACATGAGAATTTATATTATTCTTTTTTTTTCAGATTATTATGTTATACAGGCGCTTAGACATACATGAGAATTAATATTACTCTTTTTTCAGATTATTATGTGATGCAGGCGCAAGGACGCAACTATCATCAGAATGGCTTCATTTGATTGTCGGCGCTCAAGTCTAACAGACCTCGGTAAGCAAGTTACTTTGATTTTTTTTGTTTCATTTAATGAATTAATTTGTAATTGAAGTTTTATTTAATTTTAAAAAGTATTAATTTGGTATTTAGTTGCTGCCAACAATTATAAGTTATTTAAGATTATATGTTTATTATTATTAATAATATACAGCCATGAGTAATGAAGATGGTTTTACTCAAGAAAATATCCTTCCTCTTATAAATATATTAAATATTTATTTAATAATTTAAATTGTAAAAAATCGATACATGAGAATTAATATTATTCTTTTTTTTCAGATTATTATGTGATACAGGCGCATAGACCACCTATCATCAAAATGGCCGTATCTATTCAATTATAAAAAATCGATATATGAGAATTAATATTATTCTATTTTCAGATTATTATGTGATGCAGGCGCAAGGACGCAACTATCATCAGAATGGCTTCATTTGATTGTCGGCGCTCAAGTCAAACAGACCTCGGTAAGCAAGTTACTTTGATTTTGTTTGTTTCATTTAATGAATTAATTTGTTATTGAAGTTTTATTTAATTTTAAAAAGTATTAATTTGGTATTTAGTTGCTGCCAACAATTATAAGTTATTTTAGATTGTGTGCTTATTATTATTAATAATAAACAGCCATGAGTAATGAAGATGGTTTTACTCAAGAAAATATCCCTCCTCTTATAAATATATAATTATTTATTTAATAATTTAAATTGTAAAAAATCGATACATGAGAATTTATATTATTCTTTTTTTTTCAGATTATTATGTGATACAGGCGCATAGACGCACCTATCATCAAAATGGCCGTATCTATTCAATTATGAAAAATCGATATATGAGAAGTAATATTAATCTTTTTTTTCAGATTATTATGTGATCCAGGCACAGGGACGCACCTATCATCAGATTGGCCGTATTCAATTATAAAAAATCGATACATGAGACTTAATATTATTCTATTTTCAGATTATTATGTGATGCAGGCGCAAGGACGCAACTATCATCAGAATGGCTTCATTTGATTGTCGGCGCTCAAGTCTAACAGACCTCGGTAAGCAAGTTACTTTGATTTTGTTTGTTTCATTTAATGAATTAATTTGTTATTGAAGTTTTATTTAATTTTAAAAAGTTTTAATTTGGTATTTAGTTGCTGCCAACAATTATAAGTTATTTAATATTGTGTGTTTATTATTATTAATAATAAACAGCCATGAGTAATGAAGATGGTTTTACTCAAGAAAATATCCTTCCTCTTACAAATATATTAATTATTTATTTAATAATTTAAATTGTAAAAAATCGATACATGAGAATTAATATTATTCTTTTTTTTCAGATTATTTTGTGATACAGGTGCATAGACGCACCTATCATCAAAATGGCCGTATCTATTCAATTATAAAAAATCGATACATAAGAATTAATATTATTCTATTTTCAGATTATTATGTGATGCAGGCGCAAGGACGCAACTATCATCAGAATGGCGTCATTTAATTGTCGGCGCTCAAGTCAAACAGACCTCGGTAAGCAAGTTACTTTGATTTTGTTTGTTTCATTTAATGAATTAATTTGTAATTAAAGTTTTATTTAATTTTAAAAAGTATTTATTTGGTATTTAGTTGCTGCCAACAATTATAAGTTATTTTAGATTGTGTGTTAATTATTATTATTAATAAACAGCCATGAGTAATGAAGATGGTTTTACTCAAGAAAATACCCCTCCTCTTATAAATGTATTAATTATTTATTTTATAATTTAAATTGTACAAAATCGATACATGAGAAGTAATATTATTATTTTTTTTCAAATTTTTATTTGATACAGGCGTAGGGACGCACCTATCATCAGAATGGCCGTATCTATTCAATTATAAAAAATCGATACATGAGAATTAATATTACTCTATTTTCAGATTATTATGTGATGCAGGCGCAAGGACGCAACTATCATCAGAATGGCTTCATTTGACTGTTGGCGCTCAAGTCAAACAGACCTCGGTAAGCAAGTTACTTTGATTTTGTTTGTTTCATTTAATGAATAAATTTGTAATTGAAGTTTTATTTAATTTTAAAAAGTATTAATTTGGTATTTAGTTGCTGCCAACAATTATAAGTTATTTTAGAGAGTAATGAAGATGATTTTACTCAAGAAAATATCCCTCCTCTTATAAATATATTAATTATTTATTTAATAATTTAAATTGTAAAAAATCGATACATGAGAATTTATATTATTCTTTTTTTTTCAGATTATTATGTGATGCAGGCGCAAGGACGCAACTATCATCAGAATGGCCGTATCTATTCAATTATAAAAAAATCGATACATGAGAATTAATATTACTCTATTTTCAGATTATTATGTGATGCAGGCGCAAGGACGCAACTATCATCAGAATGGCGTCATTTGATTTTCGGCGCTCGAGTCAAACAGACCTCGGTAAGCAAGTTACTTTGATTTTGTTTGTTTCATTTAATGAATTAATTTGTAATTGAAGTTTTATTTAATTTTAAAAAGTATTAATTTGGTATTTAGTTGCTGCCAACAATTATAAGTTATTTTAGATTTTTGAAATTTTTTATCCAAGCTTTTTGAAAAGATCTTCTTGCGGAGACTGCAGCCAATTCTTAAAGAAGAAGCCATTATACCAAATCACAAATTTGGGTTCCGGGAGCAACATAGCACTGTAGAACAGGTCCACCGTATAGTGAACAAAATAAGACAAACCCTGGAGCTGAAAGAGTACTGTGCTGCTGTCTTCCTGGATATACAGCAGGCATTCGATAGGGTCTGGCACAAAGGCCTTTTATACAAGATGAAATCTCTATTACCCAATTCATATTACATGATTCTTAAGTCTTACCTGAACAACCGAAAATTCCAGGTTAAAGTTGGTGAAGAAGTATCCCCTCTGTGTGACATAAAGGCCTCTGTACCACAGGGCTCAGTGCTTGGGCCAGTATTGTACTCACTGTATACAGCTGACCTCCCATGTAATGCGGATGTATTAACAGCAACATATGCAGATGACACTGCATGCCTTGCAAGTCATAAAGACCCAACTACTGCGTCTGCAAAGCTACAAGACCACCTCACAGAAATTGACAAGTGGCTGGAAAAGTGGAGAATAAAACCGAATGTCTCTAAATCCATACAAATAACGTTCACACTCCGCAAAGGGGACTGTCCATCTGTCAAGCTGCGAGGGCAGCAACTGCCCACAGAAAACTGTGTAAGATACCTGGGACTACATCTAGACCGAAGGCTGACATGGGCTACTCATATAAAAACAAAAAGGAAAGAGGCAGATCTAATATTTAAGAAACTCTATTGGTTGATTGGGAGACAGTCACCACTTTCTCTGAACAACAAAATGCTAGTCTATAAATGCATAATAAAACCCATATGGACATATGGGATCCAGCTCTGGGGCTCTGCTAGTAACTCCAATCTTGAAATCATACAAAGGTTTCAGAACAAAACATTGAGGGCAATATCCAACTCGCCATGGTTTGCTAGAAATGTAGAAATACATGAATATTTAGAAATGCCAACAGTTAAGGAGGAGGTAAGCAAATATTGTACCAAATACAAGGAGAGACTGCAAAATCACATAAACAAACTCGCCAGAGATCTTACTAACACCGACAAGGACACAACAAGACTGAAAAGATGGCAAATATTGGAACTAGATCAAAGACCCTAAAAGGGCACCATTTCCGAAAACCCAGGGAGAGAATTTACTGAAATTCCCCTGCAAATAGAAACAGAAAACAGCCAAAACATCTGATTATGACACTGTCGATCGCAGATAAAAGGAGAAGAAAAAAAAAAAAAAAAATTTTAGATTGTGTGTTAATTATTATTAATAAAAAACAGCCATGAGTAATGAAGATGATTTTACTCAAGAAAATATCCCTCCTCTTATAAATATATTAATTATTTATTTAATAATTTAAATTGTAAAAAATCGATACATGAGAAGTAATATTATTCTTTTTTCAGATTATAATGGATGCAGGCGTAGGAACGCACCTTTCAGAAAACAGTGTGATAAACGCCTGATTAATCGTACGATTACGCCATAGGTGTTCGTGTAACAAACAACTCGTCATCGCTCCCACCTGCCGGCTTTATGAAAGGCGTGCGCAGCCAGAGCGGGTCATTCGTTTGTCGGCGCTCGAGTCGAACAGACCTCGGTAAGAAAGTTACTTTGATTTTGTTTGTTTTATTTAATGAATTAATTTGTTATTGAAGTGTTATTTAGTTTTAAAAGGTATTTATTTGGTATTTAGTTGCTGCCAACAATTATCAAAAATTTTAGATTGTTGGTTTATTATTATTAATAAGAAACAGCCATAAGTAATGAAGATGGTTTTACTCAAGAAAATATCCCTCCTCTTATAAATGTATTAATTATTTATTTTATAATTTAAATTGTACAAAATCGACACATGAGAAGTAATATTATTATTTTATTTCAGATTATTATGTGATACAGGCGTAGGGACGCACCTATCATCAAAATGGCCGTATCTATTCAATTATAAAAAATCGATACATGAGAAGTAATATTATTCTTTTTTTTCAGATTATTATGTGATACAGGCGCAGGGACGCACCTATCATCAGATTGGCCGTATTCAATTATAAAAAATCGATACATGAGAATTAATATTACTCTTATTTCAGATTATTATGTGATACAGGCGTAGGGACGCACCTATCATCAGAATGGCCGTATCTATTCAATTATAAAAAATCGATACATGAGAATTAATATTACTCTATTTTCAGATTATTATGTGATGCAGGCGCAAGGACGCAACTATCATCAGAATGGCTTCATTTGATTGTCGGCGCTCGAGTCAAACAGACCTCGGTAAGCAAGTAACTTTGATTTTGTTTGTTTTATTTCATGAATTAATTTGTAATTGAAGTTTTATTTAATTTTAAAAAGTATTAATTTGGTATTTAGTTGCTGCCAACAATTTTAAGTTATTTTAGATTGTGTGTTTATTATTATTAATAATAAACGGCCATGAGTAATGAAGATGGTTTTACTCAAGAAAATAGCCCTCCTCTTATAAATATATTAATTATTTATTTAATAATTTAAATTGTAAAAATCGATACATGAGAATTAATATAATTCTTTTTTTTCAGATTATTATGTGATACAGGCGCAGGGATGCACCTATCATCAGATTGGCCGTATTCAATTATAAAAAAATCGATACATGAGAATTAATATTACTCTATTTTCAGATTATTATGTGATGCAGGCGCAAGGACGCAACTATCATCAGAATGGCGTCATTTGATTTTCGGCGCTCGAGTCAAACAGACCTCGGTAAGCAAGTTACTTTGATTTTGTTTGTTTCATTTAATGAATTAATTTGTAATTGAAGTTTAATTTAATTTTAAAAAGTATTAATTTGGTATTTAGTTGCTGCCAACAATTATAAGTTATTTTAGATTGTGTGTTAATTATTATTAATAAAAAACAGCCATGAGTAATGAAGATGATTTTACCCAAGAAAATATCCCTCCTCTTATAAATATATTAATTATTTATTTAATAATTTAAATTGTAAAAAATCGATACATGAGAAGTAATATTATTCTTTTTTCAGATTATAATAGATGCAGGCGTAGGAACGCACCTTTCAGAAAACAGTGTGATAAACGCCTGATTAATCGTACGATTACGCCATAGGTGTTCGTGTAACAAACAACTCGTCATCGCTCCCACCTGCCGGCTTTATGAAAGGCGTGCGCAGCCAGAGCGGGTCATTCGTTTGTCGGCGCTCGAGTCGAGCAGACCTCGGTAAGAAAGTTACTTTGATTTTGTTTGTTTTATTTAATGAATTAATTTGTTATTGAAGTGTTATTTAGTTTTAAAAAGTATTTATTTGGTATTTAGTTGCTGCCAACAATTATAAGTAATTTAAGATTGTTGGTTTATTACTATTAATAAGAAACAGCCATAAGTAATGAAGATGGTTTTACTCAAGAAAATATCCCTCCTCTTATAAATATATTAATTATTTATTTATTCAAATGTAAAATATCGATACATGAGAATTAATATTACTCTATTTTCAGATTATTATGTGATGCAGGCGCAAGGACGCAACTATCATCAGAATGGCGTCATTTGATTGTCGGCGCTCGAGTGAAACAGACCTCGGTAAGCAAGTTACTTTGAATTTGTTTGTTTCATTTAATGAATTAATTTGTGATTGAAGTTTTATTTAATTTTAAAAAGTATTAATTTGGTATTTAGTTGCTGCCAACAATTATAAGTTATTTTAGATTGTGTGTTTTTTATTATTAATAATAAACGGCCATGATTAATGAAGATGGTTTTACTCAAGAAAATATCCCTCCTCTTATAAATATATTAATTATTTATTTAATAATTTAAATTGTAAAAAATCGATACATGAGAATTAATATAATTCTTTTTTTTCAGATTATTATGTGATACAGGCGCAGGGACGCACCTATCATCAGATTGGCCGTATTCAATTATAAAAAATCGATACATGAGAATTAATATTACTCTTATTTCAGATTATTATGTGATGCAGGCGCAAGGACGCAACTATCATCAGAATGGCCGTATCTATTCAATCATAAAAAAATCGATACATGAGAATTAATATTACTCTATTTTCAGATTATTATGTGATGCAGGCGCAAGGACGCAACTATCATCAGAATGGCGTCATTTGATTGTCGGCGCTCGAGTCAAACAGACCTCGGTAAGCAAGTTACTTTGATTTTGTTTGTTTCATTTAATGAATTAATTTGTAATTGAAGTTTTATTTAATTTTAAAAAGTATTAATTTGGTATTTAGTTGCTGCCAACAATAATAAGTTATTTTAGATTGTGTGTTAATTATTATTAATAAAAAACAGCCATGAGTAATGAAGATGATTTTACTCAAGAAAATATCCCTTCTCTTATAAATATATTAATTATTTATTTAATAATTTAAATTGTAAAAAATCGATACATGAGAAGTAATATTATTCTTTTTTCAGATTATAATGGATGCAGGCGTAGGAACGCACCTTTCAGAAAACAGTGTGATAAACGCCTGATTAATCGTACGATTAGGCCATAGGTGTTCGTGTAACAAACAACTCGTCATCGCTCCCACCTGCCGGCTTTATGAAAGGCGTGCGCAGCCAGAGCGGGTCATTCGTTTGTCGGCGCTCGAGTCGAACAGACCTCGGTAAGAAAGTTACTTTGATTTTGTTTGATTTATTTAATGAATTAATTTGTTATTGAAGTGTTATTTAGTTTTAAAAAGTATTTATTTGGTATTTAGTTGCTGCCAACAATTATAAGTAATTTAAGATTGTTGGTTTATTATTATTAATAAGAAACAGCCATAAGTTATGAAGATGGTTTTACTCAAGAAAATATCCCTCCTCTTATAAATATATTAATTATTTATTTATTCAAATGTAAAATATCGATACATGAGAATTAATATTACTCTATTTTCAGATTATTATGTGATGCAGGCGCAAGGACGCAACTATCATCAGAATGGCGTCATTTGATTGTCGGCGCTCGAGTGAAACAGACCTCGGTAAGCAAGTTACTTTGATTTTGTTTGTTTCATTTAATGAATTAATTTGTGATTGAAGTTTTATTTAATTTTAAAAAGTATTAATTTGGTATTTAGTTGCTGCCAACAATTATAAGTTATTTTAGATTGTGTGTTTATTATTATTAATAATAAACGGCCATGATTAATGAAGATGGTTTTACTCAAGAAAATATCCCTCCTCTTATAAATAAATTAATTATTTATTTAATAATTTAAATTGTAAAAAAATCGATTCATGAGAATTAATATTATTCTTTTTTTTCAGATTATTATGTGATACAGGCGCAGGGACGCACCTATCATCAGAATGGCCGTATCTATTCAATTATAAAAAATCGATACATGAGAATTAATATTACTCTATTTTCAGATTATTATGTGATGCAGGCGCAAGGACGCAACTATCATCAGAATGGCGTCATTTGATTGTCGGCGCTCTAGTCAAACAGACCTCGGTAAGCAAGTTACTTTGATTTTGCTTGTTTCATTTAATGAATTAATTTGTAATTGAAGTTTTATTTAATTTTAAAAAGTTTTAATTTGGTATTTAGTTGCTGCCAACAATTATAAGTTATTTTAGATTGTGTGTTAATTATTATTAATAAAAAACAGCCATGAGTAATGAAGATGATTTTACTCAAGAAAATATCCCTCCTCTTATAAATATATTAATTATTTATTTAATAATTTAAATTGTAAAAAATCGATACATGAGAAGTAATATTATTCTTTTTTCAGATTATAATGGATAAAGGCGTAGGAACGCACCTTTCAGAAAACAGTGTGATAAACGCCTGATTAATCGTACGATTACGCCATAGGTGTTCGTGTAACAAACAACTCGTCATCGCTCCCACCTGCCGGCTTTATGAAAGGCGTGCGCAGCCAGAGCGGGTCATTCGTTTGTCGGCGCTCGAGTCGAACAGACCTCGGTAAGAAAGTTACTTTGATTTTGTTTGTTTTATTTAATGAATTAATTTGTTATTGAAGTGTTATTAAGTTTTAAAAAGTATTTATTTGGTATTTAGTTGCTGCCAACAATTATAAGTAATTTAAGATTGTTGGTTTATTATTATTAATAAGAAACAGCCATAAGTAATGAAGATGGTTTTACTCAAGAAAATATACCTCCTCTTATAAATATATTAATTATTTATTTATTCAAATGTAAAATATCGATACATGAGAATTAATATTACTCTATTTTCAGATTATTATGTGATGCAGGCGCAAGGACGCAACTATCATCAGAATGGCGTCATTTGATTGTCGGCGCTCGAGTCAAACAGACCTCGGTAAGCAAGTTACTTTGATTTTGTTTGTTTTATTTAATGAATTAATTTGTAATTGAAGTTTTATTTAATTTTAAAAAGTTTTAATTTGGTATTTAGTTGCTGCCAACAATAATAAGTTATTTTAGATTGTGTGCTTATTATTATTAATAATAAACGGCCATGAGTAATGAAGATGGTTTTACTCAAGAAAATATCCCTCCTCTTATAAATATATTAATTATTTATTAAGATTGGCCGTATTCAATTATAAAAAATCGATACATGAGAATTAATATTACTCTTTTTTCAGATTATTATGGGATGCAGGCGCAAGGATGCAACTATCATCAGAATGGCTTCATTTGATTGTCGGCGCTCAAGTCAAACAGACCTCGGTAAGCAAGTTACTTTGATTTTGTTTGTTTCATTTAATGAATTTATTTGTTATTGAAGTTTTATTTAATTTTAAAAAGTATTAATTTGGTATTTAGTTGCTGCCAACAATTATAAGTTATTTTAGATTGTGTGTTTATTATTATTAATAATAAACAGCCATGAGTAATGAAGTTGGTTTTACTCAAGAAAATATCCTTCCTCTTATAAATATTTATTATTAATTATTTATTTAATAATTTAAATTGTAAAAAATCGATACATGAGAATTAATATTATTCTTTTTTTTCAGATTATTATGTGATACAGGCGCATAGACGCACCTATCATCAAAATGGCCGTATCTATTCAATTATAAAAAATCGATACATGAGAATTAATATTACTCTATTTTCAGATTATTATGTGATGCAGGCGCAAGGACGCAACTATCATCAGAATGGCTTCATTTGATTGTCGGTGCTCAAGTCAAACAGACCTCGGTAAGCAAGTTACTTTGATTTTGTTTGTTTCATTTAATGAATTAATTTGTTATTGAAGTGTTGTTTAATTTTAAAAAGTATTTATTTGGTATTTAGTAGCTGCCAACAGTTATAAGTTATTTTAGATTGTGTGCTTATTATTATTAATAATAAACGGCCATGAGTAATGAAGATGGTTTTACTCAAGAAAATATCCCTCCTCTTATAAATATATTAATTATTTATTAAATAATTTAAATTGTAGAAAATCGATTCATGAGAATTAATATTATTCTTTTTTTTCAGATTATTATGTGATACAGGCGCAGGGACGCACCTATCATCAGATTGGCCGTATTCAATTATAAAAAATCGATACATGAGAATTAATATTACTCTTTTTTCAGATTATTATGGGATGCAGGCGCAAGGATGCAACTATCATCAGAATGGCTTCATTTGATTGTCGGCGCTCAAGTCAAACAGACCTCGGTAAGCAAGTTACTTTGATTTTGTTTGTTTCATTTAATGAATTAATTTGTTATTGAAGTTTTATTTAATTTTAAAAAGTATTAATTTGGTATTTAGTTGCTGCCAACAATTATAAGTTATTTTAGATTGTGTGTTAATTATTATTAATAATAAACAGCCATGAGTAATGAAGATGGTTTTACTCAAGAAAATATCCTTCCTCTTATAAATATATATTATTAATTATTTATTTAATAATTTAAATTGTAAAAAATCGATACATGAGAATTAATATTATTCTTTTTTTTCAGATTATTATGTGATACAGGCGCAAAGAGGCACCAATCATCAAAATGGCCGTATCTATTCAATTATAAAAAATCGATACATGAGAATTAATATTACTCTATTTTCAGATTATTATGTGATGCAGGCGCAAGGACGCAACTATCATCAGAATGGCTTCATTTGACTGTCGGCGCTCAAGTCAAACAGACCTCGGTAAGCAAGTTACTTTGATTTTGTTTGTTTCATTTAATGAATTAATTTGTTATTGAAGTGTTGTTTAATTTTAAAAAGTATTTATTTGGTATTTAGTAGCTGCCAACAATTATAAGTTATTTTAGATTGTGTGCTTATTATTATTAATAATAAACGGCCATGAGTAATGAAGATGGTTTTACTCAAGAAAATATCCCTCCTCTTATAAATATATTAATTATTTATTTAATAATTTTAATTGTAGAAAATCGATTCATGAGAATTAATATTATTCTTTTTTTTCAGATTATTATGTGATACAGGCGCATAGACGCACCTATCATCAAAATGGCCGTAACTATTCAATTATAAAAAATCGATACATGAGAATTAATATTACTCTATTTTCAGATTATTATGTGATGCAGGCGCAAGGACGCAACTTTCATCAGAATGGCTTCAATTGATTGTCGGCGCTCAAGTCAAACAGACCTCGGTAAGCAAGTTACTTTGATTTTGTTTGTTTCATTTAATGAATTAATTTGTTATTGAAGTGTTGTTTAAAATAAAAAAGTATTTATTTGGTATTTAGTAGCTGCCAACAATTATAAGTTATTTTAGATTGTGTGTTAATTATTATTAATAATAAACAGCCATAAGTAATGAAGATGATTTTACTCAAGAAAATATCCCTCCCCTTATAAATATATTAATTATTTATTTAATAATTTAAATTGTAAAAAATAGATACATGAGAAGTAATATTATTCTTTTTTCAGATTATAATGGATGCAGGCGTAGGAACGCACCTTTCAGAAAACAGTGTGATAAACGCCTGATTAATCGTACGATTACGCCATAGGTGTTCGTGTAACAAACAACTCGTCATCGCTCCCACCTGCCGGCTTTATGAAAGGCGTGCGCAGCCAGAGCGGGTCATTCGTTTGTCGGCGCTCGAGTCGAACAGACCTCGGTAAGAAAGTTACTTTGATTTTGTTTGTTTTATTTAATGAATTAATTTGTTTTTGAAGTGTTATTTAGTTTTAAAAGGTATTTATTTGGTATTTAGTTGCTGCCAACAATTATAAGTAATTTTAGATTGTTGGTTTATTATAATTAATAAGAAACAGCCATAAGTAATGAAGATGGTTTTACTCAAGAAAATATCCCTCCTCTTATAAATATATTAATTATTTATTTATTCAAATGTAAAAAATCGATACATGAGAATTAATATTATTCTTTTTTTTCAGATTATTATGTGATACAGGCGCATAGACGCACCTATCATCAAAATGGCCGTATCTATTCAATTATAAAAAATCGATACATGAGAATTAATATTACTCTATTTTCAGATTATTATGTGATGCAGGCGCAAGGACGCAACTTTCATCAGAATGGCTTCAATTGATTGTCGGCGCTCAAGTCAAACAGACCTCGGTAAGCAAGTTACTTTGATTTTGTTTGTTTCATTTAATGAATTAATTTGTTATTGAAGTGTTGTTTAAAATAAAAAAGTATTTATTTGGTATTTAGTAGCTGCCAACAATTATAAGTTATTTTAGATTGTGTGTTAATTATTATTAATAATAAACAGCCATAAGTAATGAAGATGATTTTACTCAAGAAAATATCCCTCCCCTTATAAATATATTAATTATTTATTTAATAATTTAAATTGTAAAAAATAGATACATGAGAAGTAATATTATTCTTTTTTCAGATTATAATGGATGCAGGCGTAGGAACGCACCTTTCAGAAAACAGTGTGATAAACGCCTGATTAATCGTACGATTACGCCATAGGTGTTCGTGTAACAAACAACTCGTCATCGCTCCCACCTGCCGGCTTTATGAAAGGCGTGCGCAGCCAGAGCGGGTCATTCGTTTGTCGGCGCTCGAGTCGAACAGACCTCGGTAAGAAAGTTACTTTGATTTTGTTTGTTTTATTTAATGAATTAATTTGTTTTTGAAGTGTTATTTAGTTTTAAAAGGTATTTATTTGGTATTTAGTTGCTGCCAACAATTATAAGTAATTTTAGATTGTTGGTTTATTATAATTAATAAGAAACAGCCATAAGTAATGAAGATGGTTTTACTCAAGAAAATATCCCTCCTCTTATAAATATATTAATTATTTATTTATTCAAATGTAAAAAATCGATACATGAGAATTAATATTATTCTTTTTTTTCAGATTATTATGTGATACAGGCGCATAGACGCACCTATCATCAAAATGGCCGTATCTATTCAATTATAAAAAATCGATACATGAGAATTAATATTACTCTATTTTCAGATTATTATGTGATGCAGGCGCAAGGACGCAACTTTCATCAGAATGGCTTCAATTGATTGTCGGCGCTCAAGTCAAACAGACCTCGGTAAGCAAGTTACTTTGATTTTGTTTGTTTCATTTAATGAATTAATTTGTTATTGAAGTGTTGTTTAAAATAAAAAAGTATTTATTTGGTATTTAGTAGCTGCCAACAATTATAAGTTATTTTAGATTGTGTGTTAATTATTATTAATAATAAACAGCCATAAGTAATGAAGATGATTTTACTCAAGAAAATATCCCTCCCCTTATAAATATATTAATTATTTATTTAATAATTTAAATTGTAAAAAATAGATACATGAGAAGTAATATTATTCTTTTTTCAGATTATAATGGATGCAGGCGTAGGAACGCACCTTTCAGAAAACAGTGTGATAAACGCCTGATTAATCGTACGATTACGCCATAGGTGTTCGTGTAACAAACAACTCGTCATCGCTCCCACCTGCCGGCTTTATGAAAGGCGTGCGCAGCCAGAGCGGGTCATTCGTTTGTCGGCGCTCGAGTCGAACAGACCTCGGTAAGAAAGTTACTTTGATTTTGTTTGTTTTATTTAATGAATTAATTTGTTTTTGAAGTGTTATTTAGTTTTAAAAGGTATTTATTTGGTATTTAGTTGCTGCCAACAATTATAAGTAATTTTAGATTGTTGGTTTATTATAATTAATAAGAAACAGCCATAAGTAATGAAGATGGTTTTACTCAAGAAAATATCCCTCCTCTTATAAATATATTAATTATTTATTTATTCAAATGTAAAAAATCGATACATGAGAATTAATATTATTCTTTTTTTTCAGATTATTATGTGATACAGGCGCATAGACGCACCTATCATCAAAATGGCCGTATCTATTCAATTATAAAAAATCGATACATGAGAATTAATATTACTCTATTTTCAGATTATTATGTGATGCAGGCGCAAGGACGCAACTTTCATCAGAATGGCTTCAATTGATTGTCGGCGCTCAAGTCAAACAGACCTCGGTAAGCAAGTTACTTTGATTTTGTTTGTTTCATTTAATGAATTAATTTGTTATTGAAGTGTTGTTTAAAATAAAAAAGTATTTATTTGGTATTTAGTAGCTGCCAACAATTATAAGTTATTTTAGATTGTGTGTTAATTATTATTAATAATAAACAGCCATAAGTAATGAAGATGATTTTACTCAAGAAAATATCCCTCCCCTTATAAATATATTAATTATTTATTTAATAATTTAAATTGTAAAAAATAGATACATGAGAAGTAATATTATTCTTTTTTCAGATTATAATGGATGCAGGCGTAGGAACGCACCTTTCAGAAAACAGTGTGATAAACGCCTGATTAATCGTACGATTACGCCATAGGTGTTCGTGTAACAAACAACTCGTCATCGCTCCCACCTGCCGGCTTTATGAAAGGCGTGCGCAGCCAGAGCGGGTCATTCGTTTGTCGGCGCTCGAGTCGAACAGACCTCGGTAAGAAAGTTACTTTGATTTTGTTTGTTTTATTTAATGAATTAATTTGTTTTTGAAGTGTTATTTAGTTTTAAAAGGTATTTATTTGGTATTTAGTTGCTGCCAACAATTATAAGTAATTTTAGATTGTTGGTTTATTATAATTAATAAGAAACAGCCATAAGTAATGAAGATGGTTTTACTCAAGAAAATATCCCTCCTCTTATAAATATATTAATTATTTATTTATTCAAATGTAAAAAATCGATACATGAGAATTAATATTATTCTTTTTTTTCAGATTATTATGTGATACAGGCGCATAGACGCACCTATCATCAAAATGGCCGTATCTATTCAATTATAAAAAATCGATACATGAGAATTAATATTACTCTATTTTCAGATTATTATGTGATGCAGGCGCAAGGACGCAACTTTCATCAGAATGGCTTCAATTGATTGTCGGCGCTCAAGTCAAACAGACCTCGGTAAGCAAGTTACTTTGATTTTGTTTGTTTCATTTAATGAATTAATTTGTTATTGAAGTGTTGTTTAAAATAAAAAAGTATTTATTTGGTATTTAGTAGCTGCCAACAATTATAAGTTATTTTAGATTGTGTGTTAATTATTATTAATAATAAACAGCCATAAGTAATGAAGATGATTTTACTCAAGAAAATATCCCTCCCCTTATAAATATATTAATTATTTATTTAATAATTTAAATTGTAAAAAATAGATACATGAGAAGTAATATTATTCTTTTTTCAGATTATAATGGATGCAGGCGTAGGAACGCACCTTTCAGAAAACAGTGTAATAAACGCCTGATTAATCGTACGATTACGCCATAGGTGTTCGTGTAACAAACAACTCGTCATCGCTCCCACCTGCCGGCTTTATGAAAGGCGTGCGCAGCCAGAGCGGGTCATTCGTTTGTCGGCGCTCGAGTCGAACAGACCTCGGTAAGAAAGTTACTTTGATTTTGTTTGTTTTATTTAATGAATTAATTTGTTTTTGAAGTGTTATTTAGTTTTAAAAGGTATTTATTTGGTATTTAGTTGCTGCCAACAATTATAAGTAATTTTAGATTGTTGGTTTATTATAATTAATAAGAAACAGCCATAAGTAATGAAGATGGTTTTACTCAAGAAAATATCCCTCCTCTTATAAATATATTAATTATTTATTTATTCAAATGTAAAAAATCGATACATGAGAATTAATATTATTCTTTTTTTTCAGATTATTATGTGATACAGGCGCATAGACGCACCTATCATCAAAATGGCCGTATCTATTCAATTATAAAAAATCGATACATGAGAATTAATATTACTCTATTTTCAGATTATTATGTGATGCAGGCGCAAGGACGCAACTTTCATCAGAATGGCTTCAATTGATTGTCGGCGCTCAAGTCTAAACAGACCTCGGTAAGCAAGTTACTTTGATTTTGTTTGTTTCATTTAATGAATTAATTTGTTATTGAAGTGTTGTTTAAAATAAAAAAGTATTTATTTGGTATTTAGTAGCTGCCAACAATTATAAGTTATTTTAGATTGTGTGTTAATTATTATTAATAATAAACAGCCATAAGTAATGAAGATGATTTTACTCAAGAAAATATCCCTCCCCTTATAAATATATTAATTATTTATTTAATAATTTAAATTGTAAAAAATAGATACATGAGAAGTAATATTATTCTTTTTTCAGATTATAATGGATGCAGGCGTAGGAACGCACCTTTCAGAAAACAGTGTGATAAACGCCTGATTAATCGTACGATTACGCCATAGGTGTTCGTGTAACAAACAACTCGTCATCGCTCCCACCTGCCGGCTTTATGAAAGGCGTGCGCAGCCAGAGCGGGTCATTCGTTTGTCGGCGCTCGAGTCGAACAGACCTCGGTAAGAAAGTTACTTTGATTTTGTTTGTTTTATTTAATGAATTAATTTGTTTTTGAAGTGTTATTTAGTTTTAAAAGGTATTTATTTGGTATTTAGTTGCTGCCAACAATTATAAGTAATTTTAGATTGTTGGTTTATTATAATTAATAAGAAACAGCCATAAGTAATGAAGATGGTTTTACTCAAGAAAATATCCCTCCTCTTATAAATATATTAATTATTTATTTATTCAAATGTAAAAAATCGATACATGAGAATTAATATTATTCTTTTTTTTCAGATTATTATGTGATACAGGCGCATAGACGCACCTATCATCAAAATGGCCGTATCTATTCAATTATAAAAAATCGATACATGAGAATTAATATTACTCTATTTTCAGATTATTATGTGATGCAGGCGCAAGGACGCAACTTTCATCAGAATGGCTTCAATTGATTGTCGGCGCTCAAGTCAAACAGACCTCGGTAAGCAAGTTACTTTGATTTTGTTTGTTTCATTTAATGAATTAATTTGTTATTGAAGTGTTGTTTAAAATAAAAAAGTATTTATTTGGTATTTAGTAGCTGCCAACAATTATAAGTTATTTTAGATTGTGTGTTAATTATTATTAATAATAAACAGCCATAAGTAATGAAGATGATTTTACTCAAGAAAATATCCCTCCCCTTATAAATATATTAATTATTTATTTAATAATTTAAATTGTAAAAAATAGATACATGAGAAGTAATATTATTCTTTTTTCAGATTATAATGGATGCAGGCGTAGGAACGCACCTTTCAGAAAACAGTGTGATAAACGCCTGATTAATCGTACGATTACGCCATAGGTGTTCGTGTAACAAACAACTCGTCATCGCTCCCACCTGCCGGCTTTATGAAAGGCGTGCGCAGCCAGAGCGGGTCATTCGTTTGTCGGCGCTCGAGTCGAACAGACCTCGGTAAGAAAGTTACTTTGATTTTGTTTGTTTTATTTAATGAATTAATTTGTTTTTGAAGTGTTATTTAGTTTTAAAAGGTATTTATTTGGTATTTAGTTGCTGCCAACAATTATAAGTAATTTTAGATTGTTGGTTTATTATAATTAATAAGAAACAGCCATAAGTAATGAAGATGGTTTTACTCAAGAAAATATCCCTCCTCTTATAAATATATTAATTATTTATTTATTCAAATGTAAAAAATCGATACATGAGAATTAATATTATTCTTTTTTTTCAGATTATTATGTGATACAGGCGCATAGACGCACCTATCATCAAAATGGCCGTATCTATTCAATTATAAAAAATCGATACATGAGAATTAATATTACTCTATTTTCAGATTATTATGTGATGCAGGCGCAAGGACGCAACTTTCATCAGAATGGCTTCAATTGATTGTCGGCGCTCAAGTCAAACAGACCTCGGTAAGCAAGTTACTTTGATTTTGTTTGTTTCATTTAATGAATTAATTTGTTATTGAAGTGTTGTTTAAAATAAAAAAGTATTTATTTGGTATTTAGTAGCTGCCAACAATTATAAGTTATTTTAGATTGTGTGTTAATTATTATTAATAATAAACAGCCATAAGTAATGAAGATGATTTTACTCAAGAAAATATCCCTCCCCTTATAAATATATTAATTATTTATTTAATAATTTAAATTGTAAAAAATAGATACATGAGAAGTAATATTATTCTTTTTTCAGATTATAATGGATGCAGGCGTAGGAACGCACCTTTCAGAAAACAGTGTGATAAACGCCTGATTAATCGTACGATTACGCCATAGGTGTTCGTGTAACAAACAACTCGTCATCGCTCCCACCTGCCGGCTTTATGAAAGGCGTGCGCAGCCAGAGCGGGTCATTCGTTTGTCGGCGCTCGAGTCGAACAGACCTCGGTAAGAAAGTTACTTTGATTTTGTTTGTTTTATTTAATGAATTAATTTGTTTTTGAAGTGTTATTTAGTTTTAAAAGGTATTTATTTGGTATTTAGTTGCTGCCAACAATTATAAGTAATTTTAGATTGTTGGTTTATTATAATTAATAAGAAACAGCCATAAGTAATGAAGATGGTTTTACTCAAGAAAATATCCCTCCTCTTATAAATATATTAATTATTTATTTATTCAAATGTAAAAAATCGATACATGAGAATTAATATTATTCTTTTTTTTCAGATTATTATGTGATACAGGCGCATAGACGCACCTATCATCAAAATGGCCGTATCTATTCAATTATAAAAAATCGATACATGAGAATTAATATTACTCTATTTTCAGATTATTATGTGATGCAGGCGCAAGGACGCAACTTTCATCAGAATGGCTTCAATTGATTGTCGGCGCTCAAGTCAAACAGACCTCGGTAAGCAAGTTACTTTGATTTTGTTTGTTTCATTTAATGAATTAATTTGTTATTGAAGTGTTGTTTAAAATAAAAAAGTATTTATTTGGTATTTAGTAGCTGCCAACAATTATAAGTTATTTTAGATTGTGTGTTAATTATTATTAATAATAAACAGCCATAAGTAATGAAGATGATTTTACTCAAGAAAATATCCCTCCCCTTATAAATATATTAATTATTTATTTAATAATTTAAATTGTAAAAAATAGATACATGAGAAGTAATATTATTCTTTTTTCAGATTATAATGGATGCAGGCGTAGGAACGCACCTTTCAGAAAACAGTGTGATAAACGCCTGATTAATCGTACGATTACGCCATAGGTGTTCGTGTAACAAACAACTCGTCATCGCTCCCACCTGCCGGCTTTATGAAAGGCGTGCGCAGCCAGAGCGGGTCATTCGTTTGTCGGCGCTCGAGTCGAACAGACCTCGGTAAGAAAGTTACTTTGATTTTGTTTGTTTTATTTAATGAATTAATTTGTTTTTGAAGTGTTATTTAGTTTTAAAAGGTATTTATTTGGTATTTAGTTGCTGCCAACAATTATAAGTAATTTTAGATTGTTGGTTTATTATAATTAATAAGAAACAGCCATAAGTAATGAAGATGGTTTTACTCAAGAAAATATCCCTCCTCTTATAAATATATTAATTATTTATTTATTCAAATGTAAAAAATCGATACATGAGAATTAATATTATTCTTTTTTTTCAGATTATTATGTGATACAGGCGCATAGACGCACCTATCATCAAAATGGCCGTATCTATTCAATTATAAAAAATCGATACATGAGAATTAATATTACTCTATTTTCAGATTATTATGTGATGCAGGCGCAAGGACGCAACTTTCATCAGAATGGCTTCAATTGATTGTCGGCGCTCAAGTCAAACAGACCTCGGTAAGCAAGTTACTTTGATTTTGTTTGTTTCATTTAATGAATTAATTTGTTATTGAAGTGTTGTTTAAAATAAAAAAGTATTTATTTGGTATTTAGTAGCTGCCAACAATTATAAGTTATTTTAGATTGTGTGTTAATTATTATTAATAATAAACAGCCATAAGTAATGAAGATGATTTTACTCAAGAAAATATCCCTCCCCTTATAAATATATTAATTATTTATTTAATAATTTAAATTGTAAAAAATAGATACATGAGAAGTAATATTATTCTTTTTTCAGATTATAATGGATGCAGGCGTAGGAACGCACCTTTCAGAAAACAGTGTGATAAACGCCTGATTAATCGTACGATTACGCCATAGGTGTTCGTGTAACAAACAACTCGTCATCGCTCCCACCTGCCGGCTTTATGAAAGGCGTGCGCAGCCAGAGCGGGTCATTCGTTTGTCGGCGCTCGAGTCGAACAGACCTCGGTAAGAAAGTTACTTTGATTTTGTTTGTTTTATTTAATGAATTAATTTGTTTTTGAAGTGTTATTTAGTTTTAAAAGGTATTTATTTGGTATTTAGTTGCTGCCAACAATTATAAGTAATTTTAGATTGTTGGTTTATTATAATTAATAAGAAACAGCCATAAGTAATGAAGATGGTTTTACTCAAGAAAATATCCCTCCTCTTATAAATATATTAATTATTTATTTATTCAAATGTAAAAAATCGATACATGAGAATTAATATTATTCTTTTTTTTCAGATTATTATGTGATACAGGCGCATAGACGCACCTATCATCAAAATGGCCGTATCTATTCAATTATAAAAAATCGATACATGAGAATTAATATTACTCTATTTTCAGATTATTATGTGATGCAGGCGCAAGGACGCAACTTTCATCAGAATGGCTTCAATTGATTGTCGGCGCTCAAGTCAAACAGACCTCGGTAAGCAAGTTACTTTGATTTTGTTTGTTTCATTTAATGAATTAATTTGTTATTGAAGTGTTGTTTAAAATAAAAAAGTATTTATTTGGTATTTAGTAGCTGCCAACAATTATAAGTTATTTTAGATTGTGTGTTAATTATTATTAATAATAAACAGCCATAAGTAATGAAGATGATTTTACTCAAGAAAATATCCCTCCCCTTATAAATATATTAATTATTTATTTAATAATTTAAATTGTAAAAAATAGATACATGAGAAGTAATATTATTCTTTTTTCAGATTATAATGGATGCAGGCGTAGGAACGCACCTTTCAGAAAACAGTGTGATAAACGCCTGATTAATCGTACGATTACGCCATAGGTGTTCGTGTAACAAACAACTCGTCATCGCTCCCACCTGCCGGCTTTATGAAAGGCGTGCGCAGCCAGAGCGGGTCATTCGTTTGTCGGCGCTCGAGTCGAACAGACCTCGGTAAGAAAGTTACTTTGATTTTGTTTGTTTTATTTAATGAATTAATTTGTTTTTGAAGTGTTATTTAGTTTTAAAAGGTATTTATTTGGTATTTAGTTGCTGCCAACAATTATAAGTAATTTTAGATTGTTGGTTTATTATAATTAATAAGAAACAGCCATAAGTAATGAAGATGGTTTTACTCAAGAAAATATCCCTCCTCTTATAAATATATTAATTATTTATTTATTCAAATGTAAAAAATCGATACATGAGAATTAATATTATTCTTTTTTTTCAGATTATTATGTGATACAGGCGCATAGACGCACCTATCATCAAAATGGCCGTATCTATTCAATTATAAAAAATCGATACATGAGAATTAATATTACTCTATTTTCAGATTATTATGTGATGCAGGCGCAAGGACGCAACTTTCATCAGAATGGCTTCAATTGATTGTCGGCGCTCAAGTCAAACAGACCTCGGTAAGCAAGTTACTTTGATTTTGTTTGTTTCATTTAATGAATTAATTTGTTATTGAAGTGTTGTTTAAAATAAAAAAGTATTTATTTGGTATTTAGTAGCTGCCAACAATTATAAGTTATTTTAGATTGTGTGTTAATTATTATTAATAATAAACAGCCATGAGTAATGAAGATGGTTTTACTCAAGAAAATATCCCTCCTCTTATAAATATATTAATTATTTATTTAATAATTTAAATTGTAAAAAATCGATACATGAGAATTAATATAATTCTTTTTTTTCAGATTATTATGTGATACAGGCGCAGGGACGCACCTATCATCAGATTGGCCGTATTCAATTATAAAAAATCGATACATGAGAATTAATATTACTCTTATTTCAGATTATTATGTGATGCAGGCGCAAGGACGCAACTATCATCAGAATGGCTTCATTTGATTGTTGGCGCTCAAGTCAAACAGACCTCGGTAAGCAAGTTACTTTGATTTTGTTTGTTTCATTTAATGAATAAATTTGTTATTGAAGTTTTATTTAATTTTAAAAAGTATTAATTTGGTATTTAGTTGCTGCCAACAATTATAAGTTATTTTAGATTGTGTGTTTATTATTATTAATAATAAACAGCCATGAGTAATGAAGATGGTTTTACTCAAGAAAATATCCCTCCTCTTATAAATATATTAATTATTTATTTAATAATTTAAATTGTAAAAAATCGATACATGAGAATTTATATTATTCTTTTTTTTTCAGATTATTATGTGATGCAGGCGCAAGGACGCAACTATCATCAGAATGGCCGTATCTATTCAATCATAAAAAAATCGATACATGAGAATTAATATTACTCTATTTTCAGATTATTATGTGATGCAGGCGTAAGGACGCAACTATCATCAGAATGGCGTCATTTGATTGTCGGCGCTCGAGTCAAACAGACCTCGGTAAGCAAGTTACTTTGATTTTGTTTGTTTCATTTAATGAATTAATTTGTAATTGAAGTTTTATTTAATTTTAAAAAGTATTAATTTGGTATTTAGTTGCTGCCAACAATAATAAGTTATTTTAGATTGTGTGTTAATTATTATTAATAAAAAACAGCCATGAGTAATGAAGATGATTTTACTCAAGAAAATATCCCTCCTCTTATAAATATATTAATTATTTATTTAATAATTTAAATTGTAAAAAATCGATACATGAGAAGTAATATTATTCTTTTTTCAGATTATAATGGATGCAGGCGTAGGAACGCACCTTTCAGAAAACAGTGTGATAAACGCCTGATTAATCGTACGATTACGCCATAGGTGTTCGTGTAACAAACAACTCGTCATCGCTCCCACCTGCCGGCTTTATGAAAGGCGTGCGCAGCCAGAGCGGGTCATTCGTTTGTCGGCGCTCGAGTCGAACAGACCTCGGTAAGAAAGTTACTTTGATTTTGTTTGTTTTATTTAATGAATTAATTTGTTATTGAAGTGTTATTTAGTTTTAAAAAGTATTTATTTGGTATTTAGTTGCTGCCAACAATTATAAGTAATTTAAGATTGTTGGTTTATTATTATTAATAAGAAACAGCCATAAGTAATGAAGATGGTTTTACTCAAGAAAATATCCCTCCTCTTATAAATATATTAATTATTTCGACTCATCCGTAGAACAGAGTCCGATGTGATTATGGAGCAAAAATGAGTTAAATAGCCAAACGAAATGAGGAACACAAACTCTACAGACATACGTTTCTAGAATTTTCGTATCTTATTTAGTTCCGGAAATATAGAATCGAATAAAGTTCGATCTGACATTAGCTCCGTATAAAAACGTGCGAAGTGATCAAGAGAAGGCGCGCGGGGAACGAGGCTGGCGCGGGCGCTTCGTCCGTTGATCAGTCCAGCCGTTGTTTATTGGAGGTAGGTCGTATTTGTGTCATGCGCTTAGTTTGCTTTCGGTTCGATTAAAAAAGCATGTTTATCGAGTGCTTTGCATGAAAACATATATTTTTAGCGATGTCACGATCACGGAAAATGTTAATAATGCTTAAATAAGATGCAGAAAGTCCCAAGCATAGTTCATCATTTTCAAATTTTAATGCTGTTGAGATGAAGAACGGCGTAAATACTGGTAAGTTGGCGATTTTCGTTGTATTATTTCGCAATACACACTATTAAGTTCTAAAATTAACAAACATTATGTCTATACTGTTTGTTTGTCTCAGTAAACAGTTGTGAGTGATCGATTTTACAATAGGACGTTTTTTGTCAGAGATGTATAGAAACGCATTTTTTTAAGAAAATACGATTGACATACTACATATTCACAGGGTAATCTGTCTTTTTGATATTATAACTAATAAAAAGTAGAAGTCTTATGAAATATTTGGACGATTTTATACGAACATTAATAAACTTCTAAGCGTTTCATATAAATAAAGGACGTTTTTTTACGGAATCTATGATACGATTTGTTGGTTCGATCTTAAGATAGGACGTTATTACTAGGATAACCACATCGGTTGGGACGTTGTTCATTTCAAAATATTGTTAAATATAAAGATTTTTTATTTAAGTTTTGCTGAATTTATTGCTACGTGCATATTAATAGAGTACCTATAATAATAAATAGTTTTTTTTTTATTTCAGTAGTGAATATTGATGAAAATGGGCTAACCCAACAAACGTCAGCTTTACCTCCTGGTGCCGAAAAAATCAGTCAAGAACTTGCTGATATAGTATGGGAAAAAGTTCGGCATAATGATGGTGGGAACCAAGAAAAATAACCTATGACAATTCAATGCAGAATGTTACGTCTGATCCGTTGGCCGAGGATGTTTGCAGCAATTAACCTAGTACATTTTCTTTGGAAGTGCCTTCTAGTTTCGAAAATTCACCATTAATACAAAATAATAAGAAGGTCACAAGGGAATTAAAAAGCCAGGATAAAAAAGACGCTGAGGAGTCAAATGGAAACATAGTTACCGCTGTGTTTGATTTTGATAAATAATTGCAGTATCCTCATGACAATATAAACATATTTTACGATATAAGAGAAAGCTATCTGCTTTTAACTTCACCGTTTTTGACATGGTCAAAAGGAAGGCCGTTTGCTATAATGTGGGATGAGTCAGTGGTAAAACGTGGCGCAAATGAAGTTAGCAGTTGCATGTTAATTTTATCCAGGCCAATGTTGACCAAGGGGCCAAAGAGTTTCGCTTTTGGTCAGACAATTGTGCTGGCCAAAGTCGTAATCGCTTTGTATACTCATTGTACCTTTACGCCGCAAAAAAGTTTAATGTATGCATAAAACATAGATTTTTACAAAAGGGACACACCCGAAATGAGAGGGACAGTGTCCACTCCGTTATCGACAAAGCTTCTCAAACCAAAACCATCTATACCCCTCATGAATGGCGTTTATTAGTAAGATGGGCCAAGAATGAAGGAGAAACCTATGTTGTCCATAACGTAACTCAGAATTATGTGTTTGATTTTAAGTGTCTTGTTAATAATAAGGTTTGGATGAAAGACATAAAGGGCAAGAAGATTAACTGGAAAAACATTCGAGAAGTTCATGCAGATGGCAGTGATCCCAATAAATTGTTTTTTAAATATGATCTGACTCAACCTGATTATAATATTTTAGTGATTGGCAGCAACACGAGAAACTCTGTATTAACTGAATTAAAACCTGCATATTATGAACTTATTATGGTTCCTGCTGCTAAATATAAAGACTTGATGGATATATGTACCGCTCAGAAGTAATTCCTTTAGAGTATCATCCATATTTTAACTCTTTGCCACATAACAGGCTTCCGAATAATGACTATGTTTCTGAAAAATCGGATGAAGACCTATCAGATTAAGATTGTTTCTTTTTTGCTGCATTTGTTTAAAATTTTATTTTCTACTGAAATAGTTATATATTATACCTAAGTTTAGTACTCAACTAAGTAGTGTAATGTTTGTTTACGTACAATTTCATGCTATTTAGGATGTCTATATTCTTCTTCGTCGTGTCGATGGCTGAGTCAATTTTTATTGGCCCAATAAGTGGCCACTGTTATGGCGCTCTCATCGGCGTTCATGAGCGCCTCTCATGTCTATATTAAGAGCTCAGAATACTTATAAGACTGATTGTTAATATTATGAAGGCTAATTGTTATGTGATTTATTAAGAAAAGTAACTAGTGTGAAGTTCAAGTATCTTAATATTTACGTTTTTTTAAGTTTTAGAATGCTAATTTAAGTCCGGGCTATAATCGTGTTGATTACCTAGCTTAGTTATCATGATGTGATACGAAATGTCATAAAATTAGGTACTATTTAAGTTTTAACTATTGTGCCACTGAGGCAGTTTTAGGTATAGGATCAGTTATAAATTGATCTTTAGAACCTCGTCTGGGTCACGATGCTTGTGATTGGTAAAATTATGAAGACTGAATGTTATAAACTTAGCTTATTTTGTATGTTATTTTAAGACTATGCTTAATGTAAGTCCTAAATGAGATCTCATTGTGATTGGTGGTCAAAGTAAGTTATGCCATCTAATGGTTTTGTTAACATTTTTGATTTTTTAAGTTTACTTCAATTTAATAAACGATTTTGAATAAAAAATAGGTTTTTTTATTCTGTTATATTACAGGGTGGGCATAATTTGCCAGACTTTGCTTAAAATACTAAGGTTAATATCTACATAGGACATTTAAGAGACAGGTAATTTCATCAAAAAGTAACCCATGTATATATAGAACGTCACTTAATTTAGACGACTCCGTAAAACAACGTATTATGTTAGCTACGGACCCTCGCTCTTTTGCCATAAAAAGTCATATGTTCATATGGAACTCACTATCTCGTGAAATGAAAGCATTTGAAATATATACTACATGGCATTCAACTAGGCTAGGGCGTTGTTACAACATACCAAAAAATCAAATTGTCAAGTCTCACCGTTTAAAAGATACACTAGTCAACAACTTCTCTAACCTCTACTGAAAACTATCAATGCTGCAGATCGGACTTTATTCTACGGATGAGTCGATTTATTTATTCAAATGTAAAATATCGATACATGAGAATTAATATTACTCTATTTTCAGATTATTATGTGATGCAGGCGCAAGGACGCAACTATCATCAGAATGGCGTCATTTGATTGTCGGCGCTCGAGTGAAACAGACCTCGGTAAGCAAGTTACTTTGATTTTGTTTGTTTCATTTAATGAATTAATTTGTGATTGAAGTTTTATTTAATTTTAAAAAGTATTAATTTGGTATTTAGTTGCTGCCAACAATTATAAGTTATTTAAGATTGTGTGTTTATTATTATTAATAATAAACGGCCATGATTAATGAAGATGGTTTTACTCAAGAAAATATCCCTCCTCTTATAAATATATTAATTATTTATTTAATAATTTAAATTGTAAAAAATCGATACATGAGAATTTATATTATTCTTTTTTTTTCAGATTATTATGTGATGCAGGCGCAAGGACGCAACTATCATCAGAATGGCCGTATCTATTCAATCATAAAAAAATCGATACATGAGAATTAATATTACTCTATTTTCAGATTATTATGTGATGCAGGCGCAAGGACGCAACTATCATCAGAATGGCGTCATTTGATTGTCGGCGCTCGAGTCAAACAGACCTCGGTAAGCAAGTTACTTTGATTTTGTTTGTTTCATTTAATGAATTAATTTGTAATTGAAGTTTTATTTAATTTTAAAAAGTATTAATTTGGTATTTAGTTGCTGCCAACAATAATAAGTTATTTTAGATTTTGTGTTAATTATTATTAATAAAAAACAGCCATGAGTAATGAAGATGATTTTACTCAAGAAAATATCCCTCCTCTTATAAATATATTAATTATTTATTTAATAATTTAAATTGTAAAAAATCGATACATGAGAAGTAATATTATTCTTTTTTCAGATTATAATGGATGCAGGCGTAGGAACGCACCTTTCAGAAAACAGTGTGATAAACGCCTGATTAATCGTACGATTACGCCATAGGTGTTCGTGTAACAAACAACTCGTCATCGCTCCCACCTGCCGGCTTTATGAAAGGCGTGCGCAGCCAGAGCGGGTCATTCGTTTGTCGGCGCTCGAGTCGAACAGACCTCGGTAAGAAAGTTACTTTGATTTTGTTTGTTTTATTTAATGAATTAATTTGTTATTGAAGTGTTATTTAGTTTTAAAAAGTATTTATTTGGTATTTAGTTGCTGCCAACAATTATAAGTAATTTAAGATTGTTGGTTTATTATTATTAATAAGAAACAGCCATAAGTTATGAAGATGGTTTTACTCAAGAAAATATCCCTCCTCTTATAAATATATTAATTATTTATTTATTCAAATGTAAAATATCGATACATGAGAATTAATATTACTCTATTTTCAGATTATTATGTGATGCAGGCGCAAGGACGCAACTATCATCAGAATGGCGTCATTTGATTGTCGGCGCTCGAGTGAAACAGACCTCGGTAAGCAAGTTACTTTGATTTTGTTTGTTTCATTTAATGAATTAATTTGTGATTGAAGTTTTATTTAATTTTAAAAAGTATTAATTTGGTATTTAGTTGCTGCCAACAATTATAAGTTATTTTAGATTGTGTGTTTATTATTATTAATAATAAACGGCCATGAGTAATGAAGATGGTTTTACTCAAGAAAATATCCCTCCTCTTATAAATATATTAATTATTTATTTAATAATTTAAATTGTAAAAAATCGATACATGAGAATTAATATTATTCTTTTTTTTCAGATTATTATGTGATACAGGCGCAGGGACGCACCTATCATCAGAATGGCCGTATCTATTCAATTATAAAAAATCGATACATGAGAATTAATATTACTCTATTTTCAGATTATTATGTGATGCAGGCGCAAAGACGCAACTATCATCAGAATGGCTTCACTTGATTGTCGGCGCTCAAGTCAAACAGACCTCGGTAAGCAAGTTACTTTGATTTTGTTTGTTTCATTTAATGAATTAATTTGTTATTGAAGTTTTATTTAATTTTGAAAAGTATTAATTTGGTATTAAGTTGCTGCCAACAATTATAAGTTATTTTAGATTGTGTGTTTATTATTATTAATAATAAACAGCCATGAGTAATGAAGATGGTTTTACTCAAGAAAATATCCCTCCTCTTATAAATATATTATTTATTATTTATTTATTTAATAATTTAAATTGTAGAAAATCGATTCATGAGAATTAATATTATTCTTTTTTTTCAGATTATTATGTGATACAGGCGCAGGGACGCACCTATCATCAGATTGGCCGTATTCAATTATAAAAAATCGATACATGAGAATTAATATTACTCTTTTTTCAGATTATTATGGGATGTAGGCGCAAGGATGCAACTATCATCAGAATGGCTTCATTTGATTGTCGGCGCTCAAGTCAAACAGACCTCGGTAAGCAAGTTACTTTGATTTTGTTTGTTTCATTTAATGAATTAATTTGTTATTGAAGTTTTATTTAATTTTAAAAGTATTAATTTGGTATTTAGTTGCTGCCAACAATTATAAGTTATTTTAGATTGTGTGTTTATTATTATTAATAATAAACAGCCATGAGTAATGAAGATGGTTTTACTCAAGAAAATATCCTTCCTCTTATAAATATATATTATTAATTATTTATTTAATAATTTAAATTGTAAAAAATCGATACATGAGAATTAATATTATTCTTTTTTTTCAGATTATTATGTGATACAGGCGCATAGACGCACCTATCATCAAAATGGCCGTATCTATTCAATTATAAAAAATCGATACATGAGAATTAATATTACTCTATTTTCAGATTATTATGTGATGCAGGCGCAAGGACGCAACTATCATCAGAATGGCTTCATTTGATTGTCGGTGCTCAAGTCAAACAGACCTCGGTAAGCAAGTTACTTTGATTTTGTTTGTTTCATTTAATGAATTAATTTGTTATTGAAGTGTTGTTTAATTTTAAAAAGTATTTATTTGGTATTTAGTAGCTGCCAACAGTTATAAGTTATTTTAGATTGTGTGCTTATTATTATTAATAATAAACGGCCATGAGTAATGAAGATGGTTTTACTCAAGAAAATATCCCACCTCTTATAAATATATTAATTATTTATTAAATAATTTAAATTGTAGAAAATCGATTCATGAGAATTAATATTATTCTTTTTTTTCAGATTATTATGTGATACAGGCGCAGGGACGCACCTATCATCAGATTGGCCGTATTCAATTATAAAAAATCGATACATGAGAATTAATATTACTCTTTTTTCAGATTATTATGTGATGCAGGCGCAAGGACGCAACTATCATCAGAATGGCTTCATTTGATTGTCGGCGCTCAAGTCAAACAGACCTCGGTAAGCAAGTTACTTTGATTTTGTTTGTTTCATTTAATGAATTAATTTGTTATTGAAGTTTTATTTAATTTTAAAAAGTATTAATTTGGTATTTAGTTGCTGCCAACAATTATAAGTTATTTTAGATTGTGTGTTTATTATTATTAATAATAAACAGCCATGAGTAATGAAGATGGTTTTACTCAAGAAAATATCCTTCCTCTTATAAATATATATTATTAATTATTTATTTAATAATTTAAATTGTGAAAAAACGATACATGAGAATTAATATTATTCTTTTTTTTCAGATTATTATGTGATACAGGCGCATAGACGCACCAATCATCAAAATGGCCGTATCTATTCAATTATAAAAAATCGATACATGAGAATTAATATTACTCTATTTTCAGATTATTATGTGATGCAGGCGCAAGGACGCAACTATCATCAGAATGGCTTCATTTGATTGTCGGCGCTCAAGTCAAACAGACCTCGGTAAGCAAGTTACTTTGATTTTGTTTGTTTCATTTAATGAATTAATTTGTTATTGAAGTTTAATTTAATTTTAAAAGTATTAATTTGGTATTTAGTTGCTGCCAACAATTATAAGTTATTTTAGATTGTGTGTTTATTATTATTAATAATAAACAGCCATGAGTAATGAAGATGGTTTTACTCAAGAAAATATCCTTCCTCTTATAAATATATATTATTAATTATTTATTTAATAATTTAAATTGTAAAAAATCGATACATGAGAATTAATATTATTCTTTTTTTTCAGATTATTATGTGATACAGGCGCATAGACGTACCTATCATCAAAATGGCCGTATCTATTCAATTATAAAAAATCGATACATGAGAATTAATATTACTCTATTTTCAGATTATTATGTGATGCAGGCGCAAGGACGCAACTATCATCAGAATGGCTTCATTTGATTGTCGGTGCTCAAGTCAAACAGACCTCGGTAAGCAAGTTACTTTGATTTTGTTTGTTTCATTTAATGAATTAATTTGTTATTGAAGTGTTGTTTAATTTTAAAAAGTATTTATTTGGTATTTAGTAGCTGCCAACAGTTATAAGTTATTTTAGATTGTGTGCTTATTATTATTAATAATAAACGGCCATGAGTAATGAAGATGGTTTTACTCAAGAAAATATCCCTCCTCTTATAAATATATTAATTATTTATTAAATAATTTAAATTGTAGAAAATCGATTCATGAGAATTAATATTATTCTTTTTTTTCAGATTATTATGTGATACAGGCGCAGGGTCGCACCTATCATCAGATTGGCCGTATTCAATTATAAAAAATCGATACATGAGAATTAATATTACTCTTTTTTCAGATTATTATGTGATGCAGGCGCAAGGACGCAACTATCATCAGAATGGCTTCATTTGATTGTCGGCGCTCAAGTCAAACAGACCTCGGTAAGCAAGTTACTTTGATTTTGTTTGTTTCATTTAATGAATTAATTTGTTATTGAAGTTTTATTTAATTTTAAAAAGTATTAATTTGGTATTTAGTTGCTGCCAACAATTATAAGTTATTTTAGATTGTGTGTTTATTATTATTAATAATAAACAGCCATGAGTAATGAAGATGGTTTTACTCAAGAAAATATCCTTCCTCTTATAAATATATATTATTAATTATTTATTTAATAATTTAAATTGTAAAAAATCGATACATGAGAATTAATATTATTCTTTTTTTTCAGATTATTATGTGATACAGGCGCATAGACGCACCAATCATCAAAATGGCCGTATCTATTCAATTATAAAAAATCGATACATGAGAATTAATATTACTCTATTTTCAGATTATTATGTGATGCAGGCGCAAGGACGCAACTATCATCAGAATGGCTTCATTTGATTGTCGGCGCTCAAGTCAAACAGACCTCGGTAAGCAAGTTACTTTGATTTTGTTTGTTTCATTTAATGAATTAATTTGTTATTGAAGTGTTGTTTAATTTTAAAAAGTATTTATTTGGTATTTAGTAGCTGCCAACAATTATAAGTTATTTTAGATTGTGTGCTTATTATTATTAATAATAAACGGCCATGAGTAATGAAGATGGTTTTACTCAAGAAAATATCCCTCCTCTTATAAATATATTAATTATTTATTAAATAATTTAAATTGTAGAAAATCGATTCATGAGAATTAATATTATTCTTTTTTTTCAGATTATTATGTGATACAGGCGCAGGGTCGCACCTATCATCAGATTGGCCGTATTCAATTATAAAAAATCGATACATGAGAATTAATATTACTCTTTTTTCAGATTATTATGTGATGCAGGCGCAAGGACGCAACTATCATCAGAATGGCTTCATTTGATTGTCGGCGCTCAAGTCAAACAGACCTCGGTAAGCAAGTAAGTTACTTTGATTTTGTTTGTTTCATTTAATGAATTAATTTGTTATTGAAGTTTTATTTAATTTTAAAAAGTATTAATTTGGTATTTAGTTGCTGCCAACAATTATAAGTTATTTTAGATTGTGTGTTTATTATTATTAATAATAAACAGCCATGAGTAATGAAGATGGTTTTACTCAAGAAAATATCCTTCCTCTTATAAATATATATTATTAATTATTTATTTAATAATTTAAATTGTAAAAAATCGATACATGAGAATTAATATTATTCTTTTTTTTCAGATTATTATGTGATACAGGCGCATAGACGCACCAATCATCAAAATGGCCGTATCTATTCAATTATAAAAAATCGATACATGAGAATTAATATTACTCTATTTTCAGATTATTATGTGATGCAGGCGCAAGGACGCAACTATCATCAGAATGGCTTCATTTGATTGTCGGCGCTCAAGTCAAACAGACCTCGGTAAGCAAGTTACTTTGATTTTGTTTGTTTCATTTAATGAATTAATTTGTTATTGAAGTGTTGTTTAATTTTAAAAAGTATTTATTTGGTATTTAGTAGCTGCCAACAATTATAAGTTATTTTAGATTGTGTGCTTATTATTATTAATAATAAACAGCCATGAGTAATGAAGATGATTTTACTCAAGAAAATATCCCTCCTCTTATAAATATATTAATTATTTATTTAATAATTTAAATTGTAAAAAATCGATACATGAGAAGTAATATGTTACTTTTTTCAGATTATAATGGATGCAGGCGCAGGTTCGCACCTTTCAGAAAACAGTGTGATAAACGCCTGATTAATCGTATGATTACGCCATAGGTGTTCGTGTAACAAACAACTCGTCATCGCTCCCACCTGCCGGCTTTATGAAAGGCGTGCGCAGCCAGAGCGGGTCATTCGTTTGTCGGCGCTCGAGTCGAACAGACCTCGGTAAGAAAGTTAGTTAGATTTTGTTTGTTTTATTTAATGAATTAATTTGTTATTGAAGTGTTATTTAGTTTTAAAAAGTATTTATTTGGTATTTAGTTGCTGCCAAGAATTATAAGTAATTTTAGATTGTTGGTTTATTATTATTTATAAGAAGCAGCCATAAGTAATGAAGATTACTCAAGAAAATATCCCTCCTCTTATAAATATATTAATTATTTATTTAATAATTTAAATTGTAAAAAATCGATACATGAGAATTAATATTATTCTTTTTTTTCAGATTATTATGTGATATAGGCGCAGGGACGCACCTTTCATCAGAATGGCCGTATCTATTCAATTATAAAAAATCGATACATGAGAAGTAATATTATTCTTTTTTTTCAGATTATTATGTGATATAGGCGCAGGGACGCACCTTTCATCAGAATGGCCGTATCTATTCAATTATAAAAAATCGATACATGAGAATTAATATTACTCTATTTTCAGATTATTATGTGATGCAGGCGCAAGGACGCAACTATCATCAGAATGGCGTCATTTGATTGTCGGCGCTCGAGTCAAACAGACCTCGGTAAGCAAGTTACTTTGATTTTGTTTGTTTCATTTAATGAATTAATTTGTAATTGAAGTTTTATTTAATTTTAAAAAGTATTAATTTGGTATTTAGTTGCTGCCAACAATTATAAGTTATTTTAGATTGTGTGCTTATTATTATTAATAATAAACGGCCATGAGTAATGAAGATGGTTTTACTCAAGAAAATATCCCTCCTCTTATAAATATATTAATTATTTATTAAATAATTTAAATTGTAGAAAATCGATTCATGAGAATTAATATTATTCTTTTTTTTCAGATTATTATGTGATACAGGCGCAGGGACGCACCTATCATCAGATTGACCGTATTCAATTATAAAAAATCGATACATGAGAATTAATATTACTCTTTTTTCAGATTATTATGGGATGCAGGCGCAAGGATGCAACTATCATCAGAATGGCTTCATTTGATTGTCGGCGCTCAAGTCAAACAGACCTCGGTAAGCAAGTTACTTTGATTTTGTTTGTTTCATTTAATGAATTAATTTGTTATTGAAGTTTTATTTAATTTTAAAAAGTATTAATTTGGTATTTAGTTGCTGCCGACAATTATAAGTTATTTTAGATTGTGTGTTTATTATTATTAATAATAAACAGCCATGAGTAATGAAGATGGTTTTACTCAAGAAAATATCCTTCCTCTTATAAATATATATTATTAATTATTTATTTAATAATTTAAATTGTAAAAAATCGATACATGAGAATTAATATTATTCTTTTTTTTCAGATTATTATGTGATACAGGCGCATAGACGCACCTATCATCAAAATGGCCGTATCTATTCAATTATAAAAAATCGATACATGAGAATTAATATTACTCTATTTTCAGATTATTATGTGATGCAGGCGCAAGGACGCAACTATCATCAGAATGGCTTCATTTGATTGTCGGTGCTCAAGTCAAACAGACCTCGGTAAGCAAGTTACTTTGATTTTGTTTGTTTCATTTAATGAATTAATTTGTTATTGAAGTGTTGTTTAATTTTAAAAAGTATTTATTTGGTATTTAGTAGCTGCCAACAATTATAAGTTATTATAGATTGTGTGCTTATTATTATTAATAATAAACGGCCATGAGTAATGAAGATGGTTTTACTCAAGAAAATATCCCTCCTCTTATAAATATATTAATTATTTATTAAATAATTTAAATTGTAGAAAATCGATTCATGAGAATTAATATTATTCTTTTTTTTCAGATTATTATGTGATACAGGCGCAGGGACGCACCTATCATCAGATTGGCCGTATTCAATTATAAAAAATCGATACATGAGAATTAATATTACTCTTTTTTCAGGTATTATGGGATGCAGGCGCAAGGATGCAACTATCATCAGAATGGCTTCATTTGATTGTCGGCGCTCAAGTCAAACAGACCTCGGTAAGCAAGTTACTTTGATTTTGTTTGTTTCATTTAATGAATTAATTTGTTATTGAAGTTTTATTTAATTTTAAAAAGTATTAATTTGGTATTTAGTTGCTGCCGACAATTATAAGTTATTTTAGATTGTGTGTTTATTATTATTAATAATAAACAGCCATGAGTAATGAAGATGGTTTTACTCAAGAAAATATCCTTCCTCTTATAAATATATATTATTAATTATTTATTTAATAATTTAAATTGTAAAAAATCGATACATGAGAATTAATATTATTCTTTTTTTTCAGATTATTATGTGATACAGGCGCATAGACGCACCTATCATCAAAATGGCCGTATCTATTCAATTATAAAAAATCGATACATGAGAATTAATATTACTCTATTTTCAGATTATTATGTGATGCAGGCGCAAGGACGCAACTATCATCAGAATGGCTTCATTTGATTGTCGGCGCTCAAGTCAAACAGACCTCGGTAAGCAAGTTACTTTGATTTTGTTTGTTTCATTTAATGAATTAATTTGTTATTGAAGTTTTATTTAATTTTAAAAGTATTAATTTGGTATTTAGTTGCTGCCAACAATTATAAGTTATTTTAGATTGTGTGTTTATTATTATTAATAATAAACAGCCATGAGTAATGAAGATGGTTTTACTCAAGAAAATATCCTTCCTCTTATAAATATATATTATTAATTATTTATTTAATAATTTAAATTGTAAAAAATCGATACATGAGAATTAATATTATTCTTTTTTTTCAGATTATTATGTGATACAGGCGCATAGACGTACCTATCATCAAAATGGCCGTATCTATTCAATTATAAAAAATCGATACATGAGAATTAATATTACTCTATTTTCAGATTATTATGTGATGCAGGCGCAAGGACGCAACTATCATCAGAATGGCTTCATTTGATTGTCGGCGCTCAAGTCAAACAGACCTCGGTAAGCAAGTTACTTTGATTTTGTTTGTTTCATTTAATGAATTAATTTGTTATTGAAGTTTTATTTAATTTTAAAAAGTATTAATTTGGTATTTAGTTGCTGCCAACAATTATAAGTTATTTTAGATTGTGTGTTTATTATTATTAATAATAAACAGCCATGAGTAATGAAGATGGTTTTATCAAGAAAATATCCTTCCTCTTATAAATATATATTATTAATTATTTATTTAATAATTTAAATTGTAAAAAATCGATACATGAGAATTAATATTATTCTTTTTTTTCAGATTATTATGTGATACAGGCGCATAGACGCACCAATCATCAAATTGGCCGTATCTATTCAATTATAAAAAATCGATACATGAGAATTAATATTACTCTATTTTCAGATTATTATGTGATGCAGGCGCAAGGACGCAACTATCATCAGAATGGCTTCATTTGATTGTCGGCGCTCAAGTCAAACAGACCTCGGTAAGCAAGTTACTTTGATTTTGTTTGTTTCATTTAATGAATTAATTTGTTATTGAAGTGTTGTTTAATTTTAAAAAGTATTTATTTGGTATTTAGTAGCTGCCAACAATTATAAGTTATTTTAGATTGTGTGCTTATTATTATTAATAATAAACGGCCATGAGTAATGAAGATGGTTTTACTCAAGAAAATATCCCTCCTCTTATAAATATATTAATTATTTATTAAATAATTTAAATTGTAGAAAATCGATTCATGAGAATTAATATTATTCTTTTTTTTCAGATTATTATGTGATACAGGCGCATAGACGCACCTATCATCAAAATGGCCGTATCTATTCAATTATAAAAAATCGATACATGAGAATTAATATTACTCTATTTTCAGATTATTATGTGATGCAGGCGCAAGGACGCAACTATCATCAGAATGGCCGTATCTATTCAATTATAAAAAAATCGATACATGAGAATTAATATTACTCTATTTTCAGATTATTATGTGATGCAGGCGCAAGGACGCAACTATCATCAGAATGGCGTCATTTGATTGTCGGCGCTCGAGTCGAACAGACCTCGGTAAGCAAGTTACTTTGATTTAGTTTGTTTTATTAAATGAAATAATTTGTTATTGAAGTGTTGTTTAATTTTAAAAAGTATTTATTTGGTATTTAGTTGCTGCCAACAATTATTAGTTATTTTAGATTGTGTGTTAATTATTATTAATAATAAACAGCCATGAGTAATGAAGATGATTTTACTCAAGAAAATATCCCTCCCCTTATAAATATATTAATTATTTATTTAATAATTTAAATTGTAAAAAATCGATAAATGAGAAGTAATTTTATCCTTTTTTCAGATTATAATGGATGCAGGCGTAGGAACGCACCTTTCAGAAAACAGTGTGATAAACGCCTGATTAATCGTACGATTACGCCATAGGTGTTCGTGTTACAAACAACTCGTCATCGCTCCCACCTGCCGGCTTTATGAAAGGCGTGCGCAGCCAGAGCGGGTCATTCGTTTGTCGGCGCTCGAGTCGAACAGACCTCGGTAAGAAAGTTACTTTGATTTTGTTTGTTTTATTTAATGAATTAATTTGTTATTGAAGTGTTATTTAGTTTTAAAAAGTATTTATTTGGTATTAAGTTGCTGCCAACAATTATAAGTAATTTAAGATTGTTGGTTTATTATTATTAATAAGAAACAGCCATAAGTAATGAAGATGGTTTTACGCAAGAAAATATCCCTCCTCTTATAAATATATTAATTATTTATTTATTCAAATGTAAAATATCGATACATGAGAATTAATATTACTCTATTTTCAGATTATTATGTGATGCAGGCGCAAGGACGCAACTATCATCAGAATGGCGTCATTTGATTGTCGGCGCTCGAGTGAAACAGACCTCGGTAAGCAAGTTACTTTGATTTTGTTTGTTTCATTTAATGAATTAATTTGTAATTGAAGTTTTATTTAATTTTAAAAAAGTATTAATTTGGTATTTAGTTGCTGCCAACAATTATAAATTATTTTAGATTGTGTGTTTATTATTATTAATAATAAACAGCCATGAGTAATGAAGATGGTTTTACTCAAGAAAATATCCCTTCTCTTATAAATATATTAATTATTTATTTAATAATTTAAATTGTAAAAAATCGATACATGAGAATTAATATTATTCTTTTTTTTTCAGATTATTATGTGATACAGGCGCATAGACGCACCTATCATCAAAATGGCCGTATCTATTCAATTATAAAAAATCGATACATGAGAATTAATATTATTCTATTTTCAGATTATTATGTGATGCAGGCGCAAGGACGCAACTATCATCAGAATGGCGTCATTTGATTTTCGGCGCTCAAGTCAAATAGACTTCGGTAAGCAAGTTACTTTGATTTTGTTTGTTTCATTTAATGAATTAATTTGTAATTGAAGTTTTATTTAATTTTAAAAAGTATTTATTTGGTATTTAGTTGCTGCCAACAATTATTAGTTATTTTAGATTGTGTGTTAATTATTATTAATAATAAACAGCCATGAGTAATGAAGATGATTTTACTCAAGAAAATATCCCTCCTCTTATAAATATATTAATTATTTATTTAATAATTTAAATTGAAAAAAATCTATACATGAGAAGTAATATTATTCTTTTTTCAGATTATAATGGATGCAGGCGTAGGAACGCACCTTTCAGAAAACAGTGTGATAAACGCCTGATTAATCGTACGATTACGCCATAGGTGTTCGTGTAACAAACAACTCGTCATCGCTCCCACCTGCCGGCTTTATGAAAGGCGTGCGCAGCCAGAGCGGGTCATTCGTTTGTCGGCGCTCGAGTCGAACAGACCTCGGTAAGAAAGTTAGTTTTATTTTGTTTGTTTTATTTAATGAATTAATTTGTTATTGAAGTGTTATTTAGTTTTAAAAAGTAATTATTTGGTATTTAGTTGCTGCCAAGAATTATAAGTAATTTTAGATTGTTGGTTTATTATTATTAATAAGAAGCAGCCATAAGTAATGAAGATTACTCAAGAAAATATCCCTCCTCTTATAAATATATTAATTATTTATTTAATAATTTAAATTGTAAAAAATCGATACATGAGAATTAATATTATTCTTTTTTTTCAGATTATTATGTGATACAGGCGCATAGCACCTATCATCAAAATGGCCGTATCTATTCAATTATAAAAAATCGATACATGAGAAGTAATATTATTCTTTTTTTTCAGATTATTATGTGATACAGGCGCAGGGACGCACCTATCATCAGAATGGCCGTATCTATTCAATTATAAAAAATCGATACATGAGAATTAATATTACTCTATTTTCAGATTATTATGTGATGCAGGCGCAAGGACGCAACTATCATCAGAATGGCGTCATTTGACTGTCGGCGCTCGAGTCAAACAGACCTCGGTAAGCAAGTTACTTTGATTTTGTTTGTTTCATTTAATGAATTAATTTGTTATTGAAGTTTTATTTAATTTTAAAAAGTATTTATTTGGTATTTAGTTGCTGCCATTAATTATAAGTTATTTTAGATTGTGTGTTAATTATTATTAATAATAAACAGCCATAAGTAATGAAGATGATTTTACTCAAGAAAATATCCCTTCCCGTTATAAATATATTAATTATTTATTTAATAATTTAAATTGTAAAAAATCGATACATGAGAATTAATATTATTCTTTTTTTTCAGATTGTTATGTGATACAGGCGCATAGACGCACCTATCATCAAAATGGCCGTATCTATTCAATTATAAAAAATCGATACATGAGAATTAATATTATTCTATTTTCAGATTATTATGTGATGCAGGCGCAAGGACGCAACTATCATCAGAATGGCGTCATTTGATTGTCGGCGCTCAAGTCAAACAGACCTCGGTAAGCAAGTTACTTTGATTTTGTTTGTTTCATTTAATGAATTAATTTGTTATTGAAGTGTTGTTTAATTTTAAAAAGTATTTATTTGGTATTTAGTTGCTGCCATTAATTATAAGTTATTTTAGATTGTGTGTTAATTATTATTAATAATAAACAGCCATAAGTAATGAAGATGGTTTTACTCAAGAAAATATCCCTCCCCTTATAAATATATTAATTATTTATTTAATAATTTAAATTGTAAAAAATAGATACATGAGAAGTAATATTATTCTTTTTTCAGATTATAATGGATGCAGGCGTAGGAACGCACCTTTCAGAAAACAGTGTGATAAACGCCTGATTAATCGTACGATTACGCCATAGGTGTTCGTGTAACAAACAACTCGTCATCGCTCCCACCTGCCGGCTTTATGAAAGGCGTGCGCAGCCAGAGCGGGTCATTCGTTTGTCGGCGCTCGAGTCGAACAGACCTCGGTAAGAAAGTTACTTTGATTTTGTTTGTTTTATTTAATGAATTAATTTGTTATTGAAGTGTTATTTAGTTTTAAAAGGTATTTTTTTGGTATTTAGTTGCTGCCAACAATTATAAGTAATTTTAGATTGTTGGTTTATTATTATTAATAAGAAACAGCCATAAGTAATGAAGATAGTTTTACCCAAGAAAATATCCCTCCTCTTATAAATATATTAATTATTTATTTATTCAAATGTAAAAAATCGATACATGAGAATTAATATTATTCTATTTTAAGATTATTATTATTTAATGCTGGCGCAGGAACACACCTATCATCAGAATGGCCGTATCTATTCAATTATAAAATATCGATACATGAGAATTAATATTACTCTATTTTCAGATTATTATGTGATGCAGGCGCAAGGACGCAACTATCATCAGAATGGCCGTATCTATTCAATTATAAAAAAATCGATACGTGAGAATTAATATTACTCTATTTTCAGATTATTATGTGATGCAGGCGCAAGGACGCAACTATCATCAGAATGGCGTCATTTGATTATCGGCGCTCGAGTCAAACAGACCTCGGTAAGCAAGTTACTTTGATTTTGTTTGTTTAATTTAATGAATTAATTTGTAATTAAAGTTTTATTTAATTTTAAAAAGTATTTATTTGGTATTTAGTTGCTGCCAACAATTATAAGTTATTTTAGATTGTGTGTTAATTATTATTATTAATAAACAGCCATGAGTAATGAAGATGGTTTTACTCAAGAAAATACCCCTCCTCTTATAAATGTATTAATTATTTATATTATAATTTAAATTGTACAAAATCGATACATGAGAAGTAATATTATTATTTTTTTTCAGATTATTATGTGATACAGGCGTAGGGACGCACCTATCATCAAAATGGCCGTATCTATTCAATTATAAAAAATCGATTCATGAGAATTAATATTATTCTTTTTTCAGATTATTATGTGATACAGGCGCAGGGACGCACGTATCATCAGAATGGCCGTATCTATTCAATTATAAAAAATCGATACATGAGAATTAATATTACTCTTTTTTCAGATTATTATGTGATGCAGGCGCAAGGACGCAACTATCATCAGAATGGCGTCATTTGATCGTCGGCGCTCGAGTCAAACAGACCTCGGTAAGCAAGTTACTTTGATTTTGTTTGTTTCATTTAATGAATTAATTTGTTATTGAAGTTTTATTTAATTTTAAAAAGTATTAATTTCGTATTTAGTTGCTGCCAACAATTAGTTATTTTAGATTGTGTGTTTATTTTTATTAATAATAAACAGCCATGAGTAATGAAGATGGTTTTACTCAAGAAAATATCCCTCCTCTTATAAATATATTAATTATTTATTTAATAATTTAAATTGTAAAAATCGATACATGAGAATTAATATTATTCTTTTTTTTTCAGATTATACTGTGATACAGGCGCAGGGATGCACCTATCATCAGAATGGCCGTATCTATTCAATTATAAAAAATCGATACATGAGAATTATTATACTCTATTTTCAGATTATTATGTGATGCAGGCGCAAGGACGCAACTATCATCAGAATGGCCGTATCTATTCAATTATAAAAAAATCGATACATGAGAATTAATATTACTCTATTTTCAGATTATTATGTGATGCAGGCGCAAGGACGCAACTATCATCAGAATGGCGTCATTTGATTGTCGGCGCTCGAGTCAAACAGACCTCGGTAAGCAAGTTACTTTGATTTTGTTTGTTTCATTTAATGAATTAATTTGTAATTGAAGTTTTATTTAATTTTAAAAAGTATTAATTTGGTATTTAGTTGCTGCCAACAATTATAAGTTATTTTAGATTGTGTGTTTATTATTATTAATAATAAACGGCCATGAGTAATGAAGATGGTTTTACTCAAGAAAATATCCCTCCTCTTATAAATGTATTAATTATTTATTTTATAATTTAAATTGTACAAAATCGATACATGAGAAGTAATATTATTATTTTATTTCAGATTATTATGTGATAAAGGCATAGGGACGCACCTATCATCAAAATGGCCGTATCTATTCAATTATAAAAAATCGATACATGAGAATTAATATTATTCTATTTTCAGATTATTATGTGATGCAGGCGCAAGGACGCAACTATCATCAGAATGGCGTCATTTGATTGTCGGCGCTCAAGTCAAACAGACCTCGGTAAGCAAGTTACTTTGATTTTGTTTGTTTCATTTAATGAATTAATTTGTAATTAAAGTTTTATTTAATTTTAAAAAGTATTTATTTGGTATTTAGTTGCTGCCAACAATTATAAGTTATTTTAGATTGTGTGTTAATTATTATTATTAATAAACAGCCATGAGTAATGAAGATGGTTTTACTCAAGAAAATACCCCTCCTCTTATAAATGTATTAATTATTTATATTATAATTTAAATTGTACAAAATCGATACATGAGAAGTAATATTATTATTTTTTTTCAGATTATTATGTGATACAGGCGTAGGGACGCACCTATCATCAAAATGGCCGTATCTATTCAATTATAAAAAATCGATTCATGAGAATTAATATTATTCTTTTTTCAGATTATAATGGATGCAGGCGCAGGAACGCACCTTTCAGAAAACAGTGTGATAAACGCCTGATTAATCGTACGATTACGCCATAGGTGTTCGTGTAACAAACAACTCGTCATCGCTCCCACCTGCCGGCTTTATGAAAGGCGTGCGCAGCCAGAACTGGTCATTCGTTTGTCGGCGCTCGAGTCGAACAGACCTCGGTAAGAAAGTTACTTTGATTTTGTTTGTTTTATTTAATGAATTAATTTGTTATTGAAGTGTTATTTAGTTTTAAAAAGTATTTATTTGGTATTTAGTTGCTGCCAACAATGATAAGTAATTTTAGATTTTTTGTTTATTATTATTTATAAGAAACAGCCATAAGTAACGAAGATGGTTTTACTCAAGAAAATATCCCTCCTCTTATAAATATATTAATTATTTATTTATTCAAATGTAAAATATTGATACATGAGAATTAATATTACTCTTTTTTCAGATTATTATGTGATGCAGGCGCAAGGACGCAACTATCATCAGAATGGCGTCATTTGATTGTCGGCGCTCGAGTGAAACAGACCTCGGTAAGCAAGTTACTTTGATTTTGTTTGTTTCATTTAATGAATTAATTTGTTATTGAAGTGTTATTTAGTTTTAAAAAGTATTTATTTGGTATTTAGTTGCTGCCAACAATGATAAGTAATTTTAGATTTTTTGTTTATTATTATTTATAAGAAACAGCCATAAGTAACGAAGATGGTTTTACTCAAGAAAATATCCCTCCTCTTATAAATATATTAATTATTTATTTATTCAAATGTAAAATATTGATACATGAGAATTAATATTACTCTTTTTTCAGATTATTATGTGATGCAGGCGCAAGGACGCAACTATCATCAGAATGGCGTCATTTGATTGTCGGCGCTCGAGTGAAACAGACCTCGGTAAGCAAGTTACTTTGATTTTGTTTGTTTCATTTAATGAATTAATTTGTTATTGAAGTTTTATTTAATTTTAAAAAGTATTAATTTGGTATTTAGTTGCTGCCAACAATTATAAGTTATTTTAGATTGTGTGTTTATTATTATTAATAATAAACAGCCATGAGTAATGAAGATAATTTTACTCAAGAAAATATCCCTCCTCTTATAAATATATTAATTATTTATTTAATAATTTAAATTGTAAAAATCGATACATGAGAATTAATATTATTCTTTTTTTTTCAGATTATACTGTGATACAGGCGCAGGGATGCACCTATCATCAGAATGGCCTTATCTATTCAATTATAAAAAATCGATACATGAGAATTAATATTATTCTATTTTCAGATTATTATGTGATACAGGCGCAGGGACGCACCTATCATCAGAATGGCCGTATCTATTCAATTATAAAAAATCGATACATGAGAATTAATATTACTCTATTTTCAGATTATTATGTGATGCAGGCGCAAGGACGCAACTATCATCAGAATTGCGTCATTTGATCGTCGGCGCTCGAGTCAAACAGACCTCGGTAAGCAAGTTACTTTGATTTTGTTTGTTTCATTTAATGAATTAATTTGTTATTGAAGTTTTATTTCATTTTAAAAAGTATTAATTTCGTATTTAGTTGCTGCCAACAATTAGTTATTTTAGATTGTGTGTTTATTTTTATTAATAATAAACAGCCATGAGTAATGAAGATGGTTTTACTCAAGAAAATATCCCTCCTCTTATAAATATATTAATTATTAATTTAATAATTTAAATTGTAAAAATCGATACATGAGAATTAATATTATTCTTTTTTTTCAGATTATAATGTGATAAAGGCGCAGGGACGCACCTATCATCAGAATGGCCGTATCTATTCAATTATAAAAAATCGATACATGAGAAGTAATATTATTCTTTTTTTTCAGATTATTATGTGATGCAGGCGCAAGGACGCAACTATCATCAGAATGGCGTCATTTGATCGTCGGCGCTCGAGTCAAAACAGACCTCGGTAAGCAAGTTACTTTGATTTTGTTTGTTTCATTTAATGAATTAATTTGTAATTAAGTTTTATTTTAATTTAAAAAGTATTAATTTGGTATTAAGTTGCTGCCAACAATTATAAGTTATTTAAGATTGTGTGTTTGTTACTATTAATAATAAACAGCCAAGAGTAATGAAGATGGTTTTACTCAAGAAAATATCCCTCCTCTTATAAATATATTAATTATTTATTTAATAATTTAAATTGTAAAAAATCGATACATGAGAATTAATATTATTCTTTTTTTTTGGATTATTATGTGATACAGGCGCAGGGACGCACCTATCATCAGAATGGCCGTATCTATTCAATTATAAAAAATCGATACATGAGAATTAATATTACTCTATTTTCAGATTATTATGTGATGCAGGCGCAAGGACGCAACTATCATCAGAACGGCGTCATTTGATTGTCGGCGCTCGAGTCAAACAGACCTCGGTAAGCAAGTTACTTTGATTTTGTTTGTTTCATTTAATGAATTAATTTGTAATTGAAGTTTTATTTAAATTTAAAAAGTATTAATTTGGTATTTAGTTGCTGCCAACAATTATAAGTTAATTTAGATTGTGTGTTTATTATTATTAATAAAAAACAGCCATGAGTATTGAAGATGGTTTTACTCAAGAAAATATCCCTCCTCTTATAAATATATTAATTATTTATTTAATAATTTAAATTGTAAAAAGTCGATACATGAGAATTAATATTATTCTTTTTTTTTCAGATTATTATGTGATACAGGCGCAGGGACGCACCTATCATCAGAATGGCCGTATCTATTCAATTATAAAAAATCGATACATGAGAATTAATATTATTCTATTTTCAGATTATTATGTGATGCAGGCGCAAGGACGCAACTATCATCAGAATGGCGTCATTTGATTATTGGCGCTCGAGTCGAACAGACCTCGGTAAGCAAGATACTTTGATTTTGTTTGTTTTAATTGAAGTGTTGTTTAATTTTAAAAAGTATTTATTTGGTATTTAGTTGCTGCCAACAATTATAAGTTATTTTAGATTGTGTGTTTTTTATTATTAATAATAAACAGCCATGAGTAATGAAGATGATTTTACTCAAGAAAATATCCCTCCTCTTATAAATATATTAATTATTTATTTAATAATTTAAATTGTAAAAAATCGATACATGAGAAGTAATATTATTCTTTTTTCAGATAATAATGGATGCAGGCGCAGGAACGCACCTTTCAGAAAACAGTGTGATAAACGCCCGATTATTCGTACGATTACGCCATAGGTGTTCGTGTAACAAACAACTCGTCATCGCTCCCACCTGCCGGCTTTATGAAAGGCGTGCGCAGCCAGAGCTGGTCATTCGTTTGTCGGCGCTCGAGTCGAACAGACCTCGGTTAGAAAGTTACTTTGATTTTGTTTGTTTTATTTAATGAATTATTTTGTTATTGAAGTGTTATTTAGTTTTAAAAAGTATTAATTTGGTATTTAGTTGCTGCCAACAATTATAAGTAATTTTAGATTGTTGGTTTATTATTATTTATAAGAAACAGCCATAAGTAACGAAGATGGTTTTACTCAAGAAAATATCCCTCCTCTTATAAATATATTAATTATTTATTTATTCAAATGTAAAATATCGATACATGAGAATTAATACTCTTTTTTCAGATTATTATGTGATGCAGGCGCAAGGACGCAACTATCATCAGAATGGCGTCATTTGATTGTCGGCGCTCGAGTCAAACAGACCTCGGTAAGCAAGTTACTTTGATTTTGTTTGTTTCATTTAATGAATTAATTTGTTATTGAAGTTTTATTTAATTTTAAAAAGTATTAATTTGGTATTTAGTTGCTGCCAACAATTATAAGTTATTTTAGATTGTGTGTTTATTATTATTAATAATAAACGGCCATGATTAATGAAGATGGTTTTACTCAAGAAAATATCCCTCCTCTTATAAATATATTAATTATTTATTTAATAATTTAAATTGTAATAAATCGATACATGAGAATTAATATTATTCTTTTTTTTCAGATTATTATGTGATACAGGCGCAGGGACGCTCATCAGAATGGCCGTTTCTATTCAATTATAAAAAATCGATACATGAGAATTAATATTACTCTTTTTTCAGATTATTATGTGATGCAGGCGCAAGGACGCAACTATCATCAGAATGGCGTCATTTGATCGTCGGCGCTCGAGTCAAACAGACCTCGGTAAGCAAGTTACTTTGATTTTGTTTGTTTCATTTAATGAATTAATTTGTTATTGAAGTTTTATTTAATTTTAAAAAGTATTAATTTGGTATTTAGTTGCTGCCAACAATTATAAGTTATTTTAGATTGTGTGTTTATTATTATTAATAATAAACGGCCATGATTAATGAAGGTGGTTTTACTCAAGAAAATATCCCTCCTCTTATAAATATATTAATTATTTATTTAATAATTTAAATTGTAAAAAATCGATACATGAGAAGTAATATTATTCTTTTTTCAGATTATAATGGATGCAGGCGCAGGAACGCACCTTTCAGAAAACAGTGTGATAAACGCCTGATTAATCATACGATTACGCCATAGGTGTTCGTGTAACAAACAACTCGTCATCGCTCCCACCTGCCGGCTTTATGAAAGGCTTGCGCAGCCAGAGCGGGTCATTCGTTTGTCGGCGCTCGAGTCGAAATGACCTCGGTAAGAAAGTAACTTTGATTTTGTTTGTTTTATTTAATGAATTAATTTGTTATTGAAGTGTTATTTAGTTTTAAAAAGTATTTATTTGGTATTTAGTTGCTGCCAACAATTATAAGTAATTTTAGATTGTTGGTTTATTATTATTTATAAGAAACAGCCATAAGTAATGAAGATGGTTTTACTCAAGAAAATATCCCTCCTCTTATAAATATATTAATAATTTATTTATTCAAATGTAAAATATCGATACATAAGAATTAATATTACTCTATTTTCAGATTATTATGTGATGCAGGCGCAAGGACGCAACTATCATCAGAATGGCGTCATTTGAATGTCGGCGCTCGAGTCAAACAGACCTCGGTAAGCAAGTTACTTTGATTTTGTTTGTTTCATTTAATGAATTAATTTGTTATTGAAGTTTTATTTAATTTTAAAAAGTATTAATTTGGTATTTAGTTGCTGCCAACAATTATAAGTTATTTAAGATTGTGTGTTTATTATTATTAATAATAAACAGCCATGAGTAATGAAGATGGTTTTACTCAAAAAAATATCCCTCCTCTTATAAATATATTAATTATTTATTTAATAATTTAAATTGTAAAAAATCGATACATGAGAATTAATATTATTCTTTTTTTTCAGATTATTATGTGATACAGGCGCATAGACGCACCTATCATCAAAATGGCCGTATCTATTCAATTTTAAAAAATCGATACATGAGAAGTAATATATTTCTTTTTTTTCAGATTATTATGTGATACAGGCGCATAGACGCACCTATCATCAGAATGGCCGTATCTATTCAATTATAAAAAATCGATATATGAGAATTAATATTACTCTATTTTCAGATTATTATGTGATGCAGGCGCAAGGACGCAACTATCATCAGAATGGCATCATTTGACTGTCGGCGCTCAAGTCAAACAGACCTCGGTAAGCAAGTTGCTTTGATTTTGTTTGTTTCATTTAATGAATTAATTTGTTATTGAAGTTTTATTTAATTTTAAAAAGTATTAATTTGGTATTTAGTTGCTGCCAACAATTATAAGTTATTTTAGATTGTGTTTTTATTTTTATTAATAATAAACGGCCATGAGTAATGAAGATGGTTTTACTCAAGAAAATATCCCTCCTCTTATAAATATATTAATTATTTATTTAATAATTAAAATTGTAAAAATCGATACATGAGAATTAATATTATTCTTTTTTTTCAGATTATTATGTGATACAGGTGCAGGGACGCACCTATCATCAGAATGGCCGTATCTATTCAATTATAAAAAATCAATACATGAGAATTAATATTACTCTATTTTCAGATTATTATGTGATGCTGGCGCAAGGACGCAACTATCATCAGAATGGCGTCATTTGATCGTCGGCGCTCGTGTCAAACAGACCTCGGTAAGCAAGTTACTTTGATTTTGTTTGTTTCATTTAATGAATTAATTTGTTATTGAAGTTTTATTTAATTTTAAAAAGTATTAATTTGGTATTTAGTTGCTGCCAACAATTTTAAGTTATTTTAGATTGTGTGTTTATTATTATTAATAATTAACAGCCATGAGTAATGAAAATGGTTTTACTCAAGAAAATATCCCTCCTCTTATAAATATATTTATTATTTATTTAATAATTTAAATTGTAAAAATCGATACATGAGAATTTATATTATTCTTTTTTTTCAGATTATAATGTGATAAAGGCGCAGAGACGCAACTATCATCAGAATGGCCGTATCTATTCAATTATAAAAAATCGATGTATGAGAATTAATATTACTCTATTTTCAGATAATTATGTGATGCAGGCACAAGGACGCAACTATCATCAGAATAGCGTCATTTGATCGTCGGCGCTCGAGTCAAACAGACCTCGGAAAGCAAGTAACTTTGATTTTGTTTGTTTCATTTAGTGAATTAATTTGTTATTGAAGTTTTATTTAATTTTAAAAAGTATTAATTTGGTATTTATTTGCTGCCAACAATTATAAGTTATTTTAGATTGTGTTTTTATTATTATTATTAATAAACAGCCATGAGTAATGAAAATGGTTTTACTCAAGAAAATATCCCTCCTCTTATAAATATATTAATTATTTATTTAATAATTTAAATTGTAAAAAATCGATACATGAGAATTAATATTATTCTTTTTTTTCAGATTATTATGTGATACAGGCGCAGGGATGCACCTATCATCAGAATGGCCGTATCTATTCAATTATAAAAAATCGATACATGAGAATTAATATTACTCTATTTTCAGATTATTATGTGATGCAGGCGCAAGGACGCAACTATCATCAGAATGGCGTCATTTGATCGTCGGCGCTCTAGTCAAACAGACCTCGGTAAGCAAGTTACTTTGATTTTGTTTTCTTCATTTAATGAATTAATTTGTAATTGAAGTTTTATTTAAATTTAAAAAGTATTAATTTGGTATTTAGTTGCTGCCAACAATTATAAGTTATTTTAGATTGTGTGTTTATTATTATTAATAATAAACAGCCATGAGTTATGAAGATGGTTTTACTCAAGAAAATATCCCTCCTCTTATAAATATATTAATTATTTATTTAATAATTTAAATTGTAAAAAATCGATACATGAGAATTAATATTATTCTTTTTTTTAGATTATTATGAGATACAGGCGCAGGGACGCACCTATCATCAGAATGGCCGTATCTATTCAATTATAAAAAATCGATACATGAGAATTAATATTACTCTATTTTCAGATTATTATATGATGCAGGCGCAAGGACGCAACTATCATCAGAATGGCTTCATTTGATTGTCGGCGCTCGAGTCAAACAGACCTCGGTAAGAAAGTAACTTTGATTTTGTTTGTTTCATTTCATGAATTAATTTGTAATTGAAGTTTTATTTAATTTTAAAAAGTGTTAATTTGGTATTTAGTTGCTGCCAACAATTATAATTTTGTTTGTTTCATTTCATGAATTAATTTGTAATTGAAGTTTTATTTAATTTTAAAAAGTGTTAATTTGGTATTTAGTTGCTGCCAACAATTATAAGTTATTTAAGATTGTGTGTTTATTATTATTAATAATAAACGGCCATGAGTAATGAAGATGGTTTTACTCAAGAAAATATCCCACCTCTTATAAATATATTAATTATTTATTAAATAATTTAATTTGTAAAAAATCGATACATGAGAATTAATATAATTCTTTTTTTTCAGATTATTATGTGATACAGGCGCATAGACGCACCTATCATCAAAATGGCCGTATCTATTTAATTATAAAAAATCGATATATGAGAAGTAATATTATTCTTTTTTTTCAGATTATTATGTGATACAGGCGCAGGGACGCACCTATCATCAGAATGGCGTCATTTGAGTGTCGGCGCTAGAGTCAAACAGACCTCGGTAAGCAAGTTACTTTGAGTTTGTTTGTTTCATTTAATGAATTAATTTGTTATTGAAGTTTTATTTCATTTTAAAAAGTATTAATTTGGTATTTAGTTGCTGCCAACAATTATAAGTTATTTTAGATTGTGTGTTTATTATTATAAATAATAAACAGCCATGAGTAATGAAAATGGTTTAACTCAAAAAAATATCCCTCCTCTTATAAATATATTAATTATTTATTTAATAATTTAAATTGTAAAAAATCGATACATGAGAATTAATATTATTCTTTTTTTTCAGATTATTATGTGATACAGGCGCATAGACGCACCTATCATCAAAATGGCCGTATCTATTCAATTATAAAAAATCGATACATGAGAAGTAATATTATTCTTTTTTTTCAGATTATTATGTGATACAGGCGCAGGGACGCACCTATCATTAGACTGGCGTCATTTGATTGTCGGCGCTCGAGTCAAACAGACCTCGGTAAGCAAGTTACTTTGATTTTGTTTGTTTCATTTAATGAATTAATTTGTTATTGAAGTTTTATTTAATTTTAAAATGTATTAATTTGGTATTTAGTTGCTGCCAACAATTATAAGTTATTTTAGATTGTGTGTTTATTATTATTAATAATAAACAGCCATGAGTAATGAAGATGGTTTTACTCAAGAAAATATCCCTCCTCTTATAAATATATTAATTATTTATTTAATAATTTAAATTGTAAAAAATCGATACATGAGAATTAATATTATTCTTTTTTTTCAGATTATTATGTGATACAGGCGCATAGACGCACCTATCATCAAAATGGCCGTATCTATTCAATTATAAAAAATCGATACATGAGAATTAATATTATTCTATTTTCAGATTATTATGTGATGCAGGCGCAAGGACGCAACTATCATCAGAATGGCGTCATTTGATTTTCGGCGCTCAAGTCAAATAGACCTCGGTAAGCAAGTGACTTTGATTTTGTTTGTTTCATTTAATGAATTAATTTGTAATTGAAGTTTTATTTTATTTTAAAAAGTATTAATTTGGTATTTTGTTGCTGCCAACAATTATAAGTTATTTTAGATTGTGTGTTTATTATTATTAATAATAAACAGCCATGAGTAATGAAAATGGTTTTACTCAAGAAAATATCCCTCCTCTTATAAATATATTAATTATTTATTTAATAATTTAAATTGTAAAAATCGATACATGAGAATTAATATAATTCTTTTTTTTCAGATTATTATGTGATACAGGCGCAGGGACGCACCTATCATCAGAATGGCCGTATTTATTCAATTATAAAAAATCGATACATGAGAATTAATATTACTCTATTTTCAGATTATTATGTGATGCAGGCGCAAGGACGCAACTATCATCAGAATGGCGTCATTTGATCGTCGGCGCTCGAGTCAAACAGACCTCGGAAAGCAAGTTACTTTGATTTTGTTTGTTTCATTTAATGAATTAATTTGTAATTAAGTTTTATTTAAATTTAAAAAGTATTAATTTGGTATTTAGTTGCTGCCAACAATTATAAGTTATTTAAGATTGTGTGTTTATTATTATTAATAATAAACAGCCATGAGTAATGAAGATGGTTTTACTCAAGAAAATATCCCTCCTCTTATAAATATATTTATTATTTATTTAATAATTTAAATTGTAAAAATCGATACATGAGAATTAATATTATTCTTTTTTTTCAGATTATAATGTGATACAGGCGCAGGGACGCACCTATCATCAGAATGGCCGTATCTATTCAATTATAAAAAATCAATACATGAGAATTAATATTACTCTATTTTCAGATTATTATGTGATGCAGGCGCAAGGACGCAACTATCATCAGAATGGCGTCATTTGAGTGTCGGCGCTCAAGTCAAACAGACCTCGGTAAGCAAGTTACTTTGATTTTGTTTGTTTCATTTAATGAATTAATTTGTTATTGAAGTTTTATTTAATTTTAAAAAGTATTAATTTGGTATTTAGTTGCTGCCAACAATTATAAGTTATTTTAGATTGTGTGTTTATTAGTATTATTAATAAACAGCCATGAGTAATGAAGATGGTTTTACTCAAGAAAATACCCCTCCTCTTATAAATGTATTAATTATTTATTTTATAATTTAAATTGTACAAAATCGATACATGAGAAGTAATATTATTATTTTAAGATTATAATGTGATGCAGCCGCAGGGACCCACCTATCATCAGAATGGCGTCCTTCGTTTGTCGGTGCTCGAGTCGAACAGACCTCGGTAAGATAGTTACTTTGATTTTGTTCGTTTTATTTAATGAATTAATTTGTTATTGAAGTTTTATTTAATTTTAAAAAGTATTTATTTAGTATTTAGTTGCTGCCAACAATTATAAGTTATTTTAGATTGTGTGTTTATTATTATTAATAATAAACAGACATGAGTTATGAAGATGGTTTTACTCAAGTAAATATCCCTCCTCTTATAAATATTTTAATAATTTATTTAATAATTTAAATTGTAAAAAATCGATACATGAGAAGTAATATTATTCTTTTTTTTCAGTTTATTATGTGATACAGGCGCAGGGACGCAACTATCATCAGAATGGCCGTATCTATTCAATTATAAAAAATCGATACATCAGAATTAATATTACTCTATTTTCAGATTATTATATGATGCAGGCGCAAGGACGCAACTATCATCAGAATGGCTTCATTTGATTGTCGGCGCTCGAGTCAAACAGACCTCGGTAAGCAAGTAACTTTGATTTTGTTTGTTTCATTTCATGAATTAATTTGTAATTGAAGTTTTATTTAATTTTAAAAAGTGTTAATTTGGTATTTAGTTGCTGCCAACAATTATAAGTTATTTAAGATTGTGTGTTTATTATTATTAATAATAAACGGCCATGAGTAATGAAGATGGTTTTACTCAAGAAAATATCCCTCCTCTTATAAATATATTAATTATTTATTAAATAATTTAATTTGTAAAAAATCGATACATGAGAATTAATATAATTCTTTTTTTTCAGATTATTATGTGATACAGGCGCATAGACGCACCTATCATCAAAATGGCCGTATCTATTCAATTATAAAAAATCGATATATGAGAAGTAATATTATTCTTTTTTTTCAGATTATTATGTGATACAGGCGCAGGGACGCACCTATCATCAGAATGGCGTCATTTGAGTGTCGGCGCTAGAGTCAAACAGACCTCGGTAAGCAAGTTACTTTGAGTTTGTTTGTTTCATTTAATGAATTAATTTGTTATTGAAGTTTTATTTCATTTTAAAAAGTATTAATTTGGTATTTAGTTGCTGCCAACAATTATAAGTTATTTTAGATTGTGTGTTTATTATTATAAATAATAAACAGCCATGAGTAATGAAAATGGTTTAACTCAAAAAAATATCCCTCCATTTATAAATATATTAATTATTTATTTAATAATTTAAATTGTAAAAAATCGATACATGAGAATTAATATTATTCTTTTTTTTCAGATTATTATGTGATACAGGCGCATAGACGCACCTATCATCAAAATGGCCGTATCTATTCAATTATAAAAAATCGATACATGAGAAGTAATATTATTCTTTTTTTTCAGATTATTATGTGATACAGGCGCAGGGACGCACCTATCATTAGACTGGCGTCATTTGATTGTCGGCGCTCGAGTCAAACAGACCTCGGTAAGCAAGTTACTTTGATTTTGTTTGTTTCATTTAATGAATTAATTTGTTATTGAAGTTTTATTTAATTTTAAAATGTATTAATTTGGTATTTAGTTGCTGCCAACAATTATAAGTTATTTTAGATTGTGTGTTTATTATTATTAATAATAAACAGCCATGAGTAATGAAGATGGTTTTACTCATGAAAATATCCCTCCTCTTATAAATATATTAATTATTTATTTAATAATTAAAATTGTAAAAAATCGATACATGAGAATTAATATTATTCTTTTTTTTCAGATTATTATGTGATACAGGCGCATAGACGCACCTATCATCAAAATGGCCGTATCTATTCAATTATAAAAAATCGATACATGAGAATTAATATTATTCTATTTTCAGATTATTATGTGATGCAGGCGCAAGGACGCAACTATCATCAGAATGGCGTCATTTGATTTTCGGCGCTCAAGTCAAATAGACCTCGGTAAGCAAGTGACTTTGATTTTGTTTGTTTCATTTAATGAATTAATTTGTAATTGAAGTTTTATTTTATTTTAAAAAGTATTAATTTGGTATTTTGTTGCTGCCAACAATTATAAGTTATTTTAGATTGTGTGTTTATTATTATTAATAATAAACAGCCATGAGTAATGAAAATGGTTTTACTCAAGAAAATATCCCTCCTCTTATAAATATATTAATTATTTATTTAATAATTTAAATTGTAAAAATCGATACATGAGAATTAATATAATTCTTTTTTTTTCAGATTATTATGTGATACAGGCGCAGGGACGCACCTATCATCAGAATGGCCGTATTTATTCAATTATAAAAAATCGATACATGAGAATTAATATTACTCTATTTTCAGATTATTATGTGATGCAGGCGCAAGGACGCAACTATCATCAGAATGGCGTCATTTGATCGTCGGCGCTCGAGTCAAACAGACCTCGAAAAGCAAGTTACTTTGATTTTGTTTGTTTCATTTAATGAATTAATTTGTAATTAAGTTTTATTTAAATTTAAAAAGTATTAATTTGGTATTTAGTTGCTGCCAACAATTATAAATTATTTAAGATTGTGTGTTTATTATTATTAATAATAAACAGCCATGAGTAATGAAGATGGTTTTACTCAAGAAAATATCCCTCCTCTTATAAATATATTTATTATTTATTTAATAATTTAAATTGTAAAAATCGATACATGAGAATTAATATTATTCTTTTTTTTCAGATTATAATGTGATACAGGCGCAGGGACGCACCTATCATCAGAATGGCCGTATTTATTCAATTATAAAAAATCGATACATGAGAATTAATATTACTCTATTTTCAGATTATTATGTGATGCAGGCGCAAGGACGCAACTATCATCAGAATGGCGTCATTTGATCGTCGGCGCTCGAGTCAAACAGACCTCGGAAAGCAAGTTACTTTGATTTTGTTTGTTTCATTTAATGAATTAATTTGTAATTAAGTTTTATTTAAATTTAAAAAGTATTAATTTGGTATTTAGTTGCTGCCAACAATTATAAGTTATTTAAGATTGTGTGTTTATTATTATTAATAATAAACAGCCATGAGTAATGAAGATGGTTTTACTCAAGAAAATATCCCTCCTCTTATAAATATATTTATTATTTATTTAATAATTTAAATTGTAAAAATCGATACATGAGAATTAATATTATTCTTTTTTTTCAGATTATAATGTGATACAGGCGCAGGGACGCACCTATCATCAGAATGGCCGTATCTATTCAATTATAAAAAATCAATACATGAGAATTAATATTACTCTATTTTCAGATTATTATGTGATGCAGGCGCAAGGACGCAACTATCATCAGAATGGCGTCATTTGAGTGTCGGCGCTCAAGTCAAACAGACCTCGGTAAGCAAGTTACTTTGATTTTGTTTGTTTCATTTAATGAAGTAATTTGTTATTGAAGTTTTATTTAATTTTAAAAAGTATTAATTTGGTATTTAGTTGCTGCCAACAATTATAAGTTATTTTAGATTGTGTGTTTATTATTATTAATAATAAACAGCCATGAGTAATGAAAATGGTTTTACTCAAGAAAATATCCCTCCTCTTATAAATATATTAATTATTTATTTAATAATTTAAATTGTAAAAATCGATACATGAGAATTAATATAATTCTTTTTTTTTAGATTATTATGTGATACAGGCGCAGGGACGCACCTATCATCAGAATGGCCGTATTTATTCAATTATAAAAAATCGATACATGAGAATTAATATTACTCTATTTTCAGATTATTATGTGATGCAGGCGCAAGGACGCAACTATCATCAGAATGGCGTCATTTGATCGTCGGCGCTCGAGTCAAACAGACCTCGGAAAGCAAGTTACTTTGATTTTGTTTGTTTCATTTAATGAATTAATTTGTAATTAAGTTTTATTTAAATTTAAAAAGTATTAATTTGGTATTTAGTTGCTGCCAACAATTATAAGTTATTTAAGATTGTGTGTTTATTATTATTAATAATAAACAGCCATGAGTAATGAAGATGGTTTTACTCAAGAAAATATCCCTCCTCTTATAAATATATTTATTATTTATTTAATAATTTAAATTGTAAAAATCGATACATGAGAATTAATATTATTCTTTTTTTTCAGATTATAATGTGATACAGGCGCAGGGACGCACCTATCATCAGAATGGCCGTATCTATTCAATTATAAAAAATCGATACATGAGAATTAATATTATTCTATTTTCAGATTATTATGTGATGCAGGCGCAAGGACGCAACTATCATCAGAATGGCGTCATTTGATTTTCGGCGCTCAAGTCAAATAGACCTCGGTAAGCAAGTGACTTTGATTTTGTTTGTTTCATTTAATGAATTAATTTGTAATTGAAGTTTTATTTTATTTTAAAAAGTATTAATTTGGTATTTTGTTGCTGCCAACAATTATAAGTTATTTTAGATTGTGTGTTTATTATTATTAATAATAAACAGACATGAGTTATGAAGATGGTTTTACTCAAGTAAATATCCCTCCTCTTATAAATATTTTAATAATTTATTTAATAATTTAAATTGTAAAAAATCGATACATGAGAAGTAATATTATTCTTTTTTTTCAGTTTATTATGTGATACAGGCGCAGGGACGCAACTATCATCAGAATGGCCGTATCTATTCAATTATAAAAAATCGATACATGAGAATTAATATTACTCTTTTTTCAGATTATTATGTGATGCAGGCGCAAGGACGCAACTATCATCAGAATGGCGTCATTTGATTGTCGGCGCTCAAGTCAAACAGACCTCGGTAAGCAAGTTACTTTGATTTTGTTTGTTTCATTTAATGAATTAATTTGTTATTGAAGTTTTATTTAATTTTAAAAAGTATTAATTTGGTATTTAGTTGCTTCCAACAATTATAAGTTATTTTAGATTGTGTGTTTATTATTATTAATAATAAACAGCCATGAGTAATGAAGATGGTTTTACTCAAAAAAATATCCCTCCTCTTATAAATATTTTAATTATTTATTTAATAATTTAAATTGTAAAAAATCGATACATGAGAATTAATAGTATTCTTTTTTTTCAGATTATTATGTGATACAGGTGCAGGGACGCACCTATCATCAGAATGGCCGTATCTATTCAATTATAAAAAATCGATACACGAGAAGTAATATTATTCTTTTTTTTCAGATTATTATGTGATGCAGGCGCAAGGACGCAACTATCATCAGAATGGCGTCATTTGATCGTCGGCGCTCGAGTCAAACAGACCTCGGAAAGCAAGTTACTTTGATTTTGTTTGTTTCATTTAATGAATTAATTTGTAATTAAGTTTTATTTAAATTTAAAAAGTATTAATTTGGTATTTTGTTGCTGCCAACAATTATAAGTTATTTTAGATTGTGTGTTTATTATTATTAATAATAAACAGCCATGAGTAATGAAGATGGTTTTACTCAAGAAAATATCCCTCCTCTTATAAATATATTAATTATTTATTTGATAATTTAAATTGTAAAAAACCGATACATGAGAATTAATATTATTCTTTTTTTTCAGATTATTATGTGATACAGGCGCAGGGATGCACCCTATCATCAGAATGGCCGTATCTATTCAATTATAAAACCGATACATGAGAAGTAATATTATTCTTTTTTTTCAGATTATTATGTGATACAGGCGCAGGGACGCACCTATCATCAGAATGGCCGTATCTATTCAATTATAAAAAATCGATACATAAGAATTAATATTACTCTATTTTCAGATTATTATTTGATGCAGGCGCAAGGACGCAACTATCATCAGAATGTCATTTGATTGTCGGCGCTCGAGTCAAACAGACCTCGGTAAGCAAGTTACTTTGATTTTGTTTGTTTCATTTAATGAATTAATTTGTAATTGAAGTTTTATTTAAATTTAAAAAGTATTAATTTGGTATTTAGTTGCTGCCAACAATTATAAGTTATTTAAGATTGTGTGTTTATTATTATTAATAATAAACAGCCATGAGTAATGAAGATGGTTTTACTCAAGAAAATATCCCTCCTCTTATAAATATATTAATTATTTATTTAATAATTTAAATTGTAAAAATCGATACATGAGAATTAATATTATTCTTTTTTTTTAGATTATTATGTGATACAGGCGCAGGGACGCACTTTTCATCAGAATGGCCGTATCTATTCAATTATAAAAAATCGATACATTAGAATTAATATTACTCTATTTTCAGATTATTATGTGATGCAGGCGCAAGGACGCAACTATCATCAGAATGGCGTCATTTGATCGTCGGCGCTCGAGTCAAACAGACCTCGGTAAGCAAGTTACTTTGATTTTGTTTGTTTCATTTAATGAATTAATTTGTAATTGAAGTTTTATTTAAATTTAAAAAGTATTAATTTGGTATTTAGTTGCTGCCAACAATTATAAGTTATTTAAGATTGTGTGTTTATTATTATTAATAATAAACAGCCATGAGTAATGAAGATGGTTTTACTCAAGAAAATATCCCTCCTCTTATAAATATATTAATTATTTATTTAATAATTTAAATTGTAAAAATCGATACATGAGAATTAATATTATTCTTTTTTTTTAGATTATTATGTGATACAGGCGCAGGGACGCACTTTTCATCAGAATGGCCGTATCTATTCAATTATAAAAAATCGATACATTAGAATTAATATTACTATATTTTCAGATTATTATGTGATGCAGGCGCAAGGACGCAACTATCATCAGAATGGCGTCATTTGATCGTCGGCGCTCGAGTCAAACAGACCTCGGTAAGCAAGTAACTTTGATTTTGTTTGTTTCATTTAATGAATTAATTTGTTATTGAAGTTTTATTTAATTTTAAAAAGTATTAATTTGGTATTTAGTTGCCGCCAACAATTATAAGTTATTTTAGATTGTGTGTTTATTATTATTAATAATAAACAGCCATGAGTAATGAAGATGGTTTTACTCAAGAAAATATCCCTCCTTTATTTAATAATTTAAATTGTAAAAAATCGATACATGAGATTTAATATTATTCTTTTTTTCAGATTATTATGTGATAAAGACGCATAGACGCACCAATCATCAAAATGGCCGTATCTATTCAATAATAAAAAATCGATACATGAGAAGTAATATTATTCTTTTTTTTTTAGATTATTATGTGATACAGGCGCAGGGACGCACCAATCATCAGAATGGCCGTATCTATTCAATTATAAAAAATCAATACATGAGAATTAATATTACTCTATTTTCAGATTATTATGTGATGCAGGCGCAAGGACGCAACTATCATCAGAATGTCATTTGATTGTCGGCGCTCGAGTCAAACAGACCTCGGTAAGCAAGTAACTTTGATTTTGTTTGTTTCATTTAATGAATTAATTTGTAATTGAAGTTTTATTTAAATTTAAAAAGTATTAATTTGGTATTTAGTTGCTGCCAACAATTATAAGTTATTTTAGATTGTGTGTTTATAATTATTAATTATAAACAGCCATGAGTAATGAAGATGGTTTTACTCAAGAAAATATCCCTCCTCTTATAAATATATTAATTATTTATTTAATAATTTAAATTGTAAAAAATCGATACATGAGAATTAATATTATTCTTTTTTTTCAGATTATTATGTGATACAGGCGCAGGGACGCACCTATAATTAAAATGGCCGTATCTATTCAATTATAAAAAATCGATACATGAGAAGTAATATTATTCTTTTTTTTCAGATTATTATGTGATACAGGCGCAGGGACGCACCTATCATCAGAATGGCCGTATCTATTCAATTATAAAAAATCGATACATGAGAATTAATATTACTCTATTTTCAGATTATTATGTGATGCAGGCGCAAGGACGCAACTATCATCAGAATGTCATTTGATTGTCGGCGCTTTAGTCAAACAGACCTCGGTAAGCAAGTAACTTTGATTTTGTTTGTTTCATTTAATGAATTAATTTGTAATTGAAGTTTTATTTAAATTTAAAAAGTATTAATTTGGTATTTAGTTGCTGCCAACAATTATAAGTTATTTTAGATTGTGTGTTTATAATTATTAATTATAAACAGCCATGAGTAATGAAGATGGTTTTACTCAAGAAAATATCCCTCCTCTTATAAATATATTAATTATTTATTTAATAATTTAAATTGTAAAAAATCGATACATGAGAATTAATATTATTCTTTTTTTTCAGATTATTATGTGATACAGGCGCAGGGACGCACCTATAATTAAAATGGCCGTATCTATTCAATTATAAAAAATCGATACATGAGAAGTAATATTATTCTTTTTTTTCAGATTATTATGTGATACAGGCGCAGGGACGCACCTATCATCAGAATGGCCGTATCTATTCAATAATAAAAAATCGATACATGAGAATTAATATTACTCTTTTTTCAGATTATTATGTGATACAGGCGCAGGGACGCACCTATCATCAGAATGGCCGTATCTATTCAATTATAAAAAATCGATACATGAGAATTAATATTACTCTATTTTCTGATTATTATGTGATGCAGGCGCAAGGACGCAACTATCATCAGAATGGCGTCATTTGGTTGTCGGCGCTCAAGTCAAACAGACCTCGGTAAGCAAGTTACTTTGATTTTGTTTGTTTAATTTAATGAATTAATTTATAATTGAAGTTTTATTTAATTTTAAAAAGTATTAATTTGGTATTTAGTTGCTGCCAACAATTATAAGTTATTTTAGATTGTGTGTTTATTATTATTAATAATAAACAGCCATGAGTAATGAAGATGGTTTTACTCAAGAAAATATCCCTCCTCTTATAAATATAATAATTATTTATTTAATAATTTAAATTGTAAAAAATCGATACATGAGAATTAATATTATTCTTTTTTTCAGATTATTATGTGATAAAGGCGCATAGACGCACCAATCATCAAAATGGCCGTATCTATTCAATTATAAAAAATCGATACAAGAGAATTAATATTATTCATTTTTTTTAGATTATGTGATACAGGCGCAGGGACGCACCTATCATCAGAATGGCCGTATCTATTCAATTATAAAAAATCGATACATGAGAATTAATATTACTCTATTTTCAGATTATTATGTGATGCAGGCGCAAGGACGCAACTATCATCAGAATGGCGTCATTTGATTGTCGGCGCTCGAGTCAAACAGACCTCGGTAAGCAAGTTACTTTGATTTTGTTTGTTTCATTTAATGAATTAATTTGTAATTGAAGTTTCATTTAAATTTAAAAAGTATTAATTTGGTATTTAGTTGCTGCCAACAATTATAAGTTATTTTAGATTGTGTGTTTATAATTATTAATAATAAACAGCCATGAGTAATGAAGATGGTTTTACTCAAGAAAATATCCCTCCTCTTATAAATATATTAATTATTTATTTAATAATTTAAATTGTAAAAAATCGATACATGAGAATTAATATTATTCTTTTTTTTTTCAGATTTTTATGTGATACAGGCGCAGGGACGCACCTATCATTAAAATGGCCGTATCTATTCAATTATAAAAAATCGATACATGAGAAGTAATATTATTGTGATATTTTAAAGCAAATTTTAGCTTTGCTATGCATTTATTTTATTTTATGTAATATTAAAGTTGAAAAATTAAGAATCCAGCAGGACTCGAACCTGCACCTCTTGGGTATACGCCCCAAGTGCTTTGCCAATTCAGCTATGGATTCGTATGCTGCCGGACTCGAAATTTCTCAACTCTTTTTAGTGTGCCAGCTTTTAGCTAGACGAACCTTATTTGGTTTTAGCGCCATCTATGTGATGTAATAAGTAATATTCACATACTGTAAGTTTGAATTAAGATCAATACTGTTACAGTCAAGAGATGACGCATTTTTATCAAATACTTGTGATATTTTAAAGCAAATTTTAGCTTTGCTATGCATTTATTTTATGTAATATTAAAGTTGAAAAATTAAGAATCCAGCAGGACTCGAACCTGCACCTCTTGGGTATACGCCCCAAGTGCTTTGCCAATTCAGCTATGGATTCGTATGCTGCCGGACTCGAAATTTCTCAACTCTTTTTTTTGTGCCAGCTTTTAGCTAGACGAACCTTATTTATAAGTAATATTATTCTTTTTTTTCAGATTATTATGTGATACAGGCGCAGGGACGCACCTATCATCAGAATGGCCGTATCTATTCAATTATAAAAAATCGATACATGAGAATTAATATTACTATATTTTCAGATTATTATGTGATGCAGGCGCAAGGACGCAACTATCATCAGAATGGCGTCATTTGATTGTCGGCGCTCGAGTCATACAGACCTCGGTAAGCAAGTTACTTTGATTTTGTTTGCAATAATTTTTTTTCACGAAATTTGGTGAAAACTTACCTTTTTATGTCCCAAATACGCTGTAATTTATTTGATTAGAAATTTTTATTTTTTCACCTTTTTTTTAAATTAATATCGATTTTTTACCCGTATTTTCGATCGAAAAATCACCCATCAAAATATCAGCTTTTTTCGAAAAGTTGGTATGTATTTTGTTCGTTGAAATGTCTTCTTTCTGATGTTGAAATAATATATAATATATGTTACTATAGTAAATCTTCACAGAAAATGCAAAACAAAGATCGTAAAAAACTATTAATATAATAATGAATATATACACTATATACAATTTTGAGCTATTTACAAACAAATAAGTTAAAAAATTAATATTTTATCAATGTAACATGTAATCTTACGTTTTTCGAGTAATTGAATTGTAAATTTTAATAAATAACTCAAAATTGTATGTGTTAATTATATATTAATAGTATTTTTCGATCTTTGTTTTGCATTTTCTGTGAAGATTTACTATAGTAATATATATAATAATATATTTTTTCACCATCAGAAAGAAGACATTTCAACGAACAAAATACATACCAACTTTTTGAAATTTTGACGGGTGATTTTTCGATCGAAAATACGGGTAAAAAAATCGATATTAATTAAAAAAAAAGGTGAAAACATAAATATTTCTAATCAAATAAATTACAGCGTATTTGGGACATAAAAAGGTAAGTTTTCACCAAATTTCGTGAAAAAAATTTATTGTTTGTAAAAGATAAAAATAAAAAACCAGAAACTTGGTTTTTTGAATTTTTTACATAAATTTTGAGGTTATATGAAAAAAGTGTAAATACAAAAGTTTTAGATCTTTTTATTACCAACAACTTTGCCATTCGAGTTTTTTCCATAGGACTTTTAGTTTTGCCGGAAATCGAGAAAATCTGTTTTTTACCCTTAAAACCCCCCCCCTCCCCCTCTTCCCGACCTCAGATCGCCCGTAAATTATTTTTCCTTAAATTTTTATAATATTCGCCTCCTTTTTTAATGGGTTTCATCCTACTATTAATTTCTTTGGTCTTAAAAATTAACGGCACTGGGCTATCTACTATGGTTACAAGAATAACTGAGACTAATACACCTATATTTTTTTTATAAATACATACTTATTAATCATTATATTATAGAAACACCCAGACTAAGACAAACCCTTGTCATGTTCATGCACACAAAGATTTGCCTTAAGCGGACATCGAACCCGCGACCTCGGTGTCGCAGGCAGATACACTACGCACCCCGCCATCCGGTCGTCAAAATTGATGCTGATGTTCGTTAAAATATTGGAACGAAGTTCCTTATTGCGCGTTGCGAAAGGGGGCTAGGCGGAAAAAAAAGGAACGAAAAGTTGTAACGACACTTTTCGTAGCAATTCTCGTAGCAGCGTAGTAATTACATGCTACGTTACAGCTACGGTGCTACATCATCAGACAAAACAGAAAAATGCGCACGGCGTGCGCATTTTTCTGTGTCCGTCTCTCTTTCTCGCTTATAGAAAAAAAAAAATAAATTAAATTTAAAAAAAAAACTATAAAGAAAAAAATTACTAGAACTAAGTTACTAAAAAAAAAAAATGCGTCCGTCGCTCCATCTCGCTTATAGAAAAAAAAATAAAATTAAAAAAAAATAAGAAATAAAAATTACTAAAGTTGAGTTTCTGCAAAAATAGGGGCGCTGGCGCGCTCAGAAAGGTCTGCGAAGGCGTACACGATCGCTGTTCTAGTCAGATACCAGGGAATAAATAGCTCGTTTAAATTCGCAAGTTTACTCGCGATATAATAATATCAGATCTCATTATCAATAATCTCATCACCAATCCCAATGACATAATTAGATGTGTTCTAATCGTATATTCCATGAAATGTACATAACAAAATTAGTAAACATTCTGTGGTAATATTAAAAAATAATTTGCTTTTGAATTTAATATAGTTATGACGCGTACACTTGCTAAACACACAATAATGAAGAGATTATAACGCGTATGACTTGGTTAGCACAATAGTAAAGAAAGGTTATAATGTGTACTTGCTAAAATACAAAAGCATTTATTATCGTGTGTGTATAAAATCTCTACTTACCTAAATCCATCAGCAATATCCAGAACTTGTGCAGAAACACTGTCAGGATTCATTATTGTAACTATTTTTAATAATTTATTATGTACAAAACACCTGTATACACTCAACAAAAGGCGGGAATTGCATTTTTTTTTAAGTTATGATAATATTTTTTTTTAGTTACTTTATTATTCATAGAGAGACAAAATGAAAATATTTCGCTTGCTTTCTCTATGCGCAGCATATTTCTGTAGCACCAATTAGTTCCGAAGTCGCGCGATAGATGGCGTTGGGATCGAATTAGATCGCGCTATGGTTTCGTTACAAGGTCCTGTATATAAGGTCCACCGATTTAGAGTTTAAGTATGTTCTGCAGATCTAAGTGAGGAGTAATGTTCACGATATCGAGCTATTTATTCCCTGGTATCTGACTAGAACAGCGATCGTGTACGCCTTCGCCGACCTTTCTGAGCGCGCCAGCGCCCCTATTTTTGCATTCTGCAGATCTAAGTGAGGAGTAATGTTCACGATATCGAGCTATTTATTCCCTGGTATCTGACTAGAACAGCGATCGTGTACGCCTTCGCAGACCTTTCTGAGCGCGCCAGCGCCCCTATTTTTGCAGAAACTCAACTTTAGTAATTTTTATTTCTTATTTTTTTTTTAATTTTATTTTTTTTCTATAAGCGAGATGGAGCGACGGACACAGAAAAACGCGCACGCCGTGCGGCGTGCGCATTTTTTTTTTTTTTTAGTAACTTAGTTCTAGTAATTTTTTTCTTTATAGTTTTTTTTTTAAATTTAATTTATCTCTTTTTTTCTATAAGCGAGAAAGAGAGACGGACACAGAAAAATGCGCACGCCGTGCGGCGTGCGCATTTTTCTGTTTTGTCTGATGATGTAGCACCGTAGCTGTAACGTAGCATGTAATTACTACGCTGCTACGAGAATTGCTACGAAAAGTGTCGTTACAACTTTTCGTTCCTTTTTTTTCCGCCTAGCCCCCTTTCGCAACGCGCAATAAGGAACTTCGTTCCAATATTTTAACGAACATCAGCATCAATTTTGACGACCGGATGGCGGGGTGCGTAGTGTATCTGCCTGCGACACCAAGGTCGCGGGTTCGATGTCCGCTTATAACCGCCCTAAGGAAGTCCGCACTAAGGAAATTAATTTTGCCGTTCAGCCCGTAAACCGAGAATACTCGATTTGGATGGTAATCGATCGTTAATGCTAACATTAGCCGGGAACTGCTAGTTTAATTGTATTCCGATTTCGAATAACGTTCACTTTTATAGGACACTCAGTGATTATTGGCCCAATTACTAGGCAAGAGGAAATACTGTATTACATTATTCTATAACTGGTGCAAAACTTGACTACGAGCTGGTTTGAAAATGGAGAAAAAAAAAAACTACTGAGGTGTCAAGGGACACCCGGATGGAACGAAGTTCGGTAATTCCAAATAACAACAAATCAGGATTCGCATCCGAGATTGCAGTAAAAGGTATGCGACCTTAACCACTAAACAAATAAAACAGTCTATTTATAAACTAAATACGGTAACAAAAATTTAAACCAAATTAAAATAAAAACAAACATTAAGACAATTAAATTATCAAGCGTAGCAAGCGTACACAAGATCATTCAGAATCACTTTAATCATTCTCTTAAAATAATCGAATGATACTTTTAAAATCATTGTGGAGATATTATATAGATAGATAGATAGGTATTTAAGTATACCTAATGATTGAAACTCAATGGACTTTACAAATTAAAACTCGTGACTCGAAGGCATCTTTTATTTCAGTAAAATGCCAACAATTAAAACAAACCTAACAACACTTAAACAATGATCTACTCTAATGTTCATTTTGCTACTAATTTGTAAATTGGTTCCGAGTGGAAAGCTGGTGACTTGTATCACAGGTTATTTTATACCTACTTCAGGCACCAGCGATCCTCAACCTACGCTGTAACATAGGTACGTAGATTACAATTTTATATGTATTATGGTTGATGGTGAGAAATAAATTAATTTTTATTATTAGTTAATGTATTTGAAACAAAGTTGTATTGAGCGTAACATAAAGTAAACCGAAATAGTTATTATTAAAATTTTAAATGTATTTTAAAATATGACTGCCTTGATATCTAGTGGTTAGCGTATGCGCCTCTTACCTCAAGGTCTCGGGTTTCATTCCCGGTTCGGGCTAAGTGTTATTTGTGAACCTTTCGTCAGGAAATACACAATAACGGAACGGAGTTGGAACTGCGCCCGATGGATGGCGATAGGTGCTCTATCCCATGGGACCTAAATATAACAGGTGAATTAAGGTTGTTATATACCCTTGCCACACCTTTCTAGGTAATATAGGCGTGATGTTTTGTTAATTTATGTTTAAAATATAAACATTCAATTGTTTTTTTAAATCCTTAAAAGTTACAGTTTATTTAATGAAGAGTAATGTTACGCTACCCTACAAAAGTTTACTTACACTAACCCACTGGAAAATTACGCATTAAGTTTAATCTGAACTTAATGTAGAATAATTACTTGAGGGCATAGGATAATAAAAGAGTCTGTTGTTTCCAGTTCTAAAACTTGTTAAGTCGAGGATAACTATAAAAAGGCTGACGTGAAGGTTAATGGTTCTTACAAAATCAAGTTAAATGTCATGACAATATTTAACTATTTGACATTAATTACAATATTGACATAAATACAAATATATAGATATATTTTGCATTGTATTTATCATAAGTAGATTGAGTTTAATGAATATTTTATTAATTTTTATATTGGATTCTAATAAATTAATATTAAAATGAAGGCGTGATATAATATTATTTTATCTTTTATGAATTTATAGTTTCGTATGTCCTTCACTAAGGACAGAGCATGTTGAGACATGAAAAACCTAACCACTAACCACCCAAAACAAAATAAATAATCTTTTAATCTTTTATAATAGCAGCCCAGAGTGGGGTAATGATCGATGAATACAAGGTGGCATCGCTAGCCCCAAGGAGGACCCGCTTGCGGGCATAGCTGCGGTGGTAGCTGATGACGTATTTGTTGATCCGGCGGCCACTATCCTATTGGCCATATTGCGTTCTCTTAACATATCTCCAACGGCAATTGACTGGTTTCGTAGTTACCTGTCTGGTCGCCGTCAACGTATCTGCATTGAAGATAATTTATCTTCGTGGTGTACTACAACGGCTGGCGTACCGCAGGGCGGCGTTTTATCTCCATTGCTTTTCAGCGTATTTATTAATACAATCTCTAACCAACTTAATTCTTCCTACCACTTATATGCTGATGATCTACAGATTTACTCTCAGGGTCCATTAGATCAGCTTACGGAAGCTGTTAACATAATAAATTCTGATCTCAGAACCATTTGCAATTGGAGTAAGGACTATGGATTGCTTATCAATCCCACTAAAACCCAAGTAATAACTGTGGGTAGCCCCAGGATGATTTCAAGAGTTGACTGGCAGCAAATTCCATCTGTGTCATGCAACGGTGTCGACATACCATACAGCGACAAAGTAAAAGATCTTGGTATCTACATAGATGGAACACTCACCTGGGGCCCACAGCTGAAGGAGCTGAGCCGCAAACTGTTTGCTGCTGCTGGATCTCTGCGAAGGCTACGTAACCTTTTACCAATTACTACGAAAACTGCTCTAGCACAATCTCTTCTTCTTCCCATCCTTGATTATGCAGATGCCAGTTATCCAGATCTCACTGAAGACCAACTTAACAAACTTGAGCGCCTTCAAAATTTCTGCATAAGGTTTATATTTGGTTTACGCAAATATGACCATATATCCGAATATCGCACTAAACTCAAGTGGTTACCTATTCGCCTTCGCCGTGTGAAGAAGTGATAGAATATGTACATTCACATATTCTATCACTTCTTTACAACATTCTTTTCAGTCCTTCTACTCCATCTTATCTAAAAAAACGTTTTCCTTTTCTACATGATACGCACACAAGGTACCTGCGTTCATCAGAGAATTTGCGACTTAAAATGCCGGAACACAGCACCAAGTTTTTAGACAAATCCTTCACAGTGCAAGCAATTAGACTTTGGAATGAGTTACCGGTATCCATAAGGAGTGCTGAATCGTTACCAATATTTAAAACTTTGGTTAAAGAACACTTTCTCACTCAATAATATCTGAACTGTTCTTATTTCTCTTACATCTGTCATTTGAAATCTACCATATATATTGTCCATTATATAATTATAATAATATATTTTAGGTATTTATATATTATATATATTATTATATTACTTATATATATTAAGTATGTATGTAAGTATTTTATTATTGTACCTATACGTAGGTATATTCATCTTTATTAATATCTTTATGCATTTATATTCTTTCCTCATTCTTAATTCTCTCTAGTACACCTTTAACTTCCCTTTCGTGTCCCTTTCTTACTTTCCATCCAATGGTTGTCTGTAAGAGATTGCCTAAGTTGCGATAAGACCGCCATTTGTACTATATATCTTCTTTTTTCTGTATTTATATTTTTCCATGGTGTGCAATAAAGCTTTTATTATTATTATTATTATTTATATTATGCAAATAAGACACCGTAGCAGTAACATGCTCTACTAATGCCATGGAACAAGTGTTGCTTTAAAATATGACTGGAAATTAGTTATTTTTTGTATCGATAATACGCAGATTTATTTCAGCAACAATACGCATGTAGAAAATCTATGGCCCTGCCAGCCGCTACCATTAATTTTTACTGTCACTGAAAACCTACAGAGTTTGGGCCAGTGCTGCTTTTTCAAATAAAAACGTTGTAATTTTTTAATCACGTTGGAGTGGCAAAAAAGTATGTTAGAACGACCCAAAAAATATAGTTTGTTTTTGAAAACTCTATATTCGACACAAATTAGTTTTTGCAAAACAATGTTCACCACATTCAAATACACAAACACAACCATGATACACAAATGTAACACAGTGATAATTAAAAAAAAAAAACCGGTCAGATCGAAAAAACAAAATAATAAAATTTCCTTTAAAGAAGGTTCCTCAGCTATTATTAAAGCCTGCAAGGGTTTGGGACTATTATACCTAAGATATCAGCTAAAGCCATCTAGCAGGTTGAGAGTCAAACAACCAGAGTTGTTCGGGAAACTGTTCATCGTGGGGCAACTTTTACCCGATTCCAGACTTACTACAAAACATGTCTCGGCGGTACGCTTGAAGTTTTGTTTATCTTTTGCCTTCAAACATACATGCATACATCAAAGCACGCCTTTATCCGTCGGGGGGTGGGGGTAGGCAAATACGATGGAATGGCATGTGCATACCTACTCTTAGGGTTTTAACGTTTAATTGATCACCACTGAGTAACAGATCAAACTCGATCGTTCACTTTCGTAAACAAGTTTTTTTTAAACAATAGACCACACTAGTCGAAATCCATGCTTAGGATATTTACAGTAACTTAGATCATGGAAATAAGAAAAAGGTTAAAGAACATCGGACAGAAATCTGTAGGTATAGGTAACTGGAAGACCTAAAAATGCTCGAAGGTATGCGAAGTCTACCGATTCAAAAACTAGAACAAACATATTTCCAATGTGTCAAGTGTGCACCACGCTCGATTCCCCGCAATGCTGCTAAACGAAGTGTAAACGAATGCGCACTGATAAAGCTCTGCCAGAGCCAACAACGCTGGACGGAGAGAAAGATAATATCGACGCCCCCACCGAATACTTATGGCAAAGTCACTTTACTGTAAAAAAATGTTATTGCATATTTGAATACTACAGACTTAGTTACATCTGATAGATTTTTTTCATAATTTTTGCGTTGTTTATAGCAAAGTTATTAAGAAAATATGTTTTATTTGGCGGAAGGCACACACAATTTATGTACACGAATAAACATATTATACCTCATTACCAATTACCGACTACCTCTATTATCCGGTAGTAAGCGATAACAATAATATTCTAGTAAATATACTACGTATTGAATTCGGCAACAGCTTTTTACCATTTTATTCGTGGGTAATTTTAATTTGATATATTTTGTAAAACGGCACACAATATTTAAATTTCAGTTTTTAGTATCGTAAGCGTTCTTTAGAAGAAAGTTATCAGAAATATTATATACATTATAAGGAAAGGGTACGTGAAATAAAAAATACAAAATAATAAAATTTCAATATTAGTAAGTCTACTGTTGCTATATTTGTCATTTTTTTATGGTGAATAGGCACTTGTATGACCACGATCTCACCTGATGGTAAGTGATGATGAGGAGCACGCTAACGTATGAGATACCTATTAACTCTTTCTTTAAAGAGATCCAAGTTGTCAGTCATACACAGACTCGGGCAAGGCATTCCATTCTTTGGCAGTTCGCATAAGAAATGTAAAGGCGAAAGGCTTTGTGCGTATTAGTGGAATATCCACCGTGGAGCGATGCTTGAGCGCCGTTTAATTTGTAGTCTGATGGTGAAACGGGGATAGAGGGATAAGCTTATGTAGTTTCTCGGCACACTCTCCGAAATGTATCCTATAAAAAACCGATAGGCTGGCAACCTAGCGACGCGACGGTGCCCCAGACTTTGTAGTCGAGTATCCGTCAGATCGATATCGCAAATGATTCTCTTGATCCTCTCGACTGACTCGAGCGCCTCAAGCTGGTATTTGGCTGAACCGTCTCAGAGATGAAAACTGTACTCCACTCACGACCGGACCTACGCTTGATAGAGGTCAAGCAACTGCCCCGGTGTAAAATACTGTCTCACCTTAAGGATGCCCAGCTTTTTGGCGGCTAGTCGAGCTTTCAACTTAATGTGGGAGCTGAAATTAAGTTTCAAAGTTAGCGAGATACCAAGGAAGGAGCTCAAGACGATTGGTTATTGGAAGGGATACATTTCAGAAAGTAGGAGTCAGGATGAATGGAACGCCTGAGCCTTACTAGCATTGAACGTTACTAAGTTGGCTTTACCCCAATTAAAGACTCCCTTAGAGACACGTTCATACGTTCGACCATTGCCTCTCTGAGCGACTGTATTTGTACACCACTAGCTCGTGAGTTGGGTATATAGCTTTCAACAACCGTTGTGTCAAACGTAACTGGCATCAGTAGGTAGTTTATGTGAAGCAGGACAAGCGTTGCTGAGAGCACAGACCCCTGAGGGACTCCGGCATTGATTGCCATTTGATCGGACGAGCTGCTATTCACGACAACCCGAATCAATCAGTCCCTCAAGAAGTCTGATACCCAATCACAGAGACTAGTGGGTAGACCAAAGGACAGTAGCTTGCTCAGAAGGGCTTGTTTAACGTATGCGTATGTCCGACATAGAAGTCACGCAAACTAGTGGACGAGCCAGTAATATCTAGCCGCTAAGATTCTGCGAATATAGAAGCGAATAAGTTCGCTTTCTCCTCAGCAGTGTGGGCAAGTGACCCATCAAGATTCAGCAGTGGAGGTAGTGAGGTGTGGCAGAAGTTCCATTCGACTGATTTTGCTAGGGACCAAAACGATTTACTCCCTGTTGGGTGTGTAGCGAGTTTGTATCCAATGCGGCGAATATGGCCAAATCGAGCCTTTCTCAAGCATTAGGAAAGCCTCGTGTTTTCGTGCTTCAGCACATCCACGCTCAGCTCCAAACCAAGGCTGTGCTTTGCTAGATGTGCTTGCATCGGAAAAAAGACTATAATATTCCATACCTTGGCGCAGCACATCTGTTATAGCGTCCGCGCATGCTAAAGGACACCCGAAGAAAAGCAAATGGGCAACCACGAATAGGATGCAAAGAATGAGCGCATCCTATCCCAGTCTGCTGACTTATATCGCCATAACCGCCTTGTGCTTTTCGGGCTAAGGTTGGGTGAAGAATATACCGCCACAGACAGTTGTCAGAGCTGCCTAAAGGTGCCGACACTGACACTGCATAGTGATCCGGGTCGGTAGTCAGCAGAAGGTCCAGGCAATTGGCTATTTGGCCGTCAACATCTGGAACCCTTAGACCAGCTGAATGAGATTTAAAGCCAAAGCGAGTTTGCGCATCTCTGTCCCAGCATAGTTAGTGTGCTGGTACGGGAACAGTTACTCCTGGTGGTGGGCATTAAAGTTCCCCAGTAACACTAGTTGACGACTAAAATGTGTTTTTATTGTATAAAATTATTTTATTATATAATATAATATTATCTTATTATATATTATAATATATTTATTATAAATAAAACTCTACCTCTCCGAACATTAAACGTTAATTATAGTTACTCCCAATCATCTTATAATTTGTATCAATATATTTACGTTCATACGATAACATTTTAATGTAACTATTTATGTTTCTTACTTTCTTAAATGTGAATAATATCATTAAGAGATTATACATTCGATATGTGACATTAAAATATGTGAAAGGTTACACGAACAAAATGGTATCATGATGGTGCGATTACTATCCGTTAGTAAAATATCAACGAATATTAGTGTATAGTTCTATTGCAATATCATAGATAAGAAAAATAATCACACGAATAAAATGGTAAAAGCGTTTTATGGTAAACTGCACGCAGGGACACTATCGGCAAAGTACATTTTTGTAAATAACTCTTTAAAGTTTAATATATTTAAATGTATAAATAACTGGCTAGAGAATATAAAAATATACCTTTTATTTGATATATAATACAATATCATTGCTTTTTTAATACGTGAAGTATTGAGAAAATAACGTTTTTTATTTTTCCTGTAAAGTTAGCGATTTTCGGTTACCATTTTATTCGGTGGGGGCGTCGATATTACTGAAGGCTTATTCCTTTTAAACATTTTTAAGTAAAATAAATAAATAAATATCTCACAACTTACACACAACGCCATCTAGTCCCAAACTAAGCAGAGCTTGTAATATGGGTACTAGAATAACTGATACTAATACATATATACTTTTCTTTTGTAAATACATACTTATGATACATAGAAACACCCAGACTAAGACAAGCCCCCATGTTCATGCACACAAAGATTTGTCTTAAGCGGGAATCGAACCCGCGACCTCGGCGTCGCAGGCGGGTACACTACCCACTCCGCCATCCGGTCGTCAATAAAAAAATAGGAAGACAGTAAATAAGGTAACGAAGTAAGATTTGTAGATCTTAATCCAATGTGTATTTGATATAAACCCACTACTTAACATAACATCACACCTACATTTAAGTGTTAAGTTAATGTCCCATGGGATCGGGGTTGGAGCCTATCGCCATCCACCGGACACAATTCCAACTCTGTGCTACTATTTGTGAATGAAAATCCCAAATAACACTTTAGCTCGACCCGGGAATCAAACCCGAGACCTCGCGATGTGAGGCACATATAATAACCACTAGACCAACGAAGCAGCACTGGACGCAAATAAAATATTATTGAAGTGAAGTCTACGTAAGGCCTGCTTCTTTAAAACATTTTAAAGTACATAGTATTGTTCCTATACATCATATCTTCTTGTGAAGATATTCTAAAACTAGATTAACAAATTAAAACTAATGAGATCCTCTAAAAAACGATTAGATGATTGAGCGACAAGCAAAAGATTTCATCGCGTAAACTCGTGGGTTTTCTAAAAAATCATTTTACTAAACTATAAAAATTTCACAGGAACATTTCCTTTGAATCGCATAACATAAAAAATTGACAGGAATGTTATATTTTACAAACATCCAATAGCAAACCTCAAAGTGAAAATTTAACGAATTCATATTAACGTGTCAAAACCAACGTGCAGTGCCAATAGGTGCTTTGATCCTTTGAACTGAATTATATTGCACTTGACAAGCAATTCACGTAGAAAATAGAAAATATTAATTAGTTTTCAAGCAAATATATTTTGCGGCTTAACTTATCCTTTCTTGGCCAAATATGTTTAACAGTTAACTAAATAGATTTTAAATTATATTATTATATATCTGTGTCAATAGTAAAATTATCTCAGACATAGAATTACATGGCTCATATTCTAATTTGTCCTGCGTGCCCCACTACCTGCACGAAGGACGCGCTAATGAACGCTGATGAAAGCGCTGTTCAGATGGCCACATACTGGGCTAATAAAATTTGACTTTGCCGTCGCGTCGACTCGAATGAAGAAGAAGAAGCCATAGAATACCTTGTAACAGTCGTTAGGGATAATCACATTCTTTAACAAGTGTATCGAAACACCCTGCACTGAGTTTGTCTAATCATCTTTCTTCATAAAATACTGATTGAAGTGTTTTTTGATGTTTATGTTTAAGTAGTACCTATATCTTTTTCTGGATTATTAGAATCGCAGTTCGTAGGAAACGCGAGTCAAAGTAGTAGTATTAAGTGAATAAGGCCTAATTTCACACGTGTTAGATAAAGCTTATTAGGAGTATAAGCATATAACACACAAGAATGTAAGAGACAGCTGTGTTTTTTTTTTAAGTGTAACATGTGTCACTTCTAAATTCGGACAGGTTATATTTTAAGGGTCGGATAAAATCTATGCGGAACCTCAGAAAATGGTCCTAAATCAAAAAAGCTTGAAAACAATTTACATTAAAAATTATGCGCTTTCGATTTGAAATTAGACTGGGATAAAAAATATCGTTAACGACACACCTGTGCACGTGTGAGGGCTCTTAACAAAGCTCTGTAATGTCTTCTAATCCTACTTACAAAGCTGGGGAGGGGTATTATAGCTTTAATCCCTCTCTTTGTGCTAAGGTAAGACTCTTAAAGAATGCTTTTGGGCATTGAAAATGGAATTTGAGGGTAGTTGCACACTTTAACTAGTAACATAATACAGGATGACTGCAACATTGCAACATTTATTGAAACCACGGTTTCTGGATATGACCCGTGCTCATTTCCACTGGTTATTTATGAAAAAAATATCACGTTTTACCGAACGGATTATACATTGAAATAATCCATTATTTTAGAAAAAATACCGTTGGATAACAATATTAATCACATCCCACACTAGGCGTCCCAAGGCAAATTTAAAGCTTTTTCTATAAATAACTAATTTGGAGGGAGGACACTAAATCGGAGATTACCTTTGTTATTCAATGAAATGCCCCCTGAAATAAGATCTGAGAAGAACAAATTTAAAGGAAGTTTTCAATATAATAGCTTTTGAGAAACATTTGCTTCATACATATCATGCAAATAAGTAAATTCAACAGCTTTGTATGGCGTGCAAGAGCGGTTCTCTTCCACATTTGGCAGAGGTGGACGCCTGACAATAACACCTCCGGTTGGTTTATTGCGCTGAGATTTTACCTATCTATCCCGAATTTGTTGTTTCACTAAATGTCACTATGTCCACCCTGTACGTAAATAATTTGATTATTGTCATTATTTACATTTGTATAAGACCATTGTTCATGAGTGAAAATAAAAGAAACATCTGTCAGATAAATATAAAAAAAAAAAACTTATTGTCTATGCCAAGTCACCCTTAAACCTGGTTAAATTCGCGGGTGAAAGCATTGCAATACCGATCATTGTGACGCGAAAGATATACAATAGAGACAAAACTTTTGTTTTACCCACTATTCATTTTACAGAGAGGCTCTACCACCCATTGTGCGGTGCCTATTGTTCATTAATGTAATTATTTTGATATTTTATAGAATTGTTGACAGCCTCGTCCTAGCAAATAGTGTATAGCGTATACGCCTCTCAATGCAAGGACTTAGCCGATTTTCTTTCAGGCAAAATTTTCGTCAAGGTATTCCGTCATGAAATTCTTGTGCCCGGTGGATGGCGATAGGCTCCTCCCTTATGTTGTGAGTGTTATGCACCTATGCCACACCCTTGTCACAGTATAAATATGTACAAACAGTACGGAAACTGCCTACAAACATGCACACCGACGAGACCCCTCAGCGGCACTCGCTACTGAGAGCACCGCGACAATCGCTTAGGGGTCTCGTCGGTGTGCATGTTTATGTGTGCGTGCCGTTTCGCACGTTTGTAGGCAGTTTCCGTACTGTTTGTACATATTTATACTGTGACAAGGGTGTGGCATAGGTGCATAACACTCACAACATAAGGGAGTGTGTTGTTATTTTATTAAGTAAGCCCACTAAAATGTGAAATGCGGCGTTCAAATAATAATATAGCCGTAAAACTTAATTTATTTATATCTAAACAAAATCATAGTGATATTGAATTTAATTATTAGCTTATTTGGTTTGAAAGCAAAACCAAATTAATTTTTAATTATGTAGTTGTATTTTATTTAATATTCACGTTATTAAGGGAAGATATTGGCCCAATTCTGCATCGCCATCACATAACAACATCAACCATTTTAATTCACGCATCTCTTTCTTTCTAATTTGATGTCAAAGAGACAAATTATAGATTGACAAGACTAAAACTGTCAAAAACGTGTCAATTACCTCTAAACTTTACAAATTTAGAGTGTGGCGAAACAGAATTGAGACCGTTGTCTTAGTATCTAATATAATTACGACTATAGGTAGGTGATTAGTTGTATCAAATTCTGAACAGTTTCTTTGGAATCAAGCGAGTAATTCAATAATAACAGTAAATAACAAACGTTATACTCCACAAAACAGACACCTAAATAATATCAAAATACAGAATAATATTTGAAATATCAATTTGCGTCATCAAATCAGTCCTGAATAACAATGCGGCCTTTCTCAGGTATCGAGAAAATCCTTTTTCAAACAAGATCATAAGGATATTCAAGGCGAAAGCGAAATCTGAAATGTAAAAGACCACCCAATAGTTTGACTGTCAAACTTCAGAGAAGAAAGGTTTCAAGCAAGAAAACTTTCTTAGCCCTTTATTTTCCCAGTCGGCTGTTCAATAGTCTATAAAAGCACCTAAATAAGCCTTTTAGATAGGTTTTATAACTCAACCTTGGCCTAACGTAATGGACAAACACAGTTTACGATCTGCTAACGATATCATCGAGTAAGTGCCGGTAGTGTCAAACGACATATCAAGTGAAATACAACCACTCTGCGCTATAAGGAAAAGAAAAAATGTGGGTCATGCGATAACCGAGTTTTTCAGATCGCAAAGGAGCTTTGAAAGCAATCCTTATTCATTTATCGTTATTTAATGACACGTGAGATGTGAAAAGATCTCATCAATACACTTTGATCTCAATATCTTTCTTTACAGCAGTGGTCCAAGTATTTCATCATATTTCAAAATTATGCTTTCCATTGAAACTAAGAGGATCGAGTCCAATTAGCGTACTTTTTTCAAACAAAAAGTTGAGAGCTTCTTGAAAAGAAATTAAGGCTCATTACATCAAAATTAAGTTCGACGTCTAAGAAAACCGAAGTTGTTGAAACTTTCCAACAACAAAAGAAACTAAGAAAAGAAATGGTAAAGATGAATTATTTTTAACGATAACTTGAATTATTTGAGCGAATATTATAAGACGCTTAAAATGGAGTCGAAGTGCCTACTCATAACTTACAGTACTGGGGTTCGTTATTGGGGAAAAAGAATATTATTACGTCCCCTCTATGTAATTATTGGTATTTTGGGATAAATCTTGAGCCACCTCGGTATTGACACAGGGGTCGCAAACCATGCTATAAACAAGTTCAGCTACTAGAAATGCCACTATGTTTGTCTCTAGTTTACTACCTAAACTAGTTAGTTATCATAAGGACAATTACTACAAGCTGTAATGTTTGTGATGCCTAGAAATATTGTTGGCTAGACATAAAAAAATATATTAGCTTTACATGCTAAGTTGACCGTCCTTAGCATCTAATCTAATCTAATCCATTCTTGAGAACAAGAATAACTTGAGTGTACATAACATTAGATTAGATAGTACCGTATTGAATGGTATTTACTTGTATAATAATAAGGGCCCAGCTTCAGAGATTCTGGATAAATCTTATACGACCCATAAAATATGAGAAAACTTAAAAGTGTTACAAGTAAATACCATTAACTTTAACTTTGTCTCAGCAAACTAAAGAGTTCTGAGTTAGAGATTTGGCGTTTCTGCCATTTCTTTTATAGCTTAATAAATAATTCAAGATAATACTACATAATTAAATATACTTCGATGAATACTTACGTACTTTTGATTGAATTTTTATCCATAGATCTTGTGGTAGGTGTTTTCGTCGTTGCCTCGTAGCTGCATATTTATCCCAAGATTATAAATATACTTACAATATTCATGTATCGACCCAATAAGCTTGGCAATTGTGTAAGTCTGTGGGTGCTTTCGGTATCACCTCATGGGGGCTTATATTACCCGATACATTAGCTATATTGATCGCCCCAAAGTATTTATTTCGGGGGATCTTCTTAATAATGGCAGCTGATAGTGGGCATACATCATTGAGTTTTTGTTTGATTTGCTCCTAGGGTGTGATGGAAGTAAGGTGTTTTTGTTGATGACAAATATTGGGTGTATGTTTTTGACAGCAGATGTGGAAGTTCACTACAGTTGTAATGTAGTTACATACACTTACCTACTCCTTATGGTAATTCGGTTAGCGGCTCACTAGTTCTTAAAAACAATACAAATCGTTTTATGAAACCGTAAATATACCTATTGAGGCTTTCAACCCGAGAATATCGGTTCCGGTAATTACTCGAGTCTCGGTGGTTTTTCACGTAATTTTAAAACTCGAGATTTGCTTCCGCTAGTCCCAGGAATAACGAGACTTTATAGACCCAAAATTTGTTGTGTCAAATAATGTTTTTTCGTATTCCGATTACGAACCAAGACTGTTTTATATGGTACTAAGGTTATAATTAGTTGAAAATGTAAGCAAAAGCTGGGTCCTGCTACCAAGAATTATCTAACATTGCATGCTAGACACAATAACTTTATCTAAGTTGTGTCTAAGTTCATCAGTTCATCACCTTATATTGGATGGCAGGAATTGTAAAGATTTGATTAGTGATTTGGGTAGTCTTTGATCGCAGGACATTTAGCTTTAGTCCAACAAGAACGATGATTTAAACAGTTTTCATAGATTTTGCCATATTCATTTTAGTTTCATATATTCCATTTAACTTGAACTTGGTCACTTCCGCTGTAGTTGATTTGTAGTCTCAAGTGCATGAAAGGAGCCTCCCCGAGTGACGTACACAACAATTCCCTACGTCTGGCGCACCCTGGGCAATTCGCGAGTACCCCAAAGCGAATTGGCTTATGCTTTCACCACGATGGCTAGTCAAAATAAAATTTGAGTCAGCCATCGACACGACGAAGAAGAAGAAGTCTCAAGTATTTTTACTTTTTCAATCTTTTTGGTAATACATTCTTAGGTATATATATAATGCAATGCAATGAAATAGCAGGTGGAAATAGGAACTCATTTATTTACATACAAAATATTTACATTGCACCGAAACGGTTTCGGTACGGGCACAAAAACAAATAGAAATGGCATCTTGAGCAAATACACCTAAGTCAATATTATGCGAATATTATGACGACAACTTACGACATGACAAGTTAAACAAACATAAAAACTATTAGTAAAATAAAATTACTTTAACTCAAGAGTCTCAAGTATTTTGAAATTTTGATGAAAATAAGAAAATATTAAGAAACGAATTTTGGGGCGATTCAATTACTTCAATTTGCAATATTGCGTCTTCTCGGGGTGTAAATTGCAACCCCTCAAAAACGACACCCTCACTGACCGAGAGCTATGGGGCCCCAAATAATATTAGGATCCTTAAATTCTGTAATCATTTACCGTCTGCCTCAAGTTTCGGCAAGAAATGAAAAAATATACCACAAATGGAATGTATAATATTACTTACTCTACAATATCTACAACTAAGTCGAAAAACTTGCTTAACACTATAACATAGGAAATAGTAAACTATGCGAGAAATAATAGAAAACTAAAATTGAGTGGCTTTAGAACACATTAAAAAAGAAAATTAGAGACATCAGACATAAGAAAGAAATTTAAAAGAAAGTGTGCCAAGAGTTCAACGCTTATACTCTTTGGGATTCGTTTTTCAAATTACTAAAACGTTTGTACCAATTTTCAAAATCTCATATAACTATCGCTAACATTAGTTTATCTACATAAAAAAATATAAAAATAAATTGTGACATTCGAGTCTTTGATATCACAAAAAGAGCCCTGCGTTTCTTTTATTGTTTTCTAATCACTAAAGTTTACTTGATCGAATAACTCGTAATACTTAGATTGGAATGTACACAACTGCTATAAATTCAAATCGTCATCGGATTCGGTCTCACTAAAGTCCTTTAGTGCTTTGTGTATTTCCTCTTCAATCTCCATCGCACTTTGATGTTTATCATCTACAGCCAGTTTGTTGTAAGCAACGTTTGAATGGTAATATCCGCCACAGCACCATCTCTTGATTGTACAGGATAAGATAAAATAAATCAGAATGGAAATAATTACGAATAACACAATAGCTAGAATGATGTTGAGCCTATAATGCCAATTAGCGTACGATATTTGTGAAACAACTTTGTTCGGGTAACAGTAGATATGTTCTGTTGTGTCGTTGAAAAGTTTCGCGTCGTCTAAACAAGACAAACATTGAAATTCGTGGGGGCCTAAACACGTGGCGCATGAGTAGTGACACGGATAGCACAAAAGCTCGATGCGGGGAGTTTTAGTCTCATTATTTGTTTGTGCCATATCGATTGCTTCCAACGCAATTTGTGTGGGGAGGAAACCGTCTTGTCGTTTCATGATGGGCCCCTTAGATAAGTGTGTAGTATTACGTCTTCTTGAGCTCCTTTCGCTATGGATTTCACCGGCGAATGTACCGTCCGGACAACGCTCGTAGCACCGACCGGAGTACAAATGTAAGCCCTTCGCGCATTCTAGCAAAAGAAAGAACAGAGATATTTAATTACATGAGATTATAGAGCGATAGTCCTTCACCACCCAGCACCTTTGTCCAGCGTCCATGCAGCCTGCGGTCTCTTGCCAAATGATGCGATGCTCCGAGCCGATGTCAGTTCACAGATATAGGGTAAGCGAGTATCGGAAATTTAGGAAAGGTTTTATAGAATCTTGTCACTGATCTCAAATAATTTTGGTCATCGTTATCTATTTAACTCGCGATGTACGAAAACAAACAAATGTTATTACTACATAATCATGCTGAAGAAACGTGCACAAAATTAAATGAAATCAGACAGAAACAGAAATCAAATGTAAGTGATGTAATGAAGAATGAGTAGAGAAAACGAGTAACATAAAGTGCGAGTGCATTGAGTTGACTTGTTACAGATAAATTAAGCGTGGACAGCGGTGGTTACTGATTAGGTATATTAAAGCTCGTATAAAGCAAAGCATTACGTGCAAATTAAATGTAACAAAATAAAATAACAAAGTAAGTCTAACGAAACACAGTTTGTTTTCTAATAGGTAACAAGAGAGAAACTAAGCTTAACTAAACTTAACAAATCAGAGACAAGACTCGATAGTTGTCTAAATAAAATCCTGTATGCATTTTGTAATAAAAGATTGTTTTTATTCCCATTCACATTAGATTCAATATATACAAATTATGCTTCAACATTTACATTAATAGATACAGTTCATTGGGTTGCTACTTATCTTCGAGATTGATGAACAATTTTACATTTTACACAAGAAACTATTACAAAAATGAGCGTTTGACTTCTAACACATCGAGCGATAGTTAACAAATATAGAAGTATAGTATAAACTAACATCAATCGATAACAAAGCGACGGACAGATCAAATACACCGGAAATCAAACACTGTAATTCAAATTACTGAAATTGCTGTTATATTAAAATTACAATAATTTAACTACCAGTCGATGAGAAATCATGAATGTTCAGTCGTTTTCAATTTACAGGTTTGTGAGCAAATTTGTACAAGTCTCCAAATTTATCAATATCAATACGTACCTACTTATTATTTACAATTATCATAACATTAGTCTAGGCTATATGGATTGGCAATCTTCGCTATGATCACAACCACAATATGCAATTATATTAACCTATGAGTTTAATTCAAATACATGACAACTACGTTCGTTTGTGACGTTTATCTAAGCATAATTTTTGTCATTTTGCCATTAGTCTTTGTCCGAGTTATAGGTATATTGTGCAAACAATAACCCGTTGTCGAAGCTGAGTGATATAACGCGCAAAATGCTAAACTACACGATGCGATTTTTATGAGATACGTCAAAGGAAGATGGCCGTCTAGTAAATTGTATTTATATTCATTTATTAAACAAATAAAAACTATGTTTGCCACAGGAATAAGGCAATCTTTATACAAAATAACCTTTAAATAACATCATCATAATAAGAAAACGTAACTAACTAACCCATATATTACTAGATACTATTTTATTTTCGCGTCCTGAATAGTTTGAACGAAGCAAGCATGCGTGTGAAGGTGTCAAACTTAGCTTTGATCAATCATTCGTTAAATACGACATGAGACACGTATCACATAATTACTGTAATTATTTCAACTTGAACTATTTTAGCTCAAATTTGTGTTCATGTTCAAAGCTGTCGACTTTCGGAGGCGTGACAGGAATTCAATTATGCTACGATAAACTCGTCAATGAATAAAGACAGTTTAACCGTGTAACTTATTGTAACAGATATGTTCAAATGTACGTAAAGGCAATTACTTCATACAAATATATAATAGAAATAACTACACAAACCCGGGCTCGTCAAGCATTGATCTTTAAAAATACTAGCGACGATGTCGTTAGTAAATCATAATAATTCAGACTAAAATAAATTTATTCTATACTTATTTATATAGTTATTTAACAAATCATTAAGCATACCAAACTCGAAGGGGTTTACAGTAAATGCGTTATCATTTGGTATCGTAGCTCAACGTAATCAATAAGTATATCTAGCATACATAACTGATCAATGTATAAAGTTGTTCTTTCAGTTACAATCGAAAAATCATATTTCATTTCTTCAACAAAAGAGCTTGACATAAGATGATTCGGTTCATTTGTGAGCACGTACAGAGTATAGTGTTGATTGAGACACGCTTAGCAATGTCAAACAAGAAAATATCGAAAGAAACGTATGTATATTTTTATCATGAATTTCTTAAGTAAATTTTCTCTCTTGTATTAAGCCAATTCATCGGGCACATTTTGTCAATATTGGCAACGAATCCATGCAGTCAAAATTTTGAACTTGTATTAAATCAGTCTCCTGTTTCTGAGATGGTAGTCTCTAGTAAGTAGCAAACTGAGTCAATCACGTGGACCAAATTCTATGAAATGCAGACATGTCTAATATCGTCTCACAAATGAGCTGAACTACCTCAACTTATTCGGATACTTACGGTCAACATACACTGAACGACGATGATCGACTGTTTAGCTATACAGAACCGTGAAAATTTACGATTTTCGAAGCTAAAGGCAGCAAATAGCGTCCTATATTTTGAGTTCTTTACGTATGGGTCTACCGTCGAACACCACTGATCAATGAATCTCGACCCTTATTATTATAATCAAAACTCATTAAATAACTTCAAGCTTATCTAAGTACTCTCATGCTTAGTTAAGTTACATCTCAACCACAATAAAATATATATCTTGTTTAAAAAAACATTAAGTATTTGTTCACACACATTCTCGTCTCTTACACTTTGCAATTACTCGTGAAAAATGGACGTTATCGATTTGATATCGTAATTATACATTATTATACGTAATTGCACTTGTTCACTAGCTCTTCATATAATTTTGCCAATAAACGGATGATTTATACAAATGATCATCATACCTAAACTCCAGTGAAAATATGTTATTTACGTAGTAATGTGGTATAACTCAAATGTAATTAGACTAAATTATTATTAAACTGTATTATTAAACTGTAAATATAGAATAAACAAGTTGGAAGTAATGTAACAAATTATTTCATTTAAGTATAAGGTATTCTATTTATAAAACTTGAACTTGTATGGTACGTAGTTGATTGTACGTATACTTTAGGTACGAAGGCTAGGTACGTGATACATCAGTATTGCCTATGTGCTGGGATAATGTATATTTATTTAAGTCTAACCATATGAATGCCGATTTTCTAATACATTACATTTGATCAAAATAATCGCTTAATTTTACAGTACATTCTTATAATAGCGATAGGTAGACGTTAAAGTTTATCATGACCAAATAATTTCATAAACATGCAATATATTAAAGAATATGGATCGGAATTATTATTTAGAAATGTATGATTTTTAATAAGAAATACACAATATGACAAAGAAATACACAATATGACATTTTGATGGATGCTCAATGTTAATGTAATGAAAACAAGAGAATCATACAATAAATAAATTGACCATTCACTATTATAATAAGGATCAGTAAGTAAATAGTTTATCTGCACATTTAAAGTTACATTCTAAATGTGTAAAGCCTCTACTGCTTATTAGGTCATTTATTTCGAATTCAATAGAAATGCTAACGAATTCTGAATGTTAACAACTTATTTTATTACTCAAGAATAAAGTTAATAAAATAACAAATTAACAGGTAATTAAGTTGTATTCAAATATACTTAACTTAATTAGACCTATTAAATAAGTCAAAGTAAAATTTTGTTTGCTTGACAAATGATGAAAACATGAGTTTTAGTAAATGGCTTTTAAGCTGCTTGTTGGTAAAATCTAAATTAAATGGACTGTATTTATAACTTCTATAATACCGTTATTATATTTATTAGCTGAACACATGTTGTAAGCTTATTTTTTATGTTGCAATTTGATAATAGACGTCTATAAAATCGGCATACACATGGCTGGACAATCATAATGATTGTTCAGCATAACTAACTTAAAATATATAAATAATAACAGCTTGTACTTATAAATAAATCCAGTAAATTTAACTAAAATCACAATGCCTTTGTGGCGAGTACTAGGGTCTCAGCGCGTTGGTGGAGATCGGTGTTAGATGGCGCAAGCAAGGCGCTCGAGGCGGCCGGTCGGCGCGTTTTAAAGTTAACCTTACGCTAGGGGTTAGTGCACAGTCGTACTTAGTACTATGTGTTCGAGGCTGTCTGCGTTGACTATAAGGGCTATTTTGCAATCTCAACGCATCGGCCGCGGACATGAGCAGGAGGATGAATAGGCACAAACCTAGGCACGCGTGCGTAGAGCCCGCCGCGTGTTTAGAGCACCCGGCGCTTGAAGCGTTGCCTGTGTACTGACCTGCGTTCCCTGCGTCGCCGGCTTCAGGCGGACTGTCTTCGCTTATCTAAGAAAAAGAAAAAAACATAAAGTATTTCCTATTTAGAAGTAACAGTGCAAATTTCAGTTACTTACGTGACTAAATGGATTTATATAAATTGGCTAAATGATTTAAAGTAAGGTGTGTTCACATTAAATTATTAAATTCTTATTAAAAAAAATATACATAATTAATAAGTTTTTTAATCACTAACATAATTAAATAGTTACAAGCCTATCTATGGGTCCTTAGTAATTAAATTCTACACTAAAACTCAATCCTAACAAAGCTAGATAAATGTTACAGTAAGTATGTGACAAAACTATGTTTAGTTACTTTAGTAACATTGATACTTTTAATTATTTATTTAAAGGAAGTAATCTACAACGTAATCTAAATAAATGTATAAATTATAGTTATGACTGTGTTCTACGACATTTAAAAAAAAACATTCCGTACCAAACATATTCTTCGTTTCCATTGAAAATCATCATCTACTCGTACATGCAAATGAAAATTAAAAATAATTTATAAAGTTCTCTTAAATTGAAGGGTACCATTATTTAAAAGTTTGCATTAGTTATTTATTTAAAATTGGCAATTTTTCCAGACCCGTTGAAATGGGAGAATGTAACCGCATGACTAGTATATCCCTCTTAGACAAAAAAAGAACAAGTAATCAGGAATCAAACATAAAAAAATAAAATAATGTAAGTTATTAATATTATTATTATAATTATATGATTTATCGCAATTGGGTGCCAAGACCAAACCATACCTTTTTATGTTCCTGATGTTTTCAGGAATATAAAAAGGTATCGTTTGGTGCGTTATAAAGTCTAAAAAGTCTTGGCAGAGCAGCGGAGTGACCAAGGTTTGTTTTGGAAGAAGCTACATGAAATAAACTGAATGAAGTGCCACGTGGTAGGCGAGATGGGGCGTTGATTATAAGTGTCGATGTTAGCCAATGTTAGGTCTATACTGTCGATGTTTCTATTGAACTATTTATGGAGAAAAGTGAGATCAAGAGCTTCTGAATTCTAAGGAGTTCTGTTTTTTGTGCTTCAGTCTGTCGTCATAAGTTTTTAGTTTTCTAGCTTTGTGGTTGCTACAAGACAAGTGATAATAGCAACGCTTTAGGACACGTTCAATGTAAACATTACTGTGATGGCTCCATATGACACTGTTGTATTCTAGTATAGGTCTAACTAACGCTTTGAATAGTCTATTTTTGTGGTTGTTTATAAAAACAAAAGGGAGTGTAATACCTCCTCGCACAAACATTCGACTACTACCCTACAGCGCCCAGGACCACCTTACAGGCAACTCATTTGTTCTTGTTTATGACGCGTATCACTTAAAGCGCTCATGTTTCATGTTTCGTATGCGTGTCACGTATCTAACGTATTATTCATCTGTATACCAGCGAATGTTCATAACATTTGTTTCTACGTGTAATATAATACCTGGATTATCATTATAAATGTTTTTTTCACAGGCGTTTTCAGAAGATTATACTTATTGCTGTCACCATTAATGAAAATTTGTGACGCGCGTGCAATTTTTATGTAAGAGTGTTATTTAGTAACCTACAACGATTCTACGAGGGAAATCTACCTACATAGGTCCCCTCCTTAGGAACCTTCTACCACAGAGTAACCAGAGACTAAGCTGCATACAACCGCGCTCAGATAAGTCCACTCACGCAAGCATAAGACGTCTGTGTGCGTGAGCACTAGCGGCCCTATCACGTACGAGGCGAAACCGGTTTCTACCGGCTCGCAAGTGCCTTAGCGAAGGGCTCTCGCACGCTCTCGGCGCGGCTCGCGGACACTACCGCAGCTCACATAAATGTACTCTGTCAGTCTACAGCAGTCCAGCGCAGCCGCGGTGCGCGCACGCACGTATGCTCACTCGCAAATCTCGTCCTAAAGGGCACGACGCGCGTTATTATTTAATAATACAAAATGTACTGTACTGTGTGTAAGAACAATAATCGTCGAAATAAGAACATATCTTTTTTTTTCTATCCCAAGGAATCTACTAGGTGAGTAGTAAATTGATAGTAAAAGAGTAGCTATTTTTATTATATTTATATATTTAATTTATTTTAGTGGGGTAGATAGATACTTCATACATAATTACATAGGTAGGTACCTAGTGTACCTACATCAATATCAAAGCAAATTTAAATCTGTGCCGTGTTTGTAATGCGATGGAACCTTGACACAATTCACAGCTAATAATATATTCCTACTTATGTTTGAGTCACTAGCTTCTACGCGCGGCTCCAACCGCGTGGTACTTCGATGTAGCCTATATTATTTCTGGGGTCTTATCTTTTTATACCTATAATTGTATAGATGTATGAGAATGACAGTTCTCAAGTTCTTAAGCGCAATGTCATGCGCTCTTCTACCTAATACGTTAATAGGTACGTAGGTACGTTAAAATTAAATTGTAAAAGGTTCTAACCGCCGCGTCGTTCAAAACACCACTATGCCGCCAGTGTAGTAATTGTACTAGTCACATGGTTTGTTCTGTTGTGCCAACACTGCCAAGTGCCAACCCTAGCAAAATAGGTAAATATTTTAGACGCTCTTTAAAAGCTTAGCCTCTGTTCGTTACTCTGTGCTTCTACTACGTAATACAAATATTGTAAATAACAAAGTTTGTTGCCAACTAGATTATCCGAATAACTTAAAGTTTGTTACGAATTAGCTTATACAAACTGCTCATTTATTAATTATTTACAGGTAATCCCTAAACTTTGTATTTGCCTGTAGTTTATAAGAAGACCTAAGCCTACTCAGGTTTATTTCAGTATTAATAGTTCTAGACACCATTTTATCACAGAAATCAGTAATTTAATACATGACTTTTCCATGTAAAATTTTCGTTTTTCGAAATATTTTAAGACTGTTTATAGAAGAGTAAAGTTACTCTAGCTAAAGTGTTTTCGTAGGCTTATACATATTATATGAGATTTTTGTAACTTTGTCGATATGTGGAAATTGCCGGTAAAACATTTTTCACATAGGGTCTCAGTCAGAATCATGATCTGGATCACTGGTTACGTTACGATGTAATTTACACCCTGCATACAAACGTAAGTTTTGGAAACATGTTACGAAAAAGTTCTATACATTTTTGAACCATTCGTTCAAAAATGTATAGAACTTTTTTTTCACAGCAAATTGCTATAGTCCTAGAATCCTAAATAAAAAACACTTCTTTTTTGTGATATCCGAACACATGAATGTTTACACAATTAACCATAATAGTCTTGCAAACAGTACATATAAACCGAACTTGTAATTTTCTTGGACAATGAACAACAATGAGAGATCGGATGATGAAATAAAATTAATTTCATTATTTTTCTTGAACGTCTATTTATCTATCGGGAAAAGTAAGTCCAGAACGTTTAATTCTCAAATGAATTCGATTAAGACTATCAGATTAAATCCTTTGCCATAGGTTAATCTAAACTGCGTTATAATTTATTTTCCGATTAGGCACTACGCGTGGGAATTTTTAATCCGGGTGCCGATGTAACCAATACCTAATAGGTACATGTGGACAGCTTCCCACGATAGCAACTAGCAAAACCACGAATGTGTGACTTGAAACGGTACCAAAATTCGTTGAAAAGCGAGGCAAAATCGGACAAACCCTGGACAGCCGCATATATTATAGCTAAACAGCTATATTATATATAAAACACACGAATTTCTGAGCCATGTTTCATTTGTACAAAATATGACGAAACTACGATACTCATTACATATTTTATCGCTAGACAGCTGTTACAGTCTGCTTTAAGGTTCGATCAAATTCCACTCTTTCCATAGGATAAAATTAATAGTGTTATGATATTAGTGAACTAACCGTATGTTGATGCCACGACTCAAGCGGAAGGTCATTCCCGATAGCATTGTGTAGGACCTCCTCTGAGTCGACGGGTGCGCTCCACGGTGGCGCTGACATCGCGCCAGGGATCGCTCCACCACCCGCTGTCGCTCCCGCTCTCGCTGCAGTACCCGCTCTCGCAAGCTCATCCATCCTCTCATTGGTTAATGAGTTCGTATCAGGTGATACGTCGTCGTCTTGAGGAGGAGTTTCAGTCCCATAAAAGATAAGCTCCCATTGAGTAAGAGGGCCCGCTGTGAGTGAAAAAGTATTATTTAATATTTAATTAAATTCAAGTTAGTATAATATCAATAAATATTATTATGCGGCTCAAATCTGTCGAAATTCATGAAAGTGATGCTATTGATACAAAAGGTAATTTTTGATGTTTCCAACATTTCGTGATTTCTCTGGAACGTTAAACACAGAATATCAATAAACTTCAAATGCTAATTGACAATTAATTGCTTTGCTTATAGTCCATTAGGGGACAAGCATGAAAAGAAGAAGCAGGTGTCATGGGTTGTGAGAGTTTGAACAAACAAAATTCTTTGGCAACAAATAGTGCAATTATTGTATAATAATTTGGTGTTTATTACATCAGTTTTCACAACAAAAGCAGTAAAAAATTGTCTCGGAATTTAACATCCTACACACCTTAAAATAAGACAATTAATAACGAAAAACGAAAATTAAAAAAGCGTGAACATCAATAATAAAAATCCGTACAACAAACATAGCCACTACTAAAATAAACACAACAACAACGAACTGAAAATAACAAATAACTAGATTAACTGCCACTCTCTACTTTGTTACTGATTACTTAAATTGAACATAATTCAATTGAGACCGATGCTCTTGCGTTAAAAAGGTTTCGCTTTTAAATACATTTTATAGAATGCAAACACTCGACATGCAAAGAGCGGCGAGGCCTGGAACAAAGGTAATTGACGTGCAGGTTCAAACTAGGCGCTGTCAATTTAAACGTCGAAGGCAAAACAAATCAGCAGACACGGGGCATGCAGTGCTGGAAGCTCAGAGGTACCGTGGCTTTGTAGTGGCGCTGGGTAAATGCGCTGGATTTTAGGGTATTGCTCGAACAGGCTGGACATCTTGCGGCCGCGAGCGTCGGCTGCCGCCAACGGATCCGTCAGGTCACCACGCAGATTCAGGCTCAAATCCGCAGCCGTCGACGTCGTCACTCGCGCTGTCGTGCTCTCTATAGGTGACCGCGTTGCTGGGCGACTTTGTTTCCTTTGCGAATTCTTATTCGGATTTTTAGAATTCTTATTCTTTTTCCGCTTTAGTCCGACAGTGTACGTAGGCACAATGGGCACCGGTTTACCTCTGCTGTTTTTGCGCCCCGTTTGAATAACGACGGGTCGAGTCACGTTCCCATTTTTGCGTATAATCGGATTCCGGAATGGAATCGGATCGTTCTTAGCTGCAGGTGTACTGGTTCCATACAATGTTAGCGACCAGTCTTGTAACGTCGCTCGGCCTAAGATGTAGAAATGAACTTACAATTTGCGTTTATATTTTTTACTAAAAAAAGGATATTTGAACCATTTTTATTCTGAGAAAACTAATTAAGCAGGCTGACTCGAATAAACAGTTTTCTTAATAGTTGTTTCAAGGCTGGCTAGGCTTTTGAATTTTTTTGTGCCGTCGAGTTTTGTTAGAAAGTATTTCTTTTAGAATGAGGTCGTAAAACGTCGGAAAGTTGGGTAAAAGTTAGGGGTTTATTCTTGATTCATGTGTAAAGTTGCTTACCCATATATCGTCCTTCGTTGGTGACTTCTAGCTGCCAGTTGCCGAGCGGCGACTCCCCCCACATGTGCACGGACATGAAAGGCCAAGACGCGAAGCCCGAGTGCGACGAGTCGTGCGGCCTGCCGGAAAATTAACTGTCTAATTACAGCCCACGATACTCAAGGGAGCCGCTCTACTTAGTGTCTTGTGTTCTGGTTAATAAACTTTTCAACTAACTACGCCAATTTCATACATAGTACGAAAGTACGAAGTATTATGATTTGAGTTGAGTTTTTGGAACGACTAAATCCGCAGACATTTTTATTAAGTTTCTTTTCTTTTTTATTATTATTTAAGTATATTTTTATTATTTTGATATAAGGCTTTGTAAAACCACGAGTATGACCCATATTATGGCGTCACGTCACAATAAATAACGTAGTGCATTAGCTACGCGGACGGTGACAATGTAATCAAAGTCAGTAGTCAGTATCAGTAGTCGCACTGCAGCTACCTCAATTAACGTTACATTAACCGTTAATGTAACGAAGCATTTATTCACGTTAATGATTAACGTAAATAAATGCTTCGAACGTTCATGCTGTATTATACAGGCTGGAAACAATAATAAAAAATACTTTTATTATTATATAAACGGAATTAAATCTGGCTTGAAGAAAATACTATCGTTTACATGGATGATTTCCACTCTTTCAGTACAAGTATATAGATTGGATAGGATTTATGTACAAAAAAAAAAACATGATTAATAATCAAACACGTAATGGAATTGCATCACTTGCCTGGGTGCTAGCAGCGTAACTTTAGTCCCAGCTGGTGATGTAAGCGTGATTCGTAGATCTCCGCGACGAAATGCTGACAACGACACTCTAGCTTGGACGTGCTCCAAGTAGTTCACGCCGGGACATGCGCTTACAGGAATCTAGGGACAAAAGTTAATATACATGTACAGTCTGCCAATGAGTTGGGTATGCAGGGCAAAAACTTCTAAGTCATAGTAAAGACTTACGACACCAGTTATGGATAAGTGAGTTATATATCTAAATAGTGGGTATTATTACACTTATTAAATATGAAATACAAACTTGCATATCTATTGCAGTCAGTTTTTACTATGGCGTAGAAGTTTTTGCCCTGCATACCCGACTCATTAGCCGACTGTACCTACAGTTTTGCCAAGCCAAACAGTAAGCTGCATGTTTAATATATTATTACGCGGAAAAGAAAAAAAACCTGGGTTCATTAAGTTCCGAGTTCGTTTACCGATACGACACGAACGGTCTATGAGAATTAACCAATAAAAATAGGTAATTTGTAACACAAAATAACAAAGGTATGAAGTTACTGGAAATAATATAACAGGAGCTTATTGATTTTATCTTTAGCAAATTATACAAAGAAACAGTTGAAAAAGGTATGGGACCGGCAGGATTTGAACCAGCGACCTTCTGCACACCGGGCATCAAGCAGGATACATAATATGATGATAGGAACAAATGGATGAACGTGACGTCACGAAATGACGTAACATACAGTTGAGAAATTTAGCGTCCTGGCAAGAGGCAACCGTTGCTGGTTGGTAAAGCGACTGCCCGGTGTGCAAAAGGTCGCAGGATCAAATCCTGCCATATATTTTTCAACTGTTTCTTTGAATTTTATCCCCTCAACTGTCGATCGACCAACCTAAAATACGCAGCACAAATCGACCATCTAATGGCACATTGACAGACAGGCATATTTTGACTTGTTTTGCTTTACATTCACAAGATTTACATTCACAAGCTGCTGCCCACGGTTTTTGAAATAAAAATTGTCCTGACATTATTCAGTGAGACTACTGCAGCTAATTTGACGGTGCCGCATTTGTGTAGTGGACGTTATGTAATGTAGCCACGTAATGTCGGCTAGTTGACCTGTGCAAATGCACTCGGTGTGATACGGAATGACTTTGACACTAAAAAGTTATCTAAAATTCGATCACAGCATATGTTACCCATATTTTATACTTGTATCAAGACTCCTATGAGATACACAGAGTGGAGGCGACAGTATGTAGACATGGTCACTAATAGTCAGTGTTTATTTATATCTGGTTTTTTTAAATTAAAATATAACCGTTTCCGACAAAATTGCATGATCTATATCTGTATCTGTTCGTAAAACGTGAATTTTACGATAAAAAATCTTCTTGGGAAATGAGCACCTACCACGCCTAGAAACTGTAGTTTTATTAAATGTCGCTATGTCGCATCCACCCTGTATAATATGTTTGTGCTTTAGCTAGACAACACTGAATACCAATACCTATTTGGGATAAAAGTAACTACGTTGTCAAATAAAATAACTTTTTACGGGTGTTAAAACATAAATTGTCTTGACATAAATTCAGTAGGACTACTGCACCTAATTAGACTGTGGCGCATCTGTGTAATGGACGACACATTACGTAGCTACACGTATAGGGAGTAGCTGACGTGTGCAAATGCTTTTACTTCATTAGCATTAACTAGCGAATAGTGATACGGACTGGCTTGGTTGTTCAAAGTTAAAAATGGCATTTGGAAATTCAATGTTTTTTTATTATTGTGAAAGTAAACGGATTACTTAAAAATCACGGCGTCGTCATTGTAACGTACTAAGTAGGACCTAAAAAGTAATATTAATAGTTCTTTGTTCTAGGCTTCCGACCAGATTATGTGACAATATGCAGCAATATCTCAATCTCGTGCTACGTAATAAAATATATTGAATGAAGAAATTGACAATTAAATAAAAAAAAGTGGCACATCATGGAAGGACTCTATGTTTAGAAGTGACGGGCGCCTTCGATGACAATCTGGCTGGCCCATTAACAACTATTCTAGTAAATAAACGAACTTACATTTAAAGTAACAGAAGACCTAGCTGGCACGGATTTCTTGGGCTCGGGGGCAGCAAGCTCGCACCTTCTTTGCGGGGGTACTGTTCTCCAGGTCTTGGCCAGGCGCACCATTTCTGCTGCATCGAGGAGTCCGTACCCGAAAGAGTGGGACACGTTTCGACCAACGCCATTGACGTGCCATTCGCCGCCTAAACTGAGACGTTCGGGTCTTGCAGTGCGTACGACTGTGGACAAAAGATTTATCGTTATGATATAGGATACATTAATAAAAGATATTCGACGGTTTGATTGCCTTATTGGTCTGGAGGTATTATTTGCGAGCACTCACCGTGTGTGCATGTTATTTAGGCTTTTTCCTTAAAAATTTCTCAGTAGCAGCAATGACTCTGGTACTGTGGTCTGATACTGTAAATGGCGAAAGGCTCACTCGTTAACACAATTATGGAACCTAATATCAGATTAAATGTAGGTGTAAATACCCCTGCCACATCCGTCTTGGTTATACAGGTGTGATACGAAATAAATGTCTTATATCACTTTGTCCTAATGTGCAGTTATATTTGCCCTGAATACATCACTATTGTATTTTGAATAATGTATTAATTCAAGTTTAATGGCATCTTCCAAGCACATCAGCTTGTGCCGGCGCTGTTGCTGCTTCAGCGGAGACTCTCAAGCGGCGTAAATACTCCAAATCTCGCTGAGAAATAAGGATTTGAGCCGTTTTGGGTCGAGACGCTGGGGCCGTGGGGTCCTCGCGCTCGTTCACTATTTGCAGAATTAACTAAACGTTTAGTTGACTCTTCATGTGACCAGAAGGCTGACCTTGGTCAAAATATCAGCATTGCTCGCGGCTGAAATAGATGCGGAGGTATTTTTTGACGCCTAAATTATATTATTATTTTTTACCATTTTTCTTTACTTTCTTGTACATAATTACGTATTTCTATAATTTAGTTTAAGAAATGTTATTTTAATTTATTAAATGAATTGTAAAAATATAAAAAAAAACTTAATTAGTTTAATGACTCTTTGTGTATTTTCGTTGTGTTGTACTAAAAAAACAACAGCAAACAAATATTTTAGTGAATTAATAATGGAATTGCATTTGAATATTGCAATGGTTTAAATAAATAATGATTGAAGTATTTTTGTTCACGATCCGCTGGAAGAGTTGATTTATTTATTTAAGCTAAGATCGCCGATTTTGTTGAACGAATTCGCTGTGTTGTTATTAAAATAATTGTATCATGTGAGTCAATTAATTAGAAAACAATTTATTAACTGCTGTTGATAAAAAGTTTAGCGAAACATTAATTTTGAATAGGCTAGGTTAAGTTGGGTTATTAACCGACTTCAAAAAAGGAGGAGGTTCTCAATTCGGTTGTATGTTTTTTTTTTATGTTTGTTCGCCGATTACTCGAAGACGCCTGGACCGATTTGAGAAATTCTGTTTTTGTTTAAAAGGATATACTTGTCATGTGGTCCCATTTTTTTCCAGTCACGTTCTGATGATGGGATCTTAGAGAAATCGAGGGCAACCCTCAAATTTAAAAGGCTTCTATATTGTTTTTTGTATATTATCTAAAACTACTCGGATATTTGCATCTAGTAGTCAGCATTTTATGTTGCTGAGCTGATGCTGGAAGGTACAACTCCTCAACGGTTAGGAGTACGGGGATAATTCTTTAAATATAGGCTCCTTGAGACCGTTTACTGTATTCTTTCAAGTTATACACAGATGAGGCGAGACGTTGAATATTACTTATGTATATTCATAATATGAGGTCATGATGTGATGATGGGATCCTAGAGAAATCATGGGTAACCCTCAAATTTCAAAAGCTTCTATATTGTATTTCGTATATTACCTAAAACTACTTGGATATTTGCATTTTAAGTTGCTGAGCTGATGCTGGAAGGTACAACTCCTCAACGGTTAGGAGTACGGGGATTATTATTAATAAGTTTTCCGTCTCAAGTAACCGTTGTCTCCTCATTCGAGAAACATTCTTGCTCGGTCTACCCGTCACTTAAAATCGTAAAATAAAATAATTTTTAACAAAAAAAAAAACCGACTTCAAAAAGTAGGTAAACTAAAAAGCAAAAAATAAATTTACTTCGCACAAAATAATATGTTTTTTTATTTAGTTAAATAGAAATTATTAAAAAATTATTTTATAATTCTGAAGTCGGTGCCAAGTAAACAATAACTCTGTATAGATAATATCAATCTTTCTAACAACTATTTTCTGACTGAATATTAGTTCTTAATTATCCGATTTACTTGGCACCGACTTCAGAATTATAAAATATTTTTTTATTAATTTCTATTTAACTAAATAAAAAAACGTATTATTTTGTGCGAAGTAAATTTATTTTTTGCTTTTTAGTTTACCTACTTTTTGATGTCGGTTTTTTTTTTGTTAATAATTATTTTATAATGCCTGTTTTTTGATGCGGTATTTATTACTAGACACTTTGAAATTTTCTCGTAATTTTATTTTTCTAATTAACATTGTTTAACGACATCGTACCTAGCACGAAACAAAAGACAAGGATTTTATAAGACTTGTTTTTGCTTACAGCTTTGCAAAAATCCGTTGCAACCCTCTTTTCACCCTCCTAGGGTTGGAATTTCAAAACATTCTTTAAATTCTCATCCTTCTACAAATATGAAAGAAAATAATGGAAGGATGGGTGTTTGGATGGATTTAAAATAACCTAAATTATTACAATAAGGATCTTTACTCGCCACCTAGTTTTTAGTAAAAAGTTTAAGAAGCATAATGTTATCGGCACTTATCCAGAGATGGCGCTACGCGTATGAAAAAAATAACTCATCGATATAATTATGTGTCGTGCCTTTCGTAAATTTGCTCATTGCTTGAAATGGTTGAGAATATCGTTAAATAGGTGCTTCCTTTTTTTAAATCTTTCAGTGTCTACTGGCCACACCATGATGTGCTTGGGCAGGTCAATGGTAAGAAATCGTTTCTCGAGCAACTAAAGGCGTTGCTACTCCATCCATGAAATAATCAATATTATTTTGATCATACAGTTACACTAGGTAAATACCGGTAAGGGCGCTGCAAGCGTTTTCTTTGTGAAAAAATGGCGGCCGCTAACGATCAGCTGATGACAATGTTGTTGTTTCTTGCAGTAAAAAAGTAAATAATCCGTTACTAAATGAAGAGATACAGAAAAGTTTATGAGGAAAAGGTTAACGGGTACTATGCAATTAACTCAAAAAACTGAGCAAAACTATATGGGCGCCCTATTTATACGATCCGGATAGACATGGATGACAGAATCGAGAAATGTAGCGATACAATAATGTGGTTAATAGACGTTGAAACATTTCATAAAATGCGATCATTTCTCGAATTGCCCGAACATTTCAAGAAGTGAGCAAATTTACGATATGGCCACGACATATGTACTGATTTAATTTTAGTAGTTATTATGTGTGGATTAATTCACTAGGTTTCCATGTAAGTTATTTCAGTATTTGAGTCTTAGTAAAACACACGAAATCAAAAATATCAATATCCGTCTTCCAATAATAACCGATAATATCCAAAACCGATACAAATTGTAATTCGTATCGGCAATCGGTTAAGCTTGATATCGAAAAACCAAATAGTGGGCGGTCGACGAAAATAGCTTAGCAGGTCGTAAAGAAAATTGCTAACTAAAGGATCGCGCGAATTATTGCCCGGGAGGGGCGGAATCTGCGCCGATCATCGGTTTTATTGTCATACTTCTATTTTATTATTCGTATTAAAGTACATTATTGATATTGCCTGCCCTAATAAATAACCTATCACAGATCGTGAATCACATGGATATTGCTTTTTGCAGATTATCGACTGTAATGTTAAAAGGACCGTGTTTTCATGTACCACCTACGGATTTTCAAAATAAAGGTCAGAACAAGATAATTATTAACGTCCTACTCAAGTTTCGTCGTTTCAGGCATTGAAACTTCTTAGTATTTTTCAGAATTAATGTCTATTCTTAGTAGTCAACGAACAAAGAGGACGACGAAGTTTCTAAAGATAAGAAATAAAAACATGAAGCTCGTTTTTACAGGAAATCAGTTTGATAATGCTAATAAAATCTATTTACTTTAGAAAATGTATTATATTATAAAGCTCATTTAATTTACAGTAGAAGTTGCCAAAAGCCAAATATCAATAAAGAGTCAAATCTAAGGATTAATAAGGCAATACATTTAATATAATCAAAGTTTATGTATACAGAGACGCAATACCTATATGCTGCATGTCTCTCCACGTGATATCCCTGTTGGCTTGCAGAGCGAGGGCACAAATGCCGGCGGCTAAAGGTGCCGATGCTGATGTGCCGGTGTGGCCCGCTGTACACGAGTGATGGAGATCTGTTGTCACCACCTAGGAAAAAATATGTATAAATTGGATGTTTGAAATCACTGAAGTTTATATAAGAAGACAGTAAGGCAATGACCCACTGCTCTTTAAACAGTAAGAACCACTAAACTCATCTGATTATAGTCTGGCGACTGATTGCAGATTAAAAACAAACAAAAAAAAAAAAAAAAATGGATGTTCTAAACATTGACGCTTACAGTAAAACTATATTGTGGTATTAAAACCCTTTCACAGTTACAATAGCCGTAATTATATCACTTTATTGCTCAATATTTTGAAGTACACAGGACAAAGCATTTAGGTATACAGTAAGAACTTCTACGTCATAGTGAAAACTGACTAGACTAGTCCTGTGCACATTTTGCCTTCTGTACCTAAAATATTTTGCACGTGAAAGAAACCATTATATTGTAAATAAGCGGGAAACATGATTGTTAACTGCCAGTTAGAAGTGGCCGTGGCACAATAGTAGGCATTGGTCTTATGATCGAGAAGTCGTGGGTACAAATCTAGGCCATTACACCACGAACGTGAAGTTCCTCCTAATCCTTACTCAAGCTAATTGGGTAAACAAGAATACTAGTAAGTAGTACTCAAAAGAGAAAAAAAAGAAAGGGTAATACAGTTTCCTTACTAAATAGCTAAAATTAATTGGTTTCGACATCGAACATACAGGTAAAACAAAATCGTTAGTCAAATTAATATTAACAAAAGTTTAACCAAATCTAAGCAGTTCGCGATCAATCATTAGATGTGTCTGTCTGATCCCGGATCAAGGTACCCGTTGCCTGAATAAACATACAGCAATTACTTTTACCCAATAGTTTATCGGTACCCAGCTATTTGGTTTGACCCAAAAGTTTTATACAACCCTGATTGAGAGAATCCTTTTGTATTGTCCGATGTTACAACTAAAATTAATGAGAACGTTCTCATAATTTATATTCATCCCATGCGATAACTAAGGTGGTAAAAGTGTATTCATCCGATTATTCCAAAAATATTAAAGCCATTCAAAACTAAACAACGATATTGAGCAACTTTTTTTTTCACAATCACTTAATACGACTTACTACGACAACATTGAAAAAGTTACCACTATTATCGAGTGATATTTATTTTGATAGCTCTTTAAAAACCTTGTCTTTTTAAGAGCTTTTGAATATATTTAACTGATTCCAAGTTTACCTTAAACTGTAGTAAAATTATATGAAATCTCTAAAGTCAACTCTAAAGGCAAATTTGGGTAAAGTAAGTAAGTTTTAAGTACCTATTTGGTTTTATTTTAAAGCTGTTATTTTTTTTGAATAACTTTATTAGTTTAAAAATAAACGCTTGGAAATATTTTATTTTTACCATCCTGTATATACAGCCTTCGCAAGGCCGGAGATAGCTACTTCAAGGTGAATAAGATCGAGGGTATTAACAAGTAGGTAAAAGGAAGAATCCTTTGTGTAAGGATGATAATGGGATTTTTATCCAAATTGAATAGCAATATGAGCATATATATTTTTACCCTTATCTGATTTCACATAATAAATACGAAAAAGGTAGGTATTTTCCTTTTTAAAACATGTTATAATATAAGGAGGTACCATACAAACTATGTAAGATAAGTGACAATAAAACGACTTCGCAACATTCATACATAGGTAATTATCAGGTAATCAGATTATCGGTTAGGGTAACCGATAATCTGATTACCTGATAATTACCTAAACATAAAACTAAAACCATTTTATATAGTTAACAATTTAAAAAAAAAAACTTTAATGTTGGTCGATCAAACCATCAATCACATTTATAAGTATTTTTCCTCATATTTCTTTCTATTCTATTTTCATTCCTATAAAACAATTTTATTTTTAGTATTCTTTAATCACAAACCAGGTGCGACTATAAAAATAAACTTTCTTTTAAATATTTCCAGAGATGTTTCATATTCAAAAGAGTCTGGCAGGTGTCATAACAACGAAGAAAAGAAATACATTTCAAAATAAATAAAACAAAAACATTCACACAAGTGAAACGAGATAACAGAAACTCGATGCAAAGTAATTTTCATTTCAACAAGTAATATCTTTGAAGACAGAGGTATTTTAAAGTTTGCATTCTGCGAAATATTACTTTTTATATTGCATTTCGAAAGTTAAAAATTACAGAGATGGTACCGTAAGACAACATGTTAATTTTGGCAGAATTGCGAAAAATATATTAGGATACAAATGAAAAGTTTATGAAAATGCATCAACAAAATTCCAGATATACATATAACAAAATCCTTTACAAAATTGTATGTTTTTTTACATTTTTGGCCATTTATCAGTTATCTATTTATATTTTGATAGTTAAACGTTTCTTTTAAATAAACGTTACTAGTACTTCTTAACGATAAAAGCAATTAGTACTTATTACTTTGCTTACTAGTGCACCTATTGATTTAAAGATAATACATATAAGCTTACCTGCTTCTCATTAAGAGCTCCACTGCTATAAGTAGCTGCTAACGTCGAGCTGCACATTTCAGAGTACCAGGGCACTTCACCTCTCTCCGTCGCCGAAGATATCGAGAGTGTCCAAATGGAATTGGTATAGCCATCACAGTTGCAGTTGTCATGCTCTCGCCCGCCATTTCCGGACGCCCACACGAATATGGAGCCTTTGCCATTCCGGCCCTGCGGAAATAGAGGCATTAATGATTGTCAAGTGAAGGCTATTTTCTTGAGAAATGGATCGAATTAAGCTTACAGTTATAGAGTAGTGTTAAATTCTGTAAAGTTATTCAGGGAATTGACGCATTAAAAATGTCTAGTCATGCGTTTTACTGAAACTGTGTCGAGTTTTCTGGAATAATGATGAAAGATCTGTTAACTTTTTAATCTGTAGATATTTTAATATATATTCAATTATATTATATTTGATTATTAGTGAAACTGAAATATTAATAATTTTGCTGGAGAAAATACTTTATACTACACCTACGTAGCAAGTACCTCATGTATCATACGGAGAATATTTATCAAAGAAAGTTAGTGTTTTGGGCGAGTTCTGAACAGCGGGACTTTTCTTTCTTTTTCTCCCGCTACTGAGTGCAGCAAGAGGAAAAAGAAAACTCCCTCTGCTACGAAGGTAAAGTTTCTTTTCTCTGATTGTATGATTTATTTTGTTTATTTGGTGTTTTTAGTAATTTTTGTAAGATTTTGTAAATTTTTCAAAATTATTGTTTCTGTAATTTTTTTAATATTATTTTGTAGATTTGGTAGTTTTTGTTTATTTGTAGGTGTAGTAAAAAGCACTATGAAAGTTCGATTTCTTTCAGGTTTAAGGCTAAGCTTCGCTTCAGGCCTCGAACTACACCCTCAATGAATTAGACTACATTAATCGCGTGGTGTTACAATGTTATTGAATCAAAATAAAAAGTTACAGAGTCGTATCCAAAGGTTGTTAACTACTTAATACGTTAAAACTAAAAATGTAACCTATATATTATTGTAGTTGGAACTAAATTTAGCTTTTCAGTTGTTGTTATAAAAGTCTACAAGCCTGCAACGGCGAGGCGTGGCGGTGATATACGGACGCACAAGCTTCGTCGCCTTCGCTCCACATATTCAAATGTCCTGTCATTTGCCACACCCGCACGCTTCATGCTTCCACTATCCTAGTTTTATCACAGCAATGGATTACCTTTATTCTTTTATATTTCGTCTGTTGTGGCAATGATTAAATATAAAGTATATTTATTTCATTTTTGCGAGACGGGTTTGTCATCGTTATTTTAAAACTCTACCTCTGTGGGCTTGTAAGATTTAATAATTGAATAATTTGGTCCAGCAAGAAACCATATTTAGTTTCTTACTGGACCAATTTATTCAATTATGAAATCGAACAAGCAAACACATTGTTTGAAAGCGGTCGCTTAAGCGTTACCGCGGATTTTGTCTATGGTAGCCTAATAACATCACACTACAAAAAGTGATGACATTTTGATTCGCTATTAGCTAGGTCAGTAATATTAATTTCTACACATTTCTGAGTAGGTATTACTTTACTGTAGTTCGAAAATGACCACAACATTGAACGTACATACATTGTCCGATAATATCGCGTGTCGGTGATGGTATAATAATATGAACTCTCTATCCCTGGTGCATTAGCTTTGCGTAGGCATTCAAATGTCATCTCATTTGCTACGCCGCCGCTTCGAACGCTTTATGCCTCCACTATCCTCGTTTTAGCGCTAGAATTACTACTTTAAAACCAGATGTGAACTTAGCTGAAAGCGTTTTAACGTTTTTTATTGCAATTTAATTGAATATGGACGATTTATTTTAATCCTTTGTGTAAGTTCTGAAAGGAAAACGAATTTTTAACGTTGATATTACAATATTAATTTTAAACATGAATTTAAACCGCGTGATGTTGATACTAATATTATTAACTGATGCTTAATATTTTAATAAATACTCTTGGAAATCCCGTGAACCGCAAACGCGAAGGCTGAGCTAACGTAATCAGCAAGTGTTTGAAGAATGCTGAATCAGTGGTAATAGAATTCATAGATTAATTGGTTAAAGCGCTGGGAGCTGAGATTCCAGAGGTGTCGGTCAAAATGCCACTAAGTCCTTAATTTTTCACCTTAATAATTGTAAGAAATGTTTAAATCCAGGATTTGACATGATTAAAATGTTTGATTTTGATTGAGTACAAGGTGATATATTAGGTACAACAATTACTTAAATTCAACATTATTTGAAATATGTTTTAAACCCTATTTTGTTGGTAGAATACTTCGTTACTGTAGGTAATTAGCAAGCTCACGATTGGCAACTAAACTCAATGATGTGCAAACGTCGCCGCTGCGGCACAATCAAACGTAATTACACGATCAATATGAAATGATCCTTTGTCCAAGTATATTTATATTTAGCATTAAAATTATAAAGACCTATTCAAAACGGAAGGTACTTGATATTCAACAAAACATATTTTATCAGTTTCAATTCTTCTTGTCGTCTCGTCAATGACTATATCAAAAATGTTTTTCTTCTATCTATATGGTTTTAGACCAATAGGATCACATGAGACTAGGACGCTTTTTTGGTTGGCCTGCATAAGGTATTTTATGGTATAAAATGGGCCATATTTTGGGTGGGCGATCCACATTCACAACTAGTGTTGGATATGTTTGATGATCAATTTTAATAAGAAAATTGTATGTGAACATGGGAATTTAGCTTTACAAGAAAGCTTTCATGACATATTTCAAATATATATATAAAATATTACAATCTTAGATTTCATACAAGATGATAGAAACTACTAAATTATTAATTCCTGTTTGAAGTAAATGGCAATTACCATTTGACGACAGAATATCTCGTAACTGTAGGTAATTAGCAAGCTCGTGATTGGCAGCTAAACTCATTGATGTCGCATCGTCGCCGCTGCGGCACAATCGGACGTAATTACACGATCAATATGGAATGATCTGTTCCGGTAGAATTGAGAGGTATTCAAATTATGAGCACCTATTCAAAGATGATTCTAGATCGAGCAAAACTGTTTCATTATTTGAACCGAATTTGAACATAATTTTGTAGAGTTGTAGCTACCTATAGTAGTGTTAAAAATAATAATATTTAAGAACGAAAAACAAATTATATTGTAATAAGATCGGATTGTCTTTTGAACAACAAAAACGTAGAAATAACAATCTAAACATGATATACAATTTTCTTTTTTGAAACTGTCCACGAAGTAAGGTTTCACTTTAAACTACTTATCCTACGAAAATTAAAGCAATAAAGCCCGTAGACAGAATAAAAACACAAGTAAATCTGCAAACTGAGCATAAAGTTTCATATTACCTAGAAGCCTCAAACGCTATTAAGGGTAAAAACGAAAACAACATTATGTAGATTTTATGCTTCGCGAACGCTTGACCATATAGTGTGGAAAATAGAAAGAGAAAATTATTGCGTCATTACAAAAATTGCTTTAGCGAAGTGTCGCTTGACTAGTCCGCGCACCCTTCACTAACTTAGTTACGAAATCGACGAGAGTGAAAAATGAATTCAAAAGAAACCTTATTTCTAGACCAAATAAGTGTCAATGTCATTTACTTGGAGCGGGCGACAAATTAAAGTTGTGAATGTTACACTGCTGTTGTTGAGTTTTCATTAAGGGTCAGTAAGGGAAAAAAACACGTGGTAAGGAAAGAGAGCTCTTGATTATATCTGATCGTGAAGCACTTCTGAATGTATTCACGGGAGAAATCATCACCATTTCACTGTTAGCCCGCCTCAAATAGAAAAAGATCTTGCACTACACGGTTTCATGGCGAAGGCGTTATAGATCAGTCTTATATATGCATTCATTTGAGACCATTTTTTAAACTATTCTTACAACTAACACACAACTACATGGATTAAGAACCCTTTTACTGCATATGCCGTTTAAAAAAATACGGAATATGTAAGAAACCTCATCCATAAAACAGTGGCACGCATGTACAATGTTGCTTTATATGTAAAACACAAATGTAAATGCCGATGCACAATATTCAAATGCATCGATACGAATCGTATTGTGTCATACAACTACGATGGTATAACGTTATCGCATAATGTGATATAATCTTTACTGCGTGTAAAACAAGTTCTTGTGAGTTTGTTTTTATTAGAAAATGGTTCTTTTAGCTATCGATTCGATCGATCGACATTCAATGTTGGAAACGTAGGAGTCAAGGCAGACACTTTTAACTGATATTCAATTGTTTTAACTCAAATACATTATAAATGCAAGCATAGCCACATTTGCGTTGCATAAATGGAATTACACGAAATTGGTATTCCTGAAATTCAAATATCGACCGTATTTATATGTAGATAAGGATGCACAACATTTTTAAATTCGACAGTTTGCCTTACAGAATCACGCCACCGGTCAACATTTTGACATAATAATCACAAACAGAAACACCATAATTTACTAAATATAAAATATCACACTGACACTGCGTAATTAGTGTTTGATGTTATTATTAAATCATGAACGGTTATTTTGCTTACTAATCGATGTCAGGCACATTTGCACTCAAATATTTAGTTAACATGTTTAAATAAAACCACTTACTGAGTGTGTTTATGCATTCGCAGTCAAATATATATAAAACCAGACTGTGAAATGTCAAGTTTCCATCTGTTCCTTAACTCCATACGAACAGTGAGAAATTTTATTTTATTAGCACTACTGGATGCTTCGTTAGTTTAAATCTTCAGGACTGGCTCTCTGCGCGGCGGTGGGCAAATATGTGTCGAGTACAAATGAACATGACTGTCGTACAGTACGCTTGTTTCACTGTATAATTGTTTTGTAGTTTAGTTCACAGTCGGTGGCGCCAGGTCTGTTTGTTGTAACGGATAATTTGGCAACTATTTTTTTGTTCCAACTACTATCTATTATTAGCCGAATCTACTAAAGGGAATTGATTGAATCAAGTTATTGATGTTGTAAATATTACAAAACCCTAGTTTAGTTATCTGCGTGATACGGTAAAATGACAACGACCCTTGTTACAATATTATGGTCTTATATTGTTGATTTCAATTGCGGTTCGTGTAGGTACGTATGAATGCCCACCGGGCATGGTGGCTTCGGGAAGTACCTGCACAGGCTGAAGAGGGAGACGAGCCCCATGTGCCACCACTGCGACTGCGGTGAGGACTCGGCGCAGCACACTCTCGAGCAGTGTCCTGCTTGGGAGGTGCAGCGCCGGGAACTCACCGCGGTCATAGGGAACGACCTCTCGCTGCCGGCCGTGGTTGCGGCCATGGGCAGCGCGAGGTCGTGGGATGCGGTCGCATCCTTCTGTGAGGACGTCATCTCGCAGAAGGAGGCGGCGGAGCGGATCAGGGAGGACTCACTCCTGGCTGATCCGCTCCGCCGCCGGCGAGCTGGGCGGCGAAGGCGCGCGTACGCCGCGAGCCTAATGCCGCCCTAAAGGCTAGGCCAAACCAACGCGTCCAATTCGCGTTCGGCGGTGGCGTTTACGGTAGCGATACTATGCGTGCAAAAGTTGTGCACACTGTCGCGTTTGTTCTTGCGTTCACCAGGCTGGAGTCACGCCATTAACTACAATGCTCTCTGATACATATAGTGAAATTGAAGAAGTTTTACTTCTGTCTGCTCTCATTGAAGATGAAGAGGAACAAGAAAGGTAAGTACAACCCAATCACAGTAGCTAAGTCTAGTGAACGTCACGATATGATGGGATATTCTGAATATGCTTTTGATGGTTACGGGTTGCAATTACTTATAATTATTATTATTTGCGAAGATATTGCGCTAGTTTAGTAAATATTTTTGTAAGATAATGTTTCATTATGTTATATTTTTTCAGAAAAACTAGGGTATGGGTACACAGTATAAATGAAACGAGAGAAAGGGAAGGTAAATCTCATACCTTACACTGGCTATTACGTGAAGATTAAAAACGATTTTTCATTTACTATAGAATGTCTATTGAATTATAATAAACAACTTTGCAGAGCAAGACGAGTAGTCGATAATGCTTTCGTAATACAAGCTCAAAAATGGCGAATTTTCCACAGACCAATGGAAGCAAAAAGATCAACGCTAATTGTAAAAGCTGCGTGCATTTTGCACAATTATTTGAGATCAATCATTCGAAATGTGAACTATGACAACACTTTTTTGACACCAGTAACTTCTTCTTCAGAAGAAGAAGAAGAAGAAGAACACCAGTAACTGAACAGCTAAATGCCTTTACAGCAATTCCTAATATAAATCATAGAAGTACTAATTATGTTTTTATCATTCGTGAACAATATGTGAGATATTTCAATCCATAAGGATTTGTATAGAAACGTATAATGTTTAATGGATATTCTGTTACTTTATGTGGCCAACAAATAAATATCGTTTTATGATTAAGAGTATTTTTTTATCATAGGTAACCTAACCTAAATTATTAAATAAACATAGTATTATAATCCATGTCTCCTTCCGATTTCGTCCCACACCTAGTCCTTTTTCTATTGTTTTTATAATCAAAATAAGACGTATCATATAGGTATTTATGAACCTCATTTATAATTTCTTCCGGTTCAACCACACTAAAAAAACACAGTTTTTCAACAAATGAAATAGTAGCTGCGTGCAGCGGCCTAACGTAACAAGCGCGATCTGATCGCCAGTCGCCACCGCGGCGTGCAGACGCTGCACCGGACGCCACCGCCAAACAGGAGGACGCCCCGATGTGAACACGTCGCTACAAGTTCGTACGCAACATCTGATCGCCACCGTGCACGCCACCGCGGACGCAAGCTGATCGCGTTGGTTTGGCCTAGGCTTAAGCGAGGCCGCGGGCGGTGGAGGGGGATTTTCTGCCGCCCGCTGATGCCTTCCGCGACGGAGTGACGCCCTGGGTGTGCCCGGGGCGTCGCTACGAGAGGAGGACTGAAGAGAGTCGGGTGCCCGGTCGGAGGTCGGACTGGGCACGGTCGCCGCGGCGAGCCCTGTGGATATAATATCGATCCGGGGCTCGCCGACCCACCATCTTTCGGCGACGAGGGCACACCGCGGGGTTTTAGTGAGTATTCTGTGCCGTTTAACATCGTAGGCACGGGAGTCCCACATAGCCGCTCTGCCCGTCCCCCCACGGGTAGGGTGGTATGCGTAAATGCATTTCACCGCGAAAAAAAAAAAAAAAAAAAAAACGTACGTATGAATGAATATAGAAATAATACTAAGAAACAGTTGGAACAGATATGGGAACGGTAGGATTTGAACTTGCAACCTACTGCACACCGGGCAGTCGCTTTAGCCATCCAGCTACGGTCACCTCTTGCCAGAACCCTAAATTTTTCAATAGTATGTTACGTCATTTCGTGAAGTCACGTTCATCCATTTGTGCCTATCTTATGTAGGATACAAACCTGCCGGTCCCATATCTGTTTCAACTGTTTCTTAGTATAATTTGCTAAGCATAGCTAAATGCTTTAAAAATAATCAATTAGAAATATAGAAATAATGTTACTGAAACATAGATATTTAATGACGTATACATAGATAAGATCAAAAAGGTTGTAAATAACTCTTTTAGAATATGAATGAGGCATAAATATCTTGCAAGCGTAGTAAAATTTTTGCACCTATGAATGTCAAAATTTACTAATTAATGTCAATAATGCACACCTATGACAATCAAAAATGAATTCATAATTTCTGTATGATATGGATGGACATATAAAAAATGTGTTGCTTAATCTTGATCCACGACAGTACATTTTATTATCATACAAGGAGTATAAATAAAGGAAAATATCTTTATAATATCCTGAAATTTGAAAACGGCTAAAATATTCCCATGATCTAAGTAGCTTTTAACTTTACGTAGTACTCAAATGATAAAATCAGTTGTCAACGGTAGGCGCGGCAGTAGATTTAAATCGCGGCTTTGTGACTCTTCTCAATCTACATACGTAACTACGCAGTGGTGTAACAAAACTTTTTTTAAAGTTGGAAAATCTATTTTTTGTATAAATATAGGTACCGTTTTTATTAAAATATTGGTAGTTCTGATATAAATAGACCACACCAAATTATTTTAGAAAAATTTAATACTGAAGAAACGTGAATACTATTTTTATTGTTTTTCAAAGTAGTCTGCGCTTTTTTTAAACGTCTCGTCGTTGCAAGACAAAACCAATAATAGAAGCAGTGAGTAAAAAAAGAAGGCAGAGATTTCTAAGGAAACGTTCTTTATCACATTTTTCAACCATGGTATCTTTAGACTCCTGTTAGGAGTTCTTTCATTGCGCTAAATGTTGTTTTGGTAAAGAGGAATCCTGTGTCCCTGTGCGCAAACAATTTATGAGTATTGACTAACTTAGGATGATTGATAATTTTAGCAGAAATTTTATTCTTATTTTAATTGGCGTCACTTTAAAAACATATTTGTTCGCTTGAGTACTGTATTATCAATACGCAATGGATAAGGCATCAGCCGTACGATCGTGAGCTGCCTTCTAACACACAGCAAATAAAGCTTAGCTGGAGAGGGTTAACAAGAATACTTGTAATTTGTATTTGCAAATTACTAGTAAGAAAAAAAAAGTAGTCTCTGACGCTCATTATTATTGGTAGTGAAATTTAGCTATGAAGTCTAAAATATGAGATTTTTCCTTTTTCTACACATCAATTTAAAAGCCTAACTTTCAGCGATAAACCGAGTTTCTAGTCTATCGAATACGTGCGTTAGGCATAAGGCCAAACGAACATTGATTGAATTTATTGTGATGTGAACTGCACACAGTTCAAAACTGCTGCATTCCGTATACAATACAATATGTTACAGTGGACGAATATATCGATGAGTGTAAATACCAAACCGTTTTAATGTACATTTTTAAAATAACTGCAACTATCAGTGCCAAACAGTGACTCTAAAAACTCAAGAATGGTTATATTGTGCAATAAATTTTGCGTAACGGGTGTTTTGATAGGCTTTATTGCAGTCTGTGCTTTCGTTGGAATAATAGTCACTACAAAATTATACTATGTAATAATAAAAAGACTCGTTTGATTTGATGCCATTCATACATTAATTCAGTACCTATTCGATGCATTGAGTAGATATTATCGTCAACATACACTTTTTTTTAAACTTTCAATTTATATCTTTAATCTGAGAGTAATCTTGATGAATTGTTTGAAATTTAAAGGACAAGAATAACAGTTTCTGTATTGTCCCATTCAAAAGTCAGTAAGTTTCACTTCTCTTATTGCCTGTACCTACCTACAAAAAAGACATAACCTCATTTTCCAGTTAAACATGTTTAATTGTAGTCACTGGGGGGATTGGTTGAAAACCAGCGCCAAGCTTCAGTTTGGCATATGCTGAACCAATTCCCATTTAGGGCAATTTTTGCTTTGGGGCATACAGCCTTTCAAATTACTGTATTTATTTGTTTCTTTTTCTATACTGAATGCATGTGTGTCTCTTTGTATTCTTTGCACCTAATAAATATTTTCATTTTCATTTTTTTCATTTTCATTCATTTCATTTTCATTTTCATTTCATTTTCATTTTCAATTACCTTAGTGACTCCTTCAATGAAGGCTCTAGTAGCGAGTTCTCCCGGGCCGTCTACCGTCTTGCCGTCGTCATCTGGTCCCCAGGACGCGCTGTATATGTCCACGTGCTGAGGGTTTAGGCTTAGGGAACGGGCTTCGACGGCGTCAGTGACGTCCCCATCCAGCATTCGAACACCTACGCGAAAGCAAACACATAAGAAATTGCTGTAACATTTTTACAAGGCAAATGGAGGTCAGGAAGCCACGTGGCATGATGACTATTTTAATAACGAACCTTGAAAATTATAAGCCAAAGACCAACATCAATTTAATAAAGAACCCCTTTTTATACAACCGAAAGTTCTAAGAAATGTACTTTATTTCTAAAACAAAAACATAAAACAAAATTTTGAATTTTAAAACTTTCTATTAAGTCTAGTTGCCGTACAAATATTGTAAAAGGTTTTCTGAGAAATAAGTTGCTGGTATTATCAAAGGAATTTACCGTAGAAAATTATTTTATCATCAACTATTTTCACAAAGGTTTTATTTCTAGACGTCAATTAATTACACTGAAGATTCAGCTTATTAGACCCTCATAGTAATAGTAAATTATTTTGTTGATGATAAGCAACAATAAATTAGTTGGCAAGTTTTATTAATAATCATTCTCGCATTTTATTCGGTATTCTAGACGAAATGAGTCCCCTAAATGTACTCTTGTAGTGTTTTCCGCCAATCCTAACACATACGTAAGGAGTAAAAGCTAGACATTTACATAAAAAGTGAAAATTTCTCGCGCATACTGAAGATAAATGTTGATCCCAACAAAAACGTTTTGTTTTGCCGCGTGTAGCTGTAATTCTGCTAATTTAGACTTCTGTGTAATATGTCAGGGCGGCTAATTTATTATACAGTTCATTCCCGCGGACGTTTTATGAAACAGACAGCTAGAATTTCACAAAATTATATTATTATTACTTACATACATAAAATCACGCCATTAACCCGCGGAGGCAGAGAGAATTTATATACACCTCTTTTGCTTCCTCAACATTTATACATCTCGTCATACAGCTCGCCTTTTCTTAAGGCTATCTGGTTCGTATATATGTTTTGCGAGAACGATGTCTGCCAGTACCTGCAGTCACATCTGCATTGTATATATATCTCTTTCGCTAATCTACTTCCATCGATTCTTACTATATGACCATCCATAGAGGTATTATTATATTCTTGTAAATGCCGAAATCTACAGTATAATGAGACACGAAACATTTTTATTACAATATACATATTTTTTAAAGAACCTTATGTGTTTTACAACTCTATTAAGCTTTAGTCACAGTGCCGTATAAAAAAGGTAGACAAATTAAATAACGTGCCGGACTCTTGACATAAATATTTATACCCTTTAAGGAATAATTTATTTAGTAGGTAGAGAAATGAAAGATTCTCTTTAGATAAGCCTGCGAAGAAAATGCGTAAACAGGACGATATAAAATGCAGATACTAATGGGCAGCTATTACAACTAATGAGTCTATCAACTACATCCTCAGCCCGCTATTTGTATTAAAATCTTCATCTACACTGACCGAGGAAACAACTAAGATCGTAGATAAACCCAAAACTATAATACTTGTTTCTAAGTACTCGATTAGCATAAAGGATAGTGATAGCTAAGCGAAGAAGTTATATACTTGTTCTTGTATGGAGCATACGAGGCAATACAAGTTAAACAGTGTACGAAGAAAGTTCACACGAATAGACTGCGTGGTGAACCCGACTTGCTTAAGAGTAGCCTCCCGAGCGCCGAGCTTTCATACATAATGTGGGCACATTACGTAAGTATGAAAACATGACGCTTAACTTAACATTCATATTATTAAGACTTTAGCTATTTTTAAAGACATATTATATCTAAAATACTAAAACGCATGTTATTTCGTGCCCTTTTTGACTGACCTGAATTTTAGATCATTAATTAAGTACAATTTTTTTTAAAAAAGGCTACGTACAAACATGCACCTTAGTGGTTTAAATATAATTTTCAATAAAATACATAAAATCTTAATAATATTATAGTGAAACCCATTTTACTTTTATATAGAAAACACCCAACCAATATTGCGCCTGCAGACGTTTTCATATCGCTTTATGAAAACTTTATGCTTAAATTTTGTTTACAAACACTATAATTATCGCCCATTATCATTTATTCATACTTTTACTGAATTTATTATTTTCACATGCTTTAGGTATTCAAAAAATAAATTAAGCTTTTTTTGTAAAACGGAATAGGTAAAAACAATATCATATGTGGAATAAAAAGCCCATATCCTCGTTAATACAGCAGAGTAATCAATACATTGGATTATAACCATTAATTTACATAGGTAATTCGAAAAAAAATACTTAAGTATTCGTCATCTTAAAATGATTGCGAGTTTGAGACTTAGCGGTGATATTTAAGTATAAAAGTGTTATTTCTTATTTCTCATTTGGTAGTTTGTGCAAACTTTCACCACACAATGAGGCTTTTGATATATTTGACCGCTCACGGTGACTGCTAAACACGGAGCTGTCACCGTGAGCGGTCGAACACATCAAAAGCCTCAATGTGGCACCAAAGTATGTTACAAATTTATTGCGCGGTTAGGCCTGTCTTTAAACTTTGTAGGTATACGATTATAACGAAAATGAGGTTACAGTGCATGTAGCTATAAGAAATGGCTTGAATTTATTTTACTGATAAAGGCAGATATTTCTAAAATACAACGACTTTTGGCGTTTAGTGGTCTCTTCATACAATTACCTAATATTTATAGCCAATTGAGTAGTAGGAGTTTTCCGCCATGTTTAATACACTTAAGTACCTATTATTTATTTATGGTTTTGTATTGTTGCTGTTGTTTATAAACCCAATATCGCTTACTCTTAGGCCTATAGTAGTGCATATATATTTTGTATAATTTTCTAACACTAATCAATTTTTATCCGACTTCAAAAAAAGGAGGAGGTTCTCAATTCGGTTGTATGTTTTTTTTTTTTTTTTTTTTTTTTTTTTTTTTATGTTTGTTCGCCGATTACTCGAAGACGCCTGGACCGATTTGAGAAATTCTTTTTTTGTTTGATAGGATATACTTGTCATGTGGTCCGATTTTTTTCAAGTCACGTTCTGATGATGGGATCCTAGAGAAATCGAGGGCAACCCTCAAATTTAAAAGGCTTCTATATTGTTTTTTGTATATTATCTAAAGCTACTCGGATATCTGCATCTAGTAGTCAGCATTTTATGTTGCTGAGCTGATGCTGGAAGGTACAACTCCTCAACGGTTAGGAGTACGGGGATAATTCTTTAAATATAGGCTCCTTGAGGCCGTTTACTGTATTCTTTCAAGTTATACTCAGATGAGGCGAGACGTTGAATATTACTTATGTACATTCATAATATGAGGTCATAATTTGATGATGGGATCCTAGAGAAATCATGGGTAACCCTCAAATTTCAAAGGCTTCTATATTGTTTTTCGTATATTACCTAAAACTTCTTGGATATTTGCATTTTAAGTTGCTGAGCTGATGCTGGAAGGTACAACTCCTCAACGGTTAGGAGTACGGGGATTATTATTAATAAGTTTTCCGTCTCAAGTAACCGTCATCTCCTCATTTGAGAAACATTCTGGTCTACCCATCACTTAAAATCGTAAAATAAAATAATTTTTAATAAAAAAAAAACCGACTTCAAAAAGTAGGTAAACTAAAAAGCAAAATATAAATTTACTTCGCACAAAATAATACGTTTTTTCATTTAGTAAAATAGAAATTAATAAATAATTATTTTATAATTCTGAAGTCGGTGCAAAGTAAACAATAACTCTGTATAGACTAATCTTTCTAACAACTATTTTCTGACTGAATATTAGTTCTTAATTATCCGATTTACTTGGCACCGACTTTAGAATTATAAAATAATTATTTAATAATTTCTATTTTACTAAATGAAAAAACGTATTATTTTGTGCGAAGTAAATTTATATTTTGCTTTTTAGTTTACCTACTTTTTGAAGTCGGTTTTTTTTTTAATTAAAAATTATTACTTGGAAGCAGCGATAGCCGAGTAGGAGACTGTAGGACAGCGATTTCAAAGGTCTCAGGCTCGATCTCACGGCAGACACATCTGCTAATAAATCGTGAAGATTCGTCTTTTCAAAGATATTTGTGTATAATTATCATATAAATAATCGCTCGCTAACGGTGAACGAAAACATCGTGAGGAAACCTGCATGCCTGAGAGTGTCTAAAAGTGCTCAAGGGTGTGTGAATTCTACCAATCCGCACTTGACCACCGTGGAGGACTATGGCCTTACACTTCTCATCATAAGAGGTCCGAGCCCAGCAGTGGGACATGTATTAGATACAGGGCTGCTATTAATAATCATTCTCGTGTTCAGGGCTTAGCAAACATAATATAGAACAAGATCGCGCTTATCTCAAGGGTTAGACAAATATGTTGCATGTCATGTCATGTCATGTAATAGCGACCGTGTATTTAGCTATCAACTAAACACATACAAGACTTTGTAATACTGAGCAAAATTTATCCTCCATATAATCATATTGCTGGTTGTTATACGTTTAAAAGGGCGATCGAAAATTTATGATGGTTTTTGCAGGCAGGTTTCCTCCGCCTCACATACAGAATATTTTGTGGGTATTTACGAGTATTGGATGCGATCATTTTTAATCGACTAGCTTATAAATGAATTATCTACTACTTTGAATTGAACCTTATACTTGTGAAAACTGTGTACCTAGTATATAATCTCGATCTAGCCATGAAATAATATTTTATATTCATACCACGAGTAAAATAAATTGGATATCTTATGCTTAACAGCACCCATGAGATGTACACCCAGATATTCTCTACCATGAACTTTGAAACATATAACATTATGCATTCTACGAGCGTTTCAGGCGCCTAACCACATTATACGGCTTTGTTTACAGAAAGAAATCATAAAAGCTTACGAGGGACCATAAAGAGTTGCACACAGTAACAATAAACTTGAAAATTCTTTTTCTCGTATTCCTTAAGCGTAATAAGTTTTGGCTATATGAGTTCTTTCAGCTACTTTTTATGAGCAACGTGGCTTCAATAAGTTACGTTTTATGCCGCATTTCAGTAAAACAACTACTTGCACTGACTATGAAATGTTTATGTTCCAAGGGCTGAGTAATTTTCAATCACAGAACGTTTTTACTTAACACTTACAAAGTTTTGTAACAAGTGGTGTAAGTATTTCTTCTTTATTTTGCAGTAAAACATACGTATTAGGTTTATAAAATATGTTAATGAAGATAAAGGTAAGTATCATTGCAACTTTAAACATCAATGCTAGCTGACCCTAAGGACTTGTGTTCGGTCAAGTTTCCATATTTCGAACAAAATCCCTTGGGAAAAAAGCTCTTACAGTTTTCGCGAAACTTTCCGTTTTCTTTGCTACGTTTATAGTTTTTCTAAGCGTAAAAACCTTACTGTTGTCTGACCCGGACTATTATAAAGATTTTACTTTTATTTGAAAAAGCCGGCCACGTGATTTGCTAACTAATATGTATAGGGCATCATTTTGTACTGTCATCGGTGTTACATACACCGGTAAACGTTAAGTACAAGCCAATGCTAATACTGGTACTAAGCTCTACCTTTCTAAACCTAGTAACTATTATTTTCCCTGGACTTCACAATATGATTATGTGCTGTGTATAACTTGGGTGCAGAACTTTTTCCATCGGAATTATTGAGATCAAAATTTCTAGTCTAAGATATGTTTAGAGACATAGTCCTACTTCCCGTAGCGTGATGTACGAAAGAGCTAGCAAATAAAGAGGTGTACCTAAATACTAACGGATTCAGCTGAATATCAGTATATCACGTGGTGTTAACCCAACTCTGAATGCCATAGACCTTCAAATGGGCAACCGGAACCGACACGACAGCTTAACGTGTTCTCCAAGGCATGCCAGAAAACTCATAATGTTAAGATGGAATCAAACGAACGACCACGGGAACCATTGCTTAACCTGTAAATTTGTCCGTACGGCATCCGTAGTAATTAGAAGCCAATTAAACATAATTCACGTGGGTATAAGATCTTACCTCCAACACTAGCACCATACGCCACCCCAACAGCACACAGTGAGTTGTTAGCAGTCGCAGCCACTTCTCCGGCGCATCGTGTGCCGTGACGGTTTGAGTCAATCATGTCGTACCGAGGATTTGGGTCCGAATCGTGAGAGTTCACATCATACGATGCCATCGGATCCTAAGAATAGATTAGAGATTAGTATAATTATAAAAGGTAAGCTTTTGACACGATTGGATTCGGATTGCTGTAGTAACAAGTTATTGAAGCTGTACGCCCAATCCTGTGTTAAAATTAAGGCGCTGATATAAGATTTAACCTAAATTGACATGAGAACAGAAATTTAATATCGTACATTGTATCCACTAAAACACTAATCTTACGACTTGCGTCGCAGGAAAACATTTCAGCACAATGTCATTAAGTATTTTATCCTCTTACGCTTGTCTACTCGTCGTTCCAGGTTTTATCTCTTAATTATGTGCTAAAATAATACGTGATGTGTGTGCGGAAGTAATCTACAGAAACGTGAGAGAGCCCTTACTTGAGCGGAACATAAATCGCCTTGGTACGCGACCCAATTACCTATTTTTTTCCGAACGCCAACAGTGAAATTAAAGCCGCACAAGCGAGATGAATCGTGTAATTTGAAACTCCACAGCTTTTGTTCAGCTCACAGATGTCACTCTACGCCCTTTTATCGCAAAAGCACAGATCCCTCTCGTTCCCGTTCTGATTCCATCGGTGTTTTCAAACGCACCCTCGACACACACGGAAAACTGATGCTTTTATTTCCCAAGAAGATTTGAAAATAATGACAAAGGAAGGCAATACTAACGTAATGACGTCACAAAACATACGGAAGGAAAATTTTTCAACGAAATTCATTGCGATGTGCTCTCATCTGAACATAAACCGACGTTATCTTACGCCCCACACAAATAATGCAAACCAAACATTTTTTCACGCAGTAAAATTCATGCAGTTGAAACTATGGTACATTTTTTTGGTAGGTGATGGTATGGATGGTGAATTTGCAATTTTATAGTTAGGTTACATGTTGTTACTAATACTGGAAACAAGAAGCGGGTTACGGGAGGGCGGTTGCATAAAATAATAAAACAATACTTACATAATTGGCAGCTAGATCAGGGTGTTCGGTCTCAAGGCCGTCGTCAAGAATGGTGACCACGACACCGCGGCCGGTGATACCTTCCCGCCACGCAGGAATTACGTTCATGTCTAAACCGCCTCCTCGATTCTGTACAAAAAACACAAGATTTTAAATTACCAATTCCACCATTTTATTATAACTACTGAAAAGTAAATTGATCTTAATGACGTGGAGCAACACGTAGATAAATCATTAAAGGCCTTATAGAAAGAACGCATAATTCTATACCACATTAATAAACTCAAGAGCACGTTTAACCTCCAAAAGAATATTATGTAGTCTAATTACTAAAAGTAAATCCAATTACTCAACTCCGATTCGCATCGGTGAAGGCATTTTAATTTACAAAAATATATTGGTAAACGAATTTGTAAGAGTAAAACGAAATATCAGCCGCAACATCGACGCGGCCACTGCAAATTTATATTGACGGATCGTTTTGGCAGATATACTAAATTGCTTTTTATATCACCTACATCCAAACGAGGGAAAATAACTGAACAAAACTAACAGCAATTCTAAATTGAAATCGAAATAGAATCACTGATTTGAACATGAACGAAGGCTTTATTATTTGGGAAATTATTTGCAATACAATTGATTTAGATTGACCACGAGTTCAATAAACAAACACTGGCCAAATATCTGCAGTGCAGTCCTCAAATGCATTTTTGATCCATTTATTCTAAACAAACTGAATATTTTAAAAAGTGTGCAATTTTTACAAGTAATGGCTATTAGCTTCGTTTGTAACGATGTGATACAGAAATAACGGCAAAGGATGCGTTAAACGATCTAACAAAGACTTCTACAAAACTGCAGTATTGAATTTATACTTCGCTAACAGGACAAAAAATACACATTTTTATCAAACTGTTAACAAATATAAAAGCACAGTGAAACATTTTCACATCCATTACGGTTCCGAATTTATAAGAAGAATTCGTTACGATTATTTGTTTTTAGTTAAATAAAACTGTAATTCTCGGCTTCCACCTCGTTAATATTAAAGTAACAGCGATATTAAGTTCACCGCAAGAAAATAGACCTTTGTTATGGATCGCTTCCGTCGTTTACGGAAACATAATGGTTCCTTTTGTACTTTATACGTTATATGGCAGCTAAACAAACTTCACACTGAAGAATATTTCACAGTGTGAACTCTTGAAAGTGGCTTCATTAGTCGTCTCGGCAGCGGCCACTCGTGGCTGCTCACTGCATTTTGTGGATTCGTTTTCCGTATCTAATTTACCAAAATTCGCTGTAGCTGCACTTTTCGTCTGTTATTTTATATTTATGTCTATAAAACCCTCGGCTGAAGAGCACTTGACCCAAAATCTTTGACGTTACATAAATCCTAGTTTCTAGGTTCTATTATTAGTTTTGACGACGATTCTCCAAGCTTCGTCATTTTGTGAGTTACTTTATGAATCGGCTTAAAACGAAAATTTTCGACTCGTATAAAATTTGAACTATAAGTATAATGGGCAGAAAAGCGGTCGAACAACAATAAAACATTTAAAAACTCTAATATGATAAGAGTAACAAACCCAGCGTCTGTATTGTGGTAGATTTATCTTAGATCTTTGACCTAAGACCGCAGGGTATTGTTTCAAGTACAAGCCATCAAGTAGTTAATTCTGATCGTATATTCTGTTTGTACATGAACTCGGTACAAACAAAAGTTCCTCCTACAATATTAGTATGGTAATTGGTTTGGGTATCGTAATGTTACCTTTTCAGGTGCGTCTGGCCTGTTTTACTTCCCAACGATTATCATAATTGGTGTATTTTAGATTAGATTACCAGTTTGTGTTTCCTTGATGGAATTTCTTTTTAATTCCTTTGAGGGCGATAAAAATAAATGAGCCGCGAATGTTTTTTTCAGATAGCCTTTTTAATTTTTGTTTCACCACACAAAGAAACTTTCGGGTAGCGTTTAAATCGTGATGGTAACGACATAATACTTGTAAAAAGGATTATCTGGATTCTAATACATGTTGACCCGAGATGTGTCTAATGATAAATTATTTCTTATTTAATGACAGAGTGCTAAAAACGCAGCACAATTCCACTTGCGTATAAATATTTTCTTGCTTTATACGAATAATGCTAGCTAAAGCGATATGCTAGAATTAAAAGCGAACTGCATGAAAGGTAAAACGAACACAGAGAAGATAAATGATAATTTTTAACATTTCTGTTTGATTACAGACTTCGTTCGAATAAATCGTCGGAGAAATGCGCTCGGTTTTATGTAAACGCAGTTACTTTTTACGGAACATTTAACGAAACAAAGCTACACATTGCCTGAAATGATTTTCGTCGAATTTTCAACCGGCACCGATGTTATTAACGAAACACTATTTCTAGATGAAACTATGTTTATTTTCATTGTAACTGAAAGAAAACTGTATTATTTTCTGCACTTGCAGCTTTGATTTCTTTGATTTGTATGGGTAGAAGCGAAGCGATACTTTTGTAAAATACCAAAGAGCAGTTCTCTCTGGTACGAGTTCTAGAGAACTCGAGACCTCACGATGAGAGGCCCATACGCTAACTACTATATATTATTTGTTATAGTCTAGAATAACGAGGCCTATATGATTTTTTATAAAATCAAAATGTAATGAAGTAAAAAAATCTCATGTCAATAAATTGCAATATTTTTTAACTTTGATTTAATACTTACTAAATACCACATGTGAGGCCATTTGGGGTCGTTGAGCTGGAACTTAGCGTCAGCGGCTCTCGGCCGGCCCTTCACCCGTAACTGTTGGAGCTCTCGCCTGGAGCTGGCTTCTCGCTTCGATGCTGATGACTCTGATGCCGTCTCAGCTGATGACAAAAGTATTCATAATATTTAGAGTAAAGTATTGCATAACATTTAAAAGCAGGTTTGAAGCTTGCCGCAAATGAAATGTCAGTGGTCGGGGTTGACCACGCTCGAGTGCGGTGTCCCTCGATTGGTGGAACAGCCATCTGCAGCCAACTTCACAACAACAAATATCTTTGGTTTTATTTAACAAAGCATGTATGGCATGATACACATATTACAAATATTAAAGGCAGTATAATTGTGAACCAAACGAGAGGTAGACCTTTGATTCTTCACCTGGTGATAAATATAAACAACCACATGAATAAAGTATACCTTCCTATTTTCCTACGGTTAATCCTCTTTGCGTTATTAGTTAGATAGTGCACCTGAGTGACGTACACAACGATTCCCTACAGCCGGCGCACCCTGGGCAATTTCGCGAAAGCGAATTGGCTAATCCTTTCACCACGATGGCAAGGCTAAATAAAATTTGACTCAGCTATTGTCACGACGAAGAAGAAGAAGAAGAAGTTAGATAGTCATTTCTGTATAAAACATGTAAGGATAGTAATTTGGATTGCAATAAATGTAATAATATTAAATCATATTTCATACAATTGCGTAAGAAGATATTATTACGCTTGTAAGAATTCGTTAATGTATTGTTCGAAATTATCTTGCTTGCAATGTGTAACATCACTTTAAGGCATCACAGTTCCCTGCTTCTACTAAGAGGTATTTTCTCAAGGGAGAGACAGCATTGTTGGAATGCATAGCTGACGTGATAGTAACACGAAATGAAAAGCGTTCATGATACTAAACTGACTGCAAAGTGCAAGAATAAATCTGTGTAGTGGTATCTCAAAATGTTTCTTTTGTACTTATTTCTGGTATTTATTTTCGAAGTGGACGTACAGTGGGCCTATCAGTCAAATTAGGTATGCAGGACTAAAACTTCTGCGTTATAGTGAAGATTGACTACTCTAGTTATGAATGTGTAAAATGCATATTTTAATAGTGTAAAATACCAACGATTTATGAATGTAACTCACATATTTATAACTAGTTTGGATAATCACAGTTCCACGTCATAGTTCACAATGACGTGGAAGTTTTCGCCCAGAATACCTAATAGCTTGTCCCACTGTACACGTTTTCTAGCTGGCCGTGATTGTCATGAGCAAGGTGATTGAGCGTTTGTACTTCCGATTGCTATAGTACATAACATAACGTCACGTGTATATTACCCACGTGACACACCCCGTGTCAGAGGTGAAAATCACACTTCACCTGTTCTGTTTTATGTCCCATCCACCGGGGCCAATCCCCACTCCGGCCTTGCCCGACCCGGGCATCAAACCTCGCGATTAGAGGCACATACGATAATCACTGACGTGGCACGAAAAACGTGGTAGTTAGGCAGTAGAAGAAGAATCTAGAATAATTTGCAAGTCTCTCTTCTTTCTTGATAGCTTCGCCCAGCGAACGCGCGTATCTTTTTCTAGCTTGCCGTGGTGGTCGGGGCACCAGTAAATCAAAATGCTTCTTTTATTCTATATTTCTGGTAATTTTATTCAAATTTCTGTAAATGCCGAAGCTTGCTGTGATTGTCATGAGCGAGGTGATTGTTATGCCTTAGGTCCCATGTGATAAGGGGTGAGTCTATAGCCATCAACCGGGACCAATCCAACTCCAGCCTTGCCTGACCCGGGAAGCAAACCCGAGACCTTGCGATGAGAGGAGCATACGCTAACCACTAGACCAACGTGGTAGTTAGACCAACGTGGTAGTTAGACCAACCAGGCAGTTTGCTATTATAAAACAGAATTTAACTAGTGGAATAAAATACACGATAGGTACAAACCTGTAGAAGAAGAATCTAGAATAATTTGAAAGTCTCTCTTCTTTCTTGACAGCGCGCGTTGCTGCTTCGCCCAGCGAACGCGCGTATCTTTTTCTAGCTTGCCGTGGTGGTCGTGGGCAGGGGAGAACGACCGTTTTGAGAGCGCATGGTGATGGAAATGGTAGTGATGGTCGAATATCTGAGGACAAAGAAATTAAAACTTCATTAGCTTGTAGGTACACAAGTTGAGTGAAAAACATGCCGGTAAATATTTGAATAGGTATGTGAAAGAACAGATCAGCCTCAGTCGCGTTTTTTGACTTTCTTTCATTCTTATGTATATGAGATAATATATTTAACACCTACATGAGACTTAACGTGAAAAATAATGAATATACAACTGATAAACAAAAACAGAAAATAAGCTTCTGTAGGTATAAATTAAAGTTCATTTTACTTTTGTTTGTAAATACCCAGACCTACATTAAAATGGAGCACAGCTCAGTACTTCTTCATTGTACGAGACGGTGCGCAATTTCAGACAAATTGGGAGCTTAATTTTAATAATAACCCAATTTCAATTCATAATGCAGCACTAAATTGATGGTAGAACAAGTACGTGACCGCTTTTAAATTAACTTTGCTTATTATGAGCAACAACACTGCTCCTCGCAAAATTAACTTCAAAATATTTTAGGTTTCAAAGAACTTTGAAGGAGAATTGCTAATTAAAATGTTCATCAGTCAGCAATCCGTTCAGTCGAGCTTTTGTCTGTGATAATTAATGTAAATGTCGATCTAAGTTAAAGTACCAAAACCCATAAAATTACTATTTGGTAACTACATTATACTTCTTTATTCATCCCAAAGAATTAAGTGAATGTATCTTTGGATCTTTCGTAACGAATTTACCTATAAGATTCATCAACCAAACAAGGATCTTTCCACTTTAAAACTATCACGTAAAAATCTCGTTTTATTTTTTCTGGTGAAAGCTAGTGTATTCAAAAATATTTCAGATTATAGCAATTGGACTCTATATAATTATATTGTTATTGAAAAACGCATGTAAACCAAATAATTATGAGTAACTCCAAAAGCTAAGCAAATAATTAAGGATTTAGCATATCAATGAGTAAATTAATTTGTGTAATTGTTTCACATTTAGTGGATTAGTTATGTACTGTGATATTAAAATTGTTAGACATCACATTATTTCATCAATTGAACGTGCTTGAAGACATATAAATATCAAACAATCGTTAAAGAAAAATTTATAACAAAAGACTTAATTGACGACATTTTAATGGTAAAGACAATATTTGACTACAAAAAATAATGTCTCTAGTAGTCTTTAGTGGCTTTTAATTAGATTTATTATATTTGTTTTTTTATGTAATAGAGTAAATAGAAGAGCTTCGCTAGCTCTGGTTTATTACACGAATACTTGGAAATGGTTAAAAATATAAGTACCCACCAACGCACCAACAACTGCCCATAACTTTGCTCATTACTTGTCTATCCTAATGTTGCCTGTAAGAAATTGCTTATAGCGATAAGGCCGCCCATTATGCAACATATTTTTTAAGTGCATTTGTTTACAAAATAACCTTTGTCAATATTGGTGTACAATAAAGATTACTCTATCTCTTTCTATCTATCTATCCTTAATGAGAGCAAAAACTCTGATTAATGCTTTAAAATTCTTTGAAGTGGGTTACTGGTTGTTAGACGGCAGTAAAATTAAGGAAATAATATATTTCCTTATTAACAGGTGATAAGTATAAAACATCCAGCAATTCAATTTAAAAGTAACTTTTAAACCGTTAGACAAAGATGTGCACTATTAATTTTAAAATTCCTCGTCCTCTAAAATAAAATTTTGCATATTTCAGCTTACAGCCTTGGCATACAACATTTATGAAAAGACTGTGAACGTCTCTACGGTATGAGTGGCTTGTTAAATTAAAAAAGAACGCTGAGACTGGCGACTATTTGTCTAGGTTAAAACTACTTGTAATTTCCAGTTTTCTAGTCATGTGAAGTTTGGAATTTAGTTATATAATGTTTTCATAACTGACGTTTGATAAAGAGAAATGTAAGACATATTTTTTCGGAAAGCCGACGCGCCGTGCGACAAGCACTGAAATTTTCATATTACGCTCATCTCCGCATTGCGGTGTCCCACTGATATGATGTTATTTGAATTTTATATCATAATTTTGGATAATACGCTATTATATTTTATGTAAATTTCACGTAAGTACATACATCAAAGTTTTATGGTGTAATTTATATCTCGATGAGCTTTAAGCTTTGGTGAAGTAATATGTTAGGTTATTATCAATAATTTTCATCTTCCGCAAGTTTAGTAAGTCAATTATTATCAAAATTTGCTTTGGTCTCTCTTTGGCTGGCTTATTCCATCCACTTCCCGCGGGAATACCTACGCAGCTACTCCAAAAGCCCATAAATATTTTCGCCTCTCTAGCGAACGGGCTCCAGCCGGTTCCAGCGCAAAGCCGGAAAAATAAAATATTAGAGTACAGAAAAACAATCTACTAGAATAACGTTAAAATAATTAGATTATGTTTATTTTTATGCATTACATTTTTTACACTACCGAGACTAGAAAAATATTTTGAAGGCCATTTTCTCGACTCACCAATCTACAACAAGACTTTATCATTCTTAAAGATTATGATAATGTATGTTTAACAAATAGTAACACTATGCAACTTCCCTTATCGAATTAGTTTTACCTTAAATTTTGCAAACCTTAAACGATTCTTTGTTAAGAATCCACTGTTACCAAAGACGGGTGTATAGCAAGAGGTATCCTTGCTGAGTATCGCCACGGGCGGCAGCTTCCCCTATTTATGAACTGACGTGGAAAAAGGGATTTCATGCAGCCAACCCGATACAATATGCAGCGAGTTGAGTTTTGTCTTACCTGAAAATTTTGAAGCTAACCGTGCTTTTAACAAAGGGCGTCACTTCAAAAGATTTTCCTGTAGCAGACTGGTTTTCAGCACAAAAGTTCATTGTATTTAAATGGTAAACAATTTACCAGTAAATTTATACGTGCATAACAAATTTTCATAAAACGTAGATACCACATTTATTTATGTATGAATTAACAATAATGATGATCAAAATTACCCTTATATACCTCGACATTGTATTTTCACGCATGTTTGAGGCGGTGGTATTTTATCAAGGCATACGTATTCAAAGGAAAACATCAACGCAAACAACTTATCTTCTATATGTGCATGCATATATTGGAGTTTTGTGTAACGACCATGAAATTGAGTAGAAGTTAAAAAAAACATTGAAATAATTGATTGAATAAGGTTTTTCAAAGTTCTCGTCTAAATAAAGTTCTATAATTTTTTTCCTTGAATAATAAGCGACATTCAATATTTACTTTCGTGTCGCTTAGGAAAGGGTGTCGTTTTTGTCTTGACTTTTAATGGGAAGGGCTCGGCTTTCTGCCGTAGTACTTAGGTGAAAGTCCTTAGACAGAATCCCGCCCAAGGCTACAACTTGACCTGTGCCAAGCAAGTCGGGAGTGGAGACAAATGACACGAACGCGTTTCATCTCACGTTCATCCTTCAATCTCATCCTGTTCATTTGAGACGGTTCACAATGTAGGTCATTTGAATATCTCGTAAATAAAAATGAAATTTAGCTCTAGGTCTGTATACTTATATGTAACATACATAAATTAGTCTCACAACGTTGAAATTTTGAGAAATTTGAATTTAGGGTATACGGAAATTTACTAAAAAGCGCAGAATCCAATCTAGAAGTTTAGTTTAATTTACTGTATTGAAAATAAAGTAAATGGTAGATACAGAATCATTTTTTTTCAATCTGAGTGAACATAATGCAAAAGAATTGAATATTTTCGTATTTAAATTTCAACGAGCCCGCCACGCTGGCAACACAACACGTGCTGTGTTGCCTCGGTTCCCCGTCAAAACGGCATTCAGAATTACATCCTTCATATGCATCGAGTATTTTTCAATCAAACCTTACTACAATCAATGTATTCCTGATTTTTTTCTTGCATACGAGCAGCCACAGCCAGCTGAGTTTCATTTTTCGAACACCAAATACGTAGTGCTTGGGGTACCATTAGAGGGATCAAAAAATTGTTTGCATTGATGAATACGCAGTGTCTGATGTAAAACACGAGAGCGTAAATAAAACTAGCATTGGATCAACGCAGGCGAAAAAACCGACTTAAAAAAACAATAAGGAACTTCGTTCCAAAAAAACATTCAATAACGCTAAAATTTGGTTAGATAGTTTATAAAGGTCGTGCTGATAAATTGAAAGAAAATGATAAGCACGGACTTCAACTACTATCTAACCTACGACTTTTTGCGTTATTAATTTATATAATTTTATTTATCCCTTTTTAGTGAAGCAACTTCACCATTCAGTGTTCCCATTTAAGGCTGTATGCCTAGCAGTATGTTGAACAGGTACGAAAACACCAAATACTAGGAGGTTATAAGAATAAGGTAATTTTCAACGCCGTCTCATCTAAGTATAACTTACAAGAATACAGCTAACGGTCTTAACATGCCTATATTCTAAAAAATATCCAAGTACTCCTAACCGTGGAGGGTCTGTACCTTCCATCATCAGCTCAGGATTATTAAATGCTGACTAAAAATATGCAAAAATTATGGTATAAGCCTTAGTAGTAAGTTTTATGGTTCTTCTCGATTTTCCTAGGACCACGTCATCATCAGCACCTCCTTTTTCGAAGTCGGTTAAAAATAGTGAAAATCGGTACCCCTAAAATACGCACCTATTGATTGTCATATGTAATGTTAAGAACTTGATTAAAAGTTGTTCCTATGCAAACAAACAGAGGTTAAGGAAGCAAATAGAACTAAGTGTATGCTACGGCAGACTGTTAACTTCAGAAACAACAACAATGTTCTCTCCACCGACATTCATATGGAGAAGTCAATTTTCTTGTTTGAAAGTACAATCCTGTGTAAAGTAATTTTACCGGGGTAAGAACCGCTCAGTTTCTTGCAATCAAATACCACGAGATGTTCTAGGAGTAAAACAACTTTGCAGACCTCGATTCAACAAGCAAGAGAACTTCCAAGTCTTTAGAGTGGCTTTGGGCAAAGTAAATTTTGACCTTAAACTACGCTACTTGCCGCTTTCAGAGATGCAGTTTGTAGACTGTAGACCGTCTGTGTATTTCATTGCAAATACCTATAAATTACATTTTGTATGCTTGTCGTAACTTTAAAAACAAAAAAAAAGTTGCTGCAGCATTTATGGCATGTTGGTAGTACAAACTAATAATCCTGTTTGTTAAGTTGAAGTTTCATATGTTTATTAAGTTGAAGCAATTTAAGCAACACGTGGAATATCTATACATATTTGTACTTAAGAGAATAAATAAGATATTAAACGAAATTGCGCCAACACAAAGCAATTAGGGCAAGCGTGGTAGGTTTAAAGTATAGCTATGTCTACAAAATAAGTGGAAATGCTCGGTAAATTCAGTTTTTAATTTAAAAATGAAGCTTGAGTAAATAATCGCTTGGTGTTCTAGTATCAAGCCCGCTTCGAACCATTAATGCTTTTGAAGTCTTGCCAAAAAGTCTCTGCAAGTGCAAATTGACTTTTGTCAGGAAATATTTCTTGATTAGAACTACGCTTAAATAAAATGAGATTTATCTTCTTATTCTATTAAACTAACGGCATTTGAGTTCATACAATTATTTTTAGGAAAAAATGTTTTTTTACAAAAAGTTTTTTGGCAAGAATAATAATCTTATTTGAATTTAAGCATTAATAAATAAAGGTTAAGATAATTACATTTCAGTGGGTTTCCATCCACTACCTTAAACACAAACACCAATTTGACGTCAATATCTACAAGTACCAAAGCTGATTATTCCGGTGACTTTCCCGACTAAAACGTTTCACAGTACAAAGGCAGCGTCGTTTCCATGGAAACACTGCGTAGCCTACCTTAAATGGACCTTTCGGCTCTCCCCCGTAACAGTAAATATCCCAACCCTCCTGCAAGTTTTGAACCGGCGCGTAAAATAAAAGGTGAGCTGAAGCGTTGTTAGTTATTAATGTTCGACAATGGCGCACGGCAAAAACTTCACTGGGTCTTCTACAGCGTATTTATTTATTTACACGTCCCAGAAAGACCTAACTTACGGTGCTGGAATTTAAATAAATGACCGTGTGACAAGAGGACAGGAGCTCGTGGCTAAGTCGAAACTGCGCGGATCGATCGGTCTTGCAAGATAAGCAATGCTAACCGCGGTTGGCCGTGGATGGGTGATCATCTGAACATTACAAATTATCCACCGTGCCTCAGAAAGTACGTTTAGCCGTCAGTCCCGGTTACCATTTAAAGATCTATGATAGTCGTTAGGGGCCGTTCAAGTATTACGTAAGCACTATGGGGGGGTTGGGGGGGTCTTTGTTTTGCTTATTTTGGATGACATGGGGGGTAGGGGAGTCTAGATGATGATTACGTCATCGGTAGTTATTTACTTTTTTACACGAATGGCAACCCTCACATTGTCTATGCTTGAAAACGAAACGCATTTTTGGGGATGCCCGCACGCATACGTTTAGGCACTCGCTTTAGAACCGATTCGGGGAATTACCACGCGCTGTTCACTTGTCTAAATTTCTTCTCGTCAGTGTATTGTTTTGTTTGGATACTATAGCGAGTAGACGTACGTGTTTTAAGCATAGCAAAGCAACTTAACATTTGTGTTACCGTTGATTCGAAATCCGAAAAATGTTTACGTCAGCATGGGGGGAGGGGGTAAAAGCTTTGCTTACTTTTGCTGACAAGGGGGATGGGGGGGTAAATAATTGTAATAAATCTGCTTACGTAATATTTGAACGGCCCCTTACGGGTAGTCAGAGGCCAGAAAGTCTAACAACTAGTCTAACAATGAGCATCGTTTCAACTCGTACTGGGTTGTGGAGGTCTGATTGCAGTCGCTTCACGAAAAATACTGATATTCGGCTAAATCCGCCGATCTAATTAGCCGATCCTAATGCAATTAGAAAAAAGGCTTGGTGTGACAAACTTACTCCAGACAGTTTCTTTATATTACGAAAGATAAAAAAGGCTCTCTGCCCTCTTAAGATTGATATTCGTCCCCAAGTAAATAAATCTCAAGAAACAAAAGTTGAGAAAAATTTAAGCAAGTTACAATTTTCTTTAATATTTTTTAGAGAAGATGCCGTTTTGAAATACTTAAACCTATCTGAAAATATTGATTCGAGACGACAAATATTAAATGTACCTATTCAATTACTTAAAGAATAGAAGGTCTAAAAATGATTATCTACAGCTTGGTATTTCAAGAACCCACTTCTGAGAGTCTGTAAAAGCACGAGATTTAAAAAATGATCACGTATCTACTTTAAGTTGTACAAATAGACTATTGTACGTATCCTATTTGCTCAGTATATTTGTTGATCCTAGATAGAATAGCTTGTCTCGTTTAATAGCCACTTGCACTGAAAACGGCACTAAATATTTAGAAAGAAATTACTTCGACGTCCTTTCAGCGTCCATGATATGAGTTTTATGAAATAAATATTGTGATGTTTTGTTGTAATTTGTTCAGAGGAAAAACATACAGCCATTTTTAATAATAATAATATTTTAGAAATTAGTTTATGACCATTCTTTGTCCACAATCTCTTTACCAAAATTGAATTATCTAACCAATTGATACACTACCCATTGTTATAAATGTAGGCCAATAGACACTAAATCTAATTCTCGATAGTGTCAGATAGTCACAGAATAAATAACATCGAAAACGAAGTAACAAAAATATATTTATCTCCAAACATTTTTGGGGCAAGAATACAAATAAATAATGTGATAAACATTACTCTGTGACAACAAGACTTGTGCGATATTAAAGATAGAAAAAGCCGCGGTGGTTTCTCAAGGGTCTAACATTTTCGATATTTTTCGTTCTATATTTGGTACAAAAGTGGATAAAAATGCGTAAAGAGATAATTATACTAGGCGTTGCTCTATAGCACGCTTTTAGTAACTAAGGCGTAGAGATTATTTTTATTTTCATTATGATCCCACCAAAAAACAATTATTGTAAAATGTTGATAAGGCTGGACCACATCTGGCTCCGTTGAAAAGATCAGATCTTATAAAGCAAAGCTTTTAACTATGTGTAAACAGTAACTGTGTGTAAAATATAACAGCTTTGTTTAAGATATACGAATCTTTGAAAGCCTAAAACCAAAGGATCAAAGATCACAAGAGTTTTATATAACAGCCAAAAGACTTTAACCATTTCACGCAGTCGGAAGGCCGCAGTCGTAATCAACATAAATTAAACTGAGTAAATCAGTTAGTTCAAAGATTCCAATTTTGGCGTGGTCCGCATTTCCATTATTATTTTAGTTGGAAATTTAGGCACGTTTCAGTCAAAGGCAATAGGAATATTTTTTGATGCCAATTGGGCACGTATATTGTAATCAACTTGTATTTTTTTGTGTATTGCATATCGAAACGAGCTTACAAATCAAAACACAAAATGTTAAAAAAAAATATTCAGCTAACCTAATCGACATTGCCTTCAACATTGTGTGTAAATAATTTCAAATACATTGTACAAAATACCTCGCGTTTATAAATCTCCTGGTTTGCCCAATAGAGTGTAGACACAAAAAAACAATTTAATCAGTCTGTTTGCGAGCTCTTTATTGGTATCTTGATAATAAAAGCAACAAACCAATACCAGTTACGCCGGGAAGTGGGTATAATTTCCTTTTTTCAATATAATAGCACTTCCCATTTGTAAATAAGAACTGGCAGTAATAACAAAGGACGTTCATAGCATTATAACCTTCACATTTTCCGCATAATATCATTGTAGCGAGCCAAGCAGCTTATGTGTGTAACAAGGCATTTTAGCTTTCCCTTTTTACGACATTTGCTGCCTTCTATAAATAATGCCACTTGTTAGTTTTACAAACTTAATAACTTAAAATATATCTTACTAACTCGTTAATCAAAACACGCGAAACTCATCAAACCTATTTTAGTATAAAAATGCATTCTTTGAAAGTTACACAAAACACTTTTTTATTCAATTATTTTTATTAAGCTTCGAATTAATTTTATTGACTAGTAAAGTAAGTTTTGTTACACAGTTCAAAATACAATAAAAACATTTTTTTTTTGTATTTTCAGTCGAGGATAATGAGTAACGTTTTCAGTGTCGAAGATTTTGTGATACACGTACTCGTATGTTATAGCATAAACAAAGAGTGTACGCTGCCATAAATTGCCGAAGCTAAATCGCTATTGATACGAGCAGCGATAGCCGAGTGGGAGACCGTAGGACTGTGAAGTCTCGTGTTTGAACCCACGGCACACACCTCTCGTCTTTACGAAGATATGTGTGTATTTATCATATAAATTATCGCTCGCTAACGGTGAAGGAAAACATCGTGAGGAAATCTACATGCCTGAGAGTGCCTAAAAAAAGTGCTCGAGGGTGTGTGAAGTCTCAATCCGCACTTGGCCAGCGTGGTGGACTATGACCTAATCCTTCTCATCATGAGAAGAGACCCGAGCCCAGCATGGACATGTATTAAATACGGCTGCTATAATCGCTATTGAAGATAAATTCCGTAAACAACCATTAAAAAACCGACATAAACCTTTATAGTTCAACTATAAAAAGTCCCATTGAGGTAATCGCTTCGCTGCTTCTTAATAAGCACACTTTATTATGATAAAATGCTTGCTGAACAAATCCTATTATTTATTGTTAGTTTCAAGCTGAGGCATATACTTAGAAATAATAGCGAAACACAGCAGGTGTTTTGCGTTTATATTTACGAGAGGCCTCGTGTAAATGCTAACTCATATTTTAGACAGCTAGGCTTTCAACTTGTTAACAGATGTTATTACAAAATTAATGAAATTGTTGATGAGTGTTCATTTATATTGTAATTAATAACTATCCAGAATAAGGCGTTGTCGGCTGTAGAGTATTTGATAGAGGCAGCTTGTTCTCGATATGCTGCCACCGAGTAAAATTGACACCGGTTAAATTCTTTTTTCAGAAACTGTTTTAATTTTTTGCCGAACAAATATAAAATGTATCTTCCCTGTTTATTTCAAGGTATTTTGTTTTTATTTCATTAATAATATTTAACAATTATATATGAAACCAGGACAGAATCCAAGGCCTAAATAAATTTGTATATTCAGGCCTTATTATTATTATATCCTTAGAATCTACCTTTCAATAAAGAACAATTGTTATTTTTCTTTAGGATTCTTTTATTATTTCTTAAGAAAGTGCACAATAGAAGTTTTGCAATAAAATATGCTCGAGTTATTTACTGTCGCGGGTACATTGTTGCGTACCGATGCACAATATTGATGTAAAAGTGGTATCCACTGGGCTCTTCCATTGATACCTAAAGTTACGACTGGCAGAAAGATGATAGTGGAAATATTCAAGTGATTTGTAAGCTTCTGCTTCTTTGTAAACTGCCTCGGTTGTCTAGTGATTAGCGTATGCGCCCCTCACCGCGAGGTTTCGGGTTCGATTTTCGGTCGGGCAAAGTGGTACCTACTTGTTGGCTCACTCTCTACCCAATGGGACCTAAACATAACAGGTGAAATGTGGGCGTTGTACACCTCTGTCACACTCTTTTGGGTAATATAGGCGTGAAGTAATGTTATGTTGTAAGCCTCCGTCTATTCTGAAATTATTTTGGGCTAAAATAAATTATTTTACGTTTGGACTGCAGAACGCAATTTATTTTTGTGATTCTTTTTTGATTCCCAAAATACAACTTCAATACAAAAATTCTTAAAAGTCGACATATTAAAATAATGAAGGAATCGAAGTTTAAAAGTTCACTAAAACTAATATTTTTCACTTCAATGAGCACCTAGTTAGATAAGTCTAATTCATTAGCATACAAGAAGAGTTACATCGTCGATCAAGGACAGACGGTGGCAGTCAGTCGTGCCGATGCAAGAACTGATTTCAACGGCAACAGAAATTCATTGGAAATAAGATCCGAGCAAACGCAATGTAGTGAAAACGTGCGCTATTGTGGGAGACGAGGCTTTTACGGCTGCGGCACTCCCTTACGTCCGCCTTCCCTCCCGCAGCCGTCTGGGGCCGCTCACAGCTGATCCCATTCCACCGCTGTCAGACGGCGTGGCGCTACGCTTCCATGTACATATATTTCGCTATAGTTCGTATCTGTTGTCTTGATTCAATCTAATTAACAGATAACGGGCCGTGTCTTTCCCTTGTCTATTCCATTGCCAAGACACCGTGAGACCAGGAAATTATAGAAAAGCTCTTTTCGCGGATACGTCGATAAAGAGAAAGGATAAAGAGGTCACCCAGAACTACAGCCCCTTTAAACAGGGTTTAAGTGCACATTAATGCACCAACGTTTACCCATTCAATGGCTTATCTTCAGGCTTTAAAGACGAGGTTTTATGCTTATAGCTTTATCAAACTGCAGTGAACTTTCTTTGAACTGCTATAAAACGTATTTATAGTGATAAAGGCATGGTTACACAGCATGGATTCATAAAATATCGTGAGAACTTTCTTTACACTCTACCCAGTAATGGCTCGTCAATATTGAAACTCATAATATAATACTGACTCGTAACAAAAAATAATTTTCAACAATAAATAAGCTATATTATCCAGAAGCGTGTGGCAGAGGTGTACAACAGCCTCATTTCACCTGTTATGTTTAGGTCTCATGAGATAGGGGGTGAGTTTATCGCCATCTACCGAGCACAATTCGTCGAAAAGTTAGTCGATAACACTTTGTCTGACCCGGCAATCGAAAAAGAGACCTCGCAGTGAGAGGCGCATAAGCTAACCACTAGACCATCGAAGCAGTCAGGTTGATTTAATATCATGAGTATAAAACGTTTCTTCTTTCTTTGATCAATTTATTTTACATTCTTGTAGTATATTTTCATGGCGAGTGGATAACATAAAATACTTCCAATTGTAGCTCTTTTCTCGACGACTTGAGTATCAAGCAAATAGTAGGGGGATAACTGTAAAATTATTTTTATGGTAGTATCTAGTAAGTCGATTGAACGGAAGGTTAAGCAAAAGGAGAGTTTATAAGCGACAACGATCTAAAGCCGGAGCTACGAAAATGCTACGAAATTTTCAAGTTACCTTATCTCAACTACTTGAGCGAGAAATTCAACTGAAAAAGGATTAAGATTTTACTTAGGTACCCTAAGTATAAACAAAAGTTATATGAATGTAGTTTTCAGACCGATAATCCTTACTATATAATAAAAATACAAATGAGAAAGAATCTGAAAGAAGACTATATCTGTCCGTCTGTATATATGCTTCGCTATCACGGTTAAGGGAGACGCCCTACGCGACCAAAAAGTTGCAAAAAAACCGTTTTGCAATGTTTTAGAATACCTGTCTAACAAATACGCTACACTGGGGTAAGCGAAAGAAAAAAACATCCCCACTTTTCAAGTAGGGGTAAGTAAGTACTCAAAACAAATATTTTGCAAGATTTTATTCTACCAATTTTTTTAACATAGTTGACATTTATATTCATGTAAAATTTTAGTTTTCTTGCACCAATGGTTTCGACTCTATACCTCGGACAGACGGACATGGCAAAACTACAAGAGTTTCTTGTAGGTACTACGGAACCCTAAAAACGTAACCTTCCTCAACTTAAATAAATACCCCTAAAGTGTTATATAATATTTTAGGCTTTTTACAAGTCTAACAAATTATACAACACTTTTATTGGCAAAAATATTTAGGTTAATTTTATCCGTCACGATTGGGGCTAAGAATAACAACAAGGTTGATATATTTTTAGTTTATGGAAATAAGGGCGTGACACAACATAATAGAGGAATTGTTCAAGTTTTAGCAATGTATAGAAATTTAAGTTAATAATATGATTAAACAAAACAACGGAGTACATTTACTCCAAATAGGTTGCATGCATCGCTCATTACGCTATGGTCTCCTCTTCCGAAAAAAATCCGCCATGTTTTGTTGTTAAAAATATATTGTTTGAAACCTCAAAGCAATAAGGAAACCGGAGGAGTCATTGTCAGGCGTCCCCTGCAGCCAAATGTAGAAGAGCGCCGCTCTTGCACAGTGTCACGTTTTCATATAAAACTAGTTGTCAAATCATGGATGCCAACAATCTACCTAACCGCACTTCCGTGAGTTCTGGTAGACTTATTTGCATAAATATGTGTGTTCATGTCGTGTCCATATTGATTTCTTAGTCTGAGTGTTCAACATTTATACCAAATTGAAAAACACTACGCTTCTTAAATGTGTATTATCACCACTACTAAACATACTGAAATGTTTCAGTATCATGGTTTAACGTATGCGGTCTCGGTTGATTACGTTGTGTATAAGTGTTACCACAAATACGATACAATGTAAATGGAGAAATACGTATTTAAATCTTAAGACGACGTAAGACGGATTCCGTGTATGTTTTATTTGACACGTTTATATCATAAAACGTGTAATGTTATAGACAGACTTTATATAATTTTGGAGAAGTGTATTTTAATAGAAGATAAATATTCAGTTACATTTATGTGTAATAAAGTAATAACAATATATTATTTGTCATAATTCGTAAAAAAATATTGAAAAGTCATTTGTATTAAATCAAATGTTGATTTATGTGAAGAGCGACAAGAAATGCTATAAATTCGTAAAATGGTACGTAAAAATAATATCTTCTTTAGATAGATAAAATAGCAGCTACACAACAAACCATTACGATTATCCAGCATTATAATAAAGATAAACTTGTGTACACAAAAAGTTAGAGCACAATAAATGTAAGTCTCGTATCTTGAGTTGCGGGCAACGGTCTACTTAAGGCTGTAAACACACATAACAGTAAAAGGTGCAAAGATTTGCAGTGACAATTAACCCCGCTAGCGTTTGTTAACTGTACCGGAATGTCGGGAATACGGAGCGCCGAATTTGTCGAGTATTTTTACGAGCGAAGTTCCCAGACTAGGCTACTGGGGTACCTACTGATTACAGTACAAAATAAACAACTGCAGCGTGAATGAGAAAGAATGTGGCTGTTTGTTTAGAGAATACAATACACAACAGTGCTGTGGGTGGACGTGAATGCAATAAGAAAGTTGGTGCTTCCTGGGGACAATTATTTCTAATTCTAAGTTGAATCTTCTATTATTTAACACTAGACTATTCACACTATACTCTTTCTTCACGCACGTGATAGGTATGACGATAAGGACATGAAAAAAATATACGCGTCGAATATATAACCTCATATTTTAAAATTTGAATGCGGTTAAAAATGTTCATTGCCCTTTCTCAGGTCTGGAACTATCCTCCTATATTTTCATCAATATCGGGTCGGTAATTCAGGCTTGAAAGCGTAACAGACAGATACACGGCAAGACAGGCAGACAGACAGAGTTATTTTCGCATTCATAAAATTAGTAAGGATTGAATTATTTTTCTTTATCAGTATCCTGAAGGTAATTTGTTCAGAATCAGTAACAGACGCCATTTCACTAGTTCTTACGAAAAAAACACTAAGATTAAATTGAACATTAAAGCAGTCAGTTTTTTCGCAAAGTTGGCTTCTATTTATAATTACTTATACAACTTGCCAAGGACAACTAAATTAATTTCAACGAAAAGAAAAGATTGCCACAAAATATAATTTCGTCAAGCATGTTGGTTATTCAATCGAAAACTAAAGATAACGAGTGCAGAGCTTTCGAGCGTGACATTTTCCTGCTTCAAAAAATCTTGTTAGAAATATAGTATACAGTTTATTTATTCTGAGGAAATTGAATCCCAAGTTTTTTTATACTTTTCTGATGAGGTTTAAGATTAGACCTTACTTTGAATCTTTTTTATAAAAGGAAATTTGATAGGATATGGAATAGGAAGCTTTTGCGTTGGTATACTAAACAAAGTAGTAAACTTTAAAAAAATAAAATTAGAATATTCTGATCCGAGCTTTTCATAGAAAAGCCTTTTTAAACTTAACAATACTTTTTAAATTCAACTATTAACTAGAAATTTAATATGCCGAATAGGCCGACTATGGGTTTGGCTGACTAATCGGCAGCTACAAAAGGTGCTAGTCGTCTTTTCCGGCTGGTAAGTCAAGCAGTACATCATTTTTAGGTAAGAAATGCATTTTATTTTTAGTATATTTCAACTCGGCACAAGTTATGCACTTCTTATACCAGATTATTGGGGTGCATGAAAGGAGCCTCCTCGAGTGACGTACACAACGATTCCCTACGTCCGGCGCACCCTGGGCAGTTCGCGAATTCTTCAAAGCGAATTGGCTAATCCTTTCACCACGATGGCAAGGCAAACCTTGACCAAGGCGCTCATGATCGCCGATGAGAGCGCCAGTGACCACTTATTGGGCCAATTAAATATGACTCAGCTATCAACACGACGAAGAAGACCAGATTATTGGCATTTAAAGTAAAGCCGACTTTTCGGCACTTTTCTAGTATTTACGTATTATTTTTGGAGATGCTATGCGTTATTTGACTAATTTTAATATGTTCATTAGAGTTCAAGCAAGGTTCTTACAAATAACAACAATGGCGGGTAAGAATAATTGCCTCTTTTTCTTTCATTTTTATTTTAAACACATAATTACCTTGCATTTATATGTTTTTTCTCGTTGTCTTGTTTGTTACGGAGAAAAGAGAATTAAATTACTATACAACTTTTCCAATTTACTTTTAATAAATTACGTCGAAGGTTTGAAAACAAATTAAACTTTATTTTTTTAGATATTTGTTTTTCTATTTTTGATGAAAATGACAAAGGAGTCAGAGTTATGGCAACGTGAAGGAGTTAATTTCAGACAGAAATTATATTGCATAAATCAAATCGCCTCTATATCAGTACCGAGAAATTCAATGTCTTAGTTACTGATTAGTAGATACCATAGATTTACATTATAAAATAGTCTGATAGATATCCCCTTTTCGAAAGTTAATTACGCTTAAGAAGGAACTGAATACATGCATTAGTTAACATAACTAAACAACATCCCTACTAATTTAAGAATGCAGAACATGTAAGTACCCACTCTCAAGCAAAGAACGAACTTAACCAAGAGCTCTCGTCAAGTAGCAAGTAATTAATATAAGTCAATAGCAAGCAGAATACTCGACACGCACTTTAATAACTTCTAATTTAATTGAGGTAGTTGCACTATATCCTGCAGTGGTCGTCAACTTTTTAACGAGGAACGATTAAAAGGGGACGATAGAATGCAACATGGGAAGTGCAGACTACTGAATACATGTTGCAGACTCCTGAATGCTCTAACTATTTTAACGCTGTATACTATCTGCACGTTTAGGGTACATTTTCCTTTATCAAACAGTACACAAACATTGTTTACTAGAAGTGCCAACACACTACGCTCGCATCGCCTTTAAACGTAGTATTTTCCCCTGAATGCAATATTTTGTGTAAACAATGCAATGTTTGCATGTTAAATAATAAAATTGCGCTTTGAACGGGCCAGTTAGTATTTTCTGGCTAAAATGTTGTTTCGCATGTTTCTGATGGTTCGTAAACGGTTGTGTTATATTTGTTTGTTTAGGTTCAAAATTGTTAGTACCCCATTCTTTTTCTTGATTAAACACCTTGTTGCTCGTTTTATCCCCTCATTTATTTATTTATATATTTATTCTGAGTATAGTATAAAACCACAAATAGCAAACTTCAACGAAATTTACAGACATATAATTTTTTTTAAAGTAGTAGTTCCTTTTGGGGTAGACGCTCGGGCCGTGGGGTACAGCAGCTCACACTCTTTATAAAGACGTCGCTCAACATTTGGTTGAGTTAACCTGTTCCCGAAGTGCTGGCTTTTTCTTCGGTCAACGAATAAGCATTGCCATACAGCGTGGCAATGCTGCCAGCATTTCGGGAACGATGCTCACTGGTAGCGGTTTGCTTGATTAGTGTATATAGTTTTAGTAATTTTAATTATAGGTTTAGTTATTTTTATTTTTGTAATTAACATAAATGTATTTTGTTATGAAATAAACATTATTAAAAAAAAAAAAGTAAACATTATTAAACCAATTGAAGAGTTCATTGTACGCAATAAATAATGTCCATAATTATGATACAAATATAAGAAGGTAGCGGTAATTAGCCTCGTCTAGTTACTGTTAAGGCTTTGGCAACGGGACCTGTATTTTAGCACCTCGGTCACTTGAACGTGGTTAACTTGTTAGTAGTACACCGTAAATGTTAAAGCATCACAATAGTGTGGAAATTACTGTATCATATATTATGTTGTTTACATATTATTCATATTTTGTTAGTGCAATTATACGATGACAGGATTTGCAAGGTTTTGCTACCTCTATATTTTTTATCAAGATTAACAAAGCAAGAATTAGAATTGCGAAAATTTTAATAATTGAAAATTCAAATTGAAACTTTCATTATGTTTTTACTACATAGAAGCGAGCGAAGCGACTAAAAGCCGATCTCAATATTTGACAAAATATGATAACTGCGAGCCAAAGTGGCTGTAGAACCTGTGATCTATGGTGACACTAACATCCGATATGATTTATTTGATTACCAATAACTGATGTTGTGAATCCCGTCAATCAATACCGTGGATTGTTATCGAGTACGAAAATAATAACTATCCATCAAAAAGTAACATTATTGCATAAGGTCCGCTGCCTTAACTGTATTATGAAAATAGGCACAATATCCTTTAATAAATCAATCTACCCGTGTGAATTAAATAAACCCTCAATAGATGTGAAAATAGATCTGTATGTCTGGGTATCTGTTACGCTTACGAGGCCAAGAGACTAATGAATTCATTCAGCATAAAAATATCCCAAATTTATTCTTTCATTACAGTCAGAAGCCATGCGACATAAAACTCAAAACAGTCCAACTTTGGCAATTACCGGCATAAAAACCTCACACTTATAAGTATTCTTTAAACATTTTACAGCTCAAAATATATCCCGCGTCATATTTATTTCGAACTCAAAATAGACATTAAGGAGTCCATTAATTTAACGGTACTGAAGTTAATAAAATTCTGGTACTTCATTCGGCTAAATGCGCACATAAAACATCTGAAAAACAGGCCAGTGCGAAATAACTGGCTCAAAATAAAACATCGTACATTTGTTACTTTAATAGGCCCTTCCGATGGTATAAGGGACTTGCTAAATACTGAGTTTACAGGCAATATTAGCACACGGACGAGAATTGTTGGACGGGTGATAATTACGTCCAACAGATGCGGCAGGCAGTTTATTGATACAACAAATATCGATAAATAAGGCAACAGTTGTAATGTTCACGTCTATATCTTTCTGTCAGGTGAAAGACCGATCGTCGTGAAAACTTGTTTTCAGATTTCATGCGACAAAAATGCCGGCCATTTTGTTGACATGTACCTAATTTAATGTTCATTCTATTTGCACCTATTTTTGTGCGACGTGTTACAAATAAGTTTGTGAAGTAGGTACTCATGGTTCTTTACAAAATATTGAATAGAGACAATCGATAGATATAACAATTAAGGTTAAAAAATGAATGGAGAGGTTCCTAATTGTTAGGTGTATAATGAAAAAAAAAGAAGGTAATTAGGTCGGTATTTTGCGAAGTCAAAGGTCTTGGGTTCGAACCTACAGCACACACCCCTGTCAATAAATCGTTAAGATTAGTTTTTCGAAGATATGTGTGTATAAATTATCGCTTGCTAACGGTAAAGGAAATTATCGTGAGGAAACTTACATGCCTGAGAGTGCCTAAAAAGTGCTCGAGAGTGTTTGAAGTCTACCAATCCGCACATTGTCAGCGTGGTGGCCTATAGCCTAACCTTACTCATCATGAGAATAGGCCCGAGTCCAGCAGTAGGACATGTATTAGATTACAGGGCTGCTATTATTATTAGGAATTGCGTTTAGGCAAAACTTTAATAAATTATATTCAAGCTCCGACGCTAAGCTTCCTTATGCCGACGTCTTTCATATTTCTACTCCACAAGGCAGTGATATAGACGGATAGAGACACGTGCCTAAACTGAGCACGCATACTTTAATAAACTACCTGGATTATTTATTATATCCTCTTTCATATACTCGCTCACAAGATGACATACAAAATTCAACCCACACACGAAACATCTACCTACAGGAAAATATCATGATCTTTTAAAATTCGATGATATAAATAACTCAGCTCTAATTAAACTCGTTTGCGAGTAAATTGTGGGGAATTTAAAGAGTGGAGATTTGAGAATTATCATTTATAGTAGGTAATAGAGAGAAGACATAATAATATTAATGAAGTAAATTAACCAATGATTGATTAGGTGCAAAGAGATTGGAGAAAGGTCTTTTACAATTGTTAACTGTGATTATTATTTGCATATTAAAAAGTACTTGTTTCGTGCCAGTTCTTTGTCATTCAAAGAAGCCAACGCTAAAAAGTCAAGTATCTTGACTAGATCACAATCACTACAATACATATTTTTTGACAGGTATGTTACAGACACCATAAAAATCGCATTACAACTTCACTAAACGTCTGCCACTCATTTATTCGCAAATGCAAATATTTCATAGAAATTCTTCAGTGCGAATATTGTAAAGGGCATTCAATAAATGAAGATAGCCCTCTGTAGAGGAATAAAGTCGTCATTTGAGGATAATGAAAATCCTAATGAATCCGAGAAAGTGTTGAATATTCCTTTATACATTTGTGATTACGACACTTCGTGATACCGTTTGCCAAAATAAGACATAGCTTGGCAGATGAATCGGCTTTGTTGTGACAAAAGCGTGCCAAGTTTTTGGTTAAATTGTCAATTTTGCGCCGTCTCTCGTGTTTATATTTACCTTACTTATTATCTATCTCTAACAACACGTACAGGGTGTATGCGACAAAGCGACATTTATTGAAACTACAGATCTTTGACATGGTTAGTGTTAATTTCCACCGGTATTCCTTTTTCACAAATAAAAAATCATTTATTTGAAAAAAAAACGCGAATTTTTGTTTCCGTATGAAAAATAGAAGTAGCTATTTTTTACGATGAATAACAGAAAATGAATCACAAAACTATTGATAGAGCACTTTGCTGAAATTCAGCCCACTAAACAAACAAAATAGTTTGCGATCTACTCTAAAATTTAATTTTATCAAAAAATGCTGCTTCTGCTTTTGCTTTTAACGCGTACACGGAATTGAAAATTAGCATACACAAACAGAGGCTTGAGGATAGGTTTATTGCAGGCTGTGATGTAGTGGATCGTATATCGAAGCCTGACGGGACAGAAGTTATTGCACACAGAACCAGCACTGTATTTTGTAGCGAAAAATCTTCTGCTGAAAGATATAAAATTCGTTGGATACGTATCGGCAGATTTACAGAATACGAAAAACAAATATAAAATTAATGTCATACAGAACATTTTACCTATAATATATTATGTTTTTATATGATTGAAACGCTGTATAAAAATGTATTTTACCAATTTTTATGTATCCAATAAAAATTTTACTTAGGTATTTGAATTTGTATTACCAAAGATTTTTTAATCTGACCGTATAAGGTCACTAGATCAAAAACAACAAATATTTTGCCGTGACAGGAAAACTTCTGTGAACAAATAAATTTGTATGCAGAATATTAAAAGGTTCCCAAATTCAATTCCTTTTTTTCATTTTGGAGGTTTGTAGTGAACTTATGAAAAAGTTTAATACCAGTAGCAGTTTTCTAAATAAATGACAATATCCGACTTCACTATAATCATTGGAGCACTTAAATAAGGTTTTTTCGTAATAAATTCCAAAGCTATCTCATAAATATATAACTAAATAGTTGCTGAATTTGACCTTTTCTGCACAGAATAATGTTATTTAGGAACCTTTAACAACCATTTTAGTACTCACAAATTTATAGTTGGAAGTGACACTGACAGTGTACATTGCATAGATTTTCAAATTTTTACCCAATTCACGTGTATGTAAATTATAGCCTATGATAATGTAACTTTAGGGTTCAATGGTGACCGCATATTACAGCACAAATCTGTAGATAATACGTAACTAGCTTCTACTCGCAGCTAATTCTGCGCGGTACGTCGATTATAAGTAGCCCATGTTATTTCTGTAGTCTTGAACTATCTTCAAACCGATTATCATTAAGATCGGTCCAGTAGATTCAATCTTCTTCTTACGTGTCAATGGCATTATGGTTTCTCATTTTTTATTTATATTGTTTTTTCCCAGTAGGTAGCACCTTGCTTGTGGCCTGCATTAGGTCCTTGCGGGCACATGTAGTGGGAGACAACGGGCACGAAAGCAGGTGAGCCATATTTTGAATGGGGAAACCACAATTGCACGAGGTGTCATTGGTGTTTGTGATTTCCCACTTGGCCGTGTCCGAAGGCGGTTAAAAGACCTCTAGATCAGCCACTGCAGCCCACTTCCAGGCGGCAGGTGCTCGACTAGCTCAGGAAAATCAGATGGTGCTGGGAGCTTGGTCTTCTACACCTCGAGTCGCAACGTCAGATGGACTTTGGTTCGAGGAGTTTGTATGTCTCAAGAAGCTCCTTCGACTTTTCAAACGAGCTGGTGGAGATGGTGGTCGTAAAGAGGATGTCGCCTGTCATTTATTTGTTTTTGCCTTACACGAAGCTTCATAATAAACGATGTCATTTATTCGTGTAATTAAAATAGACGTTGTGGACAGGGTCATACAGAAACATGCAGAAGCTCACGAACGAAGACTTCATCATCACGTCAACATCGAGGCAATCTGGCTCCTTAATAACACGGAATTAGTGAAAAGACTAAAACAAACTAAACCTTTCGAGTTAGTGTAGTGATAAGTGACAAATAAATTAGTGCGATAAGTGTCGTTATAAAGAACACATGAACAAAGTGACTTCCCCTTAACAAAAACTAAGTTAAGTGTTAATGGACACGTCATTCTTAGATTATATTATTACGTAACAATTTAGGTTAACATAATATTACTTATTAGTCTTGATAGGCTAGATTGTAATGTAAATAAGATATCATAATTAAAAAAAAAAAAAAAAAAAAAAATGTGTGCTGTTGTGTCGGATTTAGTTGTCGGGGTGAGTTGACATTAACTAGCAACGCAAGACAAATAAAATTGTTACAACCAATAGGTAAAGATGAAACTGAAACATGTTTTTACTTAACGGATGGTGTTTTCATACTACGTACCCACATGATAAAAGATTGTCTCAGACACAATGCAACATTAGTAGATAAGTCGTTTATCAAATGTCAGGCTAATACAAAGGGGTGACTGGATCTCTGGATAGGGAACACTGTTTGCTTTAATATGTTGTATGTTGTATGTATTTATATAAAGATAAATAATTCGATGGTCTAGTGGTTAGCGTATGCGCCTCTCATCGCGAGGTCTCGGGTTCGATTCCCGGGTCGGGCAAAGTGTTTCCGTTAGGAAATTCACAATAGCAGCACGGAGCTGGAATAGGCATAGTGACTGATCTATAGATAGTAAAATATAGGATACCTTATCAAACTATAGGTAAACATAAACCAATTGAAATAATTTTTTGTTACATACTATAAATCTAACTTATTTTATGATCATTCAAAGTTTCATGGACGAGTTCATTTTTAAAATACGAAATTATTCGATTTTTTTTTATCATTAAATTACATACACAATTTATAGCAATATTTGTAATAAAACCATTTTTATAAACGCAATATTTCGTATAGCTATCAAACAAAATTCATAACTTCACATACAAAATACTCAAGCGTGACGTCACGCTTGAGTAGCCTTTTGTTTGGAGCGTTTGGGCGAGTCTATTATTAATGTGAATTTGAAATTGTATTATCTCAGGAAGTTTATGTTAGGTCAAAGTAATTCTTGTAATGATGTTTCTTATATCAAGAGGTGTTTCAATTACATACAAAAATAAAAATTAGTCATCATGCCTATTGTGCCCGGTGGATGGCGATAGGCTCACCCCCTATCCCACATGACCTAAACATAATAGGTGAAATGTGGGTGTTGTACACCTCTGCCACACCCTTTTGGGTAATATAGGCGTGATGTTATGATATGTTAAATAAATAATAGTATAATAACCTTTCTACAACCACAGCTAGAATATGTAAGCAGGAAAAAAATATTATGCCGGATTCAGAAATATTTCCTACGACAATAAAGCACACCGGTAGACTGTGATGTACAACATATTTGCTTGATATCATAGAAAGATATTTATTTTGTACTCGGCAATTTTCTTGCTTATCTACTGCTTCTATTAGTGACTTATTAAATGACAACAAAAATCTTGTGTCTTATATTGTAATATATTTAGAATAATAAAATATACATATACCCATCATGTATCAAACAACTAAATAGGCAATAATTCTAATGAAGCTATATCTACTCCATGACACCGAGAACTATACTAGTTCTGTTAATATTCGGGGGTGACCCCCAGAATTGGGCTAGATATAACAACATTTGAAATACATGTTTGTAATAGGATTTCAGTTTGCCCCAAAGCGAGCAGTCAAAGCATTGATCATACCATACAGGTTGTGGTAGTTGCCAGGTTCTAGCTTTTAGTTGGCAAAATTGTTTTGTTGGTACAGATTGCCAGTTCAGCCAATCTTATCAGCCATCTACGCTACAAAGTAACACAGGCTACCTATGTTAGTTTGGATTAAAGAATTTGAACTTTACAATGAAAGCTCAGAGCTTAAATTCACCTGGCAACTTTAGCTACAAATCAACTCAATGTCTTGCTTCACAACAATAAATTTTGCAACGTCCAGAAATAATAGATACTCGAATCTTTCATGGAAGAGATTTGTCAAATAAAACTTGTCTAAAGAAAGATAATACCTGGTATTTTATTAAACTAAAACCAACTGAAGTCACACTTGATCAATACCGAAATGATTTTTTTGATAAATTTGGATATATATTTTTGAAAACATGTCTTTTTTTTTATATGGTGGATAGGCTCGCTTTTGACCACGATCTCACCTGATGGAAAGTGATGATCAGGTCTACGGTGGAGCACGCTTACCTATGAGATACCTATTGACTCTTGCTTTGAAGAGATCCAAGTTGTACTCATGCGGAAACACAGACTCGGGCAAGGCGTTCCACTCTTTGGCAGTTCGCATAAGAAATGTAGAAGCAAAACGCTTAGTGTGTAATGGTGGAATATCTACCGCCTGAGTGCCGTTTGTCTGGTAGTCCGATGGTGAAACGGGGACGGAGGGATAAGGTTGTGTAGTTCCTCGGCACACTCTCCGAAATGTATCCTATAAAAGACCGATAGGCTGGCAACCTTGCGACGGTGCTCCAGACTTTGTAGTCGAGCTTCCGTCAGATCGTTATCGCAGATAATTCTCTTGGCCCTCCTCTCGACTGACTCGAGTGCCTCAAGTTGGTATTTTGCTGAACCATCCCACAGATGAGAACAGTACTCCACACACGACCGGACTTGTGCTTGATAGAGGTCGAGCAACTGCCTGGGTGTAAAGTACTGTCTCACCTTGTTGAGGATGCCCAGCTTTTTGGCGAAAAGTTTAAAGTGTCTTAAAAGCATCGTATGTTAATACATATCATTTTGAATCCCGAATTCAGGTATTTAGATAACCAAATATAGGACATGATATCGTTTTGATTATACAGGGTGTTAGGACACCCTGCATTATTAAAACGCGTAGGACGTCAAGCCGAAATCCAGTAATATGACAGTAGTTATGATAGTAATCAGAAAAATAGTTAAAAAAAACCAAGTTCTTTATTAAAACAATGGTGTGGATTTAAGAAAAAGTATCCAGAATCAAATAACAATAAAAAAAAGGAAATATCTGTAGTACATAATAGAAACGAAATCCGTAAAATTTACTGCTTTTTTTTAAAGGTTCATATTTTTTTAAATATGGAAATCGTTCTTGTTTTTTATTTTTCTGATAAATGTCATAATTTACCCTACTACCAAATATCGACTATCCAAACTCTTGTATTGTTCACAGACCTATAAAGTTGTTTCAACGTTTCCCTTTTATTAAACTTAGGTACATGGTGAAAGTGTCGCTGAAACAACGCACATTATAATTTAGGGCGATTAATATACTTAAATAGTAATCTAGAACGAAAGGTCGAGGCCGACAACGGTAAGACTGCGTGTATTATCGCCGTTTTAATATCTATGAGCCTCTAGCACGCTAACCTAACCTAATTGTAGAATTTTTTAATACATTGCAGCGCTGTCTATTCAAATCACGCAAGTCATTTAACAAATTACAATACGTAATTGCGGTAACACCTTGTAACTAGACAAAAAAATCATTTTATTCGTGGAAGTACGAATACGGTTATATATCGTTTGCTAATACTATATGCAGCATGCTATGCGCAGCAGCGATGGCCGAGTGGGAGACCGTAGGACTGCGAAGTCAAAGGTCTCGGGTTCGAACCCACGGCACACACCTCTGTCAATAAATCGTTAAGATCTTTTCAAAGATATGTGTGTATTTATCATATTAATTATCGCTCGCTAATGGTAAAAGAAACATCGTGAGGAAGCCTGCATGCCTGAAAGTGCCTAAAATGTGTGTAGTCTACCAATCCGCACTTGGCCAGCGTGGTGGACTATGGCCTAACTCTTCTCATCATAAGAAGAGGCCCGAGCCCAGCAGTGGGACATGTATTAGATACAGGACTGCTATTATTTTTGTTATAATACTATAACTCAAAACACTCAATATAAGTTTAAGACCGGTTAATGTATGTACATATTTTTACAAAAATATTTACATACATAAACCGCGGCACATGATACCATCGCATATACGAAATTGTAACTTAAATTGAATACGTCTCTAATCTCAAAGGACTGTCGACAACGAAACTTTCCGTGAATTTGTTTGAAAGATACTCCTTTACACTAAAACGTTTTCAATATCCCAACCGCATGCCAATGCTCTAGTATAAATTTTATTTAAAACCGAAGAGGTATTGCTCCAGATAAAATATGTGTCGACTTAAAAGAACATCTAACGTGGAAAAATCATTTCTCATTTTAACACAAAACTGTTAGGTTGCTTTTTGTCTACGTTCTGCGGCCATTTCGTTATAATAAAAACCATTAACTTAATCAGATTGCTAGTTTTCTCCCCACTTTTCGCACTTTTAAAAGGTTTTCATACATAATAAGATTTGTAAAATAAAGAATATATAAATAATAAATTTATGTTGACATCAACCAGGTAAGTTTTGAAGATTTCACATGACAAGTTTCGAAGGACCAAGAATTCATAGTTTCGGTACATTAAAAGCTACTGCATGTAGTTTACGAGCTAAGCTCATAATGTACCTACATGAACAATAATATGGCTCTGAGAGCCAGACAGTAGGCTTTTATCACCTTTTGTTTTAAGTAATAGGAGTTTACCAACTTCAGTAGTTCGTGATGTCAACTTCGTATTACCGAAAGTACAAGTAAACGTTCAAGTTACAAACTAATATGCGCCTCATAAAACTTTATGAAATGCCTTAAGCAAGTTTGCGAGTCTGTTTTCAAGTTAAACGATTTTAATCCAAGTCATTAACGCGAAGAAGCGTAGCGATAGAACCTGAATATACATTTTTAATCATATTAATATCGCTGCTTCGGAAGGCTGGATTCATGTAAACAACTTATACGTTGTAAGCAATTACGGGATTGTTTTGAAAAAGCTGTATTTTATTGAATTTGACCTAAATGAAATACCTGAAAATAAGTTACATAGGCATGGAAGAGGGTTATAATATAATAAGATACAAAGGGTACGCCTCCAAAATGAACTTCGGTCATAACGACTTTGATCATGGCATGATCAATACATAGTTTTGAAAGAAAACAATTTGAATTTTGGGTAAAACGATTCCAATGTACGCACGTAACGTATCAGACATGACATCTATAGGTAAGCCATATAATTCGGCGTGATTATACCAACGCGATGTCCGTCGTAGTCTGTCCGAATTGTAATTTTGACGGTGCAATCCCACCGGCCTTGGTTTATCCACAGCTTTTGTAATTGGACTCGCTTATTAAAGCGTATCACAGTTATAGCAGACGTTTGTCAAATTACTGCCTCATCTGTATACTGATTTATTGCTTTTTTGTAGCTGGCAACTGGGGATGTACTTTTTAAGATACAAAAAAATATGACGCTTTTGTAAAGCGACGCGAGGTCTTCATTATAATATTTAATGAGATTCCTTTGCAAAGTATGAACATCTATAGATCATTATTCTCTGTTTACTAACAAAATATATATTTTCAAATGTTTTTACCAGCTATATTTATCTGAATTACCGACAAGTGACCGGTATCACTACACAAAAAAAATGGAAGTACAATATATTCTATCTGTCCTAATATGGCCTAGGTACTCTTACAACGATAAGTATGAACCCCTGCTTTTAGCCTGCACATCAGAACTTTTAGATCTGTCACCCGCAATCACGATAGCAAGGTCACACACTTTTTCCTACTTACCAAATCCTTTAGTGTCACATCTATCTAAAAATATACGACCCTCTTCAATCAAAGGATAATTTTGCAAGGAAACGCACTTTTCCACTTACACCAATTTCAGATCATTTTCAGTCTGTAAATGAAGCGAATCACTGATACTGAGTATGTATGTACAGTCTAGATAAGCACATTTAGGAACTTTTTATGATTTGCGGTGAATAAAATTATAAAATCTAAATAATTTATGGAATGGTAATGTCACTTAGCAGCGTAGAGAGGCAATGTTACCGATATTTTACGAAAAATTGCTGAGCTAGCAAAGTTCGCTCTTATATTAATATAATTTGATTCACCGAGGTCGGGTAATCAACTCTGAAAATTTGATATATATGATGCCGGTGGAAATAAAATTTTATTTCATAAATAAAAATGCCAGCTAACGTTTTTACTGCAAAGGATTTCCAAGTTTGAGTTCGCTACAGTGTCCGATATGTTATGCGACCGCCCAAGCGGAGCACGTCATTAAATATGTATGCCACTTGCACCCACTAGATAAATATTGCTCGCCTGCTGCCACTACCAGGCTGCCAGCTTGCTTGAAGCACCGCGGAACTTATATTTATTAAATAAATGTATTTGTTAATTAGGCTCTATGAAAATCCTTTTTGCTTCGTTGGTCTAGTGGACAGCGTATGCGCTTCTCACCGTGAGGTCTCGAGTTCGATGCCCAGGTCAAGCTAAAGTGTTAATTAGGATTTTTGAAATTCTGAATAGCAGAGTTAGAGTTGTGCCCGGTGGATAACGATAGACTCATGATGTTATATTATAAAATAAATATACTAGTCGAAATTTCCCGAAAGAAGTAATGTAATTTATGGCGAGACCACGATTGAATCACTGAATAAAATGTTAATACACACTAGGACCAGAAACATGAGTCTAAATATAATATTTACATTGAATACAGAGTCAGTATTAACTCAACGAATCGCTATCATAAAATCACACATGGCATCAGAACCCACAAATTTAAACTTTGACCAAGTTTGTGACACAATATATGATTCAGCTCTGGCGTGTTGCGGGCAAATTGATGAAAGCGCTTGTCAAAACTCTTTTTTTAGCACAGGGCTCAAAAATCACATGTCATTCGGCCCTACAGTGAAAGGACGTCAAAAAGCTTTTAAAGCTACAGACCTGGATATATAAACTCTGCACTCGCATTTTAAATTTTGTGATGGTAACTTCTGAATCAAATTAAAATAGAATCCTGTAGGATTCTATTTTAATTTGATTGTTGAACGTACAGTTGAACTTTGAATGGCAGGCAAATGTAAATTCAAACACACCTATTTTTTTATTATTGGTTACTGATTTTGTACTCACAAGTTGGTACTTAACATTTGTAGATCACATTTAAAAACAAATATGAATCTATAAGCTCATGATTTAAGTCACATTAAGAAATCTACTGATCTGTTTTGTCATAATGTTTACTAATTTTGAAAATAAATAATGATAACTTCTTTGAAATTATGGTCGTAAAAGTAAGCCTTAGTAAACGTTTGACTGAGCCAAAAGTTATCAAAATAAAAGTACAAGTTGGTTGTTAAAAGATAACTCAATGATCCGTATCTAAAGCCACATCCAGTCAGTCATTATTTTTACGATAAGAGTTTTTAAGTTATAAAGCAATTTATAACTTGGAGCCATTAAGCCTCCAGTCACAGTTTTTGTTTATTCGAATAGCAAAGAAATAAAACTCATTGGAGGTCCTAAATTAAGATTTGTCGAGACTGAGCTCGTATTTTTCGTTATCAAAGTTACATTGCAGAAATTTGAATTTGTAATATCGCTGTCTTGCGTTAAGATTAATTCATAAAGTCGGCCTTACAGAAACGGTCACAATTGCTTAACTTTTTGACAAGTAAAGCGCTTGAAATTAACGTTGTGCTAAGTTTGGACGAAGTTTGTAGGAATTGTTTGCGAATACGCGATCGGCAGACGTGGCGTATCCAACAAAAAACCGGACGTATTTGTCACTGGAATTTGTTACCAATATCACTTTTTGTATCCTGCTTGGTAACTACTTTTTATATTGTATTTGCAAAAACTTTGTGCGAATGTATTCCATAAATAATATTATCATCTTAAATATATGTTATTTTCCTACAGTCTTCAATTTAACGCTGAAGTTAGAATAATCACAAACAATATTAGTAGATATCAGGCACTAATAAACATAACAATAGCCTAACCTTACCAAAATCATATTATTGACTAACACTCGAAAAGTAGATGAATCAGTAATCAGTATGATACATGTAGACCTATAGTATATCCAATTTTTAGGGTTCCGTAGTACCTACAAGGAACCCTTATAGTTTCGCCATGTCCGTCTGTCCGTCCGTCTGTCCGAGGCATAGCGACGAAACCGTTGGTGCTAGAAAACTGAAATTTTGCATAAACATGTATGTTAACTATACAAAGAAAGTCGTAGAATAAAATTTGGAAAAATATTTTTTTTTCGGGTAGCTTCCCTACATGTAAAGTAGGGATGTTTTTTTTTCGTCGCCTACCCCATAGTGTGGGGTATTGTTAGATAGGACTTTTAAAAACGTTTAGGGGTTGCTAAGACAGTTTTTTGATTTAGAGATCCGTTTGCGAGATAATTAACTTTAAAGAGCAAATTTTTGTTCGAGTAGAGCGCCCCCCCCCCCCCCTCTAAAAGCTAAACTACTGGATCCCAAAATCTGAAAAAAATTGTGTCGGTAGTACATGTAATGAACTTTAAAGGAAAACTATAGCGGATAAGTTCACTTCATTAGTTCAAGAGGAATAGGGGTCCGAAATGTCAGATGCAGTTACTCAGAATATTTCGTTCAAAATTCTTGAAACATAAATAAACATACATAATACATATATAAAATCACGCCTTTATCCCACGGGGGTAGGCAGAGACGATGGAACGCCATGTGCTTCGCTCCTTACATACTTCTTTCGCTTCCTCAACATTCATACATCTCGTCATACGTGCTAGCTGGTTTCGTGTACTACAAACATTTCCTTTCTGAAGGACGCCATTTATCTGGTCCCTATATATCTTTCGAGGATAAAATAAATAATAAAATAAATAATTTTGAGGATAACATAAATAAAATAAATGAAAAATAATCATTACATATCTAGGTCATACATAAGATCACGATTTTTATCTCAAGACGAACTACTAGAACAGGTTGAGTGAAAAATATAAATTATTTTACAAAAGGACTCGATAGATGGCGTTGTACTCGTTTTATAAATCGCGCTTTGGTTTCGTTACGAGCTAGGGTATAAAAGGAAAGTTATTTTTAATACTTCTTGTACAATTGATTGTATGACAATATAATATGTAATAAACTTTTCATGAAAACTATAGCGGTTACTTTAACTTAATTAGTTCTAGAGTAATTGGGGTCCAAAGTGTAAAATGCAGTTACTTAGAATAATTCGTGCAAATTACAAAAACCTTTGAAAGTAATGACTTGTATGAAGATGTTACTTGTTTAATACAGATAGTAAATCCCTTTTAAGTCGAAATATGTTGTCACGACTAGCTACGGAACCCTACTGCGCGTGGCCCGACACTCACTTGGCCGGTTTTTTATTTTATTGATCAAAGCGCATAATCAACAAAATAAACAATTTGTTGAAACTTCATTATTTTTTTAACAATTCCTTAATATAATTCCTTATGTTTAGGTTGTTTATGATTATAATAGCAGCCCGTTATCTAATACATGTCCCACTGCTGGTCACGGGCCTCTTCTCATGATGAGAAGGGTTAGTCCACAATCCACCACGCTGGCCAAGTGCGGATGGGTAGACTTCACACGAGCTCGAGCACTTTTTTCTTTAGGCACTCTCAGGCATGAAGGTTTCCTCACGATGTTTTCTTTCACCGTTAGCGAGCGATAATTTATATGATAAATACACACATATCCTCGAAAAGATAAATCTTAACGATTTATTGACAGAGGTATGTGCCGTGGGTTCGAACCCGAGACCTATGACTTAGCAGTCCTACGGTCTCCCACTCTAAATAGCAGTGATAGCCAAGTTTATGATTACAGCATTACAATGCCATAAAATGCACTCAATTTGTTGAACATGTCTCTTTATAAAACATTCCAGGGAATAATATTAATAAAATTCATCTTTATGGTCTACAGTTAATCCTTTGAATTCTACATGACATTAGCATCGTAAAGAGCACGTACCAATTGCGCCATTAAAATATGAATTCCTCTGTAAAATATGGCGTAAAATATATTATTCAGTAAAACATTGCATAAGGACGAGTTTACATTTACACGAGGTTAAAGACTTTATAGTTCGCGGCAGACGGGATAACAATTATCGCTATCGCTATTTTCTTAATATTATGCTTTTACTAGAGATGTGCTAAGTAGTCGGCAAACTAACTAGTCGGACACTTTTGTAGTCACCTACTAATCGGCCCTACCTAACTATAAAAGTATATATACTAGATTATTGGCATTTATAGTCAGCTCAGTATGCTGATTCTGAAGAAAAACATCGTGAGGAAACCTGCATACCTGAGAGTGCCTATAGTACTCGAGGGTGTATTCTACCAACCTGCACTAGGCCAGATTATAGATGCGACGCTGCAGCTGAGGACTACGGTGTCATGCCTCATGTGCCAGTAATTTCAGGGCCTGATCTCACCACCAAACCGGAACACAGTAATGGAAGCACTACTATTTGGCGGCAGGTTAAAGGTGAGACGGTGGTGCTGCTACCCTCGAGCTCATTCACAAGAGCTCTACCACCAATAAAATATATAATTATATATTATTAAATAATTCAAAAATATATATAATATTTGTGTGGTATCTCTAAACAAAAAGTACTGAAATCATGTAAACTAGGTCTTTGGCTGAGTTTTTAGTTCAATACACTTAGAAAATATCGCAGGAAGGTTGTCTTAAAGAAATGTAAGTAGGTTAAAGCGATACCCTCTACACATAACTAAACAAAATAACACTTTAGTTGACACGCAATTGATCGTTTAGTGCACAGAAATAGATTTTAGCTGAATACTTTATGGTATTTTCTCTATTACTTTCAGAGCAAACTGCCTTGTTGGTTTAGCGGTATAATTTGTGTCTCGCTCACCGTGCGGTTTCGGGTTTCATTAACGGGTCAGGCAAAAATTTGTGATCTTTCCGTTGGGAATTCTTAATAGCAGCAAGGAGTTGAATTGGGCCCGGTGGATAGAAAGAAAGAAAGAAAATAAATTTATTTAGTTTCAAATGGGACACAGAAAATTAACAATATACAGAATATATAAATACACAATATTTTAAACTATGCCCCAAGGTTGCACCAAATAGGTCCTGATTCAGCATATTGTCAGACTCAGGTCTGACGCTGATTTTCAATCAGGCCTAAGTGACAGCACCGATATCAATAATATGCTCTTAATAATAAAATACATACATCAAACAAACAAAATATACAGCAGATACATAAACCAGTAGATATATAGAAAAGTGGGCAGAAATAATAGAAAAATAAACAGCAAAAACAAAACAAAAGATATAAATAGACTGAAGCAAATAACATAAAACAATAATCCAAAAAGGCTACTGAGCTGAGCTGAGCTTTGCATTTTAAAATCTAATTTACAATAAAAATAAAAAAATAAAAAATAATGTATAGGTATTTCAGATAAACGACATGTTAACATCGATCATGCCCAACTGTTGTTGAGCATTCATAAGGTATCGACGTAATTGCATTCTAAAGGTGTTTACTGTGTTAATTTTTCTAATGGGAGGAGGAATATTATTCCAAACTTTGGATGCCGCGTATCTAAAAGTACCTGTGAAAGCAGATGTTTTGTGCGGTTGTAAGGACAGCACAGCTGAACATTGCCTGCCCCCAGACTCGAGTCTTTGAGACAAAAATTTAAGCTTGTCATATAGGTACGCCGGTTCCTGGTACTTTACGATGCCAAACATGAGACATGCTAGATGAAGTTTACGCCTAGTCTTCATTTTTATTATGAGATGTTCATTTAGGAACGGAGCTAGCGGATAGCGATAGGCTTACCCTATATCCCATGGGACCTAAACATAATAGGTAAAGTGTGGGCGTTGTACACCTCTGCCTCTCCCTTCTGGGTAATATAGGCGTGATGTTATGTTTACTTACAAATCCGAAGGTAAGGTATATCCAAAGATAAGGCACTCTGACGGTTTCTTCTAAAGAGACGGTAAGTTTATTTGTTTGGTAGCGCTAATCTTGAGAACTACTGGTCGATTCTTGATAATTATTTTTGTGTTTGATAGTCTAACTCTCAATAAAGATATTTAAATATTCAACATTACGCTAAAATCCACGGGAGACTAGCAGTAATGTTGAACACGGGTCAAATCGCGGGAGCAGCTACTATTTAATATAACGAATTCCACGCGGAAGAAGTCGCGGGCAAACGCTAGTAATGAATAATATCAGTTGGTGGATGTAAAGTTATTCTTTAATTTCACATTTGTCATTCTACATTTAATTACATGATCCTACCGCTCTCGTATTTTAATAGGACTAAATCGATTTTTAATGTCACGTAAATTTTTATCGTCATCGATTATGAGGCTCATCTAGATTACCCTCTTAACCCTTATCTACGTCCCCGTATAAATGGCCCAGTGAGGGTATGACCTACAACGCTCAGTTAATGACCAAAAGGAGGTTTTATAAAATATGACTCAAACGGAAAACGTTTAAGTTTTAATGGCGGCGGGTACATAATGCAAGCTGTTATCGGTACCGTGTCCGCGTGTAGAGTTATGAATGGCCAGTTTTATTCGAACGTTCTGAATTTTAATTTCGAAGTCAATAGAATTAATACTGGTAGTGTTGCCAAGAAAATTGTGCGATGGTAATAAATTTATCGGTGAACGAATTAACTGTTCGAGATACCATATTTTGATTCCCTTTTTATTTCTTTATACGGCAAATTTAACTAACGGATGAATAGTACTACAAAAGAAGATTATAGATAATTTTGTGGATTATTGATCTGAGGATAACGGTTTTATGCCTCATGTGCCAATAATTTCACCAAACCCGAACACAGTAGTCCAAGCTATACTATTTGGCGACAGGTTAATGGTGAGACTGTGGTTTTTCCATCCCGAGCTTGTTGACTAGAGCTCTAACACATATTTTACAATTTTAAATGTATTTACGACAAAACGTATAAAATTGTACAATATGAATAGAAATAAACACAGAACAATAAATAGGTATGTGCCAATTTATTACATTTATCATACCTAGCGCACGTTTTCACTAAATAAATTAAGCCGATTGAAACAACTGTAACATAGAATAGGCAAAATAGTTAGGTATATAATAATACAATATTCACAATTCAATTAAATATATTGAATTGTTAATATGTATAGCTGGCATATTAAATTTTGTATAATGTAATAGAAATAATATGCTTAAGACGTTTGAATTTGTGAAGTGTTTTCAGATAACTATAAAACAGCGAAATACAAATAATAAAATTTGATACCAAAACATAAACGCCTGAAATAAAGCTTAATGATAATAATTCATGTCTTCTCACCTACATAAATAAGATACTAAGAAATAACTTACATTGGGAGGTCTTCGCTTTCTTTATAGCCCCTTTTCACTTATTGCCACTAATCAGATAACACCTTTGACCACTTAAATAAAATAAGAACGAATAAAAATTAACTGACTTACAATTTAGTAAAAAATCGTGGAACAAAACAAAAATAAACTACATAGAACACTAGAAAATCTCAAGAAAAAATATCGAGTTTAAAATAATATAAGCAATAATGTGCGTCCTTCGAAAAAAACAATACACGCTTGCATTTGATTCCAAATTCGAATTTTAGAAGCAATATCTACAAGCGGCCAATAGTTCCATTTAATTTTTCAAATATCAGATTAATAATAATCTGTACCAAAGAGGTTTTATTATTTTAGCAAATTTAGGAGATGTTAGCACATTTTTAGAGATATTTTGATTAACTTTTGTTTTGAAAGTTTTTTTCCTAATTTTATATAAATATAAGCGTCATGTTTTCAAATAGGCACTAGGGGGTGCATGAAAGGAGCCTCCCCGAGTGACGTACACAACGATTCCCTACGTCCGGCGCACCCTGGGCAATTCGCGAGCTCTCTAAAGCGAATTGGCTAATCTTTTCACCACGATGGCAAGTCAAAATAAAATTTGATTTCGCCATCGACACGACGAAGAAGAAGAAGATAGGCACTAAATAAATAATTTGATAAACAACGCTACAGTAAATGTTGCGTGGAAGTATCTATTAATATGAACCTAATAGTGGACTGCGCAACTTAGTTAACGCGGCAACAGAATTCGCTTCAGATTTTCAGTATTTTCAGGATGAAAGACCTCGTTGTAACGGTCAGTAAAAATTAATGGGCAGCGGAGCTGTGGAATTTATCGAATGGTTCTATCGATTTAAACAGTCGCCGACCAACAATATAGCTGCTAAATGTTTAGATTTGGAACAAAGTAGTTTAAGGATCTGTTCAAAGAGACTGACTAGTATTAAAACTACTTTTTAATAAAATGAATTCTATGTATACCACTCGCATTCGTGATTTGTTTTCTTTTTAATATCCTTTGTTTTTTAAAGGCTTATAATGTGATCGTGACGAAACTGGTTATCAGAGATTCGCTACATGATTCTAAGACCCTAAATGGACACAGGAAAATCGGTCTTTGAATTTTTTGACACATTATTAGGAATTTGCAACTGTGTGAGAATAAATTTGAGAAAAGAGTGAAAATTTTAGGTAGGAAAAAATTATCAGAAAATTTTATATTTGACCAGAAAGTTGCAAATGTGGGTAGCGGTAACATTACATATTAATCAATCGAAAACCGATCAACGATTTTTATTTTAATACCCTGAACCTTGGAATCATGTTCTTAATCACTGGTAAACGGCTCCGTCGCAATGTCATATAAACCCTGTATATTTTATATTCTTAAGTTTACTAGAGTCTGAATGGAAATCCGCAATAAGCCGGGCAAGAAAATATAAACAACAGCCAGCAAATCTTCGATATTGTTCAAAAGTAATTTAGGCGTATTATAACTTTGTCACGTAAGCGAGAAACTGGTTTGCCTCTTAAGTTCGCTAGATGAGGACAAATCCGCTGGCCGGATTCCAAACACATATCGACCGGCCCCCTGGCCTATAATAGCACTGCAATGAATTTTGACTGAATGCAATCGACAGAATGTTTGCTTTGAGAACTGACATCTTTGCGAAAAATAGGCCATTCCAATACTGCAATCCCGACCAAACCAAAAATTCTCCCCGGACGCCGACAGGAAGTTTTGGTATGCCCTAGTTTTGTAGACGGAATGTGACCTACATGTATTAGTGAAAAACTGGAGGAGTATGGAAATTGAATAGGCTAAGCAGTCCTCACGTACAGTAATATCTAAGTCTTTTGGCTTATGATAAAACTATGCCTATGGCTATGCGCATGTGTGGAATTATTTGCCGAAAATACATAGATATAGATACATATATGGCTATTCCGTTTTCCAATAGAGCACATATAGAACTGTGGGACACCACCTGCCCTGACATAGTTCCCTTTCTTCCTACACATTCATCAATCTTTTCAAACATGTTTGTAGGTTACGGATTCTTTTACCTGCTCCTTTTTTTACACATCCCCAATTTGGAAGGCGACCGTTCAATGAAGACGAATTGTAATGATTACTTTTGGTGAAAACGAAAAAAATAATCGGCGTGTTTCGGTTTGCTAAATACATATCATAAAATGTATGTAGCAACTAGGTTTCGCCCGCGACATCGTCCACGTGGATTTCGTTGTATTAAGTAACGGCTGCACCCGCGCTTTGAACAGCGTTTAACCTTACTGCTTTGTTGCCGTGCAATTTGGCGTTATGTTAAATAATTTGCTACCTTCCATGAGAACGTAGTATAGCTACATTCTATACATAGTTTATATGAAATACAAAACGAATGATTCAAAGCGAATTGACGACCGGATGGCGGAGTGGATAGTGTACCTGCCTGCGACGCCGAGGTCGCGGGTTCGATTCCCGCTTAAGACAAATATTTGTGTGCATGAACATGGGGGTTTGTCTTAGTCTGGGTGTTTCTATGTATAATAAGTATCCATTTACAAAAGAAAAGTATATATGTATTAGTATCAGTTATTCTAGTACCCATAGTACAAGCTCTGCTTAGTTTGGGACTAGATGGCGTTGTGTGTAAGTTGTGAAATATTTATTTATTTAGAAATATTTATTAAAGACTAGTAGTACCCGAGATTTGGGGCGATCAATCCGACAAGCTAACTTTCTACCGCGGTTTCGTCTGCGTGGAAGGTACATCAATACAAAATAGTCCACGTTACGCGCCTTATAGTCAGTAACTTGCTCCATTAATTTCATCAAATCCGCTTTAAAGATTAGCCGATACAAACAGACAAGCAGCAAGACATAATATGTTTTTTTATGAAAATTTTGTTCAAACATGAGTATTTTATACCTCACAGTATAAGTAACAAATTCATGTACCATCAACAAAATTGATTCATGATCCACCTTAATACTATTTTTGTATAGACATTTCAAAACACTAAAGTCTAAATTCGCTTGTTCTATCAACAAATGTCAATCTTATCGACTTGACAACTTCGAAGGAAATATTTGTCTAATGGTTCATGAATCAACTTTGCTGATAGTACCTAGACCTCAAATTACCAACCGTAAGGCAAAAAATACATAAACATAGCCTAAGGTATATATAATATTTAAATATACCTATAATATTTTATAGTTTATGTTACTAAGTTTAATACCTTAAAATGTTCTTTTTCGACGGTTAATTTTTTTGTTGAAAATTATTTTATTTTACTCTTTTCAGTTAAGTACTTATGTATTTATTAATTTTACAAACACTTTATATCATCGTTTCATCTCAATTTTCCTTAAAATTAATTCATTAACTAAACGTTGTCATATTCTAATCTGTATCATATTTTGGTATCACTGAATTACGCATTGTTTTAAATGAATTCTGCCAATAATGTTGTCTGCATTTAGTAAATGCCTGCAGTACTTCCTCCATACAGTAATTATTGAACATTCCATAATTTTATTGCTTCAATGAGGCATGTAATACTTAAGAACATACATGTTTATTTTATTCTGGAAATACACTTTCTATAATATTTTTTTTTTTTTTTTTTTTTTTAATAATAAATTAAATCAAATAAATTTGGATTTTTTACATTAGATGGAACGCCAGAAGCAATTACACTATCCAATCATGGTCCCAATGACAAGGCCAACTACACTCGTTCACTCACACAAGCACACCCAGTCTTAGAACAAATCTTTGCGAATTACACAAAGATTTGTCCCATGTGGGGATCGAACCCACAACACCAGTGCAGTGGAGAGCGGCGAGGCGACCGCTTAAACACAGAGTAGCTTAAACCACTACACCACACGTTAAACGGATCTATAAAGGAGCACGTGGCCACAGTATAAATATGTACAAACAGTACGGAAACTGCCTACAAACGTTTGTAGGCAGTTTCCGTACTGTTTGTACATATTTATACTGTGACGTGGCTAAGTCGATGCCACGAGGTCGATCTTCCAGGTTAAGCAATGTTAACCGCGGTCGGCCTTGGATAGGTGACCATGTTTAACATAAGCAGTTTTCCTATGTGCCACGGAGCGCCCGTTAACACCTATGGCAGTCCTTACGGGTAGTCAGAGGCAAGAAGTCTCTCACAAAGAGTATCGTATTACCGCATAGTCGTTCCACGTAAATTACTGATATTCAGCTAAATCCGTTACACTAGAAGCTAACTCCAATGTAATTGGGAAAAGGCTCGGAAGATAGAATACACTTTCCAAAAGCTTCCTCATACACTTATACAGAAATGAATTTACCGTAGCGATGCAACATTAAATTTATCAACGTTGCGGCAAAATGATATTCAATAACGTTACATGAAAAATCTCTTTAATAATGACACATTTTATTTAACTTTCGTTACAGCTTTATTAATTCTTTGTACTGGTAACACAATACTTAATAACGATGTTATAATGTGGAATGTTCTTTATTATTGCTTCGTGCTCGTTCACCGAAATAATATAACCGTATCAAGTGTTTCATGTAATAAATACACAGTCATTAATCTGAACAAGAGTTTATTTTTATTTGGGAAATAAATATCATATGAATAAATGGTTTTCAGCTAGGTTTATTTTTTTTTATGTCTATATAATTTACCTTTAAATAAAGCTTAAACAAAATATTTTTGTAATTTTCAATTTTAAAGTTATCACTTGATTCTGTATTATAAAGAAAAAGAATTAAAATTTTCGCTTTCAATGTGAATATTGTGAATACATTTTACGTTATCAACATGTTACTTACATTTGCAACACAGTCGTACGAATATTGATTTTTGCACAAATATTCGGTAAAATATCGGCGACTTTAGTTGATTTATATAAAATATCATAAAATTCAATAATCTTTAGAGCTTAAAAATCTTTGTGCTTTGAAAGAGATGTAATAATGAAAATCATTTGTGAACAACAGAACTGTCATCGACTACATTGATACATTACAACTGATACATTAAAGATATTTTTTTTTACAAATTTTATTTGACATTTATTTTCTGGATGGTATCGCATACCACCACTATGGGAAAGTATAAGATAAGGTAAGTAAATACCATAATACTGCTAGAGAATCGAACTGCCAGATACTGACTCTAAGTAAGTATAACCTATTTAAACCTATAATATTCCCGGATGACATCGCGTGCCGCCACAAAGGCAAGAAGCTCAATTAACAGTGTTTTAGGAACGTTATTTATTTTACTTGTCTAAGATTTTATATTTGATTTAGTTAACACTCATATTGTTTCGAAAAAACAAACAACAAAACATCACAACCTCCATATTGAATGACCGGCGCCCGCGCCGGCGGCTCATATTATTGATTACAATTCTTTCTCCAGACGTCTAATTTTGGTTCTTATGTCTTCCTCCATCCTATTATTGGTTCTTTTTCCCATTATCACCTTCGAAATTCATTAAAATTCACTAACACAAGAAATAATTTAACAGCGCTTGCGTCTATGATGTCACATATCTTAGGAAATATCTTGGTTCATTTCATCTCCTGTATATTTCATTAAGGGACCCCACCGCCCGCACCTGTTTCAGTCCCCTTTGTCGTCATACCCCCGCCCCCTGTACCGCGCAGACGAGGACTCAGTTAAACGGTCAGCCTATATTATATTTATTTTTTGTTTGACTTCATATCTAAAATTCGTGTGATGATGCATTACAATAGAATACGGACTACATGGAATAATTAAGTCTCCTAGGATGCAACAATGAAGCATAAGTATGTATAGAAAATAGATTTTTGTTTAAAAAAGCACCTACCACGTCTATAACGTGGCATATTATTGGTTATCTGCATACCTAAAAAATATAGTGCTATTATGCAAAGGCCTGTTATTATAGGCACTGAATAAACTATAGGGTAGTCGTCCCGTCTGTATCTCTAAGCTGATATATTACTCTATGATCTCTAAATTTGTTTTACGATAGCAGCTATAGTTTGAGTATTACGACAAGAAGATAACATAACTGTTTTAATCTGTTTCAGACTTTCGAATACAGAGTGACAGTGTTAACACGGAGGATTGGGTAAACATTCGACGAAACGTTTTGAAATATACCTGAGCAATAGATTACTAACCTAAACCAGTGAATATTATAATCCACAAAGCGCACTAGTAAATGGACAAAGTTTTGAACATAACAACTCGTCTGTAGTTCCCGGAGCGGTTTGTAAATTACACCCACACTTTAACTTCTCCTAAAGTTCTTAACTTATTTTGATCAATCAAGTGGTACTTTAATACTAGTCTATATTAAATAATACTCCCTCGATGGCCTAGTGGTTAGCGTTTGTGCCTCTCACTGGAATTGTGTCCCATGGATAGCATAGGCCCAGCCCCTATCCCATTCACCTGAACATAACAGGTGAAATGTAGGCATTTTTATATTTATATTTTTTTATTTTATACCTCTGCCATACCCTTCCGGGTAATGTAGGCGCGATATTATTTTATGTAGTATAATAATATGTCAAATCTTATATACGATACCTACCTAATTATATAGTTTGTTTTTATTTTAACTTGTTAGTTAAATTATTGTTATTTAAGGGTAAATAAGTAAAATATACAAAAATCTACATTTATTAATAATACTATGTACTATTTATAATACATTTACACGAACAAATCACACGAATAAGCCTTTTAAATAACAATAATATTATGTTTTAGCCGAAACAATTCCTAACATACTTTTTCCATGGTATTTCATTTTGTAGGGACATAAAATATAGCCGGTAAAAGGGTTCGTCGAAGTTTAATCCTTTCAGTTGCAGCTCTAACTTTTTATTTTTTTAATGTTTCTACCAGCGTATGTTTTTACCAACAAAAATAGGTACGGTTCAGTAAACCGGCTACGTAAATACTGCCGAAATTGTGTACGTTACGCCAGCAAGAAAGTGTCACCTAGAGTGATATGAGTAGAACGTATAATTAGTGCGCAATCTGCTGTAAATGTGCGCCGCATAAAAAATTTGTGCGTCTTGTAGTTTTGAAAAAAAAACGTAAAAACGATTCCTGCTGGAGTAACGTTGTTCTAGCAAGAAAATTCTAGACGAATCATCGGAGATATAAAATACATACATGGGCAGATAGCTTATATTTGTGCAAATTTGTGCGCCATAAATATAATTTGTGCGTCTTCAGGTTTTCGAGATATTGCGTTTCCCGCTGGAGTAACGTTTTGCGAATTCGTGTTTCTCAAAGACCATTATATGTGCGCCTGTAGAATGAACATACACGAATAGCTCTTAATTTGTGCATATTTGTGACATAATTAGATGCCAGATAATATTTATAATTTTCAAGTAATCGCGCTTTATTGAAAACTTAAAAAAATATTGTAGCGCCTAAATGAGAAGACGTATAAACTCGCTAAAAACTGTATTCGTTCCATCTTGACGTTTATAATTACCATAAAAAGTTTCAAAACAGAACCTACAAGCGCTAATGAATAATATTACTAAAAGTCAAAACGACGGCATCTTAACTTTGACGCCATCAAACAAGAAACTGGCTCAACCTAAGATGTGTAAATGTAAACCAAAAATTAGTGCATTTATCAAATAATATAAAGTAAAAATATCCAGCTTCAACTGTTTCGTATTAAGTAAATATTAAGACTAAACCAAAACAGTTATTCGGCGCAGGTTATCCGACCAAATTCGAATGACTACAAAAAAGCGACGGATTCATACGTATCGATGACCACCTTTATTAAACGTATTACACCTAAACTTTGTTCGTACAGTCACACTCAAATGTTCGTTGGGTATTATTATTACAATGACCTAATAAAAATATAATATATATTAAATGTACTTTCTGATCATATGAAATCAAAGAGCTTGTTGGTTTAAAAAAATATTATTTTTATTATCATAATCATGATTCTTAAAGTAATTATGGCATCAAATCACAGATCAAATTTCCTACCTACTTCATTTGGTATTATTTAAAATCACAGATCAGTTTTTCATTTACATAAATACACAAACAATAAAATCACTTAAAGTGGCTCAGTACCATCATGGCGTGAAATTTAAATATTAAGTAGTTGTTGTTTTGGCCGAGATATAATTAAGTTTTGGGTATGATTGTATAGTACGCGAACGTAATAAATACCTATAGAGCGTTATATTTTGTTATGAGTTTATGTTTCTTAAAAAATAGCCGGATTTGAAAACTTCAACCCAAGTTTCACATATCGGGCTGCTTAGGTTTGGGTTTTCAAATTAGGCTAATTTTTAAGAAACATAAGCTGATAATAATTTTAACCGGTCTATACTATGTTCGCGTATCATACTATCATATCCAAAACTAAATTATATCGCGGCCAACAAATAGGTAACTACTTTATACTTGAATTTCCCGTTATGATGGTACTGAACCTTTATCACAGAAAATCACAGTTTTTTCGTTTTTCTACTGATATAATAAATGCAAATGGCTAAATTTATTTATGTCTAATCAAAAAAAAAATCTGAATTTATTTTAATAACTATTTCTACTGCACTGTACTCGGGCACAATACGTTTCAACCAGTTAGCGAGTAAAGTTAAGAAGGTCATCGATACGTATGAATCCGTCGCTTTTTTGTAGTCATTCGAATTTGGTCGGATAACCTGCGCCGAATAACTGTTTTGGTTTAGTCTTAATATTTACTTAATACGAAACAGTTGAAGCTGGATATTTTTACTTTATATTATTTGATAAATGCACTAATTTTTGGTTTACATTTACACATCTTAGGTTGAGCCAGTTTCTTGTTTGATGGCGTCAAAGTTATGATGCCGTCGTTTTGACTTTTAGTAATATTATTCATTAGCGCTTGTAGGTTCTGTTTTGAAACTTTTTATGGTAATTATAAACGTCAAGATGGAACGAATACAGTTTTTAGCGAGTTTATACGTCTTCTCATTTAGGCGCTACAATATTTTTTTAAGTTTTCAATAAAGCGCGATTACTTGAAAATTATAAATATTATCTGGCATCTAATTATGTCACAAATATGCACAAATTAAGAGCTATTCGTGTATGTTCATTCTACAGGCGCACATATAATGGTCTTTGAGAAACACGAATTCGCAAAACGTTACTCCAGCGGGAAACGCAATATCTCGAAAACCTGAAGACGCACAAATTATATTTATGGCGCACAAATTTGCACAAATATAAGCTATCTGCCCATGTATGTATTTTATATCTCCGATGATTCGTCTAGAATTTTCTTGCTAGAACAACGTTACTCCAGCAGGAATCGTTTTTACGTTTTTTTTTTCAAAACTACAAGACGCACAAATTTTTTATGCGGCGCACATTTACAGCAGATTGCGCACTAATTATACGTTCTACTCATATCACTCTAGGTGACACTTTCTTGCTGGCGTAACGTACACGCCGAAATTCAATGAACACATATGTATTTTAACAAACACGCAAATGTACACAGAAAACATTTATTAATTTCCTTCAAACTATTTGAAGTAATGATACAACTTTTCTCTCTTTTTCATTCTTCCTCTGCTCCTGCATACCTAACATCTAATTTCAAATTACTCTGTTCTACTCATGATCGAGACTTAAGATCGTCTAATAATCTTCTTCTTTTCTGTCCCTCTCACAGTTCATGCCACCAACAATCTTTCTCAACATATTCTTTCGGCTTCCCTTAATAAATTTGAATTAAGTGGCATGACTGAGGCTATGAGTGCTTGGCGCCTAGCCTGCCCAAACACCGATTTCCCTACAAACCCAACATCCCAGCGGCTGTGGGATGGGCCGATCTGCAAGCTACTACGGAAAAAACTCATTGATACGTGTGTAAGCTCTGCAGATCGTGCTCGTCTTTTAGCCGTTTCGGAATGGGAATCGGGTTTGTGGCTTCACGCCATCCCATCGCATAACACTGGCACCTTGTTGGACACCGCTACTTTTAGAACTGCGGTGTCCCTTCGCCTGGGCGCACCGTGTTGTGCTCCGCACCGCTGCCAGTGTGGCGCCGCAGTGAGTCGGCTTGGTCACCACGGCCTAAGCTGCGTTAAGAGCGCAGGCAGATTCACTCGCCATTCCAGCCTTAATGAAATCATCCGTCGGGCTCTTGCCACCGCCAACTGTCCGGCCATCCTGGAACCGAACGGTCTGAGCCGTGACGATGGTAAGAGGCCCGACGGAATGACTCTTGTTCCCTGGAGATTGGGGCGGCCCTTAGTGTGGGATGCTACCTGCGTCGACACTTTGGCGCCGTCGCATCTCCCGGGGACCGAGACTAGACCTGGTGCGGCGGCTGAATCTGCGGAGGACCTCAAGAGGCGCAAATATAGTCTCCTTGACAGTGGCTATATGTTTGTGCCTTTTGGGGTAGAGACGCTTGGGACGTGGGGGCCGGGCGCTCACTTTGTATATAAAGAAATAACGTCTCGCATTTTTGAGGCCACACGTTCCCGAAATGCTGGCCTTTATTTTGGACAGCGGATAAGCATTGCCATCCAGCGTGGCAATGCTGCCAGCATTTTGGGTACGTTGCCCACTGGCTGCGGTCTCTTAGAATAGGCTTTTAGTACATAAGTTAGGTTATTATATTTTTGTTTATTATTAGTTTAGTTTTTCTTGTCTTATTACACATATAAATTAATTCTTCAACAATAAATAAATAAAATATAGTATGTATATTATTATAATTCATTATATAATTAAGTAATTTACTCATACTCTGATATTATGCACCTACCAATTTTCTCTGCACCACCCTAAGGGTCGACTGGTAGAAAATGCCTTCGGCATTAAGTCCGCCTTTGTCACGTTTTGTGCAAAAAGTTTTTAAATAAATAAATAAATACAAGGCAATCAACACGAACACCAATGAAAGTTTTATATGTTTAAACTGAGTCACACTTAAGCGTCATTCATAACTATAATAACAGCCCTGTATCTAATACATGTCCCACTGCTGGGCACGGGCCTCTTCTCATGATAAGAAGGGGTAGGCTATAGTTCACCACGCTGGCCAAGTGCGGATTGGTAGACTTCACACACACCCTCGAGTACTTTTAGGCACTCTCAGGCATGCAGGTTTCCTCACAATGTTTTCCTTCACCGTTAGCAAGCGATAATTTATATGATAAATCACACTTATCTTCGAAAAGACAAATCTTAACGAATTATTGACAGAGGTGTGTGACGTGGGTTCGAACCTGAGACCTTCGACTTAGCAGTCCTAGGGTCTCCCACTCGGCTATCGCTGCTATTCATTGACGAATTTAAATATCGCATTTGTATACACTTTTATTTTTATTTTTTGTGTGTGAGCTACTGTGATATAGCGTCAGAGAGGGAAATCCATCTTCTTTAAAATCTACAGCCTAAAATGTCATGCTTTCACTGATATATTTTATGTAGTTTATTTCTGTATTCTTTATATTTTATAATTTCAACTGTCATTATTATGACTTTTTATTTTATACTTTTATTTCTTTTTTTCTTTAATTAACGCATCAACAACTGCCCGTAACTTTGCTCATTTACTTACTTGTCCATCCTAAGGTTGCCTGTAAGAAATTGCTTATAGCGATAAGGCCGCCTATTGTGCAACATAATTTTTAAGTGCAATTGTTTACAACATATTTTCTTAGTTAATATTGGTGTACAATAAAGATTACTCTATCTATCTATCTATTTTTTCCTATTCTATACTTTCTATCCGCCTTCCTACTAATATCATAAGTGTTACTAGTCTCGCTGGTCAAGTGGTTAGCGTATGCTCCTCTCACCGCGGTAATTCACGATAGCAGCACAGAGTTGAAATTCTGCCCAGTGGATGGCGATAGGCTCATCCCCTATCCCATGGGAGCTAAACATAACAGCGAAGTGTGGGTGTTGTACACCTATGCCACGCCCTTCTAGGTAATATAGGAGTGATGTTATGTTATGTTATCAGAAGTGTTATGTTTCTATAAGTAATTTACCTCACCACCTATTACAAAGGTAGAAAAATATAACAGGTGAAGTATTGGTGTTTATAAATCTGTGTGTGTGTGTGATGTAATATAGGCGTGATGATTTCTGATGATATGCCATATTATGTTAGTAAATTAATAAATTACGTTCTACACATACAATATTTCTGCATGACCGTTTACATCGTATTTGTAGTTGTGAACAAAGCTTAATGTGTCGTCTAGCGACATTGTGGGAAAGATATTTGGATGTTATTTGATCCAGGCTAGGAATAGCCGTAGCCTATCGCACGAAGAGCTAAATGGGTTACACGGCTAAGGGATTACTGCAAATGGATTGTACATTTACTTAAACTTATGTAAGTTCGTAGAGCCTACATACACCGACAAAACGCCTCATTTCTTTAGAAAATACATTTAATGTAATGTTAGCAATAAATTTTATCAATATGTATAATATTAATTTTGTCATTTTTTGGAAAAACTAGTGGAAACTATTCTGTAACTTATTCTGAACAAACTACAAACCGATGTGCTTGCGTTCTGGAAGCACCTAGAAGTTTCACAAAACTCGAAAATTTATTTCTATTAGACCGATTTTAACTAACTTTTGTGAGAGAAGCTCTTCAGAATCGTAACTATAAATACCTAATGTAAAATACTACATCAAAAAATAAAGAATCCAGTAAATAAAAAGGAAAATTGTGTCTTTCCCCGGCAAAAAACCCTGGTTATTATAACCTCATTTTGCATTTGAATGCAGAGTAAATTTCATTTTCTGTAAACCCCGTCACAATATTTCTTTGTTTTCATCTTCCATTTACTAGCTCAACATTTACACCAGTTAGTGGCCCCCAGCCGTGTGGCACTCACGTAAAGTGCACTATGTAGGACAGGGCATACATAAATAAGTTCATTTTACACAGTATAACACTGCGTTTAAAGTGTATATCCGTAGAGAAAAACCCTGGTCCTTTCCCGCATCGCTATGAAGCAAATTGCTGGTGTAAGATTCACTAACAAGAAGTAATAGTTCCTAACTTTATTTGTAAAGTTGGACTCGACGCCTTTCTTGATTCTGTGGTGTAATTGGTATAAACACGGCTGTTACTGTTATTCTACCAAGTGCTTCGTTCCAGTTGCTTTACTTCTAAAACGATTTTTGTAATAGTTAATGGTTTTAAGAGGTAATGTTATTTTTTCCACATCATTATGAATACGAATAAATATGACTTGAGTGGAATAAAAACATAATTCGTTATTGATCCAAATATGTTTTCATAACTATATATGTTTCATTTTTTAGTTTAATTTATCAGAAGCAGTAATTTGTGTATGTTTAATAGATGTAGCAGTTTATTCTAGCCAAATTATAACTTTACTCCTTAGCTTTTTTTGCTAGTTTCAATAAGAAATCGAACTCCTAGTGATTCTACTCGGACTCTTTATTGCTGGATATCGTGAATTACTTTTACTTGCGTGACTAGTTCCAAGTATGTCTGCTGTCCGGTCTTTAGATGTCGAGACCTCTAAGAGCCCCTAAGAGGTTCACGGAAAGCATTAACGCTTCCGCGCCATTATTGCCGAACCGCACGATTTACTGTATTGATACGTCTAACATGGTATCGACGCTATCTTTTATAAATGGGATAGAAATGTTTGTACCTACACATATTTTATCTGCCATTTTCTTTGCGAGAAGAAAATTTTAAAGTGCATTCGTTTGATTTTGGAAGAAAAATGAATGTGTTAATTGCAAAAAAAGTGCCTGACTATGTTTAGATTTTCAGATTAATATGAATAACTAGCTATTGCCCACGGCACGCGTGATTCCTAGGGGTATAAAAAATAACTTAGGTACTACATATTCTCAAACCTATACACAAAAAATGTCAAGCCGTTTCGGAGGAGTTTGATAAGTAGCACTGTGTAAGGATTTATATATTAGATTTTACGTGAAAAAAAACATCACAAGTATTCATCCATAAAATAATATTCTTTGACCCAAATTAAATATTAGTTGTTGACTGTTTTATTCCAAACTAAACAGGTGCACATAAATACATATTAATTTTTATCTTTAAAAACCATGAGGGTTTTTGAATACTAAATACTAAAAACTCTTGAAGATTCTCGTTCTAATAAATCCATGTACTTATGCTTCTTTCATTTACGAAAAATTCACAGACCTACAATGTCAATGACAATTAGAGAACCAACTTGACTATTGCTTAAAAATAAATAAAATTGAAAATGACCTACTTTTTGTATAAACTGATCTGAATATCTATACTGAGGCTATATAGACAATGACTTTATTTGAGCCTCTGACAAAATCACCTTCGAAAATTAAGTTAAAAAATATTTTTATTTTATTTTTAGTCGGTACTGGATTTCTTTCTCATTTGTAATTTAGGTGTACCTACTTAAATAATTATTGAACTGACTTTTTGTGTCATTTAGGTTTTTTTTGAAGTCAATTTTTTTTTAATATTTTTATTTACCTCGTTTTAATGAAAATACTTCTCATTTCAAACTACTTGCCAAGCTGTTAATAAAACAGTTACGAACCTTAAGATAAGTTGCACGTTCCAAATAAATTTCAGCGTCGCCTTATCTGAATATAACTTAAAAAATAGAGATAACGGTCTGATCGCGCCATTATTTAATAATTTAATAAAATATTACTCCTAACCGTTAAAGAGTTGTGACTTTCAGCATCAGCTCAGCAATATGAGATGCTGACTGCTAGATGTAAATATCTAAATTACTTTAGAAAATATACAAAAATATACATCATCAGATCCTGATTTAGTGGGACCATTTCGAAAGTACATGTATTAAGTACTTTCTCAAATAAAAAAATAATTTTCAAAATCAGTTTACAAATGACGGAAAGATCGCTGGACAAGCATAAAAAATATACGCGTCGAACATAGAACCTTCTCCTTTTTGGAACTCGGTTAAAAAAAATACCTTTAATGACGTTAAGTTATCATCGTAAATACGAAACCTTACAGCTGAAGTACTTGAGAGAACCAATATAGCTTCTGATGCGTTGGTTTAAAGTGTGTTTTCGAGTAATCAATGCCGATATGACAAGGTAAACTCAAGTAAGTGACCCGGAAGCTTTTAAATTACGGCCGCTGAATATTTTATTTGGTACAGACCGATGCTTCGATATTCCGTAACATATAAAATATACGAGATTTTTTCATCATACACCCTTCAGTCAAGTGCATTGGCACGAGAAATGTATATAATTTTTAACATTTATAACATGTTCGGCAAATCTGAATAACGTAACGGGTAAATGTGACATTCTTACGTCTCGAGGGAACTGCGAATTATGGCTGTAACTTTTTGTATTCCAACTGGAAAGAGGGCTTTGTTGTTTTGAAGATGGTGCGCCACTTGATTCCTCAATACATCGATTTCAGTGCATACCTGAAACAAACATAAAGGCTTTTTTATTACATGAACAAATCGTTACAAAAAAAAAGCGTTTTACGATGTAAAAAAACAAATGAGCTAACAGTACAGTCCATCTCATATTAAATGAAATTCTATAGAGCTAACAGTACAGTCCATCCTATATTAAATGCTAACGGCTTACAGTACAGTCAATCCGATATTTTATAGACATCGGAAAAGGATTGCCTTGTCTGAAAGGTGTCTTCTTGTTTCTGAATATATTATGTTCACAGATTAAAAAATCTTTTGTTGATATACACTTGTAGACTTTACGTACATTCCAGTCTTTAAGTTGTTTTACTCAAAAACTTTTCGCATGACTTTATCTCGCTCTTTATTATCCTCGTAAACATATTTGAATTTGCAAAGATCTCGTTACAACAAATAAACTTGTTTTCTTTCGGATTTTATACAATTGTGTATATTTTATTCGCAACGTGACGCAGTTATCGGAGTCGTCCATTACGTAATGAGACACTCCAACAAAGCTGTTATAAATAGAAATAGCATTGACAAATCTGAAAATATGTAACAGTATCTCAGGACAAGTACAGTGGGCCAAGCAATTAGGTATGCAGGGCAATAACTTCTACGCCATACTGAAAACTGACTGCAATAGATATGCATGTGTGAAATTCATATTTAATAAGTGTAATATACCCACTATTTAGATATATAACTCACTTATCCATAACTGGTGTAGTAAGTCTTTACTATGACATAGAAGTTTTAGCCCTGCATAGCTAACTCGTTGGCCCACTGTACATTAAACTTTAAGTTCATATTTAAAAGCTAAAATTATTTGAATATAATAATAGATTTGAACTGTCAGATTTTGTAATTGAATTGTTAGCAAATTAGACATTGGAAGTGTTAACATAATCCAGTAAAAAATACGCCTAAAAATAAAACTTACTAAAAAGTAGCGTAGTATTTTCAATGGGTATACTTTTTTAAATCGTCCAAAGCATTCAGTTGTGTCTATTTGAGTGTAAATGTCGTATTCAATGAAACATAAAGGCACGTTCACGGCATTTCGTTTAAAAGTGGGGTAGAAAATGCGTCGCGGCTCCAGTCAAATGAGCTGATATATTACGGTCCCGTGTTTAGAAGGGGAGTGAGGGGGAGCAACGTAAATGGGTGCTTCTTTTGGGCAACCAGTAGTGACCCAAATTTTTAAAAAGACAGATTTGGACGGACGTTTTACTTGTTTAACTCGAAAATCTACAATGCAGCAGAAGCCAGCTGAAATTATAATAATACTTATGTCAAAAAATAACTTATTAAGTAACTATATCCAAACAATAAGGATTGCCATACAACGTGGCAATGCCGCCAGTCTTCTGGGCATGTTACCCGCGGTCGATACGATGCGGACGTAGTTTTGACACCTGAACTTTATTATATATTCATTTAATAAGTTTATATTATTCTTTTATTTGGTGTATATATAGTTTTCTAAGGTTTAGATTGTAAGTAGTGTATATTTATCATTTATTTTTAAATTGGAAATAAAGACTGGTATAGTCTTTATTTACAATTTAAAATTTAAGCCCAGCAATAATATATTTATTTGCTGAATAATGTACATGTTAGATCTTAAAATAAACTTATCAAAATGAATTGTATTTTTGATTACTGATTTAGTACTATTTACCTTTAAAAGTTCGACATACATACACATACACATTACGTACATTTTGATTATTAATGTGTTCAGAGAAATGTATCATTAAAGTCGTCGAAACATCCCTACAAAGCCGGAGCAAATCGCTTGTATACAATGGAACATAAAATGAACGTTTATAGTTCAACATGAACACCGTTGTAATCATAAATTTAAAGCCGCTTCAAAGTAGGAATATCGCGGTAACATCTCTGGCGAATCGCGTTTCCTGGTGTAAATCTACAAAGTATTACACACGAGAAATTAACTTTAGTTCTTACATTTAAACTGCGCTTTTGCACGCAGTCAAACGAAACAAACCACAAATAACGGTACTCAGTAAAATTATTGCAGGTAACTTGTATTCTGTAAACGAGTATTGAAAATTCAACAGTATGCAATTTATATAAACAAATTATGGTTATTTCCTGATCCAAATCCTGCCGTCCCACAATTATTTTTAACTGTTTCTTTGTAAAATTTGCTAAGCATAGCTCGTACGCGTTCAATCTATACAACATTTGTGCTGAATGCAACTTCACCATGTTCTTTTGTATCCTACGAACAAATGGATTAACGTGACGTCACGAAATGACGTAACATACAGTTGAGAAAATTAGGGTCCTGGCAAGAGGCAACTGTAGCTGGTTGATTAAAGCGACTGACCGGTGCAAGGTCGCAGGTTCATAATTTATTCAATTCTTTCATAGTATAAATTATGGATAATATTTAGGTTTTTTTTTTTATACTACGCCCACAGCGAACGAACGTGTAGTCCACCTGATGGTAAGTGGAGTACAGCCCATGGACATCAACAATCCACTAAAGTAGATTATAGATGCGTCGCTGCAGCTGAGGACTACGGTGTTATGCCTCATGTGCCAGTAATTTCAGGGCCTGATTTCACCACCAAACCGGAACACAGTAATGGAAGCACTACTATTTGGCGGCAGGTTAAAGGTGAGACGGTGGTGCTGCCGCCCGCGAGCTCATTCACAAGAGCTCTACCACCATTGGTATTGCTTGGAAATACTTAAAGTTTCTTGAACCTTTTCAACCTTTCGTGTTAAAACGACAAGAACAAAATACTGGTAGATGTTTTGTAAAATCATGAACAACAAATTGTATAGGTATTTTTATTCGCTCCCTGACACAGTTATCGGAGTCCATCAAGTAATGAGACGCTCCTTGAAAGCTGTTATAAATAACAATGTTAAAATTAATGTTTTATTTTGTATTGAGTGGTTTTATGTTATTTTATATTCTTTGTATAACTTATTTTTCTTTTTTCCCTTTTTCTTTATTTATTTAACACTTTATTGTACACAAAAGATTACAGAAAAATAAATATATTACAGTAAGAGTATACAAAAGGCGAGCTTAACTCAGTGCTTGAGTTCTCTTCCAGCAAACCTAGAGCAATAGAGGAGACGATGATGCCATAGAGGGCAAGATAAAGTGTACAACTTAAGAGGAAAGTACCAAAGATAAATATAACTACATATACATAACATATACATACATAATATTATTCATGAATAATATATATTATAAATATATATATATATATATATACCTGTACTACCTTTGCGTGTCAATGGAAAACAACAAGTTTAAATTTTGTCTGCCCAGAATTAGCCACGAGAACAGCGTTATCAGTGGCGTTCCACAGATCGTCTATGGTACAGGTGGTGGGACATGAAAGAAGGTGAGCCATTTTTTGGGGGCTTGTGTCTTTTATATTTAATTTCAGGGTAAATATTTCAGTTCTAATTCGAACGTATTATATAAGTCAAAGTAATGCTAATAAATTTCTGGCAGGTTAAAGTTTAAAATATTTGGTCACTCGAGTTCCTTCACAATAGTAAGCGTATGATTGTTTTCAATTCGTAGAAAACATTAAAATGAAAAATAAAACAAATTTAAACTACGAGCAAAACTCCACGTTAAAATAGCTCATTTATCAACAAGTATGGCACTTGTTCATTTGCCACGAAGCCTCTTGCTGGAAGCAGTGAACAAAATGTATGTTGTTGACGATATATTTTCATACTTGTGCGAAAAGCCTGAATGCATGATGGTGGCTGTCTGTCTCGAGTGAGATGGTACCATGGAAAGAACCACTAACAACGACTCAGCGTTTTCTTTGAATTTTCCTCAATTTATAAATGAAGCAAAGTATAAGTTGGCGTTATTCTCATTTTTCTTTGTTGTCGGTACTTGAGATTTACTTTTTACGTAAGTACGTTTTATTAATCTGTTGGAAGAAGTGCTTTATTTATACTGAAAATTGCCTCAACTACCAAAATTATTTCAGGTATACTTAATACACTCAGTAGGTAATAAAATAAAGTTATTTAACGATATATCGTATATTCACGCTTTCATTAGACGTCTACCTGCATTAGTAAATGACACTAATAGGTGTATCTAGCATTAGCCTGTGGCCACTTGACTTACATACGTTTTTTTATAAATGCTAAAAGTTTCCCTATTTGTTGCTATAATGAGGGTTAAAACGATCATTATAATTATATGGAATTTAGATAGTGATGGCTTCGGGAGGTATTAAAAAAAACTTGTAAAAAAAGTTACATCATAGTATACACCGAAATTTTCAGATATATTTATAGAAGTTGGAACCCCATGACTGATAACCTGAAAGTTTGAAACTTCAGGAGTGTTTGTCTAGGCTTGGAACCATTGCCAATAGTGAGGAATGATTTTACCATCACTTAGTTCAACACATCTAAAAGTTACGCTATATACTATGACTGAACGTTTTTAACTACTTTATTTTTGTTATCGCCTAAAGCCGCCAGGATTAGAGACACGAACAGGGCAACTTTCAGCTTTTATAAAATGACGTAAGTCGGGCGGCAATTGGCTCTTTGGCTATAAAAGAGATAACACAATTTAGATCGTACTTCCTCGAACGTTGGCGCCGGTTAGATACTCATTGGTACTAATTACCTGAACTGAATAACTGTGTAACGTATCGCAAACTGCATAAGCGGATTGACATGTACTAACTTCGACTGCCTTAATGAGGACTAATATGTAACATAAATGCAAACTGTTTGTCTTTTTAATACGTTGTCACAGTTATCGATGATAAAAGGTATAGAAATAATTATCAATCTCAGAATCGAATGATTGATTTTATACTTTACATTGACTTGTCACGAGGATGAAGCTGAAGAATAAAACTAGTCAGTGAATGAAGAAAGCTTAATAAATTTTCAGTAGTCACAAAATGTCTTCTACATTCCACTTTATTTTTGTACGGAAACGAAAGAGCTTCGGTTCTTAGCGATTTTGTTAACTCTATAAACTTTTCTCGAAGAAAGAAGAAAATCATGAGTAAATTCGGATGAGTGTGCACCGTTTCAATAAGATACGCTAACGCTAAAAAAATACTTGTGCTCAATCTCGAAATCAACTCAATGAACGTGTAAGAGAACCGAAAAAATAAAAAGTAAACTTGCGTTTCGGAAGTCAATTTATATTCACGTACTGGAGCTAAGACTCCACGAGCTAGTCTGAAAACTTCACTTGGCTGTGGTTTATTAACGAAGTCCCCACGAGAGAGTATGAAACTTACGAACAGCTTGCCACAGCTTATTGGGCGATCGAAATGACTATCCCGTCGAAATGTCCGTGTACTTCAAACTTTTCAAACTGGTGAACGTGCTAAATCTAACGATGGAATTTATACTGAAACTTTGCCCAAAGGAGATATTTTATTGAGCAACTTAATACTTCATATTTCGTTGAGATTTAGGACGCTTCTACTTTGCTTTCCAATAGGGCTTTAAATAATTGCACCGATAAAACTGAACTTTGCATTCGTGCACGTGTAGTAAATTTGCGGAGAGAAAAATATACGATGTGGTTCGACATGTTTTATTGACTCTTAAAGCTCTGCAAATGGTACAATGCATTCTGTTTTACTCTAAAACATCTATCCTTTGGGCATAATAAAATAAATGGAAGGTACTTTGCTACGATAGAACAACGAATAAGTTGAGTTCGCCGTTTAGTTTGCCTTAATTAAATCACCGAATTTGGAACATTGCCCAAGACATCAACCACCGCATCCGTCTTCGGTCTGTCTACTATAATACAAGTACAAATCCATCATCTTATTACTTAAATTAAGACAGAGTTTAAATAATTAGGCAAAGTTTATGAATTTCGTTTAAATTAAATTTGTTAACCAACTAAAACAATATCCTGACTGAGGGCATGAAAATAAGCGGGCAAAATGCACGTAAATTCCAAACTGCAGCCCGCATAGTTGATATGCAACGAGCGCTCTATGGCGCTAACAGCTGCGGACAATGAATTGTGCGAACACATTGGGGACCAAATGTTGTTAAGTTGTAAATTTGCAATCTTGCGGCGATTGGCGATGTCCGGAGTTAAGCCGAACCGACGAACTTGGTAACACAGAACCGGGTAACTTACTCCAGCATGTTGGCCCCGGAATAGCTCAAGTTAAATAGAAGACGATTGAGGACGCCGAGTCAACACATTTTGAGGCTAGTAATCAAAGTCTCCGCGAACAAAGCCGTTTTATATTTTCGCTCCAAAGGCTTTGCAAAGTTTGGCGCTCGTTGTGAAATCTGTGACAGTGCTGATGATGCTGAATTTGAGCATAAATAAATTTGGTTAATTTGTACGATTGGTTTTATACTTTCTGCTCGAAATGTTTATAATTTATTCTGATTGTAAAATACTAACTAATTACAATACTAATTGTACTTTCTTAATTTTAGATGACTAATTTATGTAATAACTATGCCGCAATAAAGTGAATGAGAGTATTTAAGAGCCATTTTAGGCTATGGCATTTGCTAACATGATAACATGATGATTTCTAGAAGGTAAAAAAATATTATATATTTTAGTAGGTATAGTTTCGTTCATAATATAATAAAAAAATCAAAATCTTCAGGACTATGCTTTAATTATTATCAGTATATTTAATCGCCGCAGCTCACATCACTAAAATTGTTTAATCAATTGCGCGGTACATGGTATATTTTCACAAGTTTAGCTACGGGAGATACTCGAAACTTTTAGAGTACAGGAAAATCTCAGTAATACATACATACAGACTATAACAAGGCTACATGTATCATCATGACAAAATTCAATATCAGCAACTTAAGTAGCACCGAAATAAATCTAGTTACTCACTCAAGTAAACTATATGTTATAGAGTTTGTTAACTACGTTAGCTTTGCAAGTCCGTGTCACTATTTACCTTCACAACTGTGGTTGTGCCTGCCAACTTTTCGAAGTCGTATCTGTAAGGTTTTCTGAAATCAAGACACAAGTTTTATGCAGTTGGCGACCTATGAGTCCCACGCGGAGAAGAGCCTATATCCCGGTGTTAGGCACAGTTCCAATAACGTGTAACAAGAAACGTATGGCTCTACATAAGGAATCTAAAATAATTTCCAGCTATGTACGCGACTTGGCAAAACTTAAAAGACATTGATTTTTACTTTAGCAACATAACTAATCATGGTTAATTATTGAGTGCACGGTTGGCGTAGCGGTTAAAGCGGTCGCCTCACCGCTTTCAACTACGCTGGTGTTGTGGGTTCGATCCCCACATGGGACAAATCTTTGTGTGATTCGCAAAGATTTGTTCTGACTCTGGGTGTGCTTTGTGTGTGTGAAATGTATGTTTGTGAACACCCCCGCGATACAGGATATTCCTAGTGCGGGCGTCGTTTTTAAAAAAAACTGATGTTTTTAAAATGATAACTCAAATGCATGTAAAAGACTACTCATCAATTTATACATAGCCAATATAAGTTAGTCTCGCGTTGTATAGGCCTCTAGTGCAACTCAGCTTCACAGCTTATACTGGCAATTTATAGCTTAATTGGTAACTGTGTACCTTTGTCGTTACCGCAGACCAATTTGTGTAAAATATTACATATTACATAGCTCCGTTCTAAATACTGAGTAGTTGAACCTCATTAATAACTCGTCTACATTATTCACACAACATTTATAACTGATACATCATATTTCACTGACTAGATATAGTACTGAAACTAAGCTAGTCTGAGGTCTGACCACAAATTTTAGTTTAAAATACTGAATGGTTCAACCACATTAATAACTCGTCTACATTAAACACACAACATTTATAACAGATACATCATAAATTTTGAATTTTTTTCATTAGATAGAACGCCAGAAACAATTACACTATCCCATGGTCCCAATGTCAACACACTCAAGCACACCCAGTCTCCGAACAAATATTTGCGTATTACACAAAGATTTGTCCCATGTGTGGATCGAACCCACAACACCAGTGCAGTGGAGAGCGGCGAGGCGACCGCTTAAACCACTACATCACACGTGCAGACATCATATTTCACTTACTAGATATAGTAGTGAAATATAGCTTGTCTGAGGTCTGACCACAAAATTTAGTTAAAAACTGAAGTTCATTAGCGGCATGTACTACACATGTTTACGGCATGTATAGCATACAGACAAGTTAAGTCGAGAGCGGCGCGATCACAGCTGTTCGCGAGAGACTTAAATTGGGTCACAGCCGAGCTGAACTAAGCGTTGCATAATTAATAATACCATCCATTCGCAATCTCTTAAGCCCTGGATATCGCTTACTATAGCTCAACGGCATAAATTAATATACGTGTCATGGTGCATCTAAAACATGCATATCTCTGAGCATTATTAATCAACTTAGTGATGCTAGAAAATGCTATCCAGCGCTTCTTGATGCGATGGCCATAAAAACTTTATTCATGACGAAAGTTCTGCTTTCTTTTAAGCATAAGATGATAGATAAATGCTCATTTACCAACTCAGTCTGTTTACTAGAGATTTGCGAGATTTCGGGTGTTTTGGTAATATAATATATAGACGTACACATTTACACGTAGATGATGACATAACTAATTTAGCTATTCTTCCTAGGTACCAAACATATGACTAGCTAAACGCTCGTTTAACTAAACTAGTCATAGTTAGATCATATTATTAGTTCAGTAATAACTTGGCAAGACGTGTTTTGCTGCTATAACTAGGGTTGCCAACCGTACTCTAAAATAGAGAATTGTACTCTATATCATGTAAGCGTACTCTATAATCTATAACACTAATAGAGTACGCTAAAATACTCTTTTTTACACATTCTTACTTGACATATAATCGTATGCAAAAACCCATAATCAAAACCAAAAATCAATTATTTACTGTTAATTTGTGTTGGCAAAAAAATTTCCTCCAACCACATTCGGAATGATGAAAAATTGTTATGTGCTGCAAAAAGTACAAAAAAATACCTTTTTAAAAATTTAACATAAATGATACTCTTTTTTTTAAATCCATACTCTTTTTTACCTCCTTTGAAATCAAATATACTCTTTTTCTTCTGAAAAAAGTTGGCAACCCTAGCTATAACTCTTATCCGTAATGCGAGAGAGCGAAATAATCTACTATATGTAAAAACTACGATATATAGATAATCCATCACGCCTATATTACCCAGAATGGTGTGGCAGAGGTGTAAAACACCCAAATTTCATTCGTTTAGATCCCATGGGATAGGGGGTGTGAGCCTATCGCCATCCACCACACAGAATTCCAACTCCGTGCTGCTATTGTGGATGTCAAAAGTTCACAAATACACTTTGCCCGACCCGGCAATCGAACCTGTGACCTGACGGTAAGAGGTGCTTACGCTAACCTCTACCCATCGAGGCAAGCAGAAAACGTGATAAGACCTATGTTTTTACAAAAAAAAAACGCTATTCGGACGAAGTCAATAAAAAGTTTCTACGTATTCTAAGCTCTTCTTAAACTTTCGAGGCACTTACGCTTTGTAAGTTGAATCGTAAAGCCGAAGAGGGATTTGACTCTACGGCACATTTCTGTTGAACGGTGGGCGTGAGTACATTTAGTGATGATTTTATGTAAGCTCTCAGCTTTAGTACTCGGAAACACTGCTCTGCAAAGTATTCACTTAGCATCTAAATAACTTAATAACCTCATGCTCATGGATCTTATCAAATGTATGCTAATATTCTTTAAAAACTGAATACATTGGATTGGTAATATAAATCAAAATTATCTAACCTGAAACAGCGGAGCCTATACCTATATATATGTACAATACCCATACTTTACTCGTAATATTTAGGTCTAATGTTAAAGAGGGTTAGCCTGTCGCCACAACGGAGCCCTGCTATAAATAATAAATGTATCTATATCAATAGTAGCCTGCGTAGTATGTCGACCCTTATCTCCTAGGAATAAAAAACATTACCAATAAAATATTGAAATCGATCAAGACGTTTCGGAAAAGTTAGATAACAAAGCCCTAATTTTACATGTGTAATAAGCCTTATTGGCAAGGTATACATATAACACTTTAAATGAACGGACAGCTGTTCTTTTTTAAGTGTTACTTGTGTCACTTTTAAATTTGGTCAGGTCATATTTTATGGGTTGGATAAGATCTATCCGGAATCACGGAAATTGGCCCTTAATATGTGAAAACCTATGTAGTAGTCAACGTTAGACTGCAATCGATATCAGCAAACCGGCGAAGCCAAACCTCAGAAAAGTACAGAAGGTAAACTTAAGTAAATATTTAATACTAGTACTTATAAGATTACGAGACTTATCCTATTAAGCGCTTTGCTGATATAGCAACGTAGATGCGGCAACTGGTTGGTTCGTTTGGTTTTCCTGGGCGGTATCCGCACTTAGTCCTCCTATGGGACCGTTGTACGTGAAAGGTTTACTGTTTACTCCAGCCAGCCTAAATCGGTCCAGAAGGAAAGCAGCCTCCGAAGACTGCTGCAGGCTTCCAGAAACGATGTGTAGATGCGGCAACTATAATTTTGTCTATGTGAGTATTCGTGACACAACTGGTCTATCTTGCTCCAAAATCTGTGTCCATGACCAACAGTGAACGATGCGTGCATTGTGAAGCTTAACTTCTGTACACTGTGTTCTGCGATCGAAGCATTGTGGGAGGTAGTCATTTGATGTTTCGATTGACTAATTACTGCTGTCTAAACGTAGCTATCAATAGATTTGTTGGCAACTCCGGGAGGCAGACATTGACATTATGAATGATCCTAACTGTTGTAGACAGCCTAACCTAGATAGACTATGGCACTAATTAATGAGTCTAGCAGATGGCTACAATCCGCAGACGTTCGGTGTTATTAAATAAAATGGCACCAATTTTAGTCTAGTCAGATAGTTTGTATGTGTATTTCTTACCGTGGAAGGATAATTGATAGAAGTCGTTCTATAGCCTCTAATTAATTCCGCGCAAATATAAGAAAGTTTAGCTTTTCATGAAATTGAGGTATTACTTGGTAGTACTAAAATGTTCATAAAGTAATTATTCAAAAGATTATGTAGAGTATTTATTTTATTTATTTATTTAAACTTCATATACTAATTTGTATACAAGGCGGACTTAATGCCATAGGCATTCTCTACCAGTCCTACCTATGCATAATATCTACATAACAAAATACTTAAATATAAGTAAATATTTAATAAATAAAATATACATAAATATATGAAATAATAATAAATATTATGGTGGCGATTCATTTTTGCTGAGGAGAAGATTCCGAACCTTGATTTAGTATTTAGTGGTAAAATAGAAACTAGACGCTAAAATATCAGATAATACAATAATGCTCCCCAAAAACTCAGTAAAGTATATAATAATTATTATATTAGAATAACGAATGTCAACCATGCCCCAAACCGGCCGTACCTGTGCGGTAGATTGATTGGTCCATAAGTATTGTCCACGAAAAACTCATACTTTTAATGCAGAAAACAAAGCTAATATCCAACCCATTAACAAACTTATATGGAATGGAACACATGACCCAAAATCCAAATAACCATGTCCCATAAAGGAAATGTCCCGCAACCTTTCAATTCATTAACTTTTATAGGCCAGCGACCTGTTAAGGTCTTCCATGATATTCCCAATTTCCACCTAATGACTAAGAGATGTGAGCTCAGCATTGTCAGGTCGAAAGTAGGTCAAAATCGTCCCTTGAGTCGAGAATACTTAATTCCATTGCACGGCTACCAAACTGAATTAACGTTTCAGAAGTTGAACATCCAATTTCAGTTTCTGTTTTGTATGCATTTTTGTTTATTGGTGAAAATGGGCCATCAGCACGAATAGTCATGAATATTTTTGTGAAATTATAAAGGAAGCATGCATTTGTGAGATTTTAGCTGCGAAAATGGGTTTTAGCGTTCTGTACAATATGAAAATTATAGAACCATGATATTAGTCTATCTACCACAGACGTGGCATACCCGAAAAGTGCTTTTCTACTAAGGGGTACTATCTAGTAAGGTTTAGGTAAGTGTATTAAAAAGCCTTTGTGTAAAGTAATTGGAGCCAAAATCCCTTAAATATGAAATAGATTCTATAAAAAATAGCATTACATAAAGATGGCAAATATATTAAATAGATTTCTACGTGAAAGGTTCTCCAATTTTATAAAAAGCTTATTTTATTGAGCTTGAAATGTATTATTTGGATAAAATCTCATCTTAATAAATCTCATTTGACACTCTCTATAAAGTGTTAAACAAATATCTGGACGACCTTTAATATGTAAAACAGCAACATTTGCATACCCATTAGCACCTCCGTTATTTTACAGTTGCAATAAATATCAAGTTAATTTAATCCCACTTCGGATAAAAGTGTTGGTGCAATGTACAATATCGTTCGGCAATCGCAACTTTAAATCGAGTTTAGCTCAACCTTCGCGCCAGGTAGCCCAACTCTTCAGGCCAACTACACAACTAACGCAAAGTTTATTCATCTAAGTTGCCTAATATAATAAAGTTTACAAATTCTCTCTACCGCAGATACTTAATTTATCTTAATTTATCGAGCCTCCCCGAGTGACGTACACAACGATTCCCCACGTCCGGCGCACCCTGGGCAATTCGCAAGCTCTCCAAAGCGAATTGGCTAATCCTTTCACCACGATGGCAAGTCAAAATAAAATTTGACTCAGCCATCGACACGACGAAGAAGAAGAAGACTTAATTTATGGATACGGGCAGATTTTATAAAGATTTTTATGCGTAACTACGATAATACCATAAGGGCGGCAAAAGACAATCACATAAAACAAAACCGTTTTGCTATTCACGTATAGTTTTATAATTATCGAGCTAAAAAATAAAAAGAAGTGGTTAGCATATGCGCCGCTCAACACGAGATCTCGGGTTTGATTCATGGGTAGAGGAACGTGTTATTTTTGAACTTAGCGTCAGGAATTCACAATAGCAGGACGGAGTTGGAATTGTGCCCAGTGGATGGCGATAGACTCACCCCCCTTCCGTATATCACCTTATCCCTAAACATAACAGATGAAATATGGGTGTTGTACACCCTTCTGGGTAATATAGGCGTGATGTTATGTTATGAATAAAGATGTAACTAAAAGCTACTGTAAATTTTATCATAATTAAATTATATTAAATGTTTTCTCTGAACGTTGACTTGGCCATCAAGTGTCAAACTTAATAACGTAACTCGAGAAAACAATTTTGCTATCAAGCATGTTCTCTCGTTACCAATTTCATTGTTAATTTACTAAACAATATAAAAATCCTTCACTATCCGACTGGCATTTATATTCGAAATTGCACGTTTTGAGTTATCTTCTTTTGAACTAGACGTGTTTATTTATTACCGATTGTCTTGAAAATTGACAGGATATAAACAAGAATCAAAACATTTTACTCGATAAATATTCAATTTCCGTCAATAGTTGATGGCTTTCATTTCGAGAACAAAGTGAGTTGACGATGGAGTCTATTTTCATGACAATGCTCTTGCATAAATGCGGCCGAGTCAGGCGTGAGTCGTGACCTAATTTAAAATGCGGAATCCTTCGGCGTTTCAATGAAGTGCACTCAAAGGTATAAGCAATCACTCAATGATTGGTCGATGTGTAAAGTCGAGTGTCCACCAGCTATAATACTTGCTGATGTCATGGTGTTATACGGTATGCTTTCGCCAGGGAATGCTCAGTAGCAGTACGAACGAAGTCAGGAAATATACCCAGTAGATTGTGAATGTGGGTGTATTTCTGTCACACCCTTCTGTCCCTCTTCTTATTTTATGTTACGTTTAGCAAATCCATTTCTATTTACAGATTTTTTTACAGGGATCTAAAGCCTGTACAAATTTGTAGACTTTTTTTTAGTGATTATTCCATAGGACTTAAAGAGCTGGCTGCTGCAAGTTTCTTTGCTTGGACACTTGGCTTAAGTTTTGTCTAGTATTATATATATATTTTCAATATGAGAATTACCAAATTTTTAACTTTTTAATAGATACGTGTCAATAGCATTATGGTTTCTCATTTTTTATTTATATTGTTGTTGCCCAGTAGGTAGTAACTTCTACTCTTTTGCGTGTGGCTTGCATTTGGTCTTCACGGGCACATGTAGAGGGAAACAACGGGCACGAAAGCAGTGAGCCATGTTTTGAATTAATAGATGAAGTGTAATATTATAATTTTTAGGCTAACTAAACTATATGAAAGTTAATATACACTGTTAAAAATACTCATTTTACAATATAATAGAAGTTTGTATTTGGATTTCTTTTTCCACGAACGAAATAAATTAATGTTTTTCAGATTGTATTTTTATTTCTGCGTAACCATCCCACAGTGTTTCGCGTCAGGAAATTGCGGTTTTCAGACTTGGGCCATTAAAATGTACGTGTGTTCATTACTCGAAAAATACACACGTTATTAAAAGCCGTACAAATAATATATAAATAACAAACAGTATGGCACGTGCTCACTGGGCTAACTGTGTGTTAGCTAACTAAGAGCGATGTTATGGATTGGGTTGAGGCAAAAGAAACTAGAAAAAAAGGTAATAAATTGTATTAGGAAAATAGGAAGAACCAAAAGAACACTGAACTAAGGAAGAAAAAACTAAAGACTGACATAGAACTTAAAAGTCAAAACAAAATCAAATTCTTATAAAAAACAAAAAGGTCCGATTGGACACAAGCGACGAATCGTTATTGATGTAATCTCACTGGAAAGTAACACAGTTGATTTCTAATAGAGTATTTTATAACAGTTGAAAATTATGGGACCGGCAGGATTTGAACCTGCGACCTTCTGCACACCGGGCAGTCGTTTTAACCAACCAGCAACGGTCTGTGCTGTGTCCAGGTGCTTTCAACTGTTTCTTAGTATAATACAGTTGATGATTACTGACGTCATAAAAATGGTGAATTGAAAATTCTTGAAAAATATTCGATCAAAATAATATTTGTAAACTCTCTGACATATTTACAATACTTATCAGATATTAATTGTATCGAATTATATTTATTTAAAACTTCATCACACAAGGCAAACGTAGATTTACTTCAGAATATAATTTTAAATCGGCAAATAGTATGCGACAAACTTTACGCCTGATGTTAACAGATTTTAAGCTCCTTAACAACTCTGTTAACAATTCAAACGCCATCAATTCATGTATTCACATTTTGAGATTATCTTCGTGGCGCGTATGTTTATCTTACAAAGTGGCTCTTCAAATCATATCTCAGAAATACCTCTTATTGGTATATTTGTTGATGCTATCTCGGAAATTATACGCTGGGAACGACATTAGTTAAATAAAAGGAGATACCGTAGCGTTGACATTTCTCTTGATTAAGGTGTCAATACACTATTTGTTTTTAATTTGTCAACTTTTTTTATCTTTCATTTGTGCGGCAGCCGCTTTCTGTTTTATTACACGTTTCAGGATTTTTCTAGTTATAAATAAATAAATTTGGATTTTTTACATTAGATAGAACGCCAGAAGCAATTACACTATCCAATGGTCACACCCAGTCTCAGAACATATCTTTGCGAATCACAAAAAAAAATGTCCCATGTGGGGATCGAACCCACAACACCAGTGCAGTGGAGAGCGGCAAGGCGACCGCTTAAACCACTACACCACACGTGCAGACAAAACGTTATACAGAAAAGGTTTGCAGAACTTGTACCTTTTGCTTTGTGTATTAAAAAGAGGTTAAAGTTATTATAGTCAAAATCTGTATCTAAGTTAAAATAACTTAAAAAAATCTTGTTTTAAGGATAATTACATTTATTTATTTTTGATATTGTCCTTAACTTAATTAAGGTAACATAATGTACTCATGACTTTCATTAAAATCGTCCGTTTATCTTTTAACGACAAACATTGATGTCAAAGCGTTGTTAGTTCGATTTTCTCCTAATTCTCCAAAAAGCTGATACGGGCCAGCAAACAATCCTAAGTTCGTATTACTCAGGATTACCTAATAATATATTCTCTCAAGACTTTTTAGCAGCAATCCGATTTAACTACATAATAGTCAGAATTTCAGGAATAAAAGCTAGCGACGTCCCGAGGGTTATAGAAATAGGATTAAAGAACAAATCCTTTTGTGGTATTAACTACAATAGAGAGTTTAAATTGGCTGCTCTGGTTCCAGTAATGTTATTCACTAAAGATTTCTATGGAACCTAATGCAGCGTCTGTACCGATTTGCGGATAAAGTTAATAATTGAAATTTTCCTTGTCGGTGTTATTGAAAAAGTTTAGCGGTTCGATTCACAGTTCCTTGATAGTGAGTTGAGGCAGTCGACATTGCGGGGATCGAGTCTCGAATTTATGTTTTATTGAGTTTCATACACTCTTTTCCTTGGAATTATTTCGCTTGTGGGCTGTTTCCTTGAGCTATCAGCGATTGACGTGACGTTCAGCATTCGAGGCCAGCACATCAATATTTTTTTCGAGCTCGTTTTTTTTATTAATAAGAAAAGTGTATATGTATATACCTGTTTTCTAACTACCTATGTAAAATAAGGCCACGTTCTCTCTCTTAATTATGTTATATTGGGAAAATGTTTTAAGTTACAAAGGCCTCATTTCGCAAGTTCTATTACTTTCAGCTGTTTTAGAGGTAAAGGAAAGGTCACAAGTAATTAGATATATTATAATGTAAGAATTTAAGAAGATATACAAGTATAAGATATGTAGGTGTAAGTTGGCTTACATGTATGTTAATAACTGCGAAACTGCTGACTACTATGTTTTGTATGTATTCGACAATTGTTTTGTGAGTCTACATAATTATTGTTCAAGACCACATCCCCCAATATTTCTAAGTGTATAAATACTAAAACAACTGTCTCTTTCGACATCCTCTTAACATTACTACAGCTATGAAATCCAATAACTCATAAGCCTTCGTTTAATCAATAACGAAAATTTAATGTAATTGCTTAATAATCTCTTCTCTCTCAAATTCTCTAAGAAAATTAAAACTTATTAATCATTCTTGAAAGTTTACAGGCAGGATATAAAACAATTATCCCGCAAATTCGTTTTGACGAAGAAACATCTCATTTACACGTACGAATTATATGAATTAAAATGTACAGTACTTTTTGCTGGTGCTAATTCAAGTTGATTTATACCGCCGGGGTCGTGGGCTACGTCGGTAGGACCGTAATTGAGGGTCTAATCCGAGGGTCCAAAATTCCCTTTCACCTAAGCTCTGTGGAAAAATTACGTTCCCGTCAAAAATTTAGGGACTTATGTACGCTTGTGTGTGTGGATGTGCTCAGCTTCCGGCATAAAGAACTCGTTAAATATGGATGCCGTATAAAATATGTAAAGAGAAAATAAAAAGCTATGGCCGTGTAATTGATAAATTGCTGTGTTGTGTAGCCAGAAAATGAACTTCCACGAAAATATGGTAAAAAGCAGTGAATATTTATTAGAATAGACTTCAGTTTGTTTAAATGACTGTAGTTATTATGAATCTATCTGTCACACGTAACTACTAAATAACTGCGGCAATAGCAATTCAATTTTATGGGCTTGCATAATGACAATAATCAAACGAGAATTTAGTAACCTTTTTTAGTATGTTTTATGCATAATTAGGTTCCTTATTGACAGTTTTCAAGAGCATGAAAAGCATTTTAAAAGGTCATGAATCGAGGTCGAGTTCGCTTCAATCAATAAAGTAAGTAAATATTCATTGTTAGGTCGCTTTCCTTCAGTGTGATAGTACCTATATGATACAGATACACTGCTATAGTAATCGGTGAAGTGTAGTTAGAGGTGCTTAACGCCACATTCCACCTGTTAAGTCACATATGCCAGCGATTACTCTTGTTGCATGCCCAGGTTAAGAAATTTATTGTTGCGATTTTATTAATCAACTATAAAACCTACATGTACCTGTACTTAAATCAGAGAGTCAAAATTCAAGCTCAAAAATGCAATTCATAAATAATCACTCGTTTTTTGTCTCTTTGATTTTGGTACAAAGTATGTAGCGCAGAGCCAAACACTTTATGACAAGAAACTACTCTATACGTAGCAAAAAAACTAGATTAGGTAATAATGCACCTAAGTCCTCCGATAGTTTTCGTCAATATGTCGGTATATATCAAAAACACAATTTAAGTTATGAACATCATACTCATTAAAAGCAGGATACGAACTAGTTAGCATGCCCTTAATGCTAAATTGGAGTCACAATGGCTGCATATTCAGCGGTCAGCCATTCAAGGCTAGTTCAGTTAATCCTGGCCTGATTGCCTGGCGTAGATCGATGTTCCTGCGCAGTGCCCGCCTAGCAACGTTGTTCAATGGCTATCAACAGAATAATTCAATAGCCTAAGAGCCAGTGGCCACCCGACTTACGTCATTTAATAAAAGCTGATAGTTCTCCTGCTTGAGCCTCTAAAAGAGGTTAAAACGATGACCAAATATGGGATTTGCGTCGTGGTAACTTTGAGAGATATTAAAAAGAGCTGTAAATGAAGTTACGACATACCTAGTATAAAGCGTAATTTTGGATATGTTGACCTTGGTGATGGAAGAAATGATCCTCCACCATTGGCAGACACTTAGCTTAGTTCCAACCCCAGATAGACTCCCTTAATATCTCCTAAAGCCACCACGATCCAAATTCCATATTTGAAGATCGCTTTGACCCTTATTAGAGGAACAAACAGAAAAACTATAAGCTTTTATAAAATGACGTCGTAAGTTGGGCGGCCACTGGCTCTTTGGCTACAAGCATAACATCGCACTACTTATCAGCTACCGGCGAAGCAGGATTAACATAAGGAGTTACTACAGTAATTCGAGATAATAGAGCTTTGTAAGCAAGCTCGTTGGACTAAGCCTGCCAATATTCAGTCATGAAATACCTAAAATCTAGGCGTGCTAACATTATTATTGGTGAGAATAATAATGAGTTATTATTTCAGCCAAATTTAAGTGATTTCAGCAATAATAATGGTGTTCTTATCGTCAAAATTTAGTCTAGAATCTACCTTGTAACTGTCCTGCAACCCTGGACAATTAACAAGATTAAATATATTTCCATTATATATAAATAAATAAAATAATCTAAACTCTTCAATCAAATGTCAACACGGGAATCATTCATCATCATCATTGGCTTTTATAATCCGAGCCCCAATGATAACAAAACTAATCAGGCATCCAAGTCTTCTATAACCATATTGTCCAACGAAATTATTAAGGCGCCATATGCCACTAAAAAAACGACAAAAAACCATCCATAAAATTCGAAAACAAATGTTTTATGCAAGAATCTGATGCCGTAAATACAAAAGACCTTAAAAAATAAACTGACAATATTGATGAAGAATTGAATTTACCACCAGATGACAGTTTTTGGATCCATCTCTCTCCTATAAGCAGTGAATACCAGAGACCCTCTGTGTCTAATGTCGTCCTGTCCTGCATTAGACAAACACATTTCTAATTCAAAGCAGAAAAAGCAACGTAGCTTCTGGTCTGCTGACGATTGGGATTAATATACCAAAAGGTTTTTAATCAGGCATTCTTCTTTATTTACGAAAAAGCTTCGCATGTTTTAATTTGATATTATTAGAATCATTTATCTGGACAGGTAATTAGAATATTCATAAATCTCTAAATCAAAAGAATAGGATTTCTTCCCCAACAGTAATCCAATTAGAGCTAATCGCGAGCATTTCTTGGTTCAACAAATGACTTTTAATCAATTATTCATGTCAGTACAAGGTATTATTAATGAAGGAATTCTCGCCGTCAAGAAACGTGCCTGTTATACACGTTAGGGGAGAAACATCCACAAATTGTACTTTAATATATTTGTGTTTACATCATTAATAACAAAAACGGCAATAAAATTCGCTCGTTTCGTGTAAAATATCTACGGAAAGCAATAATGCTTAAATTGTCGGATCAGTGGAAGACGGCGGTGAGACGCGGGGTCCATACAAACATTTATTTTGTCGCGGCAAGACCTTCCGAAACAATATTGGATGCTATAAAGAATGGCACGGCACGAGAACGAGACGAGGGTGCTTTGCGCAATAATGAAAAATAACCCCCTCGCCGCCCCTCGCACATAAAACTTGCACCTATCGACAATTTTAAAAAATACCCTACTATATTATGGTCCCTCGGGATATGCTGCTGGCATACGTTAGTTTTTCTTCCATTTGGGATAATAACACAAAAGATACATGCTGTGAAAACATGAATATTCGTGGAAACATTCAATCTGTTTGATGGTTCAATTAAAATTTCGCTCGATTTATTGTTATTTTACAGGGCGGTATAAATATTAATATTTCTATTTAAGACGGCACTTTTCACTAACTCTAATCAGTCAAAAAGTATAAAAAGAGACTGACGTTTAAAAATAGATACCAAATGCTCCGTGAAATGAGAATATAAATGTTTCTCTTTACGAGTTCCATTTCTAGTCGCAATTTCCAAAATAGATAAATGACACGTGTAAGTGAGACAAATATGAAACAAGAGAATATCACGCTTGGAATCCTTTGAAAGTCTACACATTAATAAGTTGAAATTAATTAATAGTAGAATATGTTTAAGACGTATGGCAACCCAGCGGTTCGGTCAACGCTCCGACCAGTTATTTATACCAAGGGACATCTCGGCATATCATATATCAAACCACTGGACATCCACGATCTCTCATCACAAAGTATAAAGTAACGACGCACTCTAAAGCTGTTTACACACAGTTTATTTTAGTTGTCTAATGACATTCCCAAGCAGAGAAGTAAACAAACTTGGGACTTTATAACTGGCGACGCAATCCGGCGAAATGTCTGCATAATTTATTTACTTTGCTAAAATCTGTTCTAGATATTCACGATCGTTAAAGAAATTAGTACTCTGCAGTTGTGGAATCAGCCCCCTTATTACGATTGATGTTGATTGTGATTTAAATCAGATTCAAATAAAAATTTTTGGCACAATTTTTGAATTTGATCTGATCAATTACAATCAATTGTTTTATCATAAGATTCGCAACAAAAAGATCTTCCTTGCGGTTATTCTTGTTTCAGTAGAGAACCGAGGTATTACAATGCTTTTACCTTAATTAAAAATATATTAGGCATGTGAAATTGTCCATTAAACTTCTATAAAGTTAATAAATCATTTAGAACTTGGATTTCTTTTGACTTTTAGTATGCGTTGCTCTACATAAGAAAGTAAATCAGATATTTTTTCTCTTGTAATAAAATCGGCTGATAACTTTACTATGCACATTTTTTACACTTTTTACCTTCTAGGCAACAGGCAATCCTTAAATGTGTGCACTAAGCGTAGGATTCTCCTGTCTCGGGTCGGTTCAACTGAAGCATCGTAACTTGCTATGCATGACAGCATAACTATTTAAAATGTAACACAGCCCTTATATGAAATAGGCTGGTTGCTATGGGATGCATTATAAGATTAGTAATTTTACTACCTTATCTACTTATTATCTCTTCATCAGATTGTTTATACTTTGTTTTTATGTTTTTCTCAAACAACTAACTTCACCTAAGGTAACAATAATTCACCAGGTTTACAGTAAACGACGATGCGACTTGTTTCGGTCAGAACCTACAGCCGCTTAATTTACTGTAACAATGGTAAACAGTATAAAGGACACTAGAGATAAATTTTGGCTACGAGCTCAATGTAGTGTAAAATCTGCGAACTGCAAATTAATTCCCAGTAGTGACGGCAATGGCCCTTTTCGTGGTAAACACGACGAAATTGGATTGACACAACATGCCACTTCGGAAAACAAATATTGTACAAACGTATATTGAACACAATGCGCCTTGTCCCAGATTAATAGACTATACATACTTACTTGCATAGTCCCTTATGTATATTCATGAATTCTGACCGAACTGTGTTGACATCCGCCTCTATTTGCGCACAACCTATTTGCACAAAGTTCTACTAAATTTCACTTAACCTATGTATGCAAATAGAACCGCCTCTAGCAATGTAAAAGCCAAATGAAAAGGAAATATATAGAAATTCTTACAATACTTGTATACCGTATGGAGTCGACAAAATACTCTCATATATTCAAATAAGTTTGCTCACATAACTTGCGTAGAAAACAGTTGCAAGCCCGCTTTAACCTGCAAATTTTAAACTATATGATGTAGGAAACCACATGATATAAGTCAGAGGGTAGACAAATAGAGTAATCGTGAAAGTGTTACAGAAAGGATGGTATATTAATTAATGTAGTATAGTAACTTTTCATTTTACAATACAATAAAATAGTAACAAAATCTCTTATTCGTAATCTCAAGTATTTCTTTCACGTTACAAATGAACCGTCGCCGCGTCGTAACATGTACTCGTAGATATAAATGGCGGCTGAATATAAAACGTAAAACAGCTTGTTACATTTCGCTTCGTCAAACCAAATCAGTACCCAGAATTTAAGCGCAAAACACGCAAAAAACAAATTTGATTCGGCAAATTCAAGTCAAGGTGACAAAGCAATGTTTGAGACCGCTAACACATTCAGATTGGAACCCCAGATCGTTGCCTTTCGGTTATTCCAGTCACGTCTAGGGACCTATGAAGGAGGCACATTTTTCGATACCAGTATAAGGGCGCGGCGAGATGGAGGGCGAACTTATTACCTTGAATCTGAACTATGCCTTCAGGATTTGCCGCTGAGACTAGCTTTTATCTAGTACATTACCATTCCCGAAAAATAAAATGAATAGTAACTTACGTTCAAACCTTTAACTCCTATTTCTTGTTTCCTGACATGGCATCTGAAATTGTTTCGAATGGCATAAAAGTCATGACATGTCTAAAAACCATCAGCATCTTTAGTACATTAAAGCACCGCAATGAGAAAAACTAATGTTACACCAATTTTCTGAAACCTAAGACTGCGATCCACCAGAGCTGCATTGCTAATTGCTATGTATTTGTTTATCTAAACTTAACAATGCGTACGCAAAGCTAATTTCGAACAAAAACATAGCAGCGCAGCTCTGGATACGCAGCCTAATTCTGACTATAACTAAACTGTAGCGTCAAACGGAACAAGTCATAGTATTCCGACATTTGCCTTATGAGAAGATCTCTTGGGGCTACTCCGGTTTGCAACTTGAATCCTGCGTATGCGAATAGGTATTGGTTGCCAAGGCAACTCCCGTCAGCGATTGGTTTCGGTCATCCCATGGGCAATAGATTGCCTCAGTGAAATCGATCGTCTGCTATGCAGCTCGGACAACTCAAATGGCTTACAAAGAAGACGAACTTAATTGGCGATTATTCTGATTTAAAAAAAAAAGGTAATTTTCTAATATCAGAGACTTGGTGATATTTAGTTAGATAAGACTGTTTTTTAAAATAAAGTAGGTATTATTTAGAACGATCTCAACGTAGCCTGATTTTGAATTCGAGTTAGGTACGAACGTGTTTCACAATACGAATTCACCTTCATTCTGGTGTTACGTTTCATGATGCTCAGATGCGTACACGTTCTGAAAATATTTGATAGGTACAATCTCTTACTTTTTTTCGCTATTGTCTGGGTTCAAGGAACTACGTAACGTTGTCGATCATGGCGTCCATGGCGGCCAAAAATAGAACAAAGTGAGGCTATTCCTTCTTTTCCTAGTATAACATTATGTCACACTCCCTGTTTGTTCAATTAATTATTTTTTAAACTACAAAATGAATTTTAATGCGGTTTCACCAATATAAATAAGATATCATAATTTTAATAATTGATTTCTTATAATGAAAAAAAAAATGAAAAAAAATTGATGAGGAAGGATTAAATGCACAACACATGCATAATATTTGTATAGAAAACCAAGAAATTGATTGATTTGTAATGTAAAAAAAAACGTTTATAGTGCGCTTGCACTGCAAGCGGTGGCTTAATCTTACTTTAATTTCTTGCTAAAACATTGTAGTAGTAGTATGCCAAAGACCCATAAATTCTATTTGTGGCTAAATAAATATAATAAGAACTCAAATAATTTTCTGAAAATCCTTTTCACAAAAATCGTTAGTCCAAAGAAAGTATATGAAGTTCTAGATTATATAGAGTAAGCTTTGTAAAATCTTCTGAAATTAATTGCAAGGTTTTCTTTTATTTACCATTTCAGCCTTAATTTTGAGTACAAATACGAATAGAATTTTAATGAAATGTTTTCTTCGCCTTGAAAAAACCTTTCATTTTCAATAAGTATACTTAATTAATATTTTTAGAACCTGAACCAAAAAAGCTGGAATACTCCCACGATAATCAAAATAATTGTGATCTTATTTCTAGTTACCATGTAAATAAATTTTAACATGTTTATGAAAAAGTTTATATCGGGTGGCGCAAAAGTAAAGACCCTATTTGGTTCAGCTATAACATTTTTTCTAAATTAGAAAACTAGATTTAGATTTTTTTAAATGTATATTTGTGCCATTAAATTTCGTACCATTAGGATTTAAAGATGATGTCTTTTAAATGGTGACCTCCGGAGTTGATACACATTTGAGCCCTATTTATGACATTTTGCATAACTTGCCGTAACACTTCCTGCGATATGTTCGTTATTTCTTGACGAATGTTTTCTTTTAGAGCTGCGAGAGTCTGTGGCTTGTTCACATACACCCGAGATTTCAAAAAACCCCAAAGAAAGAAGTCTGGACTGGTCAGATCGGGTGATCTTGCAGGCCAAGGCAAATCGCCAAAACGAGAGATAACTCGGTCTGGAAAAGCGTCCCTCACTAAGTCCATAGTGTCGCGCGCTGTGTGTGCCGTAGCGCCGTCTTGTTGAAACCAGATGTGCTCCAGCCCCAATTCGTCCAAACTGGGTATCAAAAACTCACGTAACATGGTTCTGTAGCGTTCTCCAGTGACAGTTATCGCATTGCCTCCAGCGTCTTCGAAAAAATAGGGTCCGATCACTCTGTCAACACAGATGCCACACCATACAGTAACTTTTAGTGGGTGTAGAGGTGTTTCTTGAATAATGCGCGGATTATCAGTGCCCCAGAACCGAGTATTCTGCTTATTGACATGCCCTGAGAGATGGAAATGCGCTTCGTCACTCATAACCAATTTTGAAGGAAAATCATCCTCTTCAAGGTGTATCAACTCTGGAGGTCACCATTTAAAAGACATCATCTTTAAATCCTAATGGTACGAAATTTAATGGCACAAATATACATTTAAAAAAATCCAAATCTAGTTTTCTAATTTAGAAAAAATGTTATAGCTGAACCAAATAGGGTCTTTACTTTTGCGCCACCCGTTATAACTACATAGAACGAATTCTACCATATTTTTGACATCATTGATAAAATATATCCAAATGAAAGTGCAATAATTGCAATGAAACCAGATGCAGTAACCGTATCATATTAAATGTTACCACACTCGCAAACTCCCTGGTGGTCACAACGCGAACGCCACAAAAATAGCCCAAAGATATAACTCTGCGGTTAATCGTGTACCCCGACCAAAATGTCCGGCAACATTGCACGACATTCCCGGTGCGACCGCATGCACACAAAACGAAAAAAAGTAAAAAGGAAACCCCGTATATAAGTTTTAAACAAAAACAGTTAATTTTAACCCGTTTTTTACATCTATTTTCTATGTAACACAGGTTAAAATGCACGGATGCTTGTTTTTGTGAAGTTTACTTTGTGGTGGAGTTTGCAATGTAAGGTAAAGTTTATGTTGTTTTTAACATAGTTGTTGAATCGTTCGCACTGTTTTTTGTTTATACTTTGATTAAACCGTTCTAGAAAGTTACCATTATCTATCACTTGGACATCAACTCCGATAAAAAGTAACAATATCACACAAAATCTGAACTAAGCTAGTTTATTTAACATGAAACCAATGATATTATAGAACTATAGATATGTTACGTTCATAGAAATTACGATTTAAATCCGTTCCGAGCTATTCCAAATTGCACACATTGACAAATGTAACTGATAAGTAAAACAAAAGATACGAAATAGCACGCAAATGAAAGAGAATGAAAGAGATAGCTATAGTTTTAATGATTGCACTTCAGTGGTACGCACGTGACTGCGCTCGACGCAGGCCACACGCAAACTAAACACAAGACGTCCCAATTGGGACGTATTTGAGTATTCACAGCGCGAGCGCTTATAACATATCTGCTTTTGTTTTTATATAATATCATTGCATGAAACTAAATAAATTAATATGTGAATATTTATCTGCATATATATATATACATGTATATATACATTATTTTTAGTTTAAGTAAGTACTTTCTTAATTTACAACACTACACCACTGACCATGTCTATTTACTTATTCCTGTCCATCCAAAGGTTGTCTGAAGAGATCACTTCATAGTAATAAGGCCGCCCATTGTGTATGTTTCAATTATATGTATCACAATTATGTACTTCTTCTTTGTGTACAATAAAGAATTCTCTATCTCTATCTATCTATATATCTATCTAAATTACCCCTAAAATTTGTTTCGCACTATTTGTAGCCCACGGTACATAGATGAAGGGAAAACGCTACAAGTTTGTTATCTTTTGAGTAGTTTAACAACTTACAATGATGTTTAGAGGTGTCTCGGAACTAATCCATCTTAGTTTCGGTTTAGTTGCAGTTTATTACAGCTTTACACGCAACTTTGTAACGCGGAGGGAAACTGTGGTAAAACTATGAGATAATACGAAACATGACTGCGATAAGGGGAATAAGAGTAATCTATGCAATGGGCATGGAGAATGATAGATAGAGATAGTAACATATAGGGATACCTTGTCAAAATATAGGTAAACATTTTTTTTTTACATACTATAAATCTAACTCATTTTATGATCATTCAGTTTCTTGGGCAAGTCCATTTATAGAGAACGAAATTATTAAAAAATAATTTTACCATTACCCACACAATTTATAGAGCAACTTTTGTAATAAAACCATTTTCATAAACGCAATATTTCATATAGCTATGACGTCACGCTTGTGTAGCCGTTTGTTCGAAGCGTTTGGGCGAGTCTATTATTAATGTGAATTTAAAATAGTATATAGTATATTATCTGAGGAAGCTTATGTGATATCAAAGTGATTATTTTAATGATGTTTCTAATATCGTGAGGAGTTTCAATTACACATGAAAATAAAAAAATTGTTATCATTCAGGCTTATTCGGGACAGTCAGTGTCAGTATACAGTATTTGAAATCCGATATCTGACATAGGCTCAACGAACCTTTCGAGTTATTTTGATCGCTTAACTGAGAAACGCATTGATGAAATGCAAAAATATTATCTTAATAAATGCCTGGTAAATCACAAGGGATTCTTTATAAAATACCGGATTCTCCCTCAATTATTTTTTTTTCATATTTGCGTGATAGAGATCTTCGTTTAATTTTTGATATGGTCAAAAATTCTCAAGCAATTTAATATTTTGTCCTAAATTCAGTTTAGGTAATTTTTAAGTATCGTTGTTTTCTGCAACGTTGACGATAAAAGCTTAAAATAGCGGTCTCATAGTTTCCAGTTCAAAGTGCAAGCGAGATAGTGGCAGTACAAGCCTCATTAGTCACACAGCGAAAGTTATATCATAGCGAATAATCTAAGATTGCTAAAACTTTGTTGTAAAAGCGTGCGAATGAGGCGCTAAGTCACGAGAGCCAAAGCCTGTCTCCCCACGGTGTTTAATTGCTTTTGTGAACACACCACTTATTATTAACTAATCAGAACCCTGACGAACAAATTAAATTCCACTTCCAAACTAATTATTCTCGTCAAAACATGAATGTGGTAGTCACCGCGCGAATAAATGCATCTTGAATTCAGGATGTATTATTAAAATATGTCCCTCGTAAACGCGGCGTGTTTTACTCTCAGAACTTTGATTATTTCCGCTCGCTTCCTTTGTCTGATTAACAATTATGTCAGAGTTATACAAACCGCTTGAAGGTTTAACAAACGTCTGCTGTTGAGTGACTACCTCCCCTGCGATGCCTTATATAATTTATTATTATTATTATTATTATTATTATATAACTTCAGACCACTTATAAACATTTAGATCTTAGCACATTCACTCAATTAATACCTAGGATTCAACCGTCACAGAGAAATTGTCATTTAATTTTACATTTAAGATAGATAAAGGAAACGGGCGACATTTATACGCAATAATTTTGTTGATTGGACAAGCGGAGTCTTCTTGGTCGCAGGACTCCAAGCATATCAGCTTGCCAGTATTTAATTTTAATATAATAAACAATACTTAGATAGTAAATCAGAAATTTTACAGAGAACAAACAGTTATTTATACATCCTGCCAGTCGTATAAAACAGAAAATAATTACTGCTATCCTCGAACACCCAGCGAGTTTTGCATACGCGAGTCGTTTTGCTCACTTGAGAGAGAAATTCTATGATGAAACACAATTAGCAGTAAAATTAACTGACAGACCAGCCATGAAATATGCCTTGAGATTTATAGCTAGAGGATGCACCAACAATGTTTTGAAAGACAGACGAGTTTGATGGTAAAAGTAAATTGCATTCCTACGATATGAATTGTTTATCCAAAAAGAAAATGATCAAACAATCAAGATAAACCGAAAATTAAATTATATACGAAGTAGATATCTTTTATAAAACAATCAAATTACTCGGAAAAAGAATAATAATTTCATGAAGAAAGTTAAGCATTTTGGCGAGTGATGTAGAATTGCCTATATCTACCTAATATATGTTAATTTACACTATATCCACTCATTTCTTACTAATTTAGGTACATATCTACCCACGCACCTTCAGATTTATTTGCTTATTTGTGTCAGATGTTGTATTCTGAGCTAAATGTGAAATAAACGGTTTATGAAACACATTGTACAACTAATAAATAAATAAAAACATTATCTTTAGAAAATTTTATTATTTTTATTGCCATAATTCAGAGAAGATAACATTTCATTTTACGCTTTCTACAACTTATATTACTTTCAAAAGTAATGTAAATAATGTAGGTATAAGTGTATAACCTACTAAAATAATTGTAACAATTTATCGAAATGTATTTTTACTAACAACTTTTTATTGGATCACTTTCACTTTGAGTTAGTAAAAACTAGTATAATGGAAGTTTCTCGAAATACGAACACTGAAAATAAAAGATAAAGATAAAAGATAACATACAAGTTGTTTCTAAAACGGATCTTGTTTTTCTTAACTATTTTTACTCATTTGGGTCAAATAAAAGTACAAATTGGGTTTTCTTTCGCTTTGAACTGAAATCTATCTGATGAATGAATAAAAATAATATTAGAAATAAACTTATTTATTTCGGTCTGTAGTTGTATTTCTTGCTAGAGCTTATAAATTAAATTCGTGTTTAAACCTTCGAGAAATTGTTGGAAAATTAGGAAATTTTCTATTAATGATGTTGTTCTTCGTGTCTAGGCAAACTTTAAAAATCTAGGGCAATAACGATTCGTTTTAATAATAGTTACATAAACTAATTTACCGTCCCTACTGTTTTCTTAAAATTCTAGCAGCGAAATGAGTTTATTGTTACCAGGGAGGGCCTTAGAGAAGAATTCATTATCCTTACCAATCTTTGGCATCTCTTGATAACTCTTGGATCAATGTATTGTTTTCGTCATACCTGAAAAGAGAAGAAATAAAAATTAGAAAACTAGATATCAATTTATAAATATGTACAATCAGAAAGGTGATAATTGCGTAGCACAGCACCGCTCTCGTTGCGCGGTGTATAATGCTTCTTGTAGCACAGTCATGCTTCACGGGAATCTTTTAAAAAGTGAGCTTGCGAAAACTTTTCTGATGGAACCTAGTTATTTACTTATAAAAAGTCTGACAGATTCTATATGTTCATTTCCATTTATTTTGGCCCATCCGCTGAACGACTTTTGGTGGCTGTATTGATCCTTCGACCAATCAGAGCCGCCCATTTCGACTCATCATTTGAGCAAATTTCAGTAATCTCGTCCACTAATAGCAGAAATAGGCATAGCATACACGCCGACACAATCATATTTTGTGGATTGTGGTTATTCATAGGCTGTAATTAAAACTTAGCATCAGCTGGACTACAGGACCGTTCGCTACATACGCTGTATGTAAAAAGTACAAGCTTTAATACATAAAGTAAGTACTTAATTTGAAGTATTTGGTAACTGTGCAATTGATAAAAAACTGTATTTCATTATTCAAATTATGAAATACGGGTGTTACTCACGTAATGTTGGTCTATTTAGTCAACCGCGGTTTCACCTATACGTCTAGGTATTATCAAGAGAGTGCGATACGTCGCGCCTGAGTCGCAGCCAGTCAGTGCAAGACTGGTTGCGACTCAGGCGCGACGTGTCGCGAATGCCTAGTCGTATAGGCGAAACCGCGGTCGACTAAATAGACCAACATTACGTGAGTAACACCCGTATTTCATAATTTGAATAATGTTACAAACTCACGTCAGTTTTAATAAAAACTGTATTTCATTCAAAAACGAGATATTTTCTTAAAATGTAATGTACTGTACCATGGTGCCAGTGAGAAAGGTCGGTCGGTCCTTACTGGTCGGCGCAGTATCGGTCCAAAACAAAAAGCAAGCGCATATCTTTCTAAGAGAATATTTTATCATACCGATAAGTTCGGCGAAGACCGTTGAGAAAAAGGCCTATGTTTGATATGAAATAAAAGTTAGGTCTGCGAATCAAATATCAAATATTTCTGAAAAATTATATCCAGTATTTATGTTTCCAATACAGAATACCATTGCAATGTCTGAATAAAGAGAGTTAAACTGATCGAAGTTTTTTTGTGATTCCATAGAAAATGGCATTATTTACGTTTATTGTGCCCTACCTAGGAGAGACGACACAATAGATCTTCAGAAATCGTAATGCGGGTCTGACGTTACATGGATATTTATTTGATTCTGCCAACGAGAAATAAATTTTATTTACCACCTTCTTGTCCATTAAACCATTTCTTGCTTGACTACATTCGTGCCAGGTATATTGGAACAACTTGAACATGATTGTCATAGTTACAGGTACACATTATTTGTTTTGTGTTGCTATGTGTTGCTCTTGTACATATTATTTGTTTTCAAAAAGTTTAATACATCAAGTTATAAAAGTTGTGAATAATACTGTAAAAGTGTCATATTAAATTCAACTACTATAACTGCCAATGGTTTAGTGGTTAGCGTATGCGCCTCTCACCGCGATGTCTCGGGTTCGATTCCCGGGTCGAGAAAAGTGTTTGTGAACTTTCTATCAGGAAATTCACAAAAGCAGCACGGAGATGGAATTGTGTTGCCCGGTGAAATTGTGGGTGGGTGAAATTGAAATGATGCAATAATACAATTATTAATTTCTGTTTAGTTTATGACTAGATGGCGTTGTGTGAATGTTGTGCGATATTTATATCTATACTGGTGCACAATTTACAAGATAGAATTGCAGAAATATATAATTAATTTTATACCCACTTCACAATATCCAATATTGTGTAGTTACAGTATCTGCACACATTGCACTCATACAGCCGAGTTAACAATAATACAGATTCCACCCGACCGCAACTTAATCCCATTTGTTCAATATAGCAGAAATCTAACTAATTTACTATTGGATAAATGGCTAGGCTCTGACCTGGGATGAACTTTAGGACTTTAAAGGTAAGATTTGGCTTTGAACTTCGTTTCTATTGAAGTAGTTTAGGTCCAGTTCACAGACTTTGATTATTGTTTAATTGCAAGTCAACGAGTGATAGATTATTGTGAAACGAACTTGAAAGTTCTAAGTTTATTATTAGATAAGGGTTATATTTTATCTACACCCATGCTATAAATCCTCTATAAACGTTCTTGAAACAGTTAGCTAATTGCCAACATTAAAACAGCCAGTGTCATAATAACCATTATAACACCCAAACGGGTGTTATAATGTTGTACTGAAATTCATTATGCAACTCCTTTTTTACTCATCGAACAGCCACATTCTCATGGCATCTTTATGAATTTCAAAAAAAGAACATGTCATGCACGCGCGTTTCACTACCACAGCGCCGTAATTTAAATAAAAACTTATTCGAATTTTTGAATTGACGTCGTATCCCGCCATTTTGTTCAATAATAGTATTGAAAAAATAATTTTTAATAATTGTACGATCCAAAATGTAAATAATTATTACAATAAATAATTATATTATTACCTATACATAGTTTTTTTGTATTAGATACTCACTAATTAAACTATCCATGAATTTACATAGAGTTCTTACAACACTGTACCCTAATACCCTATGGTTTCAGAACATTTATAGAGGATTCATATCATGGGTGTAGATAAAGTCTTGTATGCAACTGTTATAATTAGGTATTAAAACACTCATGTGATACTATTATCACACCCGGCTTCGCCTCGTGTGATAAACCCACACTCGTGTCTTAATACCCCTCATTATAGAACAGTTGCATAAATAACTATTAGTGGTGGGCATTAATCGTTTTATACCAATTTGCGTTTAAGGGAGACTCTTTAGCGCCGTGTCTTCATACAAACGTTTTAAGGATTTACCTTTTTATTTATTTTTATAGACATATTACATCATAACACTAAAATACATGTTTCTTGGTGGACAATGTCAAAATAGTTTTATTCATTAATTGAGTTACATACAAACGGAAAAATTAAAATAATATTTTTGAAAAAGTGGACGCCAACATGCATTTTGGTGTTGTAGATATTATTTGACTGTAATAATAGATAAAACAAAACGCACAAACAAAAGACGCGCGTGGACTGAAGTTAGCGGCGACCAACCTTGACGCTTGGTCGGGGTTCGGACACGCGAAGTACATGCATTTGCGTTATCTATGTAGATCTATATCTGTGGATAAAACTTATTAATTTTAAGTTTAAAGATAAAGATAGGTATAATCAAAATTGTCCAACAAAATTGTTATAATCAGAGAACAATTTTTATGACTCACCCTCAATCACATGAGACCAAATTTTTGGAACGAAGTTCCTTATTGCGCGTTGCGAAAGGGGGCTAGACGGAAAAAAATGGAACGAAAAGTTGTAACGACACTTTTTGTAGCGGCGTAGTAATTACATGCTACGTTACAGCTACGGTACTACATCATCAGACACCCAGAGAAAAGTGCGCATTTTTCTGTGTCAGTCTCTCTCTCGGTTATAGAAATAAAAGATCAATTAAGTTAATAAAAACTAATTAGAAATAAAAAATACTAGAGTTGAGTTTCTAAAAAAATAGGGGGCGCTGGCGCGCTGCGGAAGGTTCGCGCAGACGTACATGATCGCTGTTCTAGTCAGATAACAGTAAATTAATAGCTCGATATCGAGCACATTAATCCTCAAATAGATCTGCAGAACATACTTAAACTATAAATAGGTGGACCTTATATATATATAGGACTTTGTAACGAAACCATAGCGCGATCTAATTCGATCCCAACGCCATCTATCGAGCGGCTTCGGAACTGATTGGTGCTACAGTACTAAATATATCTCTCGCATAGAGAAAGCAAGCGAGATATTTTCGTTTTGTCTCTCTATGAATAATAAAGTAACTTAAAAAAAATATTATCATAACTTGAAAAAAAATACAATTCCTGCCTTTTGTTGAGTGTATACAGGTGTTTTGTACATAATAAATAATTAAAAATAGTAACAATAATGAATCCTGACAGTGTTTCTGCACAAGTTCCGGATATTGCTGATGGATTTAGGTAAGTAGAGATTTTATACAGACAATAATAAATGCTTTTGTATTTTAGCAAGTACGCATTATAACCTTTCTTTACTATTGTGCTAACCAAGTCATACGCGTTATAATCTCTCCATTATTGTGTGTTTAGCAAGTGTACGCGTCATAAATAAATTAAATTCAAAAGCAAATTATTTTTTAATATTACCACAGAATGTTTACTAATTTTGTTATGTGCATTTCATGGAATATCCGATTAGAACACATCTAATTATGTCATTGGGATTGGTGATGAGATTAATTATAATGAGATCTGATATTATTATTTCGCGAGTAAACTTGCGAATACAATTTAAAAGAAAGCAAGATAATCGCAGAAAAATAATGTTAAAGATAAGGTTTGTTGTGTGATCATAGAACTATTACTCCTAGAAACCGAGTACACGTGAAGTAACTTTAATTGTGCCGTTTCAGTTCAGTGTAACTCTCTGGTATTTATCAGATTTTCATTTGGTTTGTATTTCCGCCAAGCGGCGCATTATAATTTTCTATCAATCTGTTTTTAGCCTAACTTTATACTTAAATTCATACAAGCAGTTTATTGATCTAGGCATTATTAGTCTATGCGTGTGTTTGAATGTACCTCGCTTTTGATATTTTGAAATTCGAATAGCGCGAAAGTTCGAAATTAAGAATTATTTTGAAATTGAGTGTGTAAGGCACAGGAAATATTGTTATGTAGCCATTCAGCCTATAGGAGTAATTGTGATAAAATCTCCACAATGATTTTAAAAGTATCATTTGATTATTTTAAGACTAATGATTAAGTGATTCTGAATGATCGTGTGTACGCTTGCTACGCTTGATAATTTAATTGTCTTAATGTTTGTTTTTTTTAATGTGGTTAAAATTTTTGGTTACCGTATATTTAGTTTATTATACAGTTTTATCTGTTTAGTGGTTAAGGTCGCATACGTTTTACTGCAATCTCGGGTGCGAATCCTGATTTGTTGTTATTTGGAATTGCCGAACTTCGTTCCATCCGGGTGTCCCTTGACACCTCAGTAGTTTTTTTATATTGAAATGTGGGCGTTATGCAACATACGCTCTTCGGATATAGACACAATGTTATATTATGTTTTTATGTTAATGTTTTGCCATTTCTGCTATCAATAACTTAGAACGAACATAGAGGCATTCGACTAAAAAGTATAATAAGCCTTTTAAACCTAGAAATCGAGTATAAACATAATAAACAACGGGTTTGATATCAAATGCGTGCTTTATAAATAGATGGGTATACAAAGTGTACGTCATGACACTAATGATTATATTATCAAGGAAAATAATAGAAAATTATTTTGTAAGAGCCCTTAATAAATAAACAAGAGTCATCGTAACTCCATCAGTATAAATTAGGCGGATTTATTGGAGGCTTTCAATGTTACATTTATTTTCTTCTGCTTTCTTTGTATCTTAATAGTTTTCTGGTAGGTAGCTAAGGCACAGTATAAATATGTACAAACAGTACGGAAACTGCCTACAAACGTGCGAAACGGCACGCACACATAAACATGCACACCGACGAGACCCCTAAGCGATTGTCGCGGTGCTCTCAGTAGCGAGTGCCGCTTAGGGGTCTCGTCGGTATGCATGTTTATGTGTGCGTGCCGTTTCGCACGTTTGTAGGCAGTTTCCGTACTGTTTGTACATATTTATACTGTGGCTAAGGTAAGCGTGTATTCGCTACGTAAATTCTGTGGCATCGAGTTGATGGCTGGTATAACATTTTGTGGGCACAATGTGTCGCCATTTGCACATTGCTCTACACAGCACTCTGTAGAACTAGTGAATGTTTATTTGTCACCACTCTGGTAGGTAAAATGGTAGGTTATATACCGACCCACAATTTAGGGCCAGGAGTACAGGAGTTGGATGATATTTTATTAAGTTACATAAAAAAATAACGTTTAAGCCAATAATGTAGTCGTGCCGATTAGCTCGTCGAACGCAGAGTTTTTCTGATGCATGGTATAGCAAATTTAATCTGCCAGGCAAAAACATCCAGCTATTTGTTACACACATAAATATTTTACACTAGCATCCACACGTGGCTTCACCCGCTTGGTACCTTAATAAAATATAGGGTGTGTTACTCAGAAATATCACAGTCTTTGCGTTAAATTGTATCAAAGAAACAAAACAATCAAATTTTAATTAATAATAATTTACGTTTATACTGATTTTTTTATTAAAACTAATTTTTATTGGGTTTTGAGCAAAGATAACTAAACCTATAGATGAAAATTATAATTATAGCAAAATAACAATTAGAAAAGTACGGAACCCAGTCTATAAGACCGCTGCAAGTGAATAATCTAACAAAATTATATTAGAACCTTAAATGGTTAATTGTTTCCGTCTAAAGTACCTCTATTATTGTAGTACCGTAATAGATTAAACGTTCTGTACATGAAGATAAATTAATCGTACTGTCTCAGTTAATGGTTTAGCCACCGGCATTTAGTTAATTAGAGTTATTTAAACTGAATATAACTGTTTACGTTAAACAATCGGGTAGAAGATAAACTAATTCCTAATCGTGTAATTGAATCGTTATTTCTACGGAACATTATTTATAAACTTAGATTGTATTACGGCTGCACGCTTACATTTGACGACCGGATGGCGGAGTGGGTAGTGTACCTGCCTGCGACGCCGAGGTCATGGGTTCGATTCCCACTTAAGACAACTCTTTGTGTGCATGAACATGGGGGTTTGTCTTAGTCTGGGTGTTTATATGTATAATAAGTATGTATTTACAAAAGAAAGCTATCATAACATAAAATCACGCCTATATTACCCAGAAAAGGTATATATATATATATATATATATATATATATACCCTGTTATGTTTAGGTCCCATGGGATAGAGAGTGAGCCTATCGGCATCCACCGGGCACAATTCCAACGCCGTGCTGCTATTGTGAATTGCCTGTTAATAATGTATTCGCTCAATTTAATATCTTAGTAAAGCATAATCAATATTATTGATACCTTTAATTCTCATGAAACCACCCATTTACCATTAGGTTAAGTTACATTGAGGTCGCCGTGGTCAAGTCGATAATCTGTAATTGACCACAAGTTTGCTTTATGTACCATACTTAATTATTTATTAATATTATAATATCCGACGCAATTAAGTAGATGTCAGAAACAGCGGCTCGTATCTAACAATTAGTATCATGCATCTCCACAGGGATATACCACTTACATTAATAATTATTATAAATACTATGATGACGCCCCGGGGTTCATGAAGGTGTCAGCGATTGCATTTCAGCAGATCGTTCATGGCAATCACTACCTAAAATATGGCTATTTTTGTAAAGTACGACCACTGAAACGTCCGAGAAACTAGAGCGGCCTATCCTTAAAGTCCAGGCCAACACAGAGGACCAGCGGCAAAATGCGCCTCATCATACTACTGATTCAAAGTGTATTTTCTAGCAAACTATTGCAGCTATAGCAAAATAAAAAATACCAGTATAAAGCTGAATTGATAAGGAATCAAAATATGTACTTCATCATTTAGCCTTTCGCAGTCCACTGCTGGACATAGGCCTCTCTCAATTTGCGCCACAACACCCGGTCCTGCGCCTTCTGCATCCAGTCCCCTCCAGCGACCTTTTTCAGGTCGTCAGTCCACCTGGCAGGGGGGCGTCCTACCTTACGGTTGCCGAGTCGCGGTCTCCATTCTAGGACTCGTTTGCTCCAGCGGCTGTCGGTCCTTCGGCAGACGTGACCAGCCCACTGCCACTTCAGCGAGCTTATTTTGCGAGCTATGTCGGTTACTTTGGTTCTTTGTCGGATGACCTCATTACGAATTTTATCCTTCAAAGAAACTCCGAGCATAGCTCGCTCCATAGCCCGCTGCGCGACTTTAAATTTGTGGACTAGTGCAACCGTTAATGTCCACGTCTCGGCACCGTAGGTCATAACAGGTAGGACGCACTGGTTGTAGACTTTCGTCTTCAGGCACTGCGGTAAAGGCAAAGAGAAGACTTGACGAAGTTTGCCAAATGCTGCCCAACCCAACCGGATCCTTCTGTCGACTTCTCGCTCGAAGTTGTTTCTACCAAGCCTAATGACCTGCCCTAGGTAGATATATTCCTGAACAACTTCGAGCATCGATCCGTCGACAAATATTGGTCTCGGCATAACATGCTCATTAAGCATGATTTTGGTTTTATCCAAATTCATGCCGAGACCAACACGTCGTGAAGCTCCATCTAGGCCGTGCAGCATTTCGCTCAGCTGTTCCAGCGACTCCGCAACTATGACGATATCATCGGCAAACCGAAGGTGTGAGATGTACTCACCGTTCACGTTTATACCCCGTCCAGTCCAGTCCAGAGTCTTAAAGACATCCTCGAGAGCGTTGGTGAACAGTTTCGGGGATATGACATCCCCCTGTCTCACCCCCCGACGCAGCTCTATACAGTTTGTCTTCTGGTCCTGGATCTGGACGGTCATGGTGGCGGTGTCATACAAGCATCTCAGCACCTCGATGTATCGCCAGTCGATACGACATCGCTGCAGAGCATCCAGAACCGCCCAAGTTTCGATGGAGTCGAAGGCTTTCTCGTAGTCCACAAAAGCCAGACACAGCGGCTGATTGTACTCTTCGGTTTTCTGTACAATCTGCCGAACAGTATGGATGTGGTCCACGGTACTAAAGCCTTTTCGAAACCCGGCTTGTTCTGGTGGCTGGAACTCGTCAAGTCTCCTGGCGAGGCGGTTCGTGACTACTCTCGAGAACAACTTGTAGATGTGGCTCAGGAGTGAGATAGGTCTGTAGTTCTTCAGTAAGGTTTTGTCACCTTTTTTGAAGAACAGAACCACCGCACTCCCGCTCCACGCCTGTGGTGTCAAGCCTTGGTGAATGACGGAATTAAAGAGACTCGCTAGCTCTTTCAGGACTGGGGTCCCACCGGCCTTAAGGAGCTCGGTTGTAATTCCGTCATCACCCGGCGCCTTGTTGTTCTGCAGTTGTCTGAGAGCTGCCTCGACCTCGACCGGGTCGACATCCGGGATGTCTTCGGTGTAGTGGCGCGTAAGTGGGGCTCTGTGGTCATCATCGCTTGGTCTCGTTGGTTTAGTCATCCGTGATGCGTATAGGTGTCCATAGAAACTCTCAATTTCCTCGAGTATCTCGAACTTAGAGGTGACGGTCCTGCCATCCCCAGTCCTCAGTTTCGTCAGATGGGGTCTACCTAGTTGCTGAGCGAAAACTTTGGTGCCTCTATTTCGCTCAATCGCAGCCTCGATATTTCGAGTGCTGCAAATATGTACTTATTAAAGTATAACAATTAATCTGAAATCCATAAAAAAAAAATAACTTTACAATACGAGTTAAATTTATGTAAAATATTTTTTTTAACAAGATGTAACGAAACTATATCTAACTTTTGTGTAATGATTTATACTAATTATTAAACTAGATTAAATAAGCTTTTCTTTGATACCAATATATCATTACTTAAAATGAACAGTGTAGCACATTCATCCAAAACAAAAAAATCCAAAACGCGGACGGCAATGGCGGCCATACCAATACCTAAACTCTGGGCAAGGAAATATAAAAACGTGAAATTCTAATTATTTACGTCATATTTCTTTATGAAAGTCTACTTAAATATAAATAAGGACCAGTTTTACTAATTACAATAAGTATTTTATTAAAATATCGTATAATATCACAAAATCATGACGAATTTTAGGTTAGGTTTAGCATTGGGGCGAAGTTTTTATCTTTCGACTATAACACGTGAAAAACTTTATTTTGACTGTGGATGCTTAAAATTGGTAGTTAATCTAAAAGAATAGACATTCAGCTTTCTTTTAATATATAACACTAATACACTGGGCTATATATAATACTTACATTTTAAAACCGGCACTCACTAACACTTCCACTCACTAGTTACGTAAAATGTCACTAAAGAAAAAAAATTTTTTCAACGCTTGCTGACATCTGTCGGACTCTTGAATTAAAACATATGACGCGTTAGCTAGCAGAGCCATCTAGTAAAAATTTTACTAAGCTTTTTAACAAGGTTCATAGATAAAAACTCGTTCTAAATTGTACTAGTACGCTGGATATCCGCGGGGTGTCTCTAGCCGCTCGGACGTTTGAGGTTATTATATTGGACTATGGATGTTTAAAATTGGTAGATAATCTAAAAGAATAGACATTGAGCTTTCTTTTAATATTTAACAATAATACACTGGGCTAATAAAAACATAAAATATTTACATTTTAAAAGCGGCACTCGCTAAAACTTCCGATCAGTAGGTTCGCAAAATTACACTGTTGAAAACAATTTTTTTTCAACGCTTGCTGCCATCTGTCTTTTTTTTTGAATTAATACATATGAGGCGTTAGCTAGTCAGTGTCATCTAGTAAAATTTTTACGAAGCTCTTTACAAGCTTCTTAATTAAAACCTCGTTTATATTGTAGTAGTACGCTGCGTATGCCCCCAAGCCGCTTTAACGGCTTGGACGTTTGAGGTGATTCTGTAAACGACCGCTCAAGCGGTTTGGACGTTTCAGTAGTACCTCGTAAATAGACAATAGACAATATATAGACAATAGACAATATATTTATTTTTCTCACCACAAAAATAGTAGTACCTCGTAAATATAAGAAAAAATTAAAGCTATGAGAATATAGTGGATGCGACATAGCGACATTTATTGAAACCACAGCTTCTATACATGACCAGTATGCATTTCAACTGGATAAAAAATTCTCTGGCGAAAAAAAAAATCCACGTCTGCCGAACAAATTGCACGATCGCAATGTTCAAATTGTTCGGAGAACGTGACTTTTTTTTTTGGCAGAGAATTTTTATCCGGTGGAAATTGATACTTACCATGTATAGAAGCTGTGGTTTCAATAAATGTCGCTATGTCGCATCCACCCCGTATATCTAGCTATTAATATACACATTGACTTGTCAAGCAACAATATACTAAGGTAACTATTTTCTTTTGCAAAGACGTCTCATATTGTTCGTTGTTATTTATAAGCAATGCAGGACGACTTAGCTTTAACGCAGTATTTGAGTGCACGGTTGGCGTAGTGGTTAAAGCGGTCGCCTCGCCGCTTTCAACTGCGCTGGTGTAGTGGGATCCGCAAAGACTTTTTCTGACTCTGGGTGTGCTTTGTGTGTGTGAAATGTATGTTTGTGAACACTACCGCGCCACAGTTATTGGTAGCGCGGGCGTTTTTAAAGAAAAAGAAATATAAGTAAAGAAGAAGAAGAAAGATATATCGAATATTATATCATAACACAGTGATGAAATGAGTGTTATAATTACATTGTCACATCACAAAAACAGGTCCATCATGTAGGTAGCTCTGCACTCAGAGAGAGTAAATTAAACGCTGGACTACAACTGAACACTTAGTTATTTTATTAACTGATAACTGACACGTACATCAAGTTATACTCGTATATAGTACATAAGACTTCTTATAGACTACGAGTATACCGATTTAGAAATGACCGTTTCGTACAAGGTCCGGACTCCGAATGCCCCGTCCCAAAATGAAATTCTTCAGACTACATTAAATTTACCCCCCCTTAGCTATCGTTCCTTCACCCAAAATGTTGCCAGTCCCAAGGACTGTCATTACCATTTATTTTCGTAATAAATAATCGATGTGTGGAAGTATCGATAACTAAAGGGTTGGTATTGGTTATAATAATATTGTAACTATTTAATTTTACATACACTTACTAGTATTTATTTTTCTTAGCATAATCTTACAATAATTGAGTGTTATTTAAGCATAACCTTACAATCATTACATTCATAGCAGACTGAAAATATCCCGCGTATTAAATAATAAATCTCTTCCAGCGAACATTCAATTATTCAAGCCCCATTATCCAATATTGATGAGTCTGGTAAAACATTGTAGATCGGTATTAGACCCTCATTTCACCAAAGAATGTAACTCCGGCATAATAAGGACAGAATGACCATTTACCGGGTAGTTTTAATTAATTTAGTTATGAACTTTTATCTCTAAAACTCCGCAGTGGAATTTCCATGTCGTTAGTGTAGTTACAATAAAAATAAAATCGTGCAGAATATATTTTGAAACGTAAAGGTGAATTTATGTGCTAGCCAGAGGCTCAGGGCTGAAAAACTGAGCATGTTGCCTATGCGACCAATAGCCAACATGCGGAGTTAGACACGAGTATTTTATTACGTTTGCTATAGTACGATTTAACTTGTTTTCAATCAGAACAAAAATATAATACGTCAATCATTTTGCAAAGCAAATTTTGCCAGTAATTAGAACAAACAATAGAATTATCCCCAGTATATATACAGACTACGCATGCATGCCTAATATAAATCAATGATTGTAGCATACTACACTATATTTCGTAACCCATCCCTCTATTAAAACTTATGCTCGAACTTCAATACGCAAATTATCGAACAAACAAACCAGTACGCCGCCCATCAATTGTAAACTTCTTCAATACACTTAAAGCGGCAATATGTATAGTCCCGTCAAGTTAGACGTGAGCTAGTGGAGCGGGTGAATATCGAGCACTGGCCATCAACTAGTACCCTGATCAATTGCTGTGTGACCACTTACAAATAGTACGTCCTATCACTGGCCGGAGCAGATTTGTAAAGTCTACCTAATGGATATTGCAATTGATACCTGGAGTATAAGAATGAAGAGCTAGGTCTTGCAGGTTAAGCAATGCTAACCATGGTCAGCCGTGGATGGGTGACCATCTTTATCATAACGAGTTTTCCTTCGTCGGTGTGGGGGTGCTTCTTTTGTTGCGTAAAATTGATTGGTATGTTGATTGTTGATTAGATTGATAAGATTGAAACGATGGATCACTATACTTAATGTTTTAATTAACTGGTACCAGAGTAAATATTTTATAATAAACTTATTGACTACTTTATTCTAACTTAACTACGACCTATTTCTAGCGATACGGAAAGGCGACTGGCGAACCGGGCGACTAAACTTAAAGGGCCACTTGAATACATATGCGCCGGTTGCACTGTGTCCCTACAGTCGGTTTTCGTTGACATTTAAACATCTATGGCAGTCTTTACGGATAGTCAGAGGCCAGAAAGTCCGACAACTAATCGAACAATGAGTATCGTCTGCTGGCAGTCGCTCCACGTAAAATACTGATATTCAGCTAAATCCTTCAGACTAGAAGCCGACCCCAATGTAATTAGGAAAAAAATGGCTCGGAAGATGATGTCATAGAATTCCAAGAATTCCTCCTTGAGTTGATAACGATACATAATATATTATGATGTGTTTGATTTATACCCTTTGTCAATTAAACATTACCAATGTTATTGATAACATTGAATATACATGTCCGGCTATTGTTACACAACACAAAATATAACAAAACTGTTTTCATTTCCTGTATCTTTAACAATATGTAAACAATATCATATTATTTGTTACTTTGTGACGTGTCTGATACAGGATGTCTGGTGTCGACAGTAAATATCCCTTAAGAAATATACCTGCCACCAAGATTTGATTCGGATTAATCTCGAATTCTATCACGAAACGGAAAAATGCGTCGTCGACTTCGATTGCCACGTTTATTTCCGGCAATCAGTTGCACTTGCTACGATAGGAAATGGGCAGGAGACGAGATTTCACGATATTTATCCAGTTACGACGAAATACGATGAAACAAGGATTCTATCTTCTATGAAAGTTATTGATATGGAGGCATATTTTAATAAACGGGCATTCCAACGTGATTAAAAAAATATTATTGGAGATCATTCACTATGTGTAAGGCATGGAGAACAGTAGGTATAATCAACAAAGTTGTTTTTAACTTCACCTTAAGTCATTTTTTGGATAGACTTTTTTTTTTAAATAAATATTTCACAACTCACACACAACGCCATCTAGTCCCAAACTAAGCAGAGCTTGTACTATGGGTACTAGAATAACTGATATAGATACTTTTTTTAGTAAATACATACTTATTATACATAGAAACATCCAGACTAAGACAAACCCCCATGTTCATGCACACAAAGATTTTGTCTTAAGTGGGAATCGAACCCACGACCTCGGCGTCGCAGGCAGGTACACTACCCACTCCGCCATCCGGTCGTCAAAACACTTAAGTCTTAATTCCGTTATCCTATCACCAAATATCAACATTATTTATAATTTCAAAAAAATATTTATCAAATGAGTCATGAATTAACTTTGCTCATAGTACCTACGAGTAAAAAAGAATTTTCATACAACCAACAAGATAATTGAGACAATCGTGAAAATTTACTGATTGTTTTTCACGCTTATTTAATTGGTAGTTGCATTTTTGTCGTAGATAAGTAAATTTTCAAAATTACTTGCTTTTCATATATTTAGCCTAAAACTTGATTATAAATCTGGCCGAAAAATCACTGAAGCGAATCCTGTGGATATTTTCTTAAAGACAAATAACAATTTCTTACAAAACATTTCAGTATTATTTGTACTGGCAAAACAGCATTTAAACCAAATAAACGAGCAGGAGACAACAGCATTTCAGCACGACATTATCTCGAATTAAATCGGGCACATAAAGCGTAAGAAGCGCCACAGACTCAGATGTAGCACAATCAAGTAATAATTCAGCTTGTCCTAAAGTACACGAGTTCCTCTTCCGTCTTGCTGTTCCAAATGGCACGGTAACTGTGCAATGAAAACTTTAATTGCTCCCACTCGATGCGAACATTCTGAACTCGTTAATACTAATTAGCAATCCGACACTGTGTGACAGAAACTAGGGTAATAAACCACCAAGAAATGTACTATTTGTGGCATACATACTCACATAAAATCACGCCTTTATACCACAGGGAGACACGATGGAACGCCATGTGCTATATGCTTCTTTATTTTTTATTTGGCAGAGAACGCACAGGAAAAAGCATCAGAGGCCGTATCATAATGTCATTGGCAAATGTTATCCAGTTTTGACAGTTTGCCATACAAAAACGTTCCAATTATTAATTAAGTTTGATTAGCAAAAATGGCGATACGGCCTCAGGTCTTAATAACTCCCTTATTTTATGAATAATATCTAAATTCAGTGCAAGACTGGCTGCGACTCAGGCGCGACGTATCGCACTCTCTTGATAATGCCTAGACATATAGGCGAAACCGCGGTCGACTAAATAGACCAACATTACGTGAGTAACACCCGTATTTCATAATTTTAATAATGTTACAAACTCACGTCAGTTTTAATAAAAAAAAAATAAAAAAAAAATAATATCTAACCAATATATTAATAAAGCTCGCTAGTTGATTCGCTGTAACACGAAGCAGCGTTGTTTAGAGCTAAAGGCGGTAATTCCGCGCTATTCCCACAAGAGCTCTCCTGTGCACGAGGGTCGTTAGCGAGCCCGTCAGAACACTATGTGATTTTTTAATTTGAAATGCCGCTGAAGCTGCATTTTCTTTGCGAACCTACAGATGTTAGAGAAGGTTTTTATAAAGGAGAAAAAAATGGAGTGATTATTGATTTTTCTTCGACCTGTTTCCGTTTTGTTGATAAATATTCTATCATTTCTGCGCAAAATTATCTTAAGACATAATAATATTAAACTTACAAAAGTACACGCACATCTAGAATAATGACTGTGACTTATGTAATTTGATTTATCTGTTTATTTTGTCTGCACATGTGGTGTAGTGGTTTAAGCGGTCGCCTCGCCGCTCTCCACTGCACTGGGGTTGTAGGTTCGATCCCCACGTGTGGAACACATCTTTGTGTGATTCGCAAAGATTTGTTCTAAGAATGGGTGTGCTTGAGTGAGTGAATGTGTGTATTTGATTAGTGTTATTGCTTCTGGCGTTCTATGTAATGTAAAAAAATATAAATATATTTACTTATTTATCTATTTCGTTCAGTTTGATGAATAAATCAGAAATTCAGTTTACTACGCTACTTACAACAGTTATCTATATTATTTCACACATAACCTTAGAACGTTTCGTGAGATATAATGTTCGAGATAAATAAGAGGAAATTTACCAGGCCGACGCGTCGGTGAAATGGAGCAAATCAAATTTAGGGGCAAGACTAGACGAAGGCTGCTTCGCCACTGTATGAGGGAAAATCGCTTAAACTATATTTTTATGGAACAATAAAATAAGAAAAGTCGGAATGGCGTGACATGGCCCGTGAGCGGGATTAACCCTATCGGCATCGGCCGTTCGGGAGCGATTGTGGTACAATTATTTTTAATGGATTTTTCGGTTTGGTTACCCAATTTACGGCGCGCATAAAATTCATGCTACATTTGCATCACATTTTGATTAATTCGAGTACCTACGCTGCGGTTTGTGGCTCGTGATGGAGATCTATGCATGCACCTACCGATGATAACAAAGTTTAGAGCTCTAGTAATTTCATTTCAGGAATTGAAATTACTGGAGCTCTGAAGCTTGTTATTACTGAAAAATTGTTTAAGCGATTATTCCTCAGTTTATAGGTAGATAAACAAATATACCTACATATATATACATACAATTTGGTTCAAATTTCGTATGAACTATTATAGCCAAATTTAGTTACATACGCCATGTTATTCAGAATGATTGCTTTTTTCTGTATCGATCTGTATGTTCGAAATGACCAAATTTTAATATGCAAAAAAAGTGTTTATAAATGCGACCCAACAATTTTGGGTCATCATGCCTCAAAAAAGATAAATCATTAATGCAAGTGCCGAATGTTTTTTTTGTTTAGGCGTAGAGCCAATTTAGAATAAAAAAGTTGTTTTTTTTTTTAAATAATAACGTCGTTTTGCTCTCCTGAAAAGTAGGATTTTGGTTTATGCGACAGTTGAACAAGTTATCGATATTTATTTATATTTGAACTAGATTTCTTTAAAAATATTACCTAAGTTATTTGCCGAAGATAGCGCTAGAATAGTAATATTATTTTTTAATTTCAAGGCCACAATTTAATTAGCCAGAAATTAATTTGGCGTGTTATTTCTACAGGAGACAGTCTCTTCACAAAGAATAATTGCCGTTGTTATTTTTTATTATAAAAAACAAACAGCATAAGTAGAGGAAGGACCTCTGCTTCATGAAATCTTAATTGCGTTATTTAACTGCAAATTAATGTGCGCTCTTTTTGTTATAATATCGCAAAATTCCCATGTTTGAATTCTAAACAAGAGTACACATTTTTGGGAAATCATTTTGGGACCAACACAAATGTTAATAAGTTACTTAAGAACTTTAATTATAAAACACATAATTATACCTATAATATAACCTATAAATATACTTACATTTAATAAATCCTCACGGGTTGCTGTGCTGTGGTTTAAATATTAATAATACGCATCGTACCTACACACGGTTACCAATGCATGGGTGCATGAAAGGAGCCTCCTCGAGTGACGTACACAACGATTCCCTACGTCCGGCGCACCCTGGGCAATTCGCGAATCCTCCAAAGCGAATTGGCTAATCCTTTCACCACGATGGCAAGTCAAAATAAAATTAGACTCAGCCATCGACACGACAAAGAAGAAAATAATGATAACGTGTGCCATGCCATTACACAGTAGACGGATCCATGAAAGAAAAATAACAAATTAGACCAACTGCAAGTTTGTTGCATTTATTTAAAAAGTGAGCTACAAGCGCCAATAGCCATTTTTCAGAGCGGTCTATCTTCACGTCTGCACGGGTGGGCGTGTTGAAGCTCAAAGAATCACGCAATCGCGTGCGGCGTGTGATTGCAAGCGTCATTCACAACTGCCCAACTAAGTGCTAATTTCACTAACGTGTTAATCTCAAGTTTAAGATCTCTCTGACCCGTCCAAACATTAAATGAGTGAGAGAGATACAAATACAAGTTAAATCAAACCGTGGATTCAGAAGTTTGGTGAAATCGGCCTTGAGTACGCATGGCCTGCTGATAATGGGCGTGTAGACGAACCAGTCTGTGAACTACCCACACCAACTAATTGTAGCCAACTAAAGGTCAGAGATATAAATAAAAACAGTTTTACATCCTAAATGCTACATAATTATTTAAAAAAAAAGAAGACGGGCCTAAAACGTTAGACATTCTTTGAATTAATGAAAGTTTAAAATAAAAAAAAAATCAACGGAATGCTATTTTAGTTATTATATCTGTACCATGATAGCACCATTATTGTCAATAGTACAGGAACAGGGCGATTCCACCGTTGCATTCTACGCTTTGGTTAAACTATTACAACACATCATATTATTATTATCTGTACAATTTTAAAGCTCTTCCAAATTGTTATAAACCGAAGCGCTTATCCCCTCCAAATGTAAATTCCAATTACCATATATTTGTAAAGTGTTAACAATTTCAATATAAACACGCTGCTATTGCCAGCGAATAAATTACAAGTGAACCAAATTGCGAATAATATTCAACTAACATTTGTTTTCATTAGAGAGAATTGTTTCGTCCCTTGGGGAAAGGAATTACTTCATCGATTTTCCACAAATCGTGATTATCGTATAAATATATAGCTTTTAACATAAATTTTCGCTGATAACGCTAATCCAAAGTGAACGCGGTAATCGCTGCAGAACATTGAGAGTCGAAATTGCTATTATATTTACAAATGGGCTGAACTGCAATAAGTCCTTAGTAAGTGATGTTAGCTAATAAATATAGATAGCTGTTCAATATGTTCAGAGACATTGCTCGTAGTCTCTGTCACAGTCAATGAACGATTCAAATGAGCTATACTAGCCACGAATAAAAGAAGACAGACGAAGCTAATAAGAACGTGTACAAAAGAAACAAGTCGTAGAAATGGATCGGTGTCGAACACAGGAACTAATAAAGACTTCGTCGCGTGTGTAGCTAATTAATTGTTCAGTAAAACAATCACTAAAGAACTAACGAAGTTGTCTGATGGAGCTAGACAAATGAAAGTTGCAAAGGTCAAGCCGACGGGCGAGGAATAAACAAGTGACGCTCACTGTTCTCGGCAAGTTTGTAGCAAGTTCTCGCTACGTTCTTGCCTTTATTACATGTTAAAACAGCACATATCCCTAAATTCCACAGTGGCAACAGTCATTTTAGTATTGTAATTACAATTGCTCCAGTTTTGAAGCAAGGGAATCATTAAACTTGATTAACTTACGATCCGTTTTATTTACTTACATCTTTAGTAGCTAGTTATAAAATAAAAGATATTGATCATGAAAAATAACTATGAATAACCATTTTTGTTGTCAAGTTTAACTAATAAATGACACATTTACAAGACAGCTGGTATAGTTGTTTGCTCGATACCTATATATAATGTTTTGTCTGTCTGTCTGTTTGTATCGACTAATCTTTTAAATGGCTGGACCGATTTAAATAACATTTTAGATGCAGGTAACCGACTACAAGGCGCGTAACATAGGCTACTTTTTATTGATGTTCCTACCGCGCAGACGAAACCGCGGGCGAAAATTTCTCGGGAACGAATGATCGCATTTTAATAATTCTTTTTGATAGTATCACTATCCACTAAGGTTGTTTGATATTAAACATTACGCTAAACTCCATGGAAGCAGGGCAGTAACGTCAAAGCGCGGAAGCAGCCACTAATTAATATAACGAATTCTACGCGGATGAAGTCGCGAGCAAAAGCTAGTATTAAATATGTAAAGGATGCCATTAACATCTTCCTTTGCCTGTTACTCATAAGACAATCCGAAATAGAAATTCGTTTTTAGGGTTCCGTAGTACCTACAAGGAACCCTTATAGTTTCGCCATGTCCGTCTGTCCGTCCGTCTGTCCGAGGCATAGCGACGAAACCGTTGGTGCTAGAAAACTGAAATTTTGCATAAACATGTATGTTAACTATACAAAGAAAGTCGTAGAATAAAATTTGGAAAAATATTTTTTTTTTGGGTAGCTCCCCTACATGTAAAGTAGAGATGTTTTTTTTTTTGTCGCCTACCCCATAGTGTGGGGTATTGTAAGATAGGACTTTTAAAAATGTTCAGGGGTTGCTAAGACAGTTTTTTGATTTAGAGATCCGTTTGCGAGATAATTAACTTTAAAGAGCAAATTTTTGTTCGAGTAGAGCGTCCCCCCCCCCCCCCCTCTAAAAGCTAAACTACTGGATCCCAAAATCTGAAAAAAATTGTGTCGGTAGTACATGTAATGAACTTTAAAGGAAAACTATAGCGAATAAGTTAACTTCATTAGTTCAAGAGGAATAGGGGTCCGAAATGTCAGATGCAGTTACTCAGAATATTTCGTTCAAAATTCTTGAAACATAAAAAATCCCTTTTAAGTCGAAATATGTTGTTACGACTAGCTACGGAACCCTACTGCGCGTGGCCCGACACGCACTTGGCCGGTTTTTTAGAGAATCAAAAGGTATCATTGCTATACCTGTTATTTAGTCTGTGTAAAACTTAGTCCACATAGTAAATACTTCAATCACAACGCACTTAAATCTTTGAAAACAAATTAATACTACAGACCTATTTCTATACCCATCATTAGTTAACTATTATTTATAATTGTACATAATTATATAATACATACATGTTTAATAATTTCATACCTAAATTAATGTTATGGAACACGGCTTGACAGTTTGATGGTGCAGTAATTTATCAATTGTGGACTAATTAGCGATTACTGCGCGTAATTAGCGTATAGTGCAATTAAACATATCCTGCCAGAGGTCAGGGTAGAACAATGCATGAATTAAGCTTATTGCTCTGTTGGGTACTAAACGCGTACGCCAATTTGCTCGAGTATCAAATAACATCCACGCCCACGCTATAATCAGCCGGGCACTAACTAGTTGAGACGCAGTAGAATTAAGCCTATTTGAGTACAGAATAGAGCGAACATTGTTTATTCTGTAATATGGTTTGCATGATAACCACCAGTCACTGTTTACTGGTGTTTACTGGTGGTAGAGCTCTTGTGAATGAGCTCGAGGGCGGCAGCACCACCGTCCCACCTTTAACCTGCCGCCAAATAGTAGTGCTTCCATTACCTTTTTCCGGTTTGGTGTTAAGATTAGGCCCTGAAATTACTGGCACATGAGGTATAACACCTTAGTCCTCAGCTGCAGCGACGCATCTATAATCCGCTTTTGTGGATTGTTGGTGTCCATGGGCTGTACTCAACTTACCATCAGGTGGACTACACGTTCGTTCGCTGTGGCCGTAGTATAAAAAAAAAGTCAGATTCAGAAAGATTCTGGTTTGTCTGAAACAAATCTTAGTACCTACTTTAATTTGAAACAGTTGCGAATCAGAGTTGAATTTGTGTCAAAGTCAAATGAAAGTTTAAGAACGATACACGCTTTGCGTTTTAGTTCCATCAACTTAGAGTCGCAGTCTAAATAGCGGGTTGCCCCACCAACTTAATATATAACAAGGAAAGATAAAAGCAAAGGAAATCGAATTTGTTGGTACTGACAAAAATATTCATACGCAATATTTTAGCGCAAGACAAACGAACGATCCCGGGCCGCCACTTCTTAATACAACATTCTCTTCAGATAGAAAAAAGAAATAAATAATTTGTGTTTCCTTGGGAATTACAACCGAATGGATTTATTGCAGAAGTAAAATATAAGCTGGCCGTCATGGAGGGAAAATTCACCTGCCTCGTTTTCGGCGATATTTGCAAACTTTTGATCGTTTTTTATTAAAATTCAATTTTCCTTTTGACAACAATCAGCTTTAATTGGGTCAAGTAGCAGTACGTACATATTTGTTCACTGAATTAGATGCCAAGAGCATAATAATTCCAAAGTAACCTAATTTTCAATTTGGCTTATATAAGACAGAGACGTGGTTATCAAAATATCAACATGAACCGTCGCAATTAAGCCGACATTGGATCCTATCATCTCGCAGCTTGTCACAAAATACAGCAGGAAAAATGAAACTTTTCTAGAACAACGGCCAAATTAATTTAGGTACGAAACAATTCCAATTTGTTCGTAAATATTATTTTGCGCATAGATAAATTTTGGTGAAACCGTGAGCTGCCAAATATTCTTTTTATGTGTCCATAATTACAGTTAAGCTGAAACCGATATCTGGCAGATGGTATATAGAGTAAAGACAATCGGAAGCCTAACAAAACGCTTTTGGTTTCAAAGCCTTGAAAGAGAGGCTTATAGGCACTCAGTGCTTCTAATATCTGCAGTGGGGCGGTTAAGAACTGTGACCTCGACTCGAGTATGTTTGCCACATCTTTGGCACACGATCCGAATTTATGTGCGCAGTTTTCTTTCGTTTGTGGAAAATATATACCATACTCTGGATTTTTTTTGGTATATAAGCGACTTATTCTTTAAGATATCTGATTCAAGATATATTTTAGCTATTTGATTTTAGATACGATTAAGAAATCCTATAAATAGGTAGACAGAGAAAAAGTTACTGTCAAACTAGACTATTTTGTCAAAGAAATACCTGAAGTTGCCGCTGCAACCTGGAATTACGATAATTATATTCACCAATTATCAATTTCAGCACATTATTCGTAGGCCGTTTGTTTCTTTAATTTCTCTTGTTTAGTATATTTTTAACAAAACATTATTTTCACGTAATCATTTTTTAGGTACTTGATGAATGAAATCTCCCTACTAAATCTCATTGTTAAGCAAGTCGATATCAAATATGGCGTATTGCCAAAGCCTTCACGGTTCATTTGAACAGAATCTCGCTACTACGTAACCTTGAAAAAAAAAACATTAACAGTAATGCTTCGAAATCTTGCGGCAACTAAGAATTTATCTTTTTGGGGCAAAAAGGTAAAATAATTTTGTTTACAATACAATCTTATTAACATATATATATATTTACATTGTGATTAAACTATCGTGGCGCAAACGTTTTAATTTATACTGTAGGGAATATAACTGAAAAATATGATAGAGAAAGAAACATTTCCCTTTTAACGCTTTGTCTGGCTTTAATTACATTTATATAGTAGTTGTTTGCTGACTAAACTTCGAAATGAATTACTGTTAAATAAATAAATAAATATCTCACAACTTACACACAACGTCATCTAGTTCCAAACTAAGCAGAGCTTGTACTATGGGTACTAGAATAACTGATACTAATACTATATACTTTTCTTTTGTAAATACATACTTATTATACATAGAAACACCCAGACTAAGACAAACCCTCAGATTTGAACTAACGAAGAGCTTTTGTAATAAAATGACTTCCAACATCATCTACTTATTTATTGCTGATTTTTTGCAAATTCGGGTTTAATAGAACCATAGATTAATAAGTTTGCCCAAAAAACTTCGAATCTTATTAAAAATTGGTATGATGTCTACACCATTTCAATTTCAAGACCCAAGACAAATATAGGCTACTTTTGATCGTCGTACCATGCGGGTGGAACTGCGCGTGGTAGCTAATTGTAATATAAGGCTGTGATCAGCTATTCATCAGGTAAGATCCTGCAATTACAGGACGCTTAACATGTCACTCTTCCATAATGATGACACTTCTCTACAGCCTTTGACAGATTGCCAGGCTTAAGCACTGCAAAGTAATAGCCTACCGTTTGCAATCAAATGATTAAATAGGAGCGTTTGTGTAATTCTGATAAGAAACATCACCGTTTCATCTTTAACCTAATTCTAAGATAAGAAGTATACATGTAATGTTTAACAGAGATTATTCACAGATTATAACAGCAGCGATAGCCGAGTGGGAGACCGTAGGACTGCGAAGTTAAAGGTCTCGGGTTCGAACCCACGGCACACACCTCTCGTCTTTTGGAAGATATGTGTGTATTTATAATATTAATTATCGCTCGCTAACGGTGAAGGAAAACATCGTGAGTAAACCTACATGCCTGAGAGTGCCTAAAAAGTGCTCGAGGGTGTGTGAAGTCTACCAATCCGCACTTGGCCAGCGTGGTAGACTATGGCCTAACCCTTCTCATCATGAGAAGAGACCCGAGCCCAGCAGTGGGACATGTATTAAATACGGGGCTGCTATTATTTATTCACAGAAACGCAATTTAGCAGCGACATTAGGGTCGCTAAGGTCGCTACTCACATAGGCGCGCCGTTTTGGCCGCCAAATTTTCTATTCCATTGCACCGTCCATCTGAGTCAACTGTCACTTGACTGAGATGGATGTTCTGTAGTGAAACGTAAAATATGCCGACCCGAACGTGCCGGGCCCATCTATGTAGCGTTCCCTTATTCAGAAGTCTTTTGATGTAGCGACCAGTATGACTACGCATCCTCAAGAATTTGTAGAAGTCGATGGACTGTAGTTACACTATTTATCAGTTATTTTCGTAGACTACAGGCTCGCTACATAAGTCACGGCGTATAAAGGAAAAAAATAAAATGATATATGAAGATAAATTTGGCATTTTTATATTAGATAGAACGACAGAAGCAATTACACTATCCATTATAATGACAAGGTTAAATACACACATTCACTAACTCAAGCACACCCGGTCTCAGAACAAGTCTTTGCGAATCACACAAAGATGTGTCCCATGTGAGGATCGAGCCCACAACACTAGTGCAATAGAGAACGGTAAGGTGACCGCTTAAACCACTACACTACACGTGCAGACAAATATAAAAACAATCATACGAAATGTAAATCCTTTCTAAAATATGTTTGTGGACAATAATGGTAGGAAAAAAAATCCTTATACAGCGGGAAGTTGTGGCCGTTCCATTGTAGGGTTGAAGCAAGATTGAGGCAAGTTTGGGAAAGGTTGAGGCAAGCTCGAGTGCTCTCGGGTCCGTACGATTTAACGAGCCAAGACTTATCGATAAGCTCTGTACTTCTAACACGGATTTAACAGGAGATATATCGATCCTATGAGTTTCAAGCTGTTTAGTTTTAATGTCTAAAGTTAGTAGGTATTGATGTTTTGTATGTGCTAACGCTCGGTTTTAAATTATAGTAGATACGTTTGGATAAATAATGGATTGTAAGTTGTGTTTATAACGTATAGGTTTGTATAACACCTAATAAAAAAAATACTTGAAAATCACAATAGATTATAGTTCCGTCCCTTCATCTGAAGATTACGATAACATGCCCCTGTTCCGGTAATTTAAGCGCATAATCTCGCCGAACGAAAGGAACATACGAACTACAGTTGGCTGTACAATCATAATAATGATATTTGCTGCCGGGCTAGCGTAAGGAGCGTTTTGTCACGCTTTGTCACTTTTACCTATACAAAAATATGACAAAAATGCGACATAACCTATCTTGCGGTCGTTATGCTAAACCACCTGAGATCGTTAACAAAAGTTTTTCTAACAGTAACGTTATATATTAAGTATTTGCGTGAGAATATATACAGTATAGTACATTTTGATTTAAACAGTATAACATATTTGTAATGTGCTGGCCGAGACCTTTCATTTGATACCAAACACAAACATTTTTGAGGTTAGATTCTAAAGTTTACATTCATATAGTAAAATTTATATAGCCTATATATATCACCGGGCCCATTCTTAAGGAAAATATCGTTTTCTTATTAATAAAAATCCGTTCAGTTTTCATAAACTGCCATAATCGTGCAAAGACCTACATTATCTTTAAATCAGGAATGTGCTAAAACCTGCTGTAGTATCCAGTATTTATTTTTATAAGATTTAAAACCGCCACCACTACTTCTATAGCAGATAATGCCTTATCGTACCAGATTGGGATTTAAGTTATTGAGTGAAAGTTGCTATTTACTTTCGGACTATCCGCGGGGTTGTTCAAGGATACTGGATATCCATACTATAGTAATAATTCTACCGTGTCTGTTTGTTTTTCACAGATGAACTGCTGAATCAAAATTAAATAAAAATAAATAAATATCTCACAACTTACACACAACGTCATCTAGTTCCAAACTAAGCAGAGCTTGTAATATGGGTACTAGAATAACTGCTACTAATACATATATTATATACTTTTCTTTTGTAAATACATACTTATTATACATAGAAACACCCAGACTAAGACAAACCCCCATGTTCATGCACACAAAGATTTGTCTTAAGCGGGAATCGAACCCGCGACCTCGGCGTCGCAGGCAGGTACACTACCCACTCCGCCATCCGGTCGTCGGTCCAAATTGTTATAGATATGTTTATGAATGACTTTTGAAAAGAACATACTTTGTTTTTGTCAACATACTTACAGTCTCGATCCATAAAAAGTAATAACAAAAAGATGGCAGTGAATAAATCAACGCAAAAAATGTCCTCTTTTCTGTGCGTACAAAATATAAACTGAAACCTTTCTTGGCAGGTGATGGATCTATGTCAAAGCCAACGACGCCCCACTGATCCCAGGATACCTACCTACACAGCGTGACATCTCGGCATCTTATCGAAGGATATCTCAATCCCACCTCTTTGTTCGCAAAGAAATATATACCCGACAGCTTTTTCTGAAAAATTATTTACTATAGTATTATTTTGTTTGTAGTTTTGACTTCCATCACTTCAGAGAGCGTTTCATTTTCATGTCGACATAACACGCACCGTGTCCAAGATACAATCGATATTAGAACGAAAAATGTGTTAAAAGTTCTTCTAGAATTTAGATCACTTTTTGTAGGATTTTTCAACGCTAGCCGCGTAGGAATAAAAATAAAATGAAATTTGAAATTAATTTTAAAAACGAAAAAAAGTTAAAAATTCGATTGGAGCCACGAGTCCAGCTAAGCTCAATTCGCTTGTGTTAGGAGGAAGTTCACGTCCGTGGTGTAATATCCAGGATTCGAAGCCACGACCTCTCGATCGTAAGGCCGATTCAATATAAAAGTAATATCAGGATTAAGTAGAGAAAATAGAACCAAAATACATAAGTTATGAGTAATGACAAAACTAATGACAGATTGTTTCGCAGCAGAAAGCTCTAAACTACCGGATACGCTTTGTTGCCCGTTCAAAGGTAATTCCGCTGAGATGGACAAACAACTTTGTGTAAGACGTAATCACTCTGAAACAGCTAACTGTGTTCATGAATTCATTTATACGGTTACTAACTGTCGGACACCGGACTAAGGTAGCTCTAGGTCGGGTTTTACTCAGAGCCTAGGGTTAATTGCAGTATACCTGGTTAGTCTAGTATTTAATTTAGGAAATTTGAGTGTCCGAATAAAAACACTTCACAACTGCCCCTTACTATATTTAAATGAATTTGTTATTTTTTCCGTATCAAAGAATACTCTCGCAGATTAATTTTAAACCCTTCTGTTGGCTCATTTTCTTCGCTGGACTTTATGAGGAACGTGATAAGGTACTAAATATTTACGATTTCTTTAATCACGGCACAGCTGCTGTATGTTATAAATAACCAATTATTTGCAGTTTACAGGCAATATTACACAATAAGGATGTAGTAGCTTTGATGTTGCTAAAACTAAAGCTATATTAATAGAAATGAATAAAAAAGAAAACGAGTAGAATGCACACGAAAATAGTTTAGCACGTTTTATATTTAAGATGTTAAAACCAAATTTCACCACGCGCTATTAAAAAAGTAGGAATTTTAAGAATTTCATTATGTGATAAAATTGTTTAAAAATATTTTTACTTTATTAAGTTTTTAAACTTTCGTAGTAGCTTAATTTTATATGGTTTAGTGACATCTCCTTGAAGAAATCACAATGTAGATTGTTGTCAGGGTGTGGTAATCTCGCAGCGATAATTAAATCCCCAGGCAATAAACAAGCGCGATTTCTAGAACTGTCTACAAAAACAAACGTATAGGTGTCATTACCTCCACAAGGCCAGGCGGAACTCGTCCTGTTCAGACAACCGATCGACCTATACATTACCACCATGAGCTGGCCTCACATTGCTCGAAAAGCCTATACAACGTGAGAAGCTAAATAGGCACTTATCCCGTATGGGCTATGCGGACGATGACTACTGCAGATTCTGTAAAGAGGAACCGGAAACACCTCTGCACCTCTTTTGCAACTGCGAGGCACTGATCCATAGACGAAGCATCATTCTGGGACTCCATATCTTGGATCCGGATGATGTCAAGTCACTCCCGATCGGCCGACTGCTCCAATTTATGGAGGCTATTGGCCTAAAGGAGAGTCTATAATGAGGCTACAATCACAATATACCCACGGAGGTCGACGTGAACACCCAAAGCCTCGTCCCAACAATAATAATATACAACGCGAGACCATCTTAAACTGGACATGTATAGGTTGATCGGTAGCCATGTGAACAAGTGACATTCAATTGCTGCTCGCCTTCGATCACTTACACTCACATTCCGGCGGCTCAGGTACTCTTAACCGTCCTTTAATGTCTCTTACCTGAAACAAATGAGGCAACAGTTATTTAAAATGACACTAATGTTATTTGCGATGTTTTTTGTATTAAAGTGAAAGGACAGATCAGTATCAAACTGGTGCAGGTTTTTGCTATTAACATTGAGTATTGAATGTTCATAAGATAATAAAATATACGTAAATGTGAGTATAATATAAATAACTTCAACAGAAATAAACTAAAGTAGGTGATAAACTAATAGGCAACCGTGTGAAGTAAAATGTATCATCGTGATGTCGACTTATAAACCTACTTCTATACAAACTCAGTTCTCTATATGTTTCAGTGCTCCACCTAGGTAAAGCAAGGAATTTGTACGCAGATCGCAGCTTTAAAAATAAACAATTTGCCAGCAAAATAAGGTCATTTTAGCTGCGACACTATTAAAAGTCAAATACAAAAACCTCACTAAAATGAAACTAGGTCAGGTACTGAAGACTTAAATGAAAAATGTAAACTTCTAAAACACTCCTGAGAGCAACAAAAAATATCAAAACAGTTTTGAATACTGTTGCGAATTTACTTCTCGGGTCAGGAAAAGTATGCCAATTTCTGTAAAACATCTGTTACGGGCTATTATTGCGTTGCTAGGCGTAGCTTTGGATATATATATATACATTTTCCGATAATGGGGACAGGTTCGCCTTTAATCATATTGGGAAGTAATGGCGTCGTCGTCGCACTATGAGTTCCCGAAATTACATTTCTGTCTACCCTTTCTTAGCTCCCCTTCAAGGTATCGCAGCGTGACGGAACTGAGATTACTTCGTTAAAATTCTCAACAGAATGGATCTGCCTTACTCAACTTGCGCCAACTTCTTCAGATAAATTGTAACTTGTATTAACTTTAAATAAAACGTGAATGGATAAACGATTCAGTTAAAACTTTTCATTGTAAACCCTTTTTTTGTGTCTTACTTTAGTTCTTGAAGATAGACGGCCAGGCTATTCTTTAAAAACTTATAAAAGTTGAACGTTAGACTAGAGTGGAACACAATCAATCAATAAAAGAACTAAAGAAAAAACTTCCTGGAAGTAGCTCTGTGGAAGTTTGTGAAACTTGAAAATAAACGGCTTCTAAATAAATAAGGTACGATTCAGTATTCAAAACGCTTATTTATTTAAATGTCATTACTATCGACCCCAATATGAGCATTCGTGAACAAAAACTTGCGTTTAAAAAGAATGGTGACGCCTACTTGACATTGAATGAAAATATTATTTTTCAAATACGTGTAGGTCGCTGGCTCTTGCAGAAAAATATCTTGCTTAGATTACAAAGCCAACTTTGGGAATAGTTTTTGTGGTTCGTTTACATTTTGACTACAAATATTTGTACACTAAATCTAGGCACCCTAAGGCACATAGTGAGACAGCATAAAAAAACGACTTTACTGCTTCGGCTCTTCGTGGTCCGAAGGAGGGGTTGGTTTTCCCTCAGCGCAGCGTACAGGGCCAGACGAGACTTGGCAATTCGCCACCGCTCACTGCACTTTTATTAAATTCAACCTTGAACAAATTCATCCCGTAAATAATTCTAACAGAGCACTTCGAGTTGAGAATGGTATTAGTTTCGGAGTACTCAAAGTCCCAAACAAATAAAACTTTATATAGAATCGTTATGATTGCGAGAACAAAAACCCTCGTGATTTCGTGATTGCGGGCTTCGATGCGAGATGATTGACACTCAATTAATCACAAATTATCTTTGTTTGCCAGCCGTGATTCAATTTACGCAGCCAAGCTTTAATTTAATAAATTAATTTATATATTCCAGCAGGGTTTTTAAATGTAAATTGGAGTTGGCGAGGGAAAGATCAGGAGTTATGTGACCCAGGGGTGTCGTAGGAGACAATTACGTGAGTTTGCAGAGAGGAGGGTAGCACACGTGTGTAAATACAATAGCTTCCGCGATCGTGCTGCATGACTATTATTGTGATTCCATTTAAAGACATACAAAAGCGAGAAAATGTAACACGCTGGCACGTGATAAGAATACCGATATCGCGGTTGAATTCATTGGACCGATAAAAAGTAATTTACGTTTATATATATTGAAAGATTCTAGTGACTAACATCTTCTGAGCTACTAAACAAGTATATAATACCTAATACCGTCAAATATCTATCGATAGAAAATACTTATTTGGTGACCGAAAAATAAAACAGCATTCCGAATACAAATCGTCAGAAACAAATGCACTGACAGCTTGACTCCGCCGACTGCCTTTGGCTCAAACAAACCCCATGAAACGTTTTATCATCTGAGTTTGACATCTTTCTTCACCATGGCAAAGCCTCGAAAACATTACAATGTTTTGAGACAACTGCAACCATAAATTCAAGTTAGACCAAGGAGGCCAACATAAGAATATGACAAAACCTATTGCGGTTGTTATGCTGGCCCGGCTGGACGTCTTAATTTTGTCAGATAACGTAGTTAAAATAACTAAGAATATGCATGCAAACAGCTGTTTATGCAAGCTGAGAAAGGACAAGGTTACGCCGACAACGCCCACCAGTGACTAGATTTATAACACAGCATTGTCACTGAACATACTACCTTATGCATTGGCACAGATCGTTGTAAAGTCGTAAATACTGCAACAATGTCTCAATACCAGTACGTGGAGGTGTATGAAAGGAGCTCCCCGAGTGACGTTCACAACGATTCCCTACGTCCGGCGCACCCTGGGCAATTCGCCAGTTCTCCAAAGCGAATTGGCTAATCCTTTCACCACGATGGCAAGTCAAAATAAAATTTGACTCAGCCGTCGACACGACGAAGAAGAAGAAGTACGTGAAAAACTAAACTACTCGTAAATGTAAATACAAAAACTATACTATACTAAGAAGCAGTTGAAAAATATGGGACCGGCCAGCTGCTTTAACCACTAAACCTACAGTCTTCTCTTGCCAGGACTCTAAATTACTCAACTCTATGTTATATAACGTGACGCTAAACAGCAGCTAAATGCTTTAAAATAATCAAAGAAGTTGAAAAACAACAACAGACTGTATCAATATCATGGCAAATCTGCGAAATAATGAATATTATGCACTGTTTTCTACCCACTTTTATAATAAGAGTATTATTATTTTTATCATATGTTATGCATTTATTTGATGATAATTTACTATCAACTCAGTGAATATGTGTAAACATATTGACTCTAATAGTCCTCGAGATAACGCAATCAGTTAATAAATATTTAAATATGGGAATTGTGTGGCAAGTACCGCTACTTTCAAAAGCTGAATGTAATGTGACAACCATGGCAATCTTTTGTACTTGATTCTATTCATGCCGACTCTATGTCAAACAATTATTGTGTTGAAGACCTACTTTTATGAATACGTAGAACATATTATTAACAGTGTATTTATAATCTATACTAATATATGAAGAGGAAAGATTTTTTAATATTATTAAAACCGACGTGAGGTGAAGACATTATTATTGAGAATACGGGTTACTCACGTTACTTTAGCCGGGATATGCACCACTGGGTGCTAGCAGCGCGCGGAGGCGACGACACGCGAATAATAGCCCAGTTGATAAATCTACGTACTAGATTCGAAACTAGTCGGCATATCCCGGCTAAAGTAACGTGAGTAACCCGTATTCTCAAAAATAATGAAAGATTTTTTGTTTGCTTGTTTATTTGTATCCAAAAATCCTTGAATCTACAAGACCTATCTTAATGGAAATTGGTGTTGAAATTGGTCAAGACCCCATGAATTATAAAGACCACCTTTTATTGAAACACAAAATATTTTTTGATTTCGTGGGTATAAGAAGCTCTATGATGAATTACATCGGATAACAACAACTAATCATGCTAGCCACTTAAGGAATTACGTGAAATTTTATTTAATTCACTATATTGATACCTGGCCGTGCCATGGCGTTTGAATACCACTTAAATTGACAAATTCGCCATACAACAATGTACGGACACGGCTTTCAATTAACCTCTTTGAAGGACTAGCATTATGAATTGAGATTTTGTCGAGTTTTTGTCATGTTTTCAACAAAATCTATCTGACGCTCGTATGTTAGCCTTACCGGATATAATTATGTACTCCGTTGATAAAAAGACATCCCAGCATTCCTGCCTCATTCAATGCGTGATTGCTCTTTGTGCTTTTGTATCACGGGACCTTGATCCCCTAGCTTTTCGACCCTAAAAGTGCCTCGTGCTGATTCAGCCTACCCTCTATATAACCCCAGTCTGAGACTCGAAAATGTGAACAGTGCTAAAGTGTTCACGAAGGCGGCGTCCCACACCAAGGGCGCCCTTTCCCTGTTTTCTACAAATTAAAGTTTTTTGACACGCATTATAAAATACAAAAGTTCAAGATACCTCGGACACAAGTTGTTTGTTTTGCAGATGAATTGAAATTACATTGTTCTTTATTTTCTCAATCCCACAATACACTGGCGGTGAATATGTGGACTCTCAAGTCAATTAAGAAACTATTAAAAATATGAGATGTCAAAACGTCTGAGTTTGACGAGAAAATTAACCAAAATGTAGATCAAAGTACTAAACTAACGAACTAGAATGATTAGAGCTGACATTTTATTATTCATAGCTTTTTAGTCGAAACAAAATAATTTTAGATTCCCAGAAACATGATTTCTCTGAAGGATTGCTCATTTCGTCTATGAATATCTCGCTCATTATTAGACCGTCTTCTTTGTAAATACATACATAAAACATTTTTTTTTAATTTGCTCCTACATCCCATGATCATGGGATCATGGGATGTAGGAGCAAATTAAAAAAAAATGTTTTATGTGTGTATAATGAGCAATCCTTCAGAGAAATCATGTTTCTGGGAATCTAAAATTATTTTGTTTCGACTAAAAAGCTATGAATATGTGAAAGGAGGTGAGCCTATCGCCATCTACCGGGCATAATTCGAAACTACGTGCTACAGAAAGATTCCTTATAAAAAATACCAAATACTATCACTACTTATACTATCACTTTTTGCCCTTATCACTTTGGGTGCGAAGGAATCGAATCTGAGACCTGAAACTTTGCGTTATGCAAATTATACCGCCAGACCACGAGCCAGTTTAAGTTCTAATTCTGAATATAAAGCGTGTTAGAGTTAGTTTGAAAACATGTCTGAAAATATATTAAGAATCCTTATACATTTCGTTATTCTCATCACGCCCTGTGATATTTTTGATAAGGGTAAACGAATTACTCAGAAAATGGATCGAATTTTCCGGAATAGCCTCCAACACGTAAAGACATGCCACTCGAACCGAAGCGCGCAAACTAAAAAATAGATCTAAAAGGTAAGAGAGGAACTGACAGAACTTTTTGGCCACTCAATTAAGATTGTAAAACTGGAGCGTTTCTTAGTATTTTTTCAGAGACATTACATTTTAAAATGCCCGTTTGAATATGATTTAAAAAGCAATAAAAAAATTATACACAGTGTTGTGATAAAATCGTATATAAAGGATTTACAAATCAAACCGCTATACTATATTGACTATGTTCTACCATACAGGAGTATCAATATCAGCACTATCAATGTTTACAAACGTTCACAAATAATCAGTTTGCACATCAATAAGGGAAGGCTTTGTTTGTTTACATAAAGATTACTGCTTGCAGTACCAACCTCAAAAGGGGGTAATATTACCATTCGAGATGATGCGTGACCAGTGAAAGGCAGTCGACACTAATCGACTTCCTTTACTCTATGGAGTCTATGGTAACAGTTTCCGTGTCTTGTGCCTATAAACTGCAACTTCTTCTTTTTAGAGTTCCGTAATACCTACAAGGAACCCTTATAGTTTCGCCATGTCCGTCTGTCCGTCCGTCTGTCCAAGGCATAGCGACGAAACCGTTGGTGCTAGAAAACTGAAATTTTGCATAAACATGTATGTTAACTATACAAAGAAAGTCGTAGAATAAAATTTGGAAAAATATTTTTTTTTCGGGTAGCTCCCCTACATGGTAAAGTAGGGATGTTTTTTTTTTTTGTCACCTACCCCATAGTGTGGGGTATTGTTAGATAGGACTTTTAAAAACGTTTAGGGGTTGCTAAGACAGTTTTTTGATTTAGAGATCCGTTTGCGAGATAATTAACTTTAAAGAGCAAATTTTTGTTCGAGTAGAGCGTCCCCCCCCCCTCTAAAAGCTAAACTACTGGATCCCAAAATCTGAAAAAAATTGTTTCGGTAGTACATGTAATGAACTTTAAAGGAAAACTATAGCGGATAAGTTCACTTCAATAGTTCAAGAGGAATAGGGGTCCGAAATGTCAGATGCAGTTACTCAGAATATTTCGTTCAAAATTCTTGAAACATAAATAAACATACATAATACATATATAAAATCACGCCTTTATCCCACGGGGGTAGGCAAAGACGATGGAACGCCATGTGCTTCGCTCCTTACATACTTCTTTCGCTTCCTCAACATTCATACATCTCGTCATACGTGCTAGCTGGTTTCGTGTACTACAAACATTTCCTTTCTGAAGGACGCCATTTATCTGGTTCCTATATGTCTTTCGAGGATAAAATAAATAATAAAATAAATCATTATAGGTCTTTAAAACATAATGGGGTTGCTAATACAGTTTTTTGATTTAGGGATCCGTTTGCGAGATAATTAACTTTGAAGAGCAAATTTTTGTACGAGTAGGGCGTCCCACCCCCCTCTAAAAGCTAAACCGATAGCTTGAAAAATCTGAAAAAAATCACGGTGGTAGTATATGTAATAAACTTTTCATGAAAACTATAGCGGTTACTTTAACTGAATTAAATCTAATTCCAAAATGTAAAATGCAGTTACTTAGAATAATTCGTGCAAATTACAAAAACCTTTGAAAGTAATGACTTGTATGAAGATGTTACTTGTTTAATACAGATAGTAAATCCCTTTTAAGTCGAAATATGTTGTTACGACTAGGTACGGAACCCTACTGCGCGTGGCCCGACACGCACTTGGCCGGTTTTTTTTTTATACTACGCCCACAGCAATCGAACTTGTAGTCCACCTGATGGTAAGTGGAGTACAGCCCATGGACATCAACAATCCACAAAAGCATATTATAGATGCGTCGCTGAAGCTGAGGAGCTCGGTGTTATGCCTCATGTGCCAGTAATTTCAGGGCCTGATCTCACCACCATACCAGAACACAGTAATGGAAGCACTACTATTTGGCGGCAGGTTTAAAGGTGAGACGGTGGTGTTGCCGCCCTCGAGCTCATTCACAAGAGCTCTACCACCAGTAAAAAGGAGTCTTTATAGAAATTGAAGGAAGTAAGACTGATAACTGGTGGTTTTTAGCGAATAAGAACGTTAAAACTTAGTTGAAAGTACATTATTGTTCATTGTCATTTAAAAAATTGTCGAATGTAGAACATTACTACGCAATGTTAGTTCATATTACTAGGTATATATGACGTACAAATATGAGAAAGCACTTTATATTACATTATTGTATTAAATTGATGATCAATAAATTGCCATATTGAATTATTAATTAAATTAATTAACAAGATTCATAAAGGAGGACAAGCTATTTATAAGGAGAGTACTAAGAGTGAACAATTGATATCGTTTTCTCATACGAAATGACTATTATGGTATCTTTTATATTTTCCATGACAATGTAGATTTTTTTGCATAGCCGATTTAAAAGCTACGACCCACTCTCCCTTCAAAATACGCACCTGATAAGGAATAATTAATTTAAATATGTATACGCATAATTTTTTTAAATTGTCTTTATTTTGACTAAGACCTAAACATAATGAATTGATTTGAAACGATAACTTTACAAGTAGACCTTTGAAAATTGAAAGATATGCAAGTTTGTATTTCATATTTAATAAGTGTAATATACCCACTATTTAGATATATAACTCACTCATACCATAACTGGTGTCGTAAGTCTTTACTATGCCTTAGAAGTTTTTGCCCTGCATACCCAACTCATTGGCCGACTATACCTATACACTATAGGTCCAAAGAGTTTAGTAAAATTGACAATATCACACATTCTAACATTTTTCTTCTATTTTGTCTATATTTTTGCTCTGCAACACACTGTGTACAAAATTATTATCAACATAATTAGAACGTACCTAGCTATGTCAAATTTATTGTCACCCACGGCTGTTCATATTAGGGATTGTGCCTCATGTAGCGGATATGTTGCACTCATAAAGGCACATGGGCGAAGCAGTATATTGCGGTCTGGCCCCTTGGAATGTCGCAGTAAATCTGCACTAAGAGCTGGGCCCCGTCTACTAAGACCGCCACACTTCAAAGCCCCTTTTGAAAACGTCGCCAACAATAGGGCTATTATAGCAAAGTGGTTTATGAGAAACCCCATGGTTTTCAAGTAATCTCTACCACAAACTGCCATTGCCAGATATCGCTGAATAGCTATACAAATTGCTCAATAAATAAGCTAAATACTAATCTAACATTTAAGTATTTCATTACTTGTTTTACTGAAAGACTAAAAGTTTTCAATTTTCAAACGTTTGAATAGAAGTATATTAAAATCGTATAACAAATACGTTCTTAGTAGCTATTCAATGTTTTCTCGTAATTCCAAACGGATCAAGTTCATTTCTGAAAATTCAATTTGCTGGAAGAAAACACCTACAAAGTGTAAAGACGTCTTATGTTCTCAGCATCCTCTATCGACGGAACCCTTTGCTTAACGCTTCGCTACTCTGAAAATGACTTAAGCACAACCATTCAATCGTAATTTAATGTATATTGAAAACATACAAATAATCCGATTTGCGCAGATTGAATTTTTAATAAAAATGATTCATAGGTATTACTCATAAAATAGACATGCTATTATGAAAGTAGGTACATATCACTATCAATTTCCTTAATAACGTTTCAATTGAAAGCATCCTATTGAAGCTACGATACGGTATAATAATATGCGTATATTGCGTACATATGATAGCCGCATTTCATTGAATTTGGCAGGTAATCAAAAACCATGCCATTTAAATAATTTGACAGGTTCGGATAGCATGCGGTCAGGTTTAATAGACAGGTCTTGTTTGGAAAATGTGCGCTATTCTCATTTTAATTTTCCATTCCATTTGGGCGTTCCTGGGTGTAAATATAAAAGCTTTGATAATAGAGGCATTTTACCCTGTCTAATAAAAAATATCTATTTGAAAATTTATTTTTTAAACCATCGGCGTGGATAATCTATGCCGGAATTTATGAGTGTGCTCATGACAGTTCTATTTCAGGGCTGATGGAAAAAGTTAAATAACAGCTACCCTAGACTATCCAACGAACAAAAATCGCGAATGTGAGACAGTTTTTCATTGAGCCGTCATAACGGCACAGCGATATAAAAGTTTAGTTGAATTATTGAGTGGTTTATCTAAAAATACTCAGTTTGAAATTGTGAAAAGATGAATACTACACATTTTTTTAAATATTTAAAGAAAGCTAGTTTTTAAAGGCTTTACATATTTAAAAAGATAAAACTAGCAAGAACAAATACAATAGTAATAATAATATGATGATGGTTTAATTTACAACGTAATTAAATGTGTTTTTTTCTCTTAAATCGCGAATCGACTACTAAATTTCATAAATATCTTATTTCGATGAAGGCATGTCGAAAATTGAAAGCTAATATCAAACATTTCACACATGGTTGCGAAAGTAAAAACTCAGGCAACCGTAAAATCGGTTACCTAATCCTTTTCGAGGTGTCTTATTCTTCATAAAGGAACCCTAATATCTTCGTACTTTGCACTATAGCTTGCTGTGATACATTGTATTAGTTTATTTACAAATAAAAATCATTAATTTCATAATAATATTATTGTTACAGTAAGATTAATAACAAAAATAAACATAAAAAGTAAAAACATTGTCTATTATGTTTCTTAACAACTGCGATTAACAATAGCCTTGGTTGTTTTGATTAGTAAACACATAACGCATATATTATGTTTGTTATACCTTTGATGTTCACGACATTATCTTCCATGATCCGAATGAGGAAGATTTTATTATTCGATGGTAAAAATACAGGACAATAAATCTGAGGAAAGGCAACTGCTAAATAAGTTGTGTTAAACATAACATAACATTAATATGATTAAAGGGAAGTAACGCGATTAATTATGCATACTTATTGCTTTTCGGTTCATGACGTTTCAACATGGTTGCACTTGTTATATTAATAAAAATGAAACGCGAAATTTTAAAAGTTATTTACTATAACATTACGCCTATATTACCCAGAAGGGTGTGACATTGGTGTATAGCACCTACATTTCACCTGTTATTATTTGTTATTAGGAGGTGAGCTATCGGCATTCACCGGGATCAAAAAAACTCCGTACAACTATTTAAGAATTTGCTGACGGATAAATCCCAAATAATACTCTTGCTCATCCCGGGAACCGAACCCGAGACCTTGCAAGCTGCATACGCCAATCACTAGACAGTTTAAAATTTAAATCAACTAAAACTAATCGTAGCATAAATAGATTTACAGCCTTCCCATTCTAGGGATAGCCCAGCAGTGCTTCATTACTCCTTCGATCTCCTAAATATTAATGATACAGAAGGCAAAGTCACGCAACATGATAAATGCCTCTTGAGCGCCTTCGCTGCCTATTAATAATAAAGCATGTTGCCTACCCATGGTTTCAAATAAATATGTTTATCTATGCTTAAAATAAAGAGTATTTTTACACAAATATACTTGATTATTTTAAGACTGGCTGTATTTTCAGGGAGCTCAACTAACTATTGGAAAATAGTAAGAGCAAAATAGAATTCTCGAAATGCTTGTCCCGAATATTACTGAAAAATATTTACACACAACAAACCCGGTTGTACCTAACTTTCACAGAGGGATATAACAAACTTATTTGAAAATTCAGGCTCAGAAAATTCATAGGTTAGGCTAGTCCCGCTATAAAATAGCAGGCCCAACTGGCTACGGGAGACAGTGACGCAGCTATACAGCCTTGAGCGCTCTCTCTCTTCCGCGGGATCAATGGTTCTTATCTCACACGGTTCAACGCATAGTCTGTGTGGCATAATGGCCGATAATCTGGCTGCATACAGAATGCAAGCTATAAAATGCCCGCATAAACTATTACAAAGATAACACAACACGGTTTTCGCTTAAATGTTATATGCAAAAATCTGAAATATAGTGAATTTCATGTCCTCCCTGTTACGTGAGCAGGTTATAGTTTTTAAACTTGTTTTTTTTGCGTTCTATAATTGAATTCCAAAAATAATCTGCTTTCTAGTTTCATACATTCAGATTATTATAATATTTGTTTGGAGGTATGTTATTCTTTTTGTGACTTCATTTAGCGAGTAATTACAACTATTACAATATTAATACACGGTATCTTTATTAAACATGTCTTAAACACCTAAACTTAAACCACAATGGTCTTCTCGCGAAACCGAATAATGTCCTCCGAGACACAATCGAAAAACATTTACTTTTATCCTTGACAGCTTCCACGTTATCGTAATATCAAGGGACTTAAAATATTTCACGCCTTACCAAGCTATATTCGATTTGTCAAGAAAAATCTGGGCACTGACATCGACAAAACTTGTTGAAAGGGAATAAAGATTGAGACTGTCAATTTAGTATAGGTAGAAGTAATGTTTTCCATTTGTTTATTTTAAAAGTGTCCCGCCACAAAATTGTAATAATAAAGCCCTTATAGATTATGTCCCTCAGTGTCTGCCTACCTTTTGTTACAAATATTTATCTATCTGAAATCTGAATGTAAGCTACATTTAGGTTTTGAAGAAGTTGGGTGTTGTACACCTCTGCCACACCCTTCTGGGTAATATACAGGGTGTATTTTTGAAAAGGGGCAGTAAGGGCAAGTACCTTAACCGTTGCAGTTACAGCAAAACGTTCTTAAAAGACCTTCCCTAACTTTTTGGGACATTTTGAACTGCATTCACAGATTTTGTAAAAAACTTACAGTTAGCAAAAAAAATGCAAAAAGTTAGGTTAAGTTAGTTAATACGCTTCTAATAAGTCAATTTTTTCACGATTAGAAGACATTTTAGCGAAAATCCTTAATTAATAACTCATACGAAGTTTCTCAGCTGAAACTAAGTATAACACACAGATTTTCGAATCAAATTCGAAATTTGAGGGTAAAAATTCTTTTTATTTACTTTACAGTCAATTCTACCCACTTCCAGGCCATAACAAAAAGTTAGACCATCGTAGAAATTCGTTTCTGTTGCCGAAATGTATGGGAAACGTTTTTGGCGATTTCTGTCTTTTCTAGTACTGAAAGCTAAAATGGTCCCATAGAGTTTTTTGATCCCCACATGAAACAGAATCGATTGGCATAAAAAAAAATTTTTTGAACTTTTTGCATTTTTTTTGCTAACTGTAAGTTTTTTACAAAATCTGTGAATGCAGTTCAAAATGTCCCAAAAAGTTAGGGAAGGTCTTTTAAGAACGTTTTGCTGTAACTGCAACGGTTAAGGTACTTGCCCTTACTGCCCCGTTTCAAAAATACACCCTGTATGCGTGATGTTATGTAATGCTATGGTTTTTTTTTAAGATGTGCAGTTAAGGAGAGACGGTAACTTACCATAATTATATTTTTATTGTCACAATCTACATAATTTTAAAATACTTTAGGGTGTAATTACACCCAAATCGATCGACGTCAATCGATTTAGAAGTAATAATAATAACATCCTAATTAACACAGTAAATTCTAAAACACTCACAACAGACGACTTGCATAGAACTTACACAATTGTAGGCAGAGGTAACAAATAGATTAAATTATTAAATATGTATTAAATAGTGTTAGAATCTCCTTTCAATAGACTGCAAATTCTGTAGAGCAGATCATACTTAATCCACTGTTATAAACAAAAACATAAATTTATTAAATTATAAGTACGATAATCATGTATCAAAGACTTATGAAAATAATCACGTTATAATTGCCTGAAAATATAAATATTATTATTTCGGAATGAACAAGCTACATTCAATTTCCGAAAATATTACAAACAACATTGTTTATTATCCATCATAATGAAGCTAATAAGGCAAAAGCATATTTGTCAACGGGACAAAATAGATTTCATTCATCATCCTGTTCCAACAAAATCCTGAATAATAAAGAGAAAGGAAATAATTTTCAAAATTAAATTTATATTATAGCGGTTTATATCATAAAATGGATATTCTAATGAAGCAATACTTCGAATGAGTACTATGTATAGGTACTCCCGGCATTTTTATCAATATGTTACATATAAAGAGCCTCTCCAGTAGAAAAATTATTTAAATAAAATGGATCTTCACCTAGAAATGTTAGAAATTAATATAGAACAGTTAAACTCATTAATAAAATTTGACTGACTATATTGATCGATAAAATTATACAAGATATGAGTGAGACGCGATCTATTCATTTTGTTGTAACGCCAAAAATGTTATCATTGAATAAACCTTTTTTCGTGTACTGTTTGTTATATTTATTTTATAATACCAATAAGGAGTGAACGGGTACTGTTCTTATTTCGAGGAGTGAATGGGCACTTATCAGGGGAGAATCTTGAGGGGCGAATGGGCTCGTAGTCACCAATATGTATGTCGGGCAATGACATGATGTACGAGGCTCGTACACAGAGCCTTATTTAATTGATCAGTCGATAATAGTTGAGTCGGGTCGTAATTTCAGGTGGAGGATCACCTTTAAAATGAGATGGGAAATGAGCACATTACCCATGCATACATGGGTAGGCTGATATCCTGTACATATTTTATCGGCCAATACCGTTTGTAAACAGACTTAGTAAAACTAAGAGTTTAATTTGTTGCTGACTAGAATCAGTTAAAGATTATTTAATTGAGTTTGGTTTCATACTCAAATATGAGGTTATCGATTGTATAAAGCTATGGGCGTCAATAAGTTCTATTCTAATTATGGATGATAATATCATTTAAATGATAAATATTATTATAACGATTTATTATTGGAACAGTTTACACTATGAACAACATAGTTATATTATATTAAATATGTCAACAGTTCATTATAATAATAAATCCTATCTTAATGAGCTCATTCGTTTCTTATTTGAATAATAAATGTGTTTATAATCTCATTCTTAGTTTATTAACATTGAATGAATAGTTTTGATATGTTTATTATGTCAGCAGTTGCTCCAGCAAATATTAAGATTTTTTATTTTTCAACAGGAGTACAATGTTTTTTGCATTAGATATGTTATTGCTGATAGTTTTGGATGGTGATATTTTTTTTGGGAAGGCTCTGAAGTCAAGAGTATGTCTTGAAAGTCCTTTACTGCTTTCGTCGCGTATCGAAAAGTCATCATTCACAAAGTTGAGAGAGAGTAAATTAATGTAGATTAAAAACTGAACTATAAATTGGCGTAATAACCATCCAGACTCTGTTTTAAATTGTACCAAAGGGTAAAGTGTAAACACAATCAATCTTAGCAATATAACGAACATTAAACTCAGCACAATGCAGTAATGATCGATAACGCTCGAGTCGATGGACATAACTGTCATAAAAACTTCATTGAAACAGCATTACACATATGAAAACAAACACTGCGTTGAAATGATATCCATTTCCATATTAATTGAAAAATCGTACACGGTTTCATAACCCATAATCCGTATAAAAGAATCAATTTTGGCTTTCTGTTTATTTTACGAATCGATTACTTCACGAGTAAAGGCGATATGAGCGGCCATGTTTGTTTTCCAGACGGCTCGATTAACTAACGGTTTATTTTAATTAATAGATAACGTAATGATGGGATATACACAAAAATGTATACAGTAGCGGTTTTGTCGTAAATTTTAATAAACTATTAATTAACAGAATTTATGACAGCGTTAATATCCAGTATCGGGTTACATTGATTATTAATTAGGTATTAAGTCATAGTTTCCGATTAAATATGTTAATAATTATGATGCAGGCATAAAGAAGGAAACGTTTATTCTGGCAAATATTAAACTAAGTGATACACTTTTAAAACTACTTATAATTCGGCAGTTAGAATAAACACAACTAAAGATAATAATTATATTGATGTGCCAGAAAAGGTACGCACTGCAGCACATTACAGCGCTGGTTTTCTGGTGCGCCCTGCTCTTGAGTAAGATATACATATAAGACATATTATCTGATGTGTAAAATATTATAAGATTTTTACGTCGAATGTAATGAAATTCAATGAAAAGCACACGCTATATACCAGTACCTTTACCATGTAAAGTTGTAACTTGTAAGCGCATGATTTAATAACTGTTAGCGTTTCGCTCGCTTATTTATAACCGGTAGAATTTTCGCGTTCGCAATTTATATTATAAAAGAATTTCACAGCAGGATGAACTATCACACAAACAACAAAAACAGACGCGTTCCAAACATAACTGGGTGCCCGTAATTTATTTCTGATGACAACTTGAACAAAGCGTTTCTCACAATAGAATTAATTAGATAGAAAACCTTTTTGGTTTAAATGTCATGTCAAATTACACAATAGAGCAACTGTACAAAATGTAGCCCTCTGTGAAAGTACGGGCTTAAAAGCAACGTCCCTTTGTAACATTAAGTGTCTCTGCTAGTTTTTAACGTTTCCAATTTACGGGAGTAATTTTCAGACTATTGTCAAAACCGCACTATTAGAAGATCTTTTCACAACTGCCATTTCAGATTTTCATCATGTTATTACGAGCTCTAACTGTAAATATAAGATGTTTTAATAATAGCATTTAGACTCTATCTATGCCTACAGTATTTTCAAGGCGTCTAAAACAATTGAAATGTTATATGACAAAATGATTGGATAAAAATTTGTTAAATTGGACTTCATAATAATTTCAAAACATTAATTATTGAGCAGGTTCTAGTCCTGCTGGATTCTTAATTTTCACCTTTAATCACTACATAGTATAAAACAAAGTCGCCTTTTCTGTCCCTATGTGCGCTTAAATCTTTAAAACTACGCAACGGATTTTGATGCGGTTTTTTTTAATGAATAGAGTGGTTCAAGAGGAAGGTTTTTATGTATCACTACATAGTATAAAACAAAGTCGCCTTTTCTGTCCCTATGTGCGCTTAAATCTTTAAAACTACGCAACGGATTTTGATGCGGTTTTTTTTAATGAATAGAGTGATTCAAGAGGAAGGTTTTTATGTATCACTACATAGTATAAAACAAAGTCGCCTTTTCTGTCCCTATATCCCTATGTGCGCTTAAATCTTTAAAACTACGCAACGGATTTTGATGCGGTTTTTTTTAATGAATAGAGTGATTCAAGAGGAAGGTTTTAATGTATAATGCATGCATATTATAGTAGAGAAAAGCCGAGAAATTTAAAGATTTGTAATGTGATGTCGTAACAAACATATTTTTCTGCGCTTACATTGCAAACGCTGGCTAAACTTTACGAGATAGATCAAATTTATGTACTACGTAATTATATATCTTGAAAAGATGAATAAAAAAGTCCGCGACAGCATATGTTTATCTCCTAAAGATAACCCACAGTAACCATTTTTATCTTTTACATATTACAAAAAAAATATGGGCTATTTTAAACGATACAATATCATTACTTATCCAATTAAATACATTAGATACGTTGTGCATTTCATGTAGATCAAAATTGTCCTTTACAGCATGTGATTTAAATGAATATTTTCGAAGATATTACAGATTTAAAAATTGCGGGACGTAGAGTTTGCGGCGGTATCGGCCGGTCGGGGCGGCGCGGGAGCGAGCCTGTTCAGAGGGACAGAGAATCGTCAATAGAGAGTGAGGCTCGACTCAGTCAGCTTCGGGATAAAAATAGAGCTGAGAAATGTAAAAAGTAAATAAGTAAAAATGTTGTGTTTGAATATTCCAAAGATAGTAAGGGAAATCTTCATGGTATAGGGAAAGGGGAATTGTTTTACTCCTAATTTAACGCGTGCGGGCCACGGGTAGTAATTAATAAATCAAAACTACTGGATCGATTTTAATCATTTTTTCAGTGAGTGACATGGGCTATAATATATTATTATTATATACCCGTGCGAATCCGGAGCGGGCCGCTGTGTTTATATACAACGTTCACAGTTTTTCTGTTGTGTATTTAGTATCAGCATTGTACCCGTGCGAAGCCGGGGCGGGTCGCTAGTATTATATAAAATACAAAAAGGCATATAGCAATGCTAAAATTTGCTTTAAAATATTACAATTAATTATTAATTTTAGTTTCTTAATCAAAAAAACACTATGTCACAATTAAATCGATTGATTCGTTCTGGATCGAAGTTTTTAATATAAAAGAGCAATTAGCATATTTTTACTTTGCTGAAATTACTTACATATTTCTGAAAAAGATAATTAAAGAACTGAAACCGTACCATGACGTTTCTTTTGTAACTCTAATGCTATCCATTTCTGACAGTTAGTTATACAAATCGTTTTAATTTTGAATAGATGATAGTAGTAGCTACTCTGGTATAGCGGGCGTCTGCTGTGAGTTAAAGCTTGCGGTTGACGTATGCTAACATATTCTCATACAAAAAATATGTGCGTAGACGCGGCAATTGCTGAGCCTCGTTTTGTATGAAAATATGCCGCCACGCTATTCTCGGGTACCTGGCAACTGCTAAGTTAAAACATAATTAAAAGAGTAAAATATACCTTGTTTTGTCTTTTCACAAGCACTGTCCGGCCTGCTAGTCACGCAAAATGAACTGAGAATTTTCCTTAAAAAGGACCACTCCCTTTTGGCGAATAAAAGCTCGCCCAATAAATGGCAACGGCTTGGAGCCTTATCACATAATACTGTTACCTGTAAATGTACGATATTACTCCAGAAGGTAGCTTTACCTGTAGGTACCTCTGGAGTCCCTTCCGTACTTCGGCGAGATTACCGACTGTGGCGGTCATCTCACAGGAAAATATCATTGACAATAGTTTGGCTAGGTATAGTAGGCTCGGGCGTTTTTGCGACAGATAAGCAGATATAAGGGTTAAAGGACTGTGTCATTTGAATGTGTGGATTTATGTGTATTATTGACTCAGATACACACGGAGTCACGTTGCAGATTGGCAAATTTAATCAATACTAGCTGACCCGGCGAACTTCGTACCGCCTTAGCGTAAATTTGATGCACTACTTTATTTTGTATAGCTGACCTATCTTATGTATGCGTACCTATTCAATTTGAACTGGAATCTATAATATCCTCCATATAAAAATGAATACCTATTTCCCTGGTCTCGTCATACCTGAGAAGGACTTTACTAATTTTATTAAATAAAAAACAAAATATATATTTTCATAATAGTGTTTATTCCGTAGGGTTCAATAATTCCACTTATATTTTTACAGAAAATGTATTAATATTTTTTTTCCGTAAGAACCTTGTGCAGAGTATTAGAAAACTACAAAAAAAAATCAGCCAAATCGGTCAAGCCGTTTTTATGCTATGTCGTGACAACGGAAAATGGGTTTCATTTTTATATATATAGATTTGATAACTAACCGTGAACTGGGTGTCTGATTGTTTTAGTAAATATACTTTTGGTTTATCAGTATCTGCACTTTAATTTATGTACTTTCTTTGTTAAAATATGTAAGGTGAATTTAACAAACCCCATTGCAGCGTATCAACTTTCCAGTATAAACTGGACTCTCATTGCGCGAAAAGCGTAATAATGCGAGATCAGGCAATATATATATTTGGGGTGCATGAAAGGAGCCTCCCCGAGTGACGTACACAACGATTCCCTACGTCCGGCGCACACTGGGCAATTCGCGAGTTCTCCAATGCGAATTGGCTAATCCTTTTACCACGATGGCAAGTCAAAACCTTGACCTCCTTACTGACTGTCCAAAATGTCCTACCATCTGCACAAGATAGGCGCTCATGAACGCCGACGAGAGCGCCATAACAGTGGCCACTTATTGGACCAATAACATTTGACTCAGCCATCGACACGACGAAGAAGAAGGAGAAGAGGCAATATATAGCTTGATATGTGGCCGTATGAACTAAGTAGTCAGAAGATTTTGATTTAACAGTAGTTCAGTAATTTTGTACAGTAATAAATGCGAATGAACCCAAATAGTTTATTATAGTTTATGAAAAATGGGTTTATAAAGCTAAACTTGAATTGTATAGCTACTACTTGTCTGAAGAACACATCAAATTGTAAATAAAGTGGATTTTGAACTACGGCATCTTCTTTATTTTATGCTAATTAAATATTTTTATTATAATACTTATGCAGAAATCAAATATGACCGTTAACTAACGAAGTAAGCACTCATATTTTGTAAAGGTAGATTTTATTAAAGACTTACAGACTCAGCAATTTCCCGGACACTTCGCGCACTAACAAATACCATTTTCGGTTTATTATCGATAGCAAACAATGTTATGTAAATGAAGTACATGTGTATTACGCAATTATACTTCACAACTGGTCCATAACTGTTCATGGTTTCGTTTAAGATAATAGCGGAAACGCGTACAAAATGCAAATTGCCAAATTTTCCCAAATTTTGGCGTATTTTGTGACCCAATTTTACCTCGCACCCCTAAAACTAATCAGGGTACGTTTGGTGGCTAATAATAATGCACCCTTTTGTGCCCTTTGACTAAAGCGGGCGGGGCAATGCGGAATTTCGAGGCAATTGAAAATAATATCTAACAATTGTACCTGGCCCCCCAATACCCTTTGTAGAGAGTTAATTGATGATAGTTTCAAAGTTTTCAGGTTAATTAAAGAAAGAACCATGGGCATAAATCGTTACGCAGCATTTTATGATTACAGTTGTTGGAAAACATTTGCTTAATTATAACTTATGTTATACCACACAGTTAATTAAATTAATTACTTATTTATAATTGCCCACGAATCTTATTATAGCTCAGTCAAACTTTTGAGAATATTTTTATTGTTTTCATAATACAACAAGGCAATAAGACGTAGAGTACGATTAAATTTAAATACCTTTGTTTTAGTGCTCATAAAGTTATAGAATAAAAAAAATAACAAGACAATTTAATGTATTAATTACTTGGATTTTAAAACTATAATTAACTTTGATCACGAACTGAGTTCCAAATTGCCTGACTAAAATGCTTTCGGGCTCAGCATGTAATGCTGGAATAGATATGAGACAGGCTGGGTATTGTTAGGCGTATCAAAGACATTCCATTCACAACCATGCGTTAGTCTGTGACTTGTCTGCGCGGTTCAATCAAGAGCACTTGTCTAAAGCTTCGATTTCCTAGTAAAACGGCGTGGAATAATGCGGCCGTAAAATTATGGCCTTAACACGATTAGTACGTAATACGTTATGTCGATCACCGCTCTTTAGGAAACCACTACATTTACTATACATGGGCAACGTTCTAGTGATGTCATTCAACCGTTATCTTTACGGCCGCTTTATTCCACACCGCTTTCCTAGGAAACCGAAGCTTAAGTGAAACACACGTACAAACGTATTTAAGGCTATTAGTGTATTTTACGCCAGACGAAACTCGTTAGCAAATATTTTTATTGACTGTTCTATTGATACCCGTCCTTTATTTTTGTTAATTAAAATAACGATAATGTTTAGATTGTGGAGTGAGTCAAAGGAATTACTGTCGTGGATTAGGTTTCAGATTCGACGGCTATGTTCAGCAAATAATAAATTTCTCGTGCAATGTAATTTCATAAGACAGTTTTTAAGCAAGTCGAAAATAAGTGACTAGTAATGGTTATAACATTCATCTGCCTAACGCAGATAAAGATGTAAAATGGACCTTGTTTCCGCTAACATTTAAAAAGATCTCAGTTCTAAAAATGGGAAAACATGACATAAAATAAAATGTTTTTGTCCAAGGATCGTCTTTACAAGCATTATCTTAAACTCAGCCAGGTGAAAAGGATCGCTAATGAAAAAATGTAATCAGACAAAGTGTGAAGGGAGTTGAAGGTAGAAAAGATAAAGGCTTTTTAACAATACACGTCCCTGCGAAATCATAACACTTGTCTAAAGAGGGAATTATCTGTATTTATTACTCTGGATCCGCATGCTTATTCCATGAATGGAATTCAGAATTTCAAATTCAGCCGTTTCATTTACAGGATCCCGGCTGCACCGATTCTCACAATTATTAAGGAGGTATGTTACGTGGAACACATAAGAATAACTCTTAAATCTACTTGCCGAGCCTACTTATATTAATAATAGCAGACGTGTGTCTAATACATGTCCCACTGCTGGGTTTGGACCTCTTCTCATGATGAGAAGGGTTAGGCCATAGTCCACGCTGGCCAAGTGCGGATTGATAGACTTCACACGGCCTCGAGTACTTTTTAGGTACTCTTTAGGCATGCAGGTTTCCTCATGATGTTTTCCTTTACCGTTAGCGAACGAAAATGTATATGACAAAAATACACACATAATCTTCAAAAAGACGAATCTTAACGATTTATTTACAGAGTTGTGTGCCGTGGGTTTGAACCCGAGA